>OZ026503.1:20841543-21427003 GCA_964019985.1 Aurelia sp. 4 Dawson et al 2005
CGTTTGAAGACTGGATACATGAAAATTTGAGCGTTGATGAAACAAATATTCTATTTCTGTGGAGAAATTCACCTACTGTTGTGATTGGAAGACATCAAAATCCTTGGAATGAATGTAACTTAGACTTGATGAAAGCTTTAGGGATTAATTTGGCAAGGAGAAAAAGTGGAGGGGGTACAGTATATCATGATTTAGGCAATGTCAACTGCACCTTCTTTACAGACAGGGGTAGATACAATAGAAAACAAAATCTTGAATTCATAGCCAATCATCTGAGGGATTCTTACAACTTTGATGTGACAGTGAATAACCGAGATGATTTGATTTTAGATGGTTACTTCAAGATTTCAGGCACTGCAGCAAAGTTGAGTTTGAAAAAGGCATATCATCATTGTACTCTTCTATGTGCAGTTGACAAGACAAGAATTGATTCTATTTTAAAACCAAGTTATTTTGGAATTATTTCCAATGCAACAAGTAGTGTGAGGTCAAGGACAAAGAATTTATTTGATAGAAGACAAGAATTCAACTGGGAAGCACTCACTACAGGGTTGGGAGAAGCATTTCTGGACAAATATGATTGCAAACTTAATCAAATCACTTTTATTGATGTAAATCCATTATCGACTGAGCTATCTTCTGAGATCACAAAAATCAAGCATGAGCTTTCAGATTGGACATGGACATATGGGAAAACACCAAAATTCCATTATGATATTGAGAGAGAGTTTGCATTTGGAAAAGTGAGCTGCAAGATGATGATTACAAATGGCCTGATTGAAGACATCAAAGTTAACACTGAAAATAACACTGTTGATGAACAATGCTCAATGTTATGGACTTCTTTGATTGGAAATAGGTTCAACAGAACAGACATTTTAGCAATGCTGTGTCAAAATGTTTCTTATTTTCCTTGGAACTGTTCCCAAGATGAAATAATATGTAAAGAGATATCAGAGTGGGTTTTGTCATGTATGCATTAAAATGAATATACTTCAAATGTATTTCATATTTAATGATGGCTCTTTTTTTAAAAATAATGACATTTGCATTCAAAAAGTTTAAATACAGCTCGCTGAAAGTTCTTCTAAGTGACTTCTAGTTACTAATGATGAGAGATCATTTTTGTTGTGAAATAATATGATTACTTGCCAGTAAACCAAACTTACGAGTGTTCTAATGTGCATGTGCATTTTGTGATTACGTCAAAAGTTTAGTCCTGATAAAATATGATCATATGATGTAAAGATTCACCATATCTAACTTCCTTTCCATCAACCACTTCTGTCTGGGCTTCTTTTTCAATCTGTTTGAAAATTTCATCCAGATCATCTTTTGTCAATTTTTGACAAATATCTCTGCATTCAAGTACATATCCCAATTTTTCTAAGCCTCTCTCTGACTTCAATAAAACTTCAGTGATGTCTTCCTTGTGAACTTCTTCCATTATTTTACATTTCCATCCAAATTCTGCAGCAACTGTTCTGAGGTAGTCAGCTTCTTTGGTTTCTGAATACATGGTAGACTTCTCCTCTGAAAGAAATAAAAAAGAATCAATGTTTTGTAAATGGACAGTTACTTCCACTATCTAATTCATGTAGCATTCCCATCCATGTCTGCTGAAAGTGTTTTGTTTTTGCCTAGAAAAGGAAAGCCACCTTGACAAAATACCTGGCAACAACTTTGAAACCTTCAAGAAGGAAAACTTTCACAACTTCTCACCAGAATCAGATTGCATTTCAAAATCAGCTTCAATATCTTCAATGGTTCCAGTTCCTTCTTGAAACTGAATTAATCTATCTCTGTTCTGCCACCAAATTTTTGGGAAGAAAGTAATTTCTTCGTCTTCAAAGATTGTGAAGAAAACACCCCTTTTGCTGATCAAATTATCCTTGAGAAGATTTGGGATGACCTCCTTGCGCCATTTCGCTGAAGCAAGAGAATAAATAAAATGCACCATATCGTATCTTTCTTTATTTCTGACCAAAAATTCTTCCATTGTTGTTGTTTCCCATCTGAATTCGATGTCAAGGCCTGCAACAGATGTCAAACTGGCTTTGCATATTTCAACAGCTTCTGCGTCTGGCTCGACTACCGTGTAAACAATCTTCGGCCATTTTCTGTTTTTCAAATGATCACAGAAAAGTTGCAACAAAACTTTATCTGCACCTCCTGTACCAGAACCGACTGCTAGAATCCTATAACTCGTGCAATCATTGTCGAGAATCTTGGCAGCAACAGGAAGTATTTCATTTCCAAGAAATGGCCTAATTTGTTCTCCAATTTCTGCAGGGTATGTCGGGTCAAATTGGTAAAGGCTTTTGTACCATGTTGCGTTCAGTTGGTTCCCGTCTGAAGGTCCCTCCTCTGTCTGTTTCGCTGTAGATGAAGTTGCCATTTGTAGCAGTCAAATCATGGATCCATGGAGGTAAAGACTTTCGCCATAACAAACCTGCTCCCGCGTTTCCGCGAGGGCGTCTTCCAATGCAATTGGCCATACAAAAAGGTTCCTATACAAAAAACTGGACCATAGGGCTCAGGTTCTGCGATCACGCACTGAAAAGACGTCACACAAAAGGGCACTGTTTTCGAAGAAACTTTTCGTCAGAAATAGTTGGCGAGTCAAAAAAAGTTAACGTGCTTGAAGAGTTATGGAATATAAAACATGGTACTAATAGTACTGTATGTCTTTCTCTGATAGACGGCGGTAAGCAACATAGGAAGGAAGTTCTAGGTTTGATCTAGGCCTACAGGTAACAACAAAAGCCAACTAAAAATACCGGCTTCCAGCAAAGCCGGCATCTTTGTCAGTGGCATCTTTCGCAATCGAGAGACTTGAATACAAGAAACAGGCATTTGTTCCGTTTCTCAATTACTTAATTTTCAGCCGGAAACCTTTCTTTGGAATGTTTTGAAGGGCCATGATTCTTTGTTTTAAAACAGAGCAAAACCTTGAGCTTCTTAGCTCAGAAAACTGTGAAAATCTTCATTTAAATGACGGTTGGTTCTATTGTATGCTTTTTAGCATGTGTTCACACGATACCGGCAAAATTTGAAAACGACAGAAACTTTGATGTCGAGTATTTTTATGATTTTCTCTCTCACATTTTTATGGACAGAGAAAATAGCTGAATTGTCACAAGACACTATATGTTGCATTGTCTAGGAACGGACAACATCTTCAAAGATAAAAGGAAAGAGAAGAAACCTTTAGAATATTACAAACGCTGGAAGGAAACAAGAAAGAAATAAAAAAAATAGGGAGAAAGCTAAAGAAGTTGTATAACAAAATAAGCGAACAATGAAAAATAAAGAAAAAAGAAAGAGAAAAGACGACACAGTAATATGTATCTAGCACGCTGGTTGGCCACAAGGCCAGCTTTTGTGCCCTTGTGTTTTGATCAAGGATTGGAATCATATAATGATAATAATGGCGAGAGATCACCGCCAAAATTACAAAACGCACATTTCAAGTCAAACGTCCGATTTTATCATGTTTTGATGTATTATTCTCGCTGTGACAAAAAAACTTTTACCAATGCCAGGATAATACCACCAAGAGATTCAAAGGACCTTTTTATTTGCCACCATGCATTTTTAATGAACACAGATAAGAGCGGGCAAAAAAGTGGGCTGACATTAGAGAAGAAAAAACCGCGCACAGAAAGGACAGAACAGAGCACAGCGACCGAGAAATCATGACAGAAAATCTAAAAGTAAAACAGCACGGGGACGAAAAAGTATTTAAAAAATGGCACAAAAGCATTTACCAATTTGATGAAGAATATACCATTGGACAAGCAGAGCAATATACATCATGGTTACAAGACAAAATTATCCCAAAAGCTACTAAAATGGTAGACAACTCAGTAAATTACAAGATCCTGGCAATAGGTTCTGGCACAGGCTATGCTGATTAAGTCCTTCTAAATGTCATCGCAGAATACCTCGCAAATAGCAAGAAGTGCAGGAAGAATGCACCAACGATTTCCTATATGGTGATAGATCCTGATCTTGAAGCCACTGAAGTCGGCAAAAAGACCCTAACAGCAACAAAAGGGCTTGATGTTGAATTCACGTGGCAAGCGATAACCATGCAAGAATATTTTAGTCTACAGGCAACCACCAAATATCACATGATCCATTTCATTCATTCGCTATGCGAAGTCACCAGATGTGCTACAGTTTTGCCCGAAGTTTTGAAAAGAAACCATCTTGCAGAAGACGGCATTTTGTTGCAGTTTTAGGAGACCATGAAAAGAGTTTCGTCTTGAATCTATGGTTAAAACATCAACATATTCTTTCAGCAGTCAAACACGAGCATGGGGGCCATCATACTCATTGTCATGGAAACAGCAACCATCAGAATGGTCATCATAGGTGCTACAAAGAAGAATGTGGTCATGGCAACCAAGATGGGGTGGTTGCTGCTACTCACAATGAGTGCCATTCTTTACATGAATCTCTTGGTGAGTCAATCATCCAAAAAATGAAAGTTGACAACGTCTGTAGCACACTAAATTTCGATATGCGGATTTTTGTCCTCTTCAAAGATCACCTTTTATACTAACTCCATAGACAATAGCTGACGTCAATAATCAATCAAGATAGATAAAACAACGGTAACATTGAAGACAGTTCGGAGCATTAAAAATATTAGCCTAAAATTAGACGAATGCGGCATAAAATTCTACCGGTAAAGTGCGTTTACACGATGCCAGCAGAATTTGAAAATGGCGGCATTATAAAACTTTGCCACTGGCTGACCGTCACAAAATTCTGCCAACAGAATTGGGAAATTCTGCCGGCATGGTGTAGACGGGAGGCCAAAACAGCACCTTTTTATGCCGTTTTCAATTTCTACAGGCATCGTGTAAATGGGATCTGAAGAAAGCAATATGACTGACAATGTGAGATTCATGCCATGTCGAAAGGTTTGCAAGTGAGGCAAATTCTGATATCATTGTCATTTTCTGTTGATTTTTGCCTCTTTCATTTGGAATTCATCCTTACTGAATTCCCCTTTTAATTACAACTTATCGCCTTAAATTCAGGGAGACCTCTCAAGATTGTGCTGGCCATCGACAAATATTTATATATATTTTTTTATTATATCTTTGACAAGAAGGTTGGAACCATCAACTTTCATTTGCCTCTATCTTCAGCTGCTTGTTTCAAGGTGTAAAAGGTTTTTATTTCTGTGAAATCTTTCAGGTCATCAATCCAAGCTCTGCGCAGCCTTTCTCAATCTCTCTTTCCCAAAAATTTGTACTTCTCCTACAGTTTGATTCTAGAGTGTCCAACTAGAGCCTTGTAATACATGGCCTGCGAATTCCGGCGTTGTTTTGAGAAATGCCTTGTAACATATGGTCCAACAAGCCCCATTCTGCTTAAAACATCCTTATTGAATATGGTGTATCCAATTCAATGTATCTTTTTAGGTCGCAAAGAGATGGAATTTGTGAACTCAGGTGATGCCATGAAGCTGAAGAGGGCAGTCGAAGGTCGTGGATGGCAAACTGATATGTTTACAAAAGAGATAAAACAAGACGTAACAAGCATTTTGTCTGGGTCAGAGAAAGGAATGACAACGTTAGGGTACATGCTTGAAATAAAGGATATAGATAAAAAGTTGAGGAAAAAAGATTTGGAGAACATAATCAAAGAGATCGAAGAAACATCAAACTTTGAAAATACTGAAGAGAATGGGGAGAAATTTGTTACGTCTTCAAATAATATCTTTATTTTTTACACATAAACAACACTTTCTCGTTAATTTACTTATTCAGAAGATTTTAATTATGTGATCAAGGACATTGACGTAACATCCAAAAGCGAAAACAATAAATGGAACGGAGAGACATTGGCGACTTCTTCAAAATAATATCATTTTTGTTTACAAATAAACAATAATTGCCTTCTTTGCTTATTTATTCAGGGCCATATTAATGTGACACATAATGATGATTTTCATACTTTATCGATTTTTCTTTTTCACTTTGTTCAATGCTTTCAGTTCACCCTGCTGGTCTGCCAATTGTCTTTCGATTTCCTTCGTTTTCCTCGCTCGTTCTGCATCCCTAAAAATCAATTTCATATTGTAAACTTTACTGTACGATTGTTATGACGGGTGTCAAAGACCACGTTCATGCTGTAGAGCTATAACTTTGGATTCGTGACAAGCTAAATTCTTAGTGCTAGCCCTGATCAAATCTGTTACCATTTTTCTGGGACACCGGGTGTAGCTTTGGATCCGTGACAAAAGTGCATCGGATCAGCCTCCGTTCTACATTGCTCCTGCTATCTGCAACACTCTTGATCCTTCTGTCTTCAGAAAAAATGTCTGCTGGAGCAATGCAAACGCTCTTGAACTGAGCAGAAGCATTAGCGGACCAAAACTTTACCCGGGATGGGAAGGGGGGTGGTTACTTCAATAGACAGATGATGGGGGTGTGGCACTTTGACGTTTGAAATCACACCCCAAAATTTACAATTTTTTGCGAAAAAACTATACCCCAAAATTTACGGGCCATTCAAAATATAAACCCTAAAATCGTGACAAAAATCCAAAATTTCAACAACAAAGGATACGAAATTCAATCAAATTCAATACCCTAAAAAATCATTTTTCTGAAATGACACTCAAAATTTATGTCCATTTGTGATCTTACCATAAAGGACATCCTAAAATTTATTTTCTGTCCGAAAAAGGCACCCTAAAAATGGCACATCCCGCACTAGTGTGTATGGTAGTTACCCCCACCCCCGGAAATGATACCGGTATAGTGTAAGCGAGGTCAGAGAAAAATGTCCTCGCGTTGACCAAATATTGTGGAAATTTAAATCTTAAGCCACGAGGATCCATTTCTCCATGATGGGTTTGCAACAAAATTTGGAATTCTTTCCTGCAAGATATTCGTGACGTGACGTCGAGTCAGAAGGGGTTGCTGCAAGAAATTCAGAGATTCCAGACTGGCGAGGTATCAAAAGATTGACTTTGTTTTTGTGATATCATATCTGTCAGAAATTAGATGTGACATAAAAATGCCAGCGCAGGAAAAAATGCTTTATCACCAGAGATTTCTTCAGAGACTTTGAACACTTAGATATAAAATTTTTTGTTCTTCCTGTAAGTGCCCTACACTACATACTTTTGCTGAGGCATGGACAACAATATATACTAGTATCAGGTTTTCAGTTAAATATTGTTGTATGCATCAAGACATGATTAGGACAATGGACAATTTGTTGGATTCTCTGTTTTGTATTTGCCAACTCCTAAATTCTAACGATTTCCAAAATATCAAAACGTTCTCGGCAGAAACACCAACAAATATCAAACTTCAATCAACCATAAATGTCAGAATAAATTAGAAATGATGTCACATCCATTTAAGGTGTAATAGCTCACTTGTCAAGTCTTTCTTGTAATTTTTCTTTTGCTAAGAAGTGGCTGTCTTTTCGAATTTCTCGTATGGCCCCCTGAAATGGAAAACACAAATATAAGAAAAAAAATGCAAATTAGGGAAACATAGAGAGTACTCACGATTTACTTGCTAGATTTCACGTCATGCATAATTGTTATGGTTTGCACAAAGGTAAATCGAAGCAGATTTGAGAAAAATCATCGCCACAGATGAAATGGAAGGCGAAATATTTTGTCATAGAAAATGTCAGTTTCAGCAAGGAATTCTACTCATGAAAAAACGTTTGCTATGTTGGAAAATTTGTAACGCTAAAAGCGAGAGATGAGTAAAATATAAAAAAATTCATTATACCAACTTATATTTCATAATACCTTCATTTCTTTCTTGTATTTATATTTCAACTTATTTCTTTCGTTCACATCCTTATCTTTCGATCTTTTCTTTGATTTAACTTCGTAACTGCAAAACAGAACAAAGATGAATTATTAGCATTTAAGGACAGCGAAAGCCCATGTTATTCAATGGATGAAACAACCATATGCTTTTCTCCTTTCCACATTATTGCAATACATCTTTTTGCTATGCCTCAGAGGCATCTAAATCGAACAACATTTCAATACATTAACGATAAATACACTTAAGGTTACTAATTAAGAGCCCAACAAATGGTCACATGTTTCTCTTACAGAGGTGCAAAACCTACACCATAACCTGTCAGCCGAGTCTGAGCGGGCATTCTCTCTGTATAGTTTCAAGACAACAATTAACAAACCGGTAATAGTTTCCCTTCTTTTATGAATGTTGAATATCACTGTAAATAGGCTAAAATATCGTAAATACCTTTCATCAAACATAGGTTCAAGTAAAGGCAGTGGCTTCGGTTTTCTTGCTAATAATGTCAGAGGTTGACGTTCTCTTTCAGTATTGAGATGTTGCTTTAGCTCTGATATCACTTTCTGAAAATGAAAATAATCTGAATTCAAATTGAAAGTTATATTTTTTAAAACAATAAATTCAAAACAAACCTTGCAGCTTCTTGTAACAGTTATATGTAACTTGCAGCAAGGAAGATTACTTCATTATGGGTGCATAGCCCAGCAAATTAGCTTAAGATGAATAACAAATCAAAATGCCAAAACTATCGTGATTCATATCCTGAGGAACGAAAATACATTTTCATCTAATGAAGGGTACCGTAAAAGCTCCATAAAGTCCCTAGGGAGGCACACTTCATTTCGGACACTCCAGAAGGATTTATTAGAAAGGGGGCTTATTAGAGAGGGAGGCTTATTCACAAAATCAAATTACAAGGGTATATACAGTGTGTTAGCTTTTCAGTTCTTTTACCCCATATTTTGCGGAATCAACATTCATCTTACGTGTCAAATAAATAAATTCGACGCATTCTCTATCTCAAAACAATACCAAAACAAACATGCAAACTTGTTTAGCTAAAAAATGGAAGATCGTTGGCAATTTCTAGAGTTCCACATAAGCGGGGGAGGGTCTTAACAGAGAGGGGTGGGCTTATCTAACATTTCGGCTCAGAGGGGGGGGGCTCATTTAAAGAGGGGGATTGATAGTGCTTATACGGTAACATACCTTTGAGAGCTTTAACATAACAAACCATTCTACAGAAGATTCTAGATCAAACGATGTTTACATAGAGATTCTGCGAAAATCTGACGAATTTTTTGATGTGAACAATAGCGTAGAAGCTAAAACGCCACTCAGTCCTATCATATAGGTGTTTGGAAATATCCCTCGATTAATACTCTTATGCATAACATATCTAAAGCTCTAATAATAAGTAAAAAGGTTTACCCTTATCTGTTTGCAGTAATGCTTGCAAGGAATCCTAGAATAAAAAAGACCACATCAAAGAATGAAAGAAAGCTAAAATTCTCAAAAAGTGTTTATTTCGTATCATAATTTAGGAGGTGGTTTATGGAATGCTGTTTTTGATAATGATAAAGGAATTGTTATAGCGCCGTATATCCTCAGGACTCATAGGCGCATTACATACTTTATAATGAAAGAGAGATTGGATAAAACATTATACATTGTTTATGCTAAAATGTCTACGAAATAAGAATGTCTTCAAGAGTGTTTTAAATGTTTCAACTGAGTTTGCTGCTCTTTGTGAATATGGCAGTTCATTCCAGAAACATGGGGCAACATGAGCAAATGATCGGTCCTCAGCTGTAACCAAATTACGATTGCCAAAATTCGTAAAAATTTAAGATTTGTTGCCGGTGAAGCTTCAGAAGTGAATTGAAAGCTTCGACATTATAAGGAAATGTAAGTTTGGTTATTTCAAATAAATGCCAAACAAACAAAGAAACAACCACAGAGTAAAAATTTCACTAACAATCATTGAGTATTACAAACCACTTACGAGAGCTAGGAATTAAATCCACAAGAAGGAATTTGTATGTTTTAGTCTGTTGGTCGATAAAGAAAATTACACTTTCCAGATGTATTACATGAAGAAACAAAGAATGGAGAATCTTACACTTCGATGCACTGTTTCACAGGATAGAATATTTCGGCGAATGAAGGAAGATCTTTGTAAAGTTTAGCAAATTTCATCAATTGATCTAAACATGCTCGAAGTATCGAAGTTCTGTTAGAAAGAAAAAAATTGAAGAAGAAATGCACATATCAAGACTTTTCAGGGAAGCAGAATGCAAACAGCACATGCGCAACACAGCACAAGAAGTACAATACAATAAACAGAGTATTACACACGAAATTCCCGCAAAATACACGCAGGACCTTTGAATGAAGGCTGTGAGGCAAAACTCGGGCGAGTTAGAAAAACGTGGGCGTTTAACAGGCCAAATTTTTGTGAAAAATATGCCAGATATGGTTTCATGAAGTTTCATAAAGGGGAAGAAAAATTAAGTTCGTTTTAGAAATTTGATTTGATGAAATCGATCAGTTTTACCATATGTACTTGGGATTTTGTGAAAAAGCTATTTTGGTGAACAAATATCGTTTTTATCAAATATCATTAATAGTTCATCTTCTCAGACCAATTGTATTATGCCGTGGCAAAATTTGCGTTTACTCCATTATTTCTAACGATGGATCTTAGAAGCTTACTTATGAATTGCTTTAAAGAAATATTTACTTTGTAGAAGGTTGAATATTCCGTAATTCTTCGTTCTTTGCATTTTCCAGAAGCGAAATTCTTATCTTTTCAACAGCCTCAGTTCTGAAACGAGATTATATCAGAATGCAACAGGAGAAAGAAAGGATCAATCTAATTTCATAAAGATCAACTGCTGGGCGCCTCAATATCCTGCATAAACACTGGACTTACAGAATGTCCATTTTTTTGCTGGAAGCAGCAATCTTTGTCACATCTTAAATATTGAAGTAGATAAAAATAGCAGCAGCGAAATCTTCATTTGTGATGAATCTTAAAAAGTTAGTTCAATATAAACAAACTTTTCTCACCTTTTTTCTGCGGCAAATAGGCAATTTTTGTTTCTGTCGTGTACTCGTAGCGTTGATTTATCTGAATGAAACCGAACATAACATTAAGATATATGATCCCAAAATGATGTCAAAGGGTTTGTGGAAAGTTAAAACGTTTGCATTCATAAATAGCTAAAAATCGTGAATATCCGATTAAAATCGAGGCTCCTAAGCACCATGAACAGACTTATGACGATGAACCTATCGTTTTCCTGTACTCTTTGACTTGATGATGGTGCTGCGGTCAACAGAGACCCATTACTATTTTGAAAAACCTGGCCCTATTTAGGCTCAAACTCGGCAATTCATAGAGTACCAATAAGATTGCGAGATTTGTGAATTACTATTGTTACGTTGTAAATGTGTTAGAATTTTCGATTCGATTGAAGAGTTGAAAATACACCTACGGGATTGAGAGTCGAAGCCGTGACTCCATCATGATTCTACTGATGATTGCAGAAAATAGGATCAGCTTTTCACTGTTGCATTATGAGTCCCTGTTGAGCAAGGTTTACTGCAGGGATACAAAGGATTCATTGTCATAAGTCTACACAATGAACAATTGACAGCCAAAGAAACAATACCTATTTACCGTGACACATTTCCTTCAACTGTCGTCAAAAATGTGTTTCATGATCAAAGACAAAATATGATAACCGATACACGCGAGAAGTGAATTTCTCTTACATATACATCAAATTGATAGATGCTCCTTGTGAAAGGGTCTGACATACAATAGACATTCTGATTCATATCCCGTTACCAAAATATGCTACAACATACAGTAATATAATGTTTCACTTACATTTTAAATCTTCATTTGGATTCGCTGCCATGGAGAGAACACCACACAAGAGATTTATAACTTCTGGTACGAATCTCCTTGACAATTTCACATACTATGAAAAAAGTAGAATTTTTTTAATGCCAAACGTTAGGTTTGGAAACCTTTGCTTATATTTGTCGGGAATTTTCTGCTAATTAGACTTGCCAAAATGAGATAGAAATACAAAGAAACTATCAAAAAGACTTACTTCTAAAATTGTATGTGATATCAATAAACCAGATATAACATCTGAAGTTGTTTGGAAATAAGACTGCAAAAGAACAAAAAATCATTAACCTCTCTCAGTCATTTGTCAGTTAAGTACATAAGCATACCGCTACAAAATCAACAATTGCAATGGTGTAGTTAGATTGATTCCATGAGTCACAGTTTATCGTACTGAATTGGATGATGTTTATGGCTTCAAACTGAGACTCATGACAACACAGCTTAAAACAGGGACCAATCACCTTGCTACTTTCGTAGAATGGTCAACCCATGTGGGCATTGTTAGTGTCCGATTGGTTTATTAGTCCAAAGTTCAAACTTTAGAAGCAAAGTCAGGTTCGAAGCGATGTTCGACTTTCTTTCGACGTTCGAAGGATGGAAGAGGTTCGATGTTTCTTCAAATTGTTCGTAAGAATTTAGTCTCTGTTTAGAATCCATTTGGATGTGAGTCCTTGCATGAATGAAAATAAAAACATCAGATAAAAACTTTGAAAGAATACAAGGAATCATGTCATCAGTCTATGATATGGTAATAAGAAAAAGATCCATCTCTAGCAAAACAACTATTGAATCGATCTTGCACTTAACCTTTATCAAAAGAAATAACGAGGTTCAAGCGACCAATAGACCTTTTAGCTATCCTATAAAAGAGTCTGGATCAAGCGATATTTTCATACACTTTTATAGTAAAGATTTTCGACTGAATGACGTCACAGCTTCTATCCCTATTGTGCAAATTCGAAAATTCTACATAATGTATCAAAAACATCGTTCGATTCAGATTCTTTTTTAGAATAGCCACAAGGTCTATGAAAGGAAATTAGACTATTCAAGGTAGGGGGTACCTTTGATAAAACTGCAGTCATATAAGTCATAGCAGGTGTTGTTATGCCATGCTTCAAATCTGACGTCGGGAATATTGTTGATATGAGATTCAATAAAATCAACTGCAAAAAGTTAAGATGATACGAATCAGAAAAAGTCTTGGCATTAAAACAAATCAAATTCTTCAAAATTTTTTACGTGTACTGCATGTTAGAGTAGCTCATGCAATGGAAAAGCAAAAATGGTGTGTGTGGGCCAGAGATCCGACTTAATTATATTTTTACCGGTATTTTATTGCAGTGAGTGATGCAGCTGAATAATCAAAAGAAATACAAAAGTTCCAATTCCGGCATGCGCAATTTAAGTTTTCAAATTGTGGTAGCCCAGTTACGTAAATATCAAAATTTCATAGATATCTTTGTTCACAAAGAAAAACATCAGAGGGGCGAACGAACAAGCCTCATTCAACCAAGGAAAAATTGAAGAATATCTATTTTGGATTGTGTTTTATACACAGCCTCCCAATCATGACGCTGCTCGAGATTCGCTGATTATCCTTGCCGCTAATCTGTATCAAGCAAAATCATTTATTCTAATCAAAACTTTTACCAGAAATAGGAAAGGATTGTGGAACTGGATATAAGACCGTCCTTCCTCTTCATGCGTCAGGTTAAATAAGTAGATCCAAAAAATGGTCTATAAATAAATACTGATAAGGGTTATAAGGAAGCATAATGAACTTGCCTCTTTCAAGTTTGGCATTGACATTGCATTTCTTCCCCCTTTGAATAAAAGCATAAATGAATAAAGTTGGTGAAACAAATTTATACAAAAATTATAAGTATGATTCAAAAGGATCTTTACCAACTATTTCGGCCTAGATTATAATGATTGTTGATAGTTGTCAATGCCTCCTTCATAAAATGAAAAATATCATGAATCGAAAGGCTTGAAATAGCAAAATGGTGTATTGTAGAAAGGCTTGAAATAGCAAAATGGTGTATTGTAGTACTGCCAGTACTGACACGTGATTCAACATTTCGGTCTAAACAGAATCCCACAACTGGAGGAACAGTTTCATTTTCAATCCAATGAAAGGAAAAAATATTTCGACAAACCTGATGTTTGGTGTTTGATCCAAAATCTTTTGAAACTTTGTCGAAGTCTCCGCTGTATTTCTCGAGCTGCATGATGCGGGCTGTCCTTTGCCAATTCGAAGAGAGGCCTATTGAGAAGAGAAAGTAAATTTAATGAATATCACAGTAGAATTTTTGGAGTAATCATTTGTAGAAAGATTGATACTCATATTAAGTCTTAAAGTTTGCTAGAAATTGACCAGGGATTATCAATATCATTAACATGATTAAACTCTGAAACATTTCTAAGGTCAAACTAGATCTGTTTGGAAACTATTTTCGACTCGAGGCAGCGACAGCAAATTCCAGTAAGAATTCCACACTGTTTCTATTTTTATGCAAAAATACGCGTGAAAGATCATTCAATGTGTTGCTAGAGCAACGCTCGCTCCTGGGATTTAGATCCAAAAGATGCATCATTTTTATCTAAATAAGGTCGTCTAAATTAAAGCATCAAAACAATTCTACCTTGCTAGGCTGTTGATGAACTTCATGGGAACCTGTTCTTGCTCACACAAATGATCAATGTAATTCAAAAGAATGCTGAAAAGAATCTGTACGAAAAATTAAGTTATTAAAACTGATTGCTCTGTATATGAAAAAGAAATTTTTAAGGCAGCGCAAGGTGGAAAGAAATGATACCCAGCTCTCAGCGTGGACTTTAGGTGTCTGGCAATTTTTAACTGGCAAAGATCACATTCTTCTGTCATACGAATCAGGAAAAATGAATCTGCCGTGTAGAAGTATCTCGAAAATTATTCCAAATACCGAAGAATTACTTAAAAAGGAGAGTAAAGGCAAAACCTAGGCCTTCAGTTTGAAGAATGCCAAAGAACTTTCGAAAATAATGCTCTCCCTGGAGTAAATATATAAATAGAATGATAAAAGGTTCTTCCTACTTACCTCCATTTTATTTTTATTTTTCTCTTCCAGTTTGGGTGGATGACATTTTCTGATTCGATCAATTATACATATTTGCTGGTCGAATGTCCTATGGAGCAAGAAGTCGATTATTAATACCATTATGATGAAGATTTTTTTCTGTAATGTGATGGAAAAAGCAATAAATCAGGAAAACTTTGAATTGATTTCTTCTGCTACATTTCATCTCTTTACGTCAATTCATGGCATGTCAATACAAATAATGATTAGTTGATTACTGATTAGGTGATCGATCGATTGGTTGATTCATTGACTGGCTAATCAAATTAAGCATGGATTGGCTCATAGAAAAAGGAACTCACCATCCTTGAACAGTTCGCAAGAACTCTTCAAGATCATCTGGAGCTATGAAAGGAGAAAGGAAAATATTAACGAAATCAAAATATTCTAAGAGAAGAAAATTTTGGTTGAAATCTTTTAATTGGTCACTGTTTTTAACCAGCTATTTCTCCAATCTAACTATTCTTTTGATTAATCACTGTATTCAAGCAGGAATGTATCTAATTAGTCATTAAATCCTATTAATGAAACCATATTCCAGGAATGCAGTCTTCAAATTTTGGCATACCTTCAAAGGTGTATGGCAGTTCTTTGATTGGTTCTTCATCCTGCAAGAGACATCTTCTGATTAAATAGCCATGGCCACACAGGTTCCTTTGCAGGCACGCTATTTCAAACTGTCTGAAACAACCTCGTTCCCAAGGGTATTTGCTGTTGGCAAAAGGAGGCTACACCTCAACAGAACTAAACAAGTTTCTTGTCATACGGAATCATCAATGCCAATTCAACTTGCACAGGGAGTATGTTATTTAATCACTCCCCTTCGAAGAGACTTAATTGATAACATGTTTCTCCTCTCCCAAGCCTCTGCGGAGTAGATTGCTATTCAATTTAAAATCATTCAATCAAAAGGATCATGAATCAAAACGCACCCTTAACTGAATTAAATATACGGTAATGCTTTTAATAGGAGAACTTGAAACGGAGTAGTTTTCTTTCCCAGTTAACAAATTACGCTGATTCAATTTTGAATTAAAGCTTAAACATATACCATGCCACTGTTTAGTTTCTTCTCTCCTCCATTCCTTGCTCCGTCGGTTTCTGCCTCATCAACAAACGTAACTTTTTTCTTTCGATGAAGCGATGAAGAATCCATTTCTTGGAATAAATCGCAAAGAAAAGATGGTTATGAAAATTTAAGAGTACAGGGAAAGCAACACGACAAGGAACATATATCGGCCATTTAAATCTGATAATGAACAGTTTCATGCACTTGATCAAGTTAGCAGCTTTTTATCGAAAATAGGTTCAATTCAGGAATGAAGTCAATGAAATATTCAATTTCTAAACTTTGTTCATCACTTTATATTCCAGCATTTTTCAAACCTTTCGAATTTCTTTCCACTAAACATCTTATCAGTGAACTTTTTTAACCATTTATAGGCTATATATTTGTGATTTATTTTTGTCAGGAACCATTTCAGAATTATGTCGAAACATTTTCAACTTTCCCCTCATAATATCTAAACAATTACCAACAATAAAAAGGAATTTTGACAATCAATTAATTTCGATCTGCTAGAAGTTGAAATTTCATCACCCCTATGGCTTGAATAAAAGTAAATGGCAAAATAGAAATAAACCTTCGTCATCATCTTGCAGATTCTCTGTAATTTCATCATCATCAGCATCATCAACAACATCACCATCATCATCATCATCTTCATCATCATCACCATCATCATCATCATCATCATCATCATCATCATCATCATCATCATCATCATCATCATCATCATCATCATCATCATCATCATCATCATCATCATCATCATCATCATCATCATCATCATCATCATCATCATCATCATCATCATCATCATCATCATCATCATCATCATCTTCGTCATTTTCGCCGTCTTCTGCCTCGCTTTCATCATAATCCTTGGAATCATCTTCATCACTGTCTCCTTCACGTTTGCTAGCTTCCTTCAGTTGGGTGACACCTGAAATTAAAAGAAGAAAAATCGATAAATACTTCTTGTTTGATGCTAGATTATTTTCAGTCCCCTAATAATACCGTTTCAGCTAGGCTAGAAAGTCTCAGACACAGTCAAGATGTTTGTATTGCACTGTCTAAGGCCTTTTACGTTCGAAATTGACAGAATCTGAGTAATTCACAAAATCAAAGCTCAATTGCAGTATAATGGTTTAAAAAGAAAAAACAAAGATATGGCAAAATTTTATAAGCGGTTTGATTGTATTTTCATCAGCATCTCTGACATTACTTATACCGGAGGATATTAATTCAATCAAAGTCAAAATGTCTATAAAGTTACATATCGTGTGGAATATTTTTGGAATAATTTTGACATCATACAATTGTTAGCATAAAAAGAAATTTCGAACCTTCTGGCAGCACAGCTTTTCCGTCTTTAAATACAAGCTCGACTCTCGTGTCTTCCTTCGCAACATGACTGTTAAAAAGATTTTAATCATATATTTTCTTAACGTAAAGTAATATAACGTAGAAAACACAGTAAACATCCACGAATAAAAAGCTAATATTTTGGAAGTCAACCTAAGTTCCCAGAGAAAAAAAACCTGACTAATCTTCATGCTTATGATTATAATTACAAAATCAAATATCTCAAGGTCAAAAGGATGAATCCTTTGTCACGTCACTCTCCTCGCAGGATAAAAAACACGATGATATAAACTGTAATATAACACACTATGAGATTCAAAACTAAAACAAGCTTAACAGGGAAATGGAAAGTAAATTTCAACATCATTACCTATCTCCGAGATAATCTGCTGACAGATGGTCAACTGCTTTAGATCTAGTTGCATTCATTCTTTGCAACCTTTCCTCCTAAATAAAAAAATGAAATTTTCAGTCGATATCAGTTAAAGTAACCAAGAAATGGAACAGGCAAAAGAAAACATTACAGGCAATACACGAAATTCCTTCATATCCATAAGCCTCCTGTCAGCTTGGAGATGTTATCATGAATAATTACCTCTAATTTTTCCAGTTTTTCTTTCTCAGCCTTCGCAATTTCTTCTTCTGTTTTCATTCTGTCTTTCGGCTGTTGAGAAAATAATCTATGATGCTTGTAAAAGGAAAAGTCTCTTTCAAACAACAGAAAAACATCTAACTATGTCCCTATAACTTAAAAAATGTGTTCAATCCAAGGAGAACGACTCAGACTTCTGATTCTCTCACGATTTAATTAAGGAAATATAATCAACAATAAAATCACTTGCTTTGACTTGATAAATTTTTGAAAGTAAGTCAAATCAAATATAGCAATCGTGTAAAGATTAAGTGGGTATGTAGCTGAAGCGAAAACATTATGTCTCAGAAAAAAAGACTTTTATTATCAACTAGTTTTCATAGATTGATTTACAAACCTTAGCTTTTGTTTCATACTTCAGTTCATTGACAAGGATATCATAATCGTCTGCCTTCACAAACTCTGCATCATCCTGAAAATAAAAGGACTTATAAAATGTTCTGCATATGTTGTTAAATATGTATTACAGCTTACTGGTAAAACGATGCTATAAATGGCATGAATAGAAAGTCACAAAAGTCTGGTTTTCAGCTGCAAAAACATTAAATTTTAGATGAGGAGAAGTCTTTTGACTTTCCTATAATAATTGAAAGAAGAGTGCACTTTCACTATAATAATTGCATTTACTGCCAAGTTTTAGCAAACATCTTCACACAGCTAGCATCTGCCATAAAAGCATTCTGCATCAATGAAATATAAATAAACTTACACGTTTTGTAAGGAGACTTCGAATCATTTTCCAATCACTGTCAAGGTCTTGAGTAAGCTGGAAAGCCTCCTCTTTAACTTGCTGCCGTTCAAACTGCAGAAATAAATGTGTTAGTGACAACAGACGTTTATACATAAGAAGTTATCATTTCCCTTTTAACAATTTTCACATGAAAAAGTTTGATTTATCAAGTGATTAACATAACTTTGCAGCTTAAATGCTTTGCTTATCATTTATTGTTCTATGATATGCGTCTGGGCATCCCTTTAAAAACTAAAAGCAAATCCTCATTTGATTGATAATACTTTTTAGCAATCCTAAGAAAGAAGTTGAATAAAATGATGTTTTCATTGAATAAATTTGAATAAAATTCTGAAGTATTTTGAATGTGACGCTATTCACATGACGCTATTCTGACGCTATTCAATCAAACCTTCTGTATCAAAATTCGTAAAAATGTTGTTTGATCCAGGATCATTTGTAGAATAGATAAAGGTCTTTTATAATCTAAGAAAACAGAAATTACAATCTTGAATAAATGTTTTCTAGAAATGTGTTTTTAAGCAGCTAAGCAGAAAGAGCCAAGAACACTTAAAACACAAATAAAGGTCATAGTTTCTCTGCATTGAATTTGTCTCAAAGATGATAAGATTTGCAACTAAACACTGGAATAAATGTACCTTTTTTATCTTAGATTGAGCTACAATTTCATCCATTATCTCTTTCCTTGATTTCTGTGTATTGTCCTTTAAAGAAACAAAGTTTAATTTCAATATGGTTTGGTCTAAATGTTAACTTTGATCTTCCACCAAAAATCTTGAAATCACGAAAGCAGATCAAACAGAATTGTTTTAAAGAAACATACCTCATGCTTATCTTGAACTTTCTCAACCTTCTTTAGAAATCCACCAAACTGAGCTTCATCATTCCTTCCTGTAAGGAGACAGATGCTCATAAGAACTTAACAGAATAATGGAAACAAAGCAGTGTATTTGACTTGATAACATGATGCTAAAAACCTCTGGAGGGAACATCCTCTAGAAACATACCTTCATCTTCATCGTCTGTCAATTTCAAATCAGCATCATCAAAATTTGTCATTTCTGCCAAACTCTGCCCATAATGTGTCAAGTCTTCATCTTCATCCAAATTATAGAGTTTGCGACTTTCATGATGTTTCTGCATGAAAGAAAAACTTTACTAAGTCAGGGATCTCCATTTAAAGACATGAAAAATGCGAAGAGCTTACTCCATTCAAAAACTTCTCATCATTTGGAGAATAAAATTACCTAAAATTCAAAATGATACCATTTATTTGATATCTCACTAGGATATCAAACTCAGAGATATTTTCTGACAAATTGTAAATCTCTTTTATAATACTTTTCAGGTTGATCTTATTTTTATAACCTCTCAATTTAATATCTACTTGTTTGTTTCATGTTAAACGTTATTCTATTTGTTTGCATTACATTTCTACCATTTTTTATTAATGAATCTTCAATTACTGTTCTAGTAAATCAAAAAAAAGCATCGTTAATCAAATAGTCTGGTTGGTTGGAGTTTTTAAGCTTTCAAGAATTTCTGACCTGTTTCTCAAGAGTGAATCTTTGCAGCATTCTTTCCTCCAAGCTGACCTCATTGTCATATTCACCAAATCTTTTGTCCACAAAACTGCTGGCCTAAACAATACAAATACATTATGACACTAATAAGAATTTACTTACTTGTATTGGCAGGTTTTGTAGGGGCACATGTTTACATTTACATATAAAAAACCTACGGTTGATTCCCGGCTCATCCAAGCCAGTTGAAAAGAATAGTGTCCAGTCACATTTGTTATCAATTCTTTCATTTACAGAACATCTCATTATGGAATTCTGACCAGCAAACCCTTGACATAGGAAATTTTAGAGAAACAAACTAAATTTTTGGTACATAGAATAAGAAATCTTTTTCCTTTTCTTAGAAGATATCCTACTCAGGGTGGAAAGTTTGCAAAATGTGCATTGAAGTTGAAATTTAAGAAAATGTGCACACCTGGTTCTTTATTGTAAATTCACTTGATAAGGATGTCAACTTCACTATAAATATATACTATAAACTATATACTACTATATAATTTACACAACATGCTATACACAATTCCTTACTCCTTCTCAGTAAACATTCTTACCTTATCTATGTATCAGAACTGCTGGTTGCGCACCTGATGTCCTTGGTGCGCATTAAAATTAATGTTTTTGATCTACCTGAAATGACTCTGAATTGCAGAAAGCTTGCATACATATGCACACTAACCAACAAACCTGCCAAAGCGCTCCATTTGGTGCACACACCAAATTTTCCAGCCTGGTCCTCTACCAGGACTTTTTTTGCAATATGATATTGAATGGTACATTACCCTATTTCTTTTCTTGTATTCTTGAAGCAGAGTCTCTTTTCTCTGTAAGAAATGGTAAAATCATCATTGCATTGTGCAGAAGACTATTTTTAATGAACATCAACAGGCAACACTCATTCACCTCAATACTTGGGACAAACCACTCCAAAATTGCGTCTAACATTTTGGGGCTCTACAACTCTCAGTCTGAGACTCAATGACAATTTTTCAAAGAGTTTTTAATCTCTTCTGAGATTTTCATAAAGGTTTTTCAGACTTCTTAATTTTTGAGACGTTCAAAGATTTTTGAACTTTTGCAAGATCCTTGAGTCTTCAATCAAAATGCAGTTTGTGTAAAATACCTTTTTTATGGCTTTGGTCCTTGAGAGTCCTGGTAGTCCCTTATCATGTTTCGATTTTCGACCAAGAATTTTGAACTTTTCTTTGTTAACACTCAGTTCAAATGGATTGCTTCGAGTAACGGGTTCAATTTTCTTGCGCTTTTGTCTTCTTTGCTCAACACTCGCCGACTTCTTTATCTTTCCCATAACTTTGCAACTTTTCAAACAAGACTTTCTCTTCCCTTTGCACACATGAAACTGGCAGCAATTATGGATGGGCCTCCCTACCGTACGAGGTCGTTGCGAACTCGAGGTATTTCCATCAGATCTTCTCAGAAGAAAATAAAATGGCTTCCTAATGTAGAAAAAGTTGCTAAAGGAAAATGTCATTCAGATTGTAAGTGACCTAACATCTTTTGGTTCGGTTCCGCTATTATGGAGAAATCATAATGCAATATAATTTTTCATTGGGGCGTTTTTTGTATTAATTCTTGGTAAGATGTGCAGTCATATGGATATGCAAAATATATTTAGGCCCAAATGAATGGCCGCCGCCAGGCAGGTTGGAAACTTGCATTCACTTGCAACTATGAAATTGTTTCAAACACGGTACTCGCAGCCACAATAAAAGGTTGGCATAATGGGCCGCCCAATCATTCACTTGTTGGAGCCAAAGTTCTAGTGATCTTTCCCACTTCCTTTCTTGCAGATAAGATAGATGGCTGCTTCTCACTGGGGAGAAATAGAGGAGACAGAGGGGAAAGAAAGTGCTGCAGCAGTTATCCTTACTTCAATTCAAGGAAAATTTAGAAATGGTTTCAGCAATTTTGATCTGCCACCCCTCCACCAACCATCCGCTACCCACAAAGGACCTAAAAGAGAGTGAGTTTGTTTAAAATATCCTAGAATATTTATTGATTTCATCCACGCATTTTAAGTTTTTGTAAAAATAATGGACATCCATGCTGTTGAAATTATTAGACTATGCCATGTCCCAGTTTCAATGCTAATACTGAAAGAAACATTTTAGAATTCTTGATATTAAAGATCCATTATTATGATTTCCTTAATTCTGAAAATGTTTCTTCTTTAACCTCTCTTTTTTTAGAATAGCAAAGAAATCATTGCCATGGTTGAAAATGCCAGTGGATTCATTTGGTCAAAATCACCTTTTACACAGCATTGAGTTGCAGCATTACAAGAAAAGGATGCGGAATGTATTTTCAATTGCTAACTCACATCAGCTTGATATTCTGGTAAGATTTGTCATCATTGAGATTTTATTATTCTAGGCATAGAAAAAGTGACTTTACAGAGATTTATAAGTATCATTAGTCTCAGTTTAAGAATACTTTTACTGTAAAAAAGCTTGAATCAAAAGCAGGGTGATGATATTTTTTCTTTCTCCTTAGAAAAATGGAGCAGCTGAATCAACACCATTACCATCTCCTCCTCCTCTCCCAAAAAGATTCTGTTCAAATGATGGTCATCTGAAAAGCAGCAACCCAACAAGCTTCTTATCCAATGAATTTGATGCCAGCCAAGGTCCAGTGCATCAGATTTCTGAATTCAAACCAACAGAATGTCCTGCTGAACTTGATCCTGTCTCTGCAAGACAGTTATTATTGAAGTCTGTTTCTGCAATCTGTGCTCACACTGGATTTGAGTGTAGGTTGATTTCTCACTTTGTTTAATGAGATCTGGTATCATGTAAGAGACAATTAGATGTACAACCCATCTATTGATTACTTAGGCAAATTACTTAGGCATCTATCGATTAGGCAAATTACTGTTAATCCCAAACAGATCTTGGTGAAATCATTGTGCACAGTTAAAACTCCTTAAAAGATTTGCATCTGTCAACAACAAGTCACTATATCCTTCAAATGCATTAGCCTAGATCTGATGCATTTATAAAGCAACTTAAAATAGTTCTCCATTGCTCTTAAAGTAAATGAGTGGAGATATAGCGACATAATCTAAACATAGCTCATAAGAGCCGCAGGTGCCACTTATCTTCCTTTAGTTTCATAGATTGAAAACATCAAATGCAATAGGTTATATTTAGATTACCCTGCCTTCCTAGCTAAGTTTGCTTTTAACCCAGTTTCTGTATTTTAAATTTTCTTTTCTTTATAGTTGGATCTGAAGTTGCAATAAATTCATTGACTGATTTATTGGTGGACCATATCAATAAATTATGCAAATTATTCAAGATGACAGTAGAGCACCAGCCTGGTGGAGAGAGGAACACTGATAATGTCTATGTATGGAATCCTTGCACCCTCTTTTTTCAACTTCTTTTCCTCACTTTAAATCATGAAATTTAATTTGTTCTGGATCTATACAATTTTTTCATAAGTCATACCAACCAATAGTCATTTTAGCTATCCTACTAGATTGTGGATGTAGCAAAATTTGCACCCATTCTTATTTTGAATGGTTCAACATAGGATCAGCAAAGCTATGAGCTACTATCACTACTACTATCACTGGGCACACTAAAAATTTATGAGATTCCTCCAAAATTGACAAAAATATCCAAGTTCTCCAGAAAGGGCACATTTTTAGGGGAAGAGCCAAAATTGAAAATTTAAGGGCAAAACAATAGGAAAATAATATTTTTACACCATTTTTGAGAGGGCCAGAGGGGTGATTGCCCCTTGGGCTCTCCACCTGTGATGCTCCTGAAAATATCCAGCATTCCAGGCATTTTAAACAATAGCTTAATGGTCTTATTCACTGAAACTAACAGATGAAGTATCAAATGCGACAAGAAATGAGAACAATGAAATCTGCGTCAACTGTCAAAAGATTTGAAGAGGAGATTTTAAAAGCAAAGAGTGAATGTTTGTTGAGTCCTGCAAGAAAAACAATTCTTACCTTGACAGTTATTTGTTTGAAAACAAAGTTGCTTCCCACAGTTTATGTTTTATTAATTTAGCCTAACTTGCAAAAATGTTCTTGTTGAAGGTGTCATTAGAGCATACATTCAAAGAATTTGGTATTGATGGGATCCTGTCGCTGCAAGGGTATTGGAATAAGAAAATCAGACAGGTGGCATTTAAACTGGAACAAGAAAGCCGGGATCTTCTCAATGAGTACAATTCTCAAAAGGTAGTTCTGTTTTATATTCCCATTTTGATTATAAATTTAATCATAAACTTCTTTAAAATCCGATGCTACAGGTGGCAACAGGATACATTCCAATTAGATGAATATAAAACCATTTTCTAGATATTGTTGTATGGCAACATCACAGGACGAGATCACAAAGGGAAGAAACAAATTGTGCCTTTTGTAGCATGCATAAATGCATTTCTTGACAGAGTCCAGAAAATGTCAAAACATTCCCTGGATGTCAGTTTCATTTTTTATGACCAGCCTAATATAGCAAGAATCTCAGAACTTTTCACATTCTTTATGACTGAAACATAACTGAAATAATTCCTTAAACCAATTCCTGTTGCCAAAATAACCCAACTTTTTCTTCTCTTGAAAATTTCAAATATGATATGATCATCAAATCAAAGTTTTCCTCTGGCACACAGCCATGGCGCAGCACTGTGACTTTTTTCTGGGTGCTGCTTTTTGCCATCCCTCGCTAATGAACCCAAAAAATGCAAAAGTCTCCTTCAGTAGGTAATTTCAACAAAGCAGCACATTCTGTATCTCATGTTGACTGCAGCAGATATCAACAGACGTTTTCCGTTGCTTCAAAGTGTTATTTCAAAATTCCCAAGGTCTAAAATCCTTTTTTTTAGATATTCTAATTCAATGAATCTACTATATATTTGATTAATACATTCCTAACTCCGTCTTAACAACTTTCCAGGACGCTTCTAATGAAAAACAAAAGTCAGTGAAAGAAGAGATAATCTGAATACAACAAAAAGTGATGCATTTTGCATTCCAGAAAGAAATCATATCGGCAGGAGCATTAAGGATGAACAGATGAAGTTGGATGATGAATAATTTCCATGTGAAGATTCATTTGCCAATAGGTTGACTTCAAGACTAGACTGATATTTTGGTGCAATGCTAAATATCTACCGTCTGGAATCAAAATTTAAAGTTGTAAATTGCCCCTTCTCTTATGATGCTCCATCTGCATGCAATAAGCCCCTCCCTTCAGAGCTATGATTTTCAAAGGCCCCCTCTCTTTCAAGTCACCACCCCATAAGTATAAAAAAACCATAGAAACAAGAGGACTGAAATTTTGATGGACAGCAATTATTCTTCGTAATGTTCCAGTTTCGCTCTGAGTCTTATTGAAACTATACATCTACACTTTTATAGCTCTCAAATAAGAATTTATCAAGAAATATTTATCGTGCATTTGTAAATATCACGTGGTCATTTTATATATTCAGTCTTGGACTTCGTCTATATTATCTTCTCTTTGAGTCTTGTTTCCAGCCTCCTCAGAATGCGCAGTTGCTTTATGTCGTGCCAATGCATCAGATCTGCTGTAACCTTGGTGACAAATAGGACATAGAAAAGTTTTCCTTTCATTTGGATCTAAATGCGTCTTACGGTGTTTCTGCAAATGATCTTTGCGTCCAAAGGATTTCTTGCATGAGGTGCATTGAAATGGACGGATACCCGTATGAATGCGTTTATGCCGCGTTAGTTCTTCATTCCGTGCGAATTGCCGTGTACATCCTTCAAAAGTGCATACAAAAGGCCGTTCGCCCGTATGACATCTTAAATGTCCACGAAGTTGGCCCATGTTACTGCATGCCACTACGCATAGGGGACATTTAAACCGCTTTTTATTCCTGTTACTCGCTGCTTCGTTTGTATCAACGTCATCAGAGCGAGTACTCGTTGTTGCAGTAAGATTTTGCAAAATTTCGTTGGCACTTGATGTCAAGACAACATCAGGTCTTGAGACTGAAGTCTTGAACAGTGAATCAATCATAGTCGTAGTAGACGTCAGAGACGTATGTGTTCTGCAAGTGTTGACTGCAGGCGAAAAAGTCGACCCTTGACCAGTCGGTTCGTTTTCTTGTGGTAACGGGCAATTATTGGAATCACGAATTTCTGTGTTATTCTGAGGTGTTAAATACTTTTGGTCTGGGCATGCAGACGATGCACAGCCTAAGGGACAGGCCATTTTTTGAATCACGCCTAAATGGTTTCTAAAGTGCAAAGTATTTCGTACGGTTGGTCCCAAGTAGTAAGGCAGGATGGTCGGTTGCCAGTCTCTATCATCCGTTATCTGCTCCCCATTTCCAGCGTGGTCTCCAAACAGACGCGGGTGAGAATTCTGTAAGGCTGTTGGCTTGTATATTCTCGAAGATTGTGCTGAAGTCCAAATTTCTTCCATTGCAAATAGACAGGACAGGTCAACATAATTCCATCAGTGATGACACTTGGTAAATTGATATGAGGGCACTGAATGACAACGGAATCAAGTAAAATCCAAGTTTAAACTCCAGAATAGCATTGTCTGGTCCAGAAATCTATAACTCTATGAAAAAACATTGTGTATGGAGCATTCACAAAGTAATAGCAACGCACTTTCATTTACTGCCAGATTTAGGCCAGAAAAGTAATTCACTTTACTACAACCACTCCAACATGTCTTGTACGTTTTTATGAGATCTTTGCAAATACTGGTCAAATTAAATGGTTTACTTTTCTCTGCAGAGAAATTTGTTTACCCAGTTACCTTGTAAAGCAATCCATGGTTCGCAGCAAATGAGTTTATGTTGTGTACTTGTTCACTTCCTCCGCCATAACGTTTCACCGGAACCTTTGGCACCTTGTAAAATTTGCATGCAGAGAAGTTAAGCAGTTGACAGAAACGAACAAGGCTCCATGAGAAACACGCAAGCAGCCAATCAAAAAGAAGCCAATTGCTTTAAGGTGGTGAGTTTGTGGATAATAGGCGTGATTTATGGACTGTGAGTTACTGTGAAAAATTGCAAGCCCCTGCAGAGCAAAGGTAAGGATTTTTGTGTTTAATGTCTAAGTGGCCGCCTACATATCGAAGCAAGTAAATCACGCAAAAATTGAGTAAAACTCGCAATTGAAATGTATGGGTTGAACTCCAAAGCAGACCAATGCGTGGGCCTAAAAATTCACTCAAAACCCACAGCTCTTCTAATTTCACAGCTATGCGCGTGCGCCGTACAAACACAAAATGCTTCGAAGTTTGACAGTAATGTGCAACTGAAAATGGCTGCTTTCAATTACAAATTGACAGCAAACAACAAGTTGTTTTGTGATGTCAATCAAGCTTCTTCGAATTCAGCTCCCTCCTCTAACGGCTCTTCCACTATTCTGTGAGGTTTACCTCTCATACGTGATGGTTCTTTGTTAAGAAAATATAGATTTTGTGTTCCGAATAGGCATGGGCAGAAAAGAGTTCCTATGTGTAAACAAAAACAAACAAAAAAGCCCACATTGCTTGTAATTCCAAAACCAGTTGCGCCTGAACATGCACTGACGTTGTTGTACTCTGCAGCATGTGTGACGTCATAAGGAACAATGAAGGGAGCTGCTGACGAAAATTGCTAAATCACAGTTTATGCGGAGGAGGTGGCTTTGACTTCGAGGAATTGCCCTTTTGAAATGAATGAATGTCGAAAATGCCAAAAGAAATGATTACATCTTCGAAAGCAAAATTAAAGGGGATACCCTCTCGTCATGCAGATTTTCAGTGACGTACAAAGTGTCTATTTTTGTGAAACTCAGCATTTATTTTGATGAGTTGGTGTGAATCTGAAGAATGCTCTCGTTCATTGAAGAGTCACATGGAGAGTTTGGTCACTAAAATAAACAAATTCAGTTAGAAAAGGAAATCTGTCAGGACACGCAAGTCGTATGTAAACATTGAACAGTTTAAAAGAGGATTAAAGAAAGAAAACCAAGAAAAGAGAAAGAAATCAGTGCATTTTTAGAGAGAGAAATTAGCACCCCAATTGGAGAGAGAAATTGGCACCTCTGTTACAGACAAGAGAGAAAGCGCGAGGGATCGGCACCATCGTGTGAGACAGAAATCAGCACCTTCGTTGGAGAAGTGACAGGTATTATTTGTTGTTCCGTGTTGTGCCAAAGGTGTAACTAAACAGCAAGATTACTCACTTCTCGTCACGAGAAAAGGAAACCAAAATTGCCAAATCCTGCTGAGTCTATTTGGAATTACGTAGGATTGCACGAGGTTTCTTCACAACATAACGGAAGAAATAACCCAGAGAAAAGATTCAAGACAGCTCGTACACCTAAACATTACAGTCTATAAAATCAAGTAAAGGGCAACGACGAATTTCGGAAGTACTCGTGAAAGAAGAAAAGCACGCAACGACTGTGGGTTGATATTAACTGTGAATAACACGAATGTTTCTGGACAACTGAAAGCATAAAAGACGGGATAAAAGAACTTTGTATCTCATCGCTTTGAAACAGAGCTAAGAGATCGTTGACATAAAACAGTAGTGTGAGAAGCTGTACGTCATTCGTTTCCATACATTTAAACAAGAACGGAACATCAAAATTAAACATTTAGTTTGTGTTCTGTTAGGATCAAGAACTTCCTTCAAGGTCGTATCTAACAAAGACTTTATTTACTCGTGTTGTGTACTGGATTTAGACAAAGGTCTGGCTAACTCGAAGCACGGTGTCCAAATGACTCCTTTGCTGCACAAAAGAATGGCATCTTACCCTGGTAAAGATGCCTGTTCTTGTTCGGATTGTAAGCAAGGGAGATTTTCAAAGGAGCAATACATCAAACAGATTAGAGCACTTTGTGGGGTGCCGAAACAGCTGAATACTTCTAGTTCCCCGAAAGGAAAGGGGCAAAATTATCAGCAGAGGAGAGAGGCAAGCAGATCGTTTTCGTCCGATTATTCATCATCAAATAGCAGCTTACAAAACGGGAGTGATGAAAGCATCGCAACAAATACGTCAAAAAATCAAGGGAAAAGGAGGGCGGGGAGGATTTTGAGTGTCGATGCAGTCAAACATGATTATTACATTGACGAAGAACAGCCAGCCGATCTTGAGTCGTTTAATCTTATGGTAAACGGAACTTCGGCTGACCCAAGAATCTTGCCCGCAGTTGTTGAAACAATAAAATACCTGAGACAAACTTATCGTCAAACTCTGCTCAACATGAACCCCAAACCGAAATCTCGGGATTTGTGGGACAATTCTACGGATAATGAATCGAGTGATGATTGGAGCGACAGTACTTACAACACAAGATCATCTGGGTCGAAAGCTGGGTCCAAGGTTTCGTTTGAAGACCAGAAAATAGCCAATGGTAAACGAACTGGAGATATTAGGGGTGAATTAGAGAGAAGAGCATTACAAGGGGCACAGTCAAATGATGATTACTGGAGTGATAGTTCTGGGGCCAGAAGTGCAACGGGGTCTAAGGTTTCTTTTGATGACCACAGTATCAGCAATGTACAAAGAAATGGAAATTTGAGAGCCAACTTTGACAAAAAGGCACCTAATGTGGGGCAGTCTAATGACGATTACTGGAGCGACGGTAGTGGTACCATAGATACTTCTAATTCCACACGATACAGTAACGGACCTGGAGATGTTAGGGGTCAATTAGAGAGAAGGGCGCAGAGAGTGGCACAGTCAAAAGCATACTTACGAAGACAAGCTCTTGGTAATAATAGTCTTAGAGCTGCAAATGAGCATGGGGAAAGGAATGGCAGTACGCGAGGTATCGAAGGAAAGGGAAAACTTACAAGAGGAGTGCCAACCCCTATCATGACAAAACAACAATCAAATGGACGGATGGTAAAAGATGGACCAAAGAATGGACGTGATAACGAAAGAAATGATTCTGGTGTCAGCGTTGAGCACGATATTATAGATCAACTTGTACACGATAATCCCCTCGCATTACACGCAGCATCGCATGATGGAGATCTTGACAGAGTCATTCGATTGACTTTAAATGGATATGATTTAAACAAACAAGGGAAATTTGGTTGGCCTCCTGTTGAATTTGCATTACGGAGATCGAGGTTTCGATGTGCTATATTTCTAATTGAGGCTGGAACTAACATGACTTATTACACGAAACAGAAGGTTGAAGAGTATCGTAAAGTATTGCTTAAAGCAAGAAAGTATTTGAAGATGATCACAACTATTTTATGACTGTAGATCCGTTATTAGGTGAATATTTTACGTTTTGATATGATTGATTAGTAGATAAGTTGATGAGTTGATTGGCTGAAAAGATATGCTCTCGCTTTGTCACTTGCAATGTGAAACTAAGCTTTTATTTAAAAATAAAAGCAAGGAAGTCACAAACCTTACTCTATAAAGAGTGCCAATGATGTTCGGCTGTTATGCAAAGTGAAACAAGATCTAGAAACTTGCTGGCACTAGAAAGTCTTGAAAACTGAAACCATAATTAAGCAAAATACCATCTGTAGAATGTTTGGTTATGCGTTTGGTCATGAAGCTAGCTTTGCATCTTGAGACAATGTCGAATAGCTTCCAAGACAGTATTCTCTCAATAACTGGTTACGAGCAGCATCAATTTATTTATTGGACTCAAAGCTTTAACTAACTTCAGTTTTCATCTCGTTTAATAGACCATTTAGCTTTTCTGAAACATAAAGCTTCAAGGTGCTTCGACAGCTTCAAATTATCAGCTTGAAGGAATGTTCAGCTATTAGCCCCTTTTGCAGAAAAGCTAAGCGGTCTATTAGGAACAAACTAATTACGAACCCTTACTACATAAGATTTCTAAGCACCGGTTTATCTATACTTCCTCGACAAAAGTTATATTTTCGTGGGCCTAACACGTGCAAGAAACGCTGTTAAAATAATTTTGAATTGATATAAAACGGAGCCATCAATGGATGAACTTTCATTCGCACATTGGATGAAGTCTCATGTTAAATAAATTAAAAATATTAACTAAATATTAAAAATAAAAGATTAACCTTAGGAAAGCGCGTTGAAATGAACTAAGCCAAAAATGTAATATTCTTGCAGTTTTAAATTACAATTAATCTGGATATTTGTAAAAGATTATCCTTCGCTACATACATTAAATAAATATGGTTTCGTGGATTTACCAAGGTTGCAATTCTACGCTTCACAAATTACGGATCAATCAATCGTCATTTATGTGCAAATGGAATGGTATGAGACTCGGATGGTTTTGTGGTGCAGTGGTGAAATCCTGACTTTGCAGCTAGAACAATCAGGCAGGAAGGAGTTTCTCCCCCGGTAAAGCCCCACCTATTGAGCGTCATGTCATATAAAGAATTCTGGGGATTAGGTCTTCTCTATTTCTGCGAGCCAAGCGCTTGGCTCTAAAAACTGCAACTTAAGCTTCACCTTCTCTCAAAACATGTTTCGTTCCTGAAGAAGGACAACTGAGGTTTAGACCCAGGCCAACGCAGTCCTCCCCCAAAAGAGCTAAGACCCCGACTTTGAAATAAAAGTCAACAAGAATAGACTCGACCTAATACTACACACCATTTTCGTGGAATCTAACTTTATGCCGATTAGTGGAATGGCTTCCTGAAGAAATATGTTTCATGAACTCATCCGTACTCATTTTACACCTTTCCTTGCAGAGGTGTTTCTGTGGCGCCTTGTGTGTTGGGAGAAAATCTACACCCTTCGACCATACAAGCTGGCGGCGACAGATTAGCGAACTAGACTCTACAGGTAAATTTAACTTTCTCTTTCATTTTCCTAAACACAATTCATCTACTTTCATAATAATAATCATAAATCCATATCTACCATCCACCTTTCTTTTTCTTCTTTGGTTTCGCTTTTGCTCCCTGTGGTTTCTGTTGACGCGGAGGGACAACATTGCTAGCTGCGGAGGTGCCTGGCTGCGGAGATGCTACTGGTGATGTGGAAGAGGCTGCTGCAGCAGCTGCTGTTGCTGTTGGCTTTGGTGATGTTGGCCTAAAAATAAATCATTGATTGAGTTGATAGTTCGCTTGCTTCACTGATTGATTTGTGATAGTATTTGACTGATTGACTGACTGATTGATTGATTGAGATGTTCAGATCTAATGTTCCAAAGTCTTCGGTGAATGGAAAATTCTGTCTTTCAACTTTGCAAAATTCAAAGCAAGAAAATAATTCTTGAAGGGGATGAACGGAGCTAATCGGAGTAATCATAAAAAGGCACCAAAAATGCCAACACAATTGGTTGTGTCTCTAGCTACACAATATCAACGCACGTTTCGCAAGCAACAAAGACAACAGGCTAATTTCAGAACTGGCGCGCACAGGTTCTAATTCCATTTAGTCTATGTACATAGATATGCTGTATAAATAAATCAAATATCAAATAATATCAAATACCGAAATATTCTTCACGGAAAACTTCACTGTTTGTTGATAAAATAAGCTATTCCAACAAAACCTAAGGATCCAACCCCTGTTTTTGGTGCAGTGAAGTGCACTTCTGTTTCAGGTGGTCAAATTTTCGAATCTACACAATAGTGAGAAAAGCACTAATACCACTCAGTCGAAAACCTTTCCTATGAAAATGTATAAAAATGTCATTCAATCCAGACTCTTTTGCAGAACAGCTGAACGGTCAATTCGAGAAGACAACCTCGTATGCTTTCATATATTGTGCCAACTTCTAGGTCATGAAATCTAGCTTATGAAATATACGTAATTACAAAAGAGAAGACGGTAAGGTGAGATTGGATTTATATCAAATATGAGAGCATTAGCAGGATGAAAGAATGCTATAAGAAACTGGGTTCACGGAAAATTGGGGTCATAGAAAAAAGGGCTTTATTCAGACTTACGTTTCTTGTGCAACACTTCCTTGAGGACCACGTACTAAAAATAAGAACAAAATACTTTATCAATAAGAGAAGAGGATCCACGCCAACGACATCATCACAGAGTATCTATTAGATCTTAGAAATAAAGCTACTTCTTATGTTTACTCTTACTCAGAGTTCTCCAAATTTTGTAATAAATACCAAGTATAATTTAATCCTTCACCAATGAACTTGATTTTTCTCTGAAATTGGAAATCCCTTACCATGTCAGCTACGTATTTACTCAACTCAGAAATTTTAAATTGTTGCCAAAAAATTTGAAGGTGAACAAAACAGTATCAGTTTATCATAACCAAAATAGAAACTTGATCAGTTTCCTTGGGCTAATATTTGGCTTTATTTCTTAATGATATTCAAAGTCACATAGTCAACCAAGATCCTTTGCGGCCCCCTAGATCGACTTTCGTGTGATGTAAAATTTTCCAGGCCTAAGTGCTACTGGCTTTGCTTTTCACTCCGGACCATGGTTAGCAATGTGTCCTTAATAACAGAAATAACGGGCAGATTGTCGAATTCTTCACAAATAAGAATTGAACCAGTCAGTATTTCCAGGTTATTTTCATGACAACTTTGACAGGTTTGAATAACTGGAAAATAAAGTCACGCTTGGTAAACATGTTACCATAGTCTTTCTGAAATAAAATTTCACCTGCAAATGCGCGCCAAAACCACAATAAAAGACTGCGTTCACATGATACAGGAACATTTTGAAAACGGTGAAAATGTGACAGATTGCTGGCAGATTTTGAAAACGATAGACTTTGAAAACATAACTCTAACCGGCACAAATTGAAAACGACATCTTATGAACACTCGAAAGTGATGAAAACAGAGCATTTTCGACACTTTGGAACAAAACTGGTCGATTCTTAAGGTGTGGGTACGTTTCTTTGGTATCAAAGTCTTACAAAAAGTTTTTAACCGTCAAATTTCCTGTCTTTTTCAAATTGTTACGGCATCGTATGAACGTTAACTCAAATTATGCTACCGTCACATTTTTCACCGTTTTCAAATGTGCCGGCATCGTGTGAGCGCAGTCTAAGTGCTTGCAAAGGAATTTTGCTTTATCCCAAATCTCAGCTGACATGTAATTTGAGACGATTCATGGTCTCCATACCCAAAATTCACATTTCAATGAAATCTACCAAAAATCTCCAATTGCACTGAATACAAACATTATGTTGATAATATATCATCGATATATCATTTGCATATTTGCTTACTTACATATTTGCCCTCTTTTCTGTTTTCTGTGCTTGAATGTCGACCTTTCCCAACGTGGAAGCCATCTTTCCGGATCCGGATCAACGTCCGGGTTGTAACTCTTTGGCATCCGAGCTGAGAGAAAAGATTGAGAAATGAACAAAAATAATCAACCGAATTTTCACCCGAATTAAGCCCGGAATTATTCATATCCATACCAGCTCTGAGTATCTGCATCGTTCTAATTGGGGACCTATTTTAGTACGGCTGAATTTTCGTAAGAATATGACAAAAGGCTGGAAAAGGCTGAAGGAATGATACATTTTACAACTTGGTCAGTAAAATATAACAATTCAATAATACAAATCTGGTAAAGGTATAAATAAGTTCAGGCTCGACTGTAAGCTAAGAAATGATCTGAGCTAGCTTTATTGCTATCTTCAAAATCGCACAAACATTGGATATGCCCTTCGTCGTAGATGAAAGTACAGCCTGGAAAGCTGGCTGGCATCTTAAATCCATTTTTTCTTTTGATGAAACGCATCAAATTCGCCACTAGATCTTGGTCCAGTAGATGGGAGAAACATCACGACAATACGGCACCTTTTAGCTATTCTTCAAAGCAGCCTGGATCGAGTGATATCATATAGTTTTATACGCGAGGCTCTCTTGTGTGGTGTTGAAGCTTCTATCACTTTTGTGCAAATTCGAAAATTCTTCAAAATGCATCACAGCGTCGAACGATTCAGGTTCTTTTATAGGATAGCTGAAAAAGGTCAAGGATATAAACCAAGGACTTATTTCAGGTTAGACAGTCAGAACGCTTCACAATGACTTACGCTTTCTCTTCTTCTTTTTCTTCTTTTTGATAATCATTTCATCTCTGAAAAAGGAAGAAAGGATTCTTCAATTCTCGAATCAAAGGAAACAAAACCAACTGGCATAGAAAGTTTATAAAGACAACTCGAGACCTGAGATTTTTGAAAATGCAATTCAAAATGTACAAAGTTGAGAAATGGTGCACTTTTGAAATTCAGCCGCCTCAAAAGCAAACAAACTAAAAATAGGCAATACGCGAAACCGACATATTACCTTTGCTTCTCTAAGTCTGTTTCATTTTGTGCTTTCTTTGAAAACTTGACGCTGCCCATTAGATGTTTACTTTCAAGAGCATCAACATCGATGACAGCATTGTGCGTAAATGGAGGCAATGATTCACTGTATCTGTTTTGTTGTTGTTGTTAAAGGAAATATGTATAGACATTGACAACATACGTAGAAACCTTACACTTATAATTTTCAAAGAGTCACTGATAGCAAGGGTCTTGTGTACACACGCTGAAATTTCAGGCTGGCTGAAAATCAGATCGACCTAAGTGGAATCCGTGGATCCTCACCTAATCCTCACTGCAGTGGTTGAGTATCTTCACTTCTTTCCAATTTTTCTATCTCGCAAAAGCTCTATTAAGCCCCCTCTTTAATAAGCCCCTCCCTTCTTAGTCAAAATTTGAAATACGCCAGCCTCTCTGTTAAACCTCTCCCCCACATATGCAAAGTTCTAGCATTTACCAAATATTTCCATTTACTTCGTGACACAATCTTGCATACTAATTTTGATATGGTTTGGGAAAAAACTGTGCTGAATTCATGTATTTGAGTCGTAAAATTGTACGTTGATTCCGCAAAATATGGGATGAAAGAACTGAAAAGCTACCAAGAATATCTTTGTCACTTGATTTTGTGAATAAGCCCCCTCTCTATTAAGCCCCCCTCTGGAAGGTGCAAACTCAAATAAGCCCCACGGGGCTTAATGGAGCTTTTACGGTAAGTTCAACAACTTCACTGTGATTCTATGGGTTCAGTTTAGCCTACATTTGATTTTCAGATAGTCAGAAATTTCAATGTACCCGCTAACTACCCACTGTGACCATGGCTATTTAAGCCTAGTGACAAAAGATGCCGTATCTGATGTGACAAAAGATGCTGGTAGTAATGATACCAAAAATATATTTTGAAATGCCATAGCATCCATACATTTGAAAGTGCCTGGTCAATTAATACAAAAATAGATAGATGAATAAATGAATAAATGAAAAGATGAATAAATAAATAAATAAATAAGTAAATATTTGATAAAATTAGATAAATAGAATAGATGAAATGAAAAAGATACTCTTCAGCTTTCTTTGGATTTATTTGAGAATATGCTGTTATTATCTTAGCCAAAGTCTTCAAATCTCCTGGGTCTTTGCTGAGAAAGAAAAATGAGGTAATTGACAAGAAATGTATAAAAATAGGTTTTGTAATTGAAGTTCAAAGGTTTAAGACAACTAACAATTGAAGTGAAGTTGCAGCTATTAGGGCGAAGCGCTGGGATCGCAGAAATATCATATTTGGTCTACTGATCTTTGTTAACAGGATTTTTAGTCATCTGATTTTGAATGCAAAGCATAACTAAATGCTAAAATTTAGATGCAAATGGCTTAAGCCTCTTTTAAATGCAAGAATTTCCTTCAAGTGACAGCATTTCTGAAACTGTCAAGATTATGATTTTATTGAAACTGCATAAACCTAAGTCAAGATTCTCATATCTGTTCCACTCCCGAAATGAAGATAATTAAACAACGATTTCATGATTAAGACATATTACCGTGTTCTTAAGTCCAAACAAAAAGGTTGATTACATTTATATCTAATTGCTTAAGCTAATGCTGAAGTCGCAAGTAATTCTTCAAGATTTTATAACACTAAAAATGAAAGCGTTTATGAAAAATTTTGTGTGTGATTGTTCTCATTAAAAATAAGTGTAGGAGATACCTTCTGAGTTGCTCTAATGCAACCAATGCCTCTTTTGCTAAACCGTGTCTCATTTTGTAACTTGCATTCTTTCTCATCAATTTCAACAGGGTACTCTTATTGTGCTGAAATCAAAATGAATGACAAGGTTAGTTCCATATTGCGTTGGGCCTAATAAAACTTTCAGCGGAGTCGTTACTGGGGGGGGGGTGGATTGGTGGGGGGTGGTAAGGACACTACTGAAGCCTACCTGGTCTGAAGCATCGATGGCATTATCAAGGATATCCACAGCTTCATCAATGTCATCCAGATGTGTATATAAGCTAACCAAAAATGATACCTAAAATGAAGCAAGGAAATATTGCATTATCCTGCACATCAGAACAATAAAATTGATAAACTGAGAAACAGAAAAACAGTGTAAAATGAGCATTCATAAATTATTCTGATACCCATCTAAAGAATTCATCTAGGACCTTTAAAAGTTAAAACTGGTTAAAGACAAATACTTTACCGATGAAAACAAATTATAGAAGCGATACAAAAACACACTGGGATTCATAGAAAAATGATGCTACGAAGTAAAACCTCAAAAACTGTGTTTCGATCTAAATCAATTTGATTAAAAAAGTTGAATAAATTTTGGCTGTTGGATAAATATTGTTTGATGCAATTCTCTGCTTTTGTTCAAACTGCATTCACTTCTGGTACTTTTTCCAATAAATTCCAATAAATATTTTGGGAAATTTTAGCAAGTAAGTAATATGCGATTTTAGCTTACCATGGCTGGTGTGTTTTCAAACTGCTTGATCGATCTTAACACTTGGCCACCATCTCTGAATTTTCCTTCAAACAGAAGATAAAAATCTAAGAACTAGCCTGTGTAAAAAGAATTTCTACAGATAAGAATACAATAGTCATTGTAATTCGCAACGTAAACCTCTCTTTTATAACAGCTGCAAGCACAGAAAGCACAAAATCCTTTGAATAATGGTAACGTTTAGGACAACGTTTAACATATTCGTGTCTCAACTGAGAGACAAACTTTGATTAAATTTTATTATAACTACCTCTTGTCAGATAAAGCTGTCCCAAGGCCAATTGAATCTCACTTGATGCATCTGAATATTCCACCATATCCTAGAATTTCAATTCGTTTGAAGGATTACACTTATCAACGTTGTGGAAATTAAAATTTGAAATCTTTTGCGATTGCGATTGCATTGCGACGCCCAATGTAATAAAGACTTTCTTTAACATTGAACCGACTACCTACCTCTCTTCGAAAGATTGGCATCAAAATAACTAAAGCCGAATCTTTTCATCCCATTTTCAACTCCTACTAACTAACAATAGTTGTAAACATTCCCACACGGCCGAGAAATGAAAGATCTCCCCATAATCAACTGCCACGAAATCGAAAAATGAAGGCTTTTAAACCTTTTTTTTATAAATAAAACCAAAGGTAAGATAATTTGCACCTTCATGGATTTGATTGCTTGCTCAGGATGTTTATCACGTATTAGCATTGCCGCTTGAAGTAAAGCAGCCTTTTCAGTTGACGAATACGCATCTTGTAATTTTGCAATATTTTTCTTGCATGAGTCGATCTACAAAAGGATAAGAACGAAATTTTATTCAATGAAGTCAAGAAAGAGACTTTATTCAATAAGATTAATCATAATTTGCTAGTTTGTCCCAACGATACCAGTAGATTTTCATTGCAAATCGTGCCTCCTTTTTAGTTCAGTTGGCCTTAATTAACTTTTAGCTATTAAATAAGAAAGGAAAAATTTAACTAAAAAGATAATAATGAATGACAACAATAGAAGAGGTAAAAGTCAAAGAGGAAAATCTCTCTTCTGAATGTCGCTGAGGCAAGAATGAACTGGTCTGTTGAATGGTAAAACATATTCTTCAACGGGCAGCCAGCACATGTAAAACTTTTCATACAGATATTGTTAAAAAATATCAAAGCAAATCTTTAGGAAGCAAAATATGGGGAAATATTGAGCTCATAAGGTAAAAGTAGTGAAAAACTGTCAAGGTGAATTAAACGAGTACGGGTTTGCCATTTTCAGTTTTTCTCAAAAGAAGGCTCCGTTACAAAGATGCACAAATTTTGAGCTACTTTATCCTGTTATAAAACTCTGCACAGACAACTTCAACAGTACAGTATTGTCTCAAGAGAATTACAAAACACACCTGATTGGTGAATAAATTGAAAAGACCTTTGTTCATCTCAAGCATTTCTTGTTGTTTACTTGATAATTTATGTTCTAAACCATTTGCACTCATCATCTTCAGTTTCTTCTTGGAATCAAACACGTCTTTATCCTGGTGAAAGAAAAAAAACATTTGAATTAATAGATATTCATAACTGGGAATGATCCTTTTTCATTATTAATGATTTAGAAAATGATTTGCAGCACAGAATTTAAATGTAGCCTAAAATAGCGGACTCGTCAAAATTAACCCCGAATGGTACATTTGACCCTGTTATCTGTGGAAACAAAACTGTTAACCTCTGTAAAAGAATAACAGGTTTAATCGTTTTTTGATTTGTTAACAAGCAAAATCAACCCATATTCATCCTTGTGAATATCAAATTGTTGAATGAAAGGATGATCACTTGATTCATGATTCATAGGTTGTCGATTATGATTGAGAATCACACAAGTTGTTTGATTTGATTGATTCTTTTAAAACCTACAGATAACTAGATACAACACGGTACGAAAAGAGGGATGTATTACCTTGTTGATGGTAACGATGTTGTTTGAAATAACGGCAGCAAGAGCGTCTGCATCTGAAGGCCTAATAATAAATTAATCAATATTAGAATGAGGCTGTCACTCAGGAAATAACTGAAGGAATTATGTTATAAAAGCTGAGTTCAAGTGGAAATACAATTTCATTTTCACAAGAATGAAGGCATATATGAACTGAACTCGTAACACTTATTATCTCTTTGTCAATATCTTTATGCTTGTATCTTAAGGAGAAATATTCTTATCAATGTTGTCTCTTCTTACTTGCTCTTAATTGTCTTTAAAACTTGATTGTAAATTTGTAAGCTCTCATCAGTTTTCCCTTTCAACTGTTTGATAAATGCCATTTGAGCGCTGCAAGAAAGAATCATTGAACTTGATCAAAAGCTACATACAAAATGCAATCTAAGGATTTCAACATATGAAAGGTCAGAGTGAACTTCACAAGCAATTCACAAACCCACGGGAAAGAATCCTTGTTGGGACTAGCCAATTAAAAAAGTTAGATCAGTCAGATATAAACCATAAAGCACGCAGAAAACTCTAGAAAATCTGGCTGGTGCATAAAAAATCCATTAAAGTAGTATACAAATATATTTCAAGATATTACATTCAAAAGCATAATGCCATCAAAAGCTTTCCATGAACTGAAAAATAAGGCAATCAAATTGTTACAGGATGAGATTTGAGGCATTTTACCTTATCACACCGAGTTCTTTGTCAATTTCTGCTTGTAATTCTTCCTCAGTTAGATCCTATGTGAGATTTATAAGACAATGAACAGTCATATATCCAACAAACTAAACAGAAAAGAAATATATCAAAATAGTGAGAAGGGCACTGAATTCTATGGCAGTTAACTTTCTCTATCCACCTACCCTTTTCTTTAATCCAATATATAAATTTTGATAGTACCCTTCATTATAAAACACTTGATATTCTTTAAAATCAACTATATAAAAATAAATATAAAAACATTTCTTACTGGATCATCTTGAAGACTTTTTCTACACAGGTCTGAAACAAAAAGATAGAATATTCTCACACTGACCATAATCTGAAACACTGATACTAACAATTTATATGACAGAAAGACTTCAAAATGAATGAACTGAACTGCCTGACTCCAATAAAATTCTCTCCAATTCCTTGGCCTAGATTTTATAGTATAAATCAAATTTACCTCAATGTAAGATACTTTAACTTCTGATAGAAATTAAATACCTTCGGCCTTTTCAAGTTTCTTCTGAGCCATTTCTAAGTCTCCTTTTGCAATGAGCAAACATGCATAATTGTAACAAAGTTCAAAGGTATCATCTCTGCTTGTTGCTTCTCCCTGGCATATATAAATGAAAAATCTTGGAAAAACTGCAAAACAAGTAAACATATCCTTAATGTAAAGACTTTTAATATGATGTTAATCACACATAAAAATGGGAGCATACAGCATAGGTTCCAAATCTTTAACTTGGTGTAAAAAGGTGGATGTAAAATTATCTGGCCTCTTTCTTCTAACTGATGGGCTCAATAGAAACCTTAGCTACATTGCCATAATTCTACCACTAGAATTTTCGAAATTTTGACAAATTTTTTGAAATTGCAATGTTTTTATATTTCAGCTTATTTGAGGGTGTGATGTTACCAAATGGCAGAACTACAGCAAAATAGTTGAAGTTTCTGTAAAACCATTCAATTCAAAGTAATAGGCTATTAAATTTTATACCCACCATTTTAAAGATTTAGGACCTATGCTTGAGCATACTCCACAACTTTGTAATCAAGTGCAAGCAACAGCACAAAATATAACTACTATCTTTTACCGCAAGCATTAATTTTACAGTCTGGATATTTTTACACAACTCAATATTTCATGCATTTCTAAAATCATTAGAGAACCTAAAGCATATATAAGCCTTTAATAAAAATATTCTTACAAAAAAAGGACATAGGTCATGACATGTGCCTTACAATATTTGGGCAACTGATCTATTTCAAAAGGAAATACTGATATCTGACAGGTTAGAATTTCGCTACAAATGGCTTGAGCAATCTTATTTGCTTACATTCCATTAATGATGATACAGGTTGGCTCAAAATAAAATTTAAAATTTCCTACTATTTCTGCATCTTTCCAGAATTTGGCAGCAGCAATGACAGCAAGCATATTAGCCTCCCTTTCATCACCAAAATCATCCTAAAACAAGCAATGTTTAAATTTTGACATATATAATAATCGTCAATCAACTTGTAACCAAATAACATTGATAAGATATTTTGAACCAAAAAATATCCTAAGCAAGGACACCCTGATTTCAACCAAAGTTCTCCACATCCTAAAGTAGACATCTACAACTGGAATATATATACAACTTTCAAGATTACAAAGAGTCATAAATAAGGTTTTCTCATCTGATCTACTGTACATTATGGTTCTTTGATGCTATAGTTGGGAGTAAAGCATTCTGACTCTCATGCAGCTGAATTCAATTAATTGGAACCAGTTTCAAATGTTCTCCTGGATCCTTCAGCAATTGGCTACATGGTTATGATAAAAATTTTAAACCAAACAATCAAACACATCTGAATTCTTCAATCAAACCATCAACAGTGAATGACACTGGAATGTAAAATTCTCAAATTTGGTGCTGTTAGAGTCAATGGTACAAACCTGAAAATTCTTTATGAGATCTTTGTAAATTTCAAGACAAGAGGAATAGTCTTCCAGCCTGTAAAGCTAATGACAGATAATGATAAATGATGTTGATAGTTTATACAAGCTGCGAGCTTACATGAGAATTAATAGTAAGATCTAAAGCAAAGTTGAAAACTTACCAAGGGATAAGCTCTTACAAAAGGCACAGAAATGTACATTTTCTTTTGCTTTCTTGATTATTCAAAAATTTGTAGATCCCTCATACTTATTCACAGTGAAGCTACAGTATGTACCATAAGGATTAGTGAGCAATTTTTTGCCTCTATATGACAAATTAAGGTATATACTTGCCATAATTCTGTTGACAGCCTAACAAATAACTTTGTGTTGCATAGATCAGAGCATGATTTTGTAAGATCTAGGTCAAAATTTAAAGATAACTTACCACTTGAGCAAGAAGTTCTTTCTCTCTAAGACCTGGTTCAGAAACATTTTCAAGAGTTCCTTTGGCTGCCTTCAAATCATTCAGTCTGTACTGGCAATATGCCTTTTCAAATGGCAGATCCAATATTCTAAGAAATAAAAGTTAATTTAAAGCATTGTTACTCTATGCTTGTTTCAAAAATAGGGAAACAAAATTTGGCTTCTTAATTCTCAAGTATAAGATATGTTTTACAAACTTGCTCCATTGATGTATCTGCCAGCAGATTAGAAATGGGTAGAAGTTTTACGGAACCATGAAGGGTAGCCAATTTTGATAAAGAATTCATTAACAAACGATTGTCATTTCAAAGGGGAATCTGTTTTCCTCCTTTGCTTAAATCTTCTTTTAAACATAAAGGTGGCTCATCAATGCCAAGTAAAGTTTGAAATTTTCATGGGATTCTTACAAATCATAATGGCTTGCTGAGTATCCAGAAAATGAAAATTTACAAGTTTTAAATTGACTCTGTTCTGACAAACTTACCCTTTCCTTTCAATAGACTGAATCACATCAAGTCCTTCTGAAAAGCAAGACTGTTGAAGGAGGCAAAAAACTTTGCATTTCAATGCATCTATATCATTTGGGATTTCTTTCAAAACTGAAAAAGAATAAGATAATTATTGATCAATGAGCATGATAAACACACAAAAAATAATGTTTCTGTAAACTAAGAGCCTGTTCATATGGAGAAAGATTCCCCAACATTTTCCCCACTTCACTGTGAAATTGCTCAGCTGAGGTAATATTCCAATACTTTTCATATGAGAAAAGTAGCAAGGGTAAAGTATATAAAATGGCACTTTGTCTCTAGGGCCACAGGATTAACCATAAACAAAAGAGATTTCCCCACTTGTCGGGAAAGTATGTTCATATCAGAAAATAATTCCTCTGCTAGATGGGATCTTGGTAGAGTTCAAGCAAGATCTTGGCTAGCTGGGAAAATATTTTCTCAATGAACGCCTGTGATATTTAATGTCACAAATCAATATGAGGTGGGATCTCAGCTGAGTGATTTTCCTGGTGAAATGAGCAAATGCTGGGGAAACTTTCTCCATGTGAACAGGTCCTAAACTATTTCATTTTTGGGTTATGCAGCATTGCAAAGCCATCCCATCTCTCTGGTTTTTATATTTTTTCAGATTGTTCATTTTAATTCAGAACAATCTGCAAAATGTAAAACTTTGTTAATCAGCTCACTGAAATCTGAAATTCTTCCCGCAACAAAGGAAAGCTCAATTGTTGACATGTCTGCATGCATTGTGTCCCATTTTGCAGAGTACAAAACTTCTCAAAGAGACCTCCCTGTGTGCCCCTCCTATCCTAACCAAACCAACCAACTTTTTTATCTTTGACTAACCATTTTTCTTATTGCACATTCTCCATACACATCTAATGCATTGGCTATCTTAACAGCAGATCAACCAAAGCTTCATAACTTTACCAGAATTAGTGTATTTGTTTTCGGGTTTTAAATGGCCAAGCTATCAATCAGTTTTAGGCCTGACACGAGGTCTTCCCCGATCATTATTTTCTCCATACTCCCTCATCTGACTTACAAAAAACCGGTTTTCGACGTTTAACAACATCATCTTACTTTTATTGGCGACCTTCTGTGCTTTTCCATACTCTCCAATTTGCGCAAGATTGTTCAACTCTGTGAAAAACTTCTCAACTGTGCTTTCAGCGGCGGCCATTTTGTTTTTCCATTCGATGACTGTATCCACATCCACACGAGGCTATGGCTTCTCCAGATGGACATGGACGTGGTTGGACGTCATCGAAAACATTTCGTAATTTTCGAAATCCTTGCTCTGCTCACTCTATAAAAATTTCAGTGATGCGCAAAAACCAGCAAAAAGCTGAATGAAACAACGAATAGAAGAAAAACGCCAGTAATAAACAAATCTTGTCTAATAAAAAATCGAATCGGTTAAAAATTCAAGTTACAATCAAATTATGACAAACAGAAATTGAGTACAGCTCTTTAATCTAATTCACAAATCGGTCTACTTATCGAAGATATCTTGTGCTATTTTGAAATTCGCCAAATCTTCTGAGCCCGTCAATCGAAGTCCCTGAAAGAAAAAATCGATTTTGTTTACTAATTTGACAACCTCACTTCTTGATAAACTTTTTCAAGGATAACTCGAATTATATTTAGTTTTGAAACTAAATAATTGAATAATTGAACTGAAGAAAGGATATTTGAACCAAACTTTCAGGCCAACTAGCAGGCTTAATGAAGTTGATCTAGAGCGCACTCTTGTAGTAGGGACACGAATTTGAAAAATCACACCTATTTATGGCAACCTAAAGACAATTTCTGGCATAAAGGTGATCTAGTTTAAAGTTAGAACAAAAGAAGGTCGTATGCCTCTATTTGCCCAATTGGGTTGATCATTTGTTGAGATCATCAAATACAATGGAATTCAATGCACTGTACTTAGATTGCTCATATCCCTAACTAAAGTGACCTTATATCTCCGTCGTTTGTCTTTTAAGGAGCAATGTTTTGCCTCCTATTTGATCTGAAGTCATTGCTTGTCATTTCCCTCAAGTCATCTCTAAAACAAAAGTTAAATCTATGGAGCTTTCAGAACCATTTGCAACATTTGGGAGGGACAGATCAGAAGTACTTTATATTCACCTTTTCGTTCGCCAAGTACAGTAAGCAGACAAAAGCAATCGGGACAGAAAGATTATTGGAAGCACTTTGAGAAATCTTGTTGGGTAACACATGGTAGAGATCTTTGAAGGATGACATTTCATTACGTGACCCATCGTCATCTCCTTTAGAAATCTGCTCCGTGTTTTTGATTACATTCTCTGGAACTGGAATGTTTTCCTGCAAAAGCCATGCAAAATCTCTCAGCTGACTAATAAGCATAATGTTGTCAAAGAAAAACAAGAAACTTTGTAAAGCTCTAGTTTCTCATTAAAAAAAGCCATGGTCACCATGGTTTCAACGCACGCTCCTTCTCAGCGTCCTACTTATCTGACATTTGCAACCTTGTGTCACAAATTTGTTTTTGCCTTAATTAACTCCCTGTTATTCTTAAAATAAGTTCAAAATTCTTATTTTCAAAATCGATTTTATACTAGCTTGTATTCATATTCATTGTACGAATGCGATGCATGCGCAAAAAGACGCTGCGAAGAAGCAAGTGGTTCAATCGTTAAATTTCAGGCAGTCTGAACTCAAATTTGGCCCAAAAGGCAAAATGTCAAAACGTTAAAAAGTAAATGGGCACAACTGAATTGAATAAAGACTCCATTTTCATATTTCAATACAATTTTAAACTTAAAATACCTTGTCTTTTTCACCTTTCGATGTACTTAAACTTTCCCACATTGCTTTTTTCAACTTTTTAATGTCAATTCTTTTTGCAGTCTTTGCGTATGCTATTCGAATCTTGTCAACCTGAATATTAAGAACACAATTAAAAAGTTGTAGCGTAAAAAAAGTCAGTTTTAAAGGACTTAGTAGTTATGTTTGGCAGTCCAATATGGCATCGCGGAACACTTCAATAAAATTTAAATTCTTCGTAAATGAAATATGTCACAGAGGAAAGCTGCTGCAAAAAATTATACTAATGATCACCTTATTTGGCTGACTGACAAGGTTATCCCCACCAAAGAATGTCTGTTCTCCAACTGTAACATCAAAGGTTGGATGAGAAGCATTGCCAGTGGAATCCCCATAGGTCATGTCAATTTGATTACCCATGACGTCATCTCCACCATCATAACCATCATCATCATCATCCTACAAAATATGAAAATGATATTTCAGAAACACGAAAAAAGCAGAATGTTCTGCAGAAATAATTCAGATTCTTGTCTCTGCAAGTCTATCATTCAGCTTCTCCTAGAGATAACTTTTGCTATAAGATAGTTTCAAGAGAGGTTTGGTAAATGGCAAGGCTGTAAATTAAATGACATCTTACCTCCAATGCTGGACAAAAATTGTCTTTGTCAAATTTGTTTTCATAATTGTAAATATGCAGATCATTTTCACCTGAAACTAGATATTTATATGAAATATGTTAAATCAGCTGATTCTAAGAAAGGGTGATCAAAAGTTACGTTTAACATCATAGATCACGGTTTCGTATATAGCAAACTTTCTCAAACTTTCAAACTCAAAATTTGCAAACTTTCTCTCCCAGAATAATTGTTTTGGAAGGGTTATTTGTAATAAGACCACCCTGATGAAAGATAACTCTGTCGCCTCCCTCAAAGCTGAAATTAAGTTTCTTTTTCTTTTGCTTGGTCTCTTCGTCAGGCTGGGCAAGATGAAATCTTGTTATCAGACAAGTTATTTGGCAGAGAATTCATCAGGTTTGATGAAAGCCTGATTTATAATCACCAAATAAAAATTTTAGAGGATAAATGAATAATCATAACTAATTGCATGTATTTCTCTTCGCGCAAATAAACGTTAATTTAAGTATTATTTAAGCTAAAATGCCAGGATTTAAATACGCTAAATGTGTCAGTTCCTTGTCATGTAAGCAGAAAATTTGGCTGAATAAAAAAAGGTAAATGGAAAAAAGAACCTTCATTCGCTGCACTGTACATTCGTCTGACCTAAAAGCGAGAAACATAATTTAGTTGTTATTTTTGAGTATAGGTCAGACCTGTTCAGACCAATTCGTGCTAAAATGTCAGTTTTACGAGTAAGCGAGAAGTGGAGAAGTAAACAAATTTTTTGCGGGAGTGAATATCTCTGGCGAACCCTTCAACATGATACGGGAAGAAAATGGTCAAACTAATATTTCTATTCGCAACTAGTATGTAATATTGTCAAAAGGCCGCGAAGATTCAATTGACAAGTTCTTTCATCCAACAAATCTTCAGTCTTAGAGTTCTTATGTATGGTTTCTGTAACATGGAAAATCATTGCTTTTGCTTTTATGGTGAACAAAAATGCAAGGGAAATAAACGAAAAAAGAATTCAGCTCTGGACCAAAACAAAGGTTAGTTTTTCGAAAAACAGTAAACATCAAACTGAAGACAAAAAATAACAAAAAACTAACCTTGATTGATGGCTTGATAAACAGTTTCAAAAAATTCTCAGCCTCGTAATGAATATCTTCTGGCAAAGTCGTCTGTTGTATTGACATCTTTTTAAGGGTCATTTTGGACAGAGTTTTCGAGGCCTATGGTAAAAACAGGTTTTTCAACCAAAAAGGTATTGTCTCTCTTAAATTAGACGTCAGGTGTGATTCATGACAACGCAAAATTTATCATGAAAAACATTTCAATTTTTATGTTCGCAGACATTTTCACGTGACATCCAATTTCGTGAAAGCTTTTAGAACATTGCAGAGGAAGGCTGCGATTAACCACAGAGCAGTGACCGCTAAACAGTGACAATTAAGCAAGCTAAAATAACACATTTCTTGAAAAAGAGGAGCTACACAATAACCATCAAAAATATCAACTGTCATGAAAATGACCCCTTGATCCAAACACTAAAATAAATGACTCACTTTTCCAGGCTTTGCAATATCCTTGATGCTCGAATCATCATCATAATCAAACGTAAATGCGGCTTTTTTCTGTCGCTTTTTCTTCGCCGTCTCGTTGTTATTTTCGTTCATATTGGATACGATATCTGAAAGAATAAATTAGCATTGAAAACAAGATAAAATAGTATTGGTAAAAATATTGAAAACATCAGTCTGGACATCAATAAAATAGTCAGAAAAATATCATTATTAGCTAACAACGAAGCATTGGCTGACTTAGGGTTTAAAATACAAGTCGATCAAAAAAACTGTATTGACATGACTTAGTCGACTGAATTCATTGATTATATTTATAAATTGCCAATTGATTTATCATGTTTCATTGCCTAGTCTTACAATACTGTCTCAGTTAACTGTTTATGTCTTAAAATCAACTATTTATTAAATGGAATATCAATTGAATCGTTATCGTTTGTCAGGTTCTACTGGTCTGCTCCCAACATGATTCTCGTCGCATTTTGATTGACTAAAATAACAATGTTTGAGAAACATTCAAAATTTGACGAGTCCTAAAAATGTCATTTTCTTCAATCATGTGAGTGATGATAAATCTTGATAGCAAGACTTAGACTTAAATGTAATGTAAAATGGTGGTTAATAGATGCAAAAAAGGAAGCAAAGAAAATAAATAATTGGACCAAAATGAACTTCACTTTCTCGCATCAAACTACGATGGCAATGTTTCCTTAAGAGCTTTAACGACTTTCAAAATTAGAAGCGGAACAAATAACCCAACTGATACGTACCTTTTGACCTGGCTTTTAACTTCCAGTGATTAGGTCCTGCCCAGGTTTCCAAAACATCTTGCCGAAAATATGAATATTCGTTCGGTTGTAAAGAGAATTCCAGTCGCAAAGGCCCTGCATTTCCTGAGTGAACAGCTGGAGCACCGACGCGACTGTAGAAGAATAAATACTTTTTGGTTATAAAATAAAGAAAATATAACAAAAATATCATGACAGCTCAAAGTAATCTAACTCAATCAATTTTGAGAAAGCGGCCGAAAGTTGGCAAACAATCTTATTGTGATCTATCAAAATTTAATCAGATTGTTACCTAATTTTCGTATAATAACATATCATGATCGAATAGCCTTTATTTGAAAACATACCCTGGGTTTTCTAACATAAAACAAGCTTCTCTCCCATTTGCAACGGCCGTTGGTTCGAATCCATTGTTGGCGTAAGCTTCATCGGTATCCTATAAAAAAATTAATCATTTTGATGAAGGTACAGTCTAGACTTTTGACCTGTAGTCCCTTGTCTGTCTGTGCTCCTTTGACTTAATGATAGCGCTTCGTTCAATAGAGACTAATAATTTTACTCTTATAAACCTGACCCTAGTTAGGCCCAAACTTTGAGCATCCTAGAGTAGCAATCAGATTGCGAGATTTGTGAATTATATACCATTGTTACCGTGTAAATGTGAAAGAATGCTCGATTCGATTGAAGAACTGATAATATTACCACGGGATTCGAGATTCGAAGCCGTGATTCCATTATTATTCTATTAATGATTGCAGAAAAGAGGGTCAGCTTTTCACTGTTTCATTATGAGTCCCTGTTGAGTAAGGTTTACCGCAGGGATACAAGGGACTCATTGTCATAAGTCTAGGTACAGTCCTACAAGCATAAGTCGGATCTCTTTTGACCAGAAGAAACAATCTGATTTATGCAAATCCGATTTACAAGTTAAGTCAGGTTTTGTCCGACCTAGGGATGTGTCAGACTTTCCGAGAAAAAAGGTTATCAAAATAAATCACTTTTCAGTAAAGCTCTTCTCATCTCAAATATCAAAGTGAGCATAGAACTAACAGTAACTGTCGGACAAATGCCAGTTTGACAGGCCGTGATAGAAAACGATCCAGCATCTTTTACAGTGACGGAAAATTTAATTTAAAGAAAATTTTTGAATAGGGAATTTGAGAAAATTTATGATTTAATAAGCAAAACTTACGGCGTCTTTACCATAGTCATCGTCTGACGGAATTCCTCCTCCAGTGTCCTCATCGGGCTCGAAGACTGCAAGGAAAATGAGAGAGAAAATTTATGATGGAAAGAGTCCATTAGCCCATGACCAGTGTCACATGAGTTTATTACCTATGCTTCAACTGAAAGGAGCTGATTCACGAAAGGCTGTGTCGAGCTGTGTACGGAAATCAAACATCTTGTAAAGGGGAATGTATAATGGTAAACTGGCTTGTCTGTAAATAGAACAAGAAAACACTCAGACACAGCATTGTTTCTAAATTTTACTCTTTTTTGTACATTGCAAGTGTAAGCTTTTAACCTTGCAGGAAATTTTTAGCTAAATTTATTCCAACTTCTAATAAAGTCACAGAGTTACAAAATAAGTCGGAAAAAGTTACAGTTCTGATGAGTAGTACAAATCAATGAAAAACATTACCTGAAGCATCTTGATCGAAGCGATGATTATCTTCGTTATGACCTCCTAATAACTCCTAAAATATCATTAAGCAAATTAATCTGTATAATTTGCAAAGGATCTGCCATACAATGTCATCTACAAGGTAAATTTTGCCTTTTCACTGAATACTTCAGCACCATTTGGGTATCAAGGAAGCAACGATGTTAGGGGAAAGGACACAAAAGGCAATGACCAAAATATGAGAGATATTTGCGCCTTTTACGGTTGACCACCAGACATTTAAGTGTATGTCTGACCGAAAACTTAGAGGCGAAAATAAGCACTTTGCGGAGGAAAAGATTATTACTATCGAGGAGAACAAGATTGGAAATAAAAGATTGGCGGAACGAATCACTTCTGTTAGAGAAGAAGATTACCAATCAAAATCGTACCGTTGAATTTCGATCCCATTCTGTAAACAAGAAGTCGTCAAACTGAGGACAGATCTCCAGTTTTTCTTCATAAAGCTTTGAGGTCATATCTGAAAAAGAAATATTATTTACAAATATATCTGGCAGGAGCTGAAGAATTGTTCGCGAAAAATTGAATTAAAGACTGATTTCTGAATCATCTGAATGCCAATCAAAAGCAAAAGTTGTGCCAACGATTCAGTTGATCGATCTTTGAAAACTGGCACTAACTTCAACGGTTCATAAGCGATTCTTGGGACATGATAACATGAACTATCTTCATGCTAAATATTCAATGCTTTTAGGGTGTGCTCGACTGGCAGTTTCAAACCCAATTAATTCTGACAATAGCAGACTTTTGCAGAGATAGAAATATGTTTCACAATAGAATACAAAAATCTAAAAATTGGTAGATTTCGGTCTTTCCAAAGTCCGCCATTCCTTCTTCCTTTTAGAGCAGAAGGTTCAAAAGGCATCTTAAACCTACCAAGCCTTCCGTTTTGATAATTTCGAGGTCAGTTAAAGGCGCATTCCGCGGGAAAAAACTGGATATCGACGAACTGCATCGTTTGCATATAAAACGAACATTCATATCATTATCAACATTTCCCGATATTTCTCCACCTTAAATAAAGCTCAAACCGGCCACAGACGACAGACCGAGAACTCAGCCATAACCTCGCATTTGAATCCGAGACAGATACCGAGAATTGTCGTTAAAAGCCGATCATTTCTGTTGGTCGTTGTCGATCATGGACACATGAATGAACCAATACAACAGAATTTTCAAACTCAATTCTAAGAGCGACACGCAACAAACCCATCAATGCTCGCCGACGACTAACCGGCCGACAATAAAGAAAATTTGCAACCTTTGTTCGCCAACAACGAAGCACAAAGATAGTAGGGTATCAAAATTGAAATCAGTCCAAATTATTTTCTCCATATCTTGCCTTTGAGAAGTGCGATCGAGGAAAGGAAAACGATTTCTGAGGGCTGACAAAATCTGCTTTTCGATCGGGATAACGATATAAACTTTTGCATGCATTTGATTTTCGCAGAATGTCCCTTTAAAAACAGATTTCCAAGTTTACCATGTCTACCGCTTTCAGAATTGGTACCAAAAAACACATCCTAAATTGTCTTCAAACCAAACATTCGATGTTTTCAAAGTTGGAAAAGAATTGAATTTTACGCATTTATATACCTTTAAATGGTGTAAGGTTGACTGGATTTGTACTTGAGTATGTAGCAGGTTCTTCATGTAAAACAACTTTGTTCCTTGAGTCCAATGTCAATTCATAGCTTTCGTCTTTGATATGTAAATGATTCAGGAGCAGACCCCCTGTGCCTCCCTCATCAAATGTCGCTGATGTTTTATGAAAGAAAGGGTCTACCTGTAGAAATGGGAGGTTGAAAAGGGTTCAGTCTAGAGATGAGAAGATTTAGAGAGGGAAACATCTGCACATAACGCAAAAGTAATATGAACGTAATCTTTGTCGGTAATGAAAAATGGACTGTACTCTTGAACAGCACTTTTGTACCCTCTTCACATTAGCAAGTTACACTATCATAAACTAAAAAAACGTCAGCAAACGTTGTGCTTTAATTGGTTAATCCAACAAATCGAGTTCATTTGACTTGTTGAGATTTAACCTGGCTTTAAAAGAGCTTGTTAACCGTTTCAGTGTGAATGGTGTGTCACAGTAGCCATATGAAGTGGTATATAAAACAACTCCAAGGCAAATTAAATCATATAGTAAGATTTATTGAAAGGGGACAACAACAATTAGTTTAATAAAGGAACATGGAAAATGGATCTTGTCATAAGATTGGGCTAAGGAAGAACAGCGTTTAAGCAGGGGGCAAGAAATAAATCTTTTACACTCTTTTGTGTGAGATGAAAATATGATCGGTATACAACAATGTCATTTCCAAAAAAACATAAAGAACAAATACAAATTGTTTTCCTTACCTCAAATGTTTGATCAAATTTATCACAATTTATGGACTTCAAGTTCTTTTCAATAGTTTTACCAGGTCCTCTTATGGTCTGAGGGAAAGAAAAGCAATAAAACTGTACATGATGTACTTAAGTTATGAAATGTTTCTCAATCTTCTGGTTAAGTTATCTAGAAAATTTCTCAATATATACATTTTGGCAAATTTGCACTTAAAATTTGATCTTTCTTCCATTAGTTAAAATGCAGATCAAGGGATAAATTTCCTTGCTTTCCAGTAGCCTTAGAAGTGATTGAAATACTTTTTGTCAAAATATGAAAACCAAAATAGTTCCACCAACACAGAATGGTAATTACTGATGGTTCTTTATACCAACTAAAAAAATGAATAAATCAACATTTATACCTTCTTTTTCTTTTGCTGTTTTTCTGTGTTAACCCCGTCATCAGGTTGCCCATCTTCATTTTCTAAATTTAGACAGAAACATTTAATGAATGAAAATTGTTAAATAATGCTGTCTCAAAATATAAATTTCTTGTATTGATAACTTACTTCAATGAAATACCTTCCTGGGAAAATGCTGTTAGAAAGTAAAGTGCACAGTACCCAATCAGTATCAACTATCAAGTTTCTGACATTTTCCAGTCCTTTTTCCAGCTTTGGATCTTCCTCTCAATATACTGTACTCATTTTGCTGGACAATCATAACGTTAGGAGAAAAACAGCAAACTGCTGTACCCTAATTGAATGTACTTTGCAAATTGATTATAAATATATTGTAGCCTGAATAAATTGTAAGGAAGTACAAGGGAAATGATGAGATCAAAATGTTTTGCTGTAATAAAGTCAAGTGATAATTTACCTCCACCTGACTCAACTTCATTTGCTCTGCCAAGACTGCCAAGAATTTTGTATGCTTCTGCATGAACTGAATCTACTCGACCTGCATATATTTTCACCCCTGCATCTAAAGTGCAACTGGCTACCTGTTGAAAGAATGTGTTGTTGACATTTTTTAAAGGAATGATCAATGAGGAAGAAAGCATTGGTTGCCTTCCTGTTTATGGTGGTGGAGATAAATCAAAAAACTTTTCTTTCCTCAAAGTCTACTACATACAAGAAACTCTCATGTAAGGGAAAGTTCTATCTGGTGGAAATCAGTTGCAACATTCCCTGATCATTCTCTGTGCGATTTTACTCCTTGCATGCTTTGCTAAATTACTGAAATCATACCACAGGTTCACTCATTTTCCACACATATTGCTAAGCAAAACACATGCAGTATTTCGTTCAAGAAAGATTAATGAGAAGCAAAACACAATTTTATCCCTATTCAAGGCAATTTGCTTGCTCAATTCTATTTTCTGTTTAAGAAAAGTTCTAATTATAAGTTTATTGAAAATGCTACCTCTTCAAACAAAAGTACTTAATGATAAAATCACAAACATCAAAAAACATTTTAACACACCTGAAAATTTGTTGTATTATCTTCCTTTGAAGACTGACGGACAAGAAACTTCATATAGTCAATCAAGTGAAGGGCAAATGCATTCTTGGAATTAATTTTCTGAAAAAGGAGAAGCCAGGTATATGAGAGTAAGCATGTATTGTTAAGTTGATTTCAAGTATAGTTTCAGTGCCTACTAAAAACTTCTCATTGAAATGCATGAAACAACAAAGATGGTGCATCCAGTACACCTATTTGCAATGAAGACACAATCATGAAAGAAGGATATCAAAAAAAAAATTTTTTCCATGCTTTTTATATTTGACTGTATGGTATAGGAGCAAACAATGTCTTTTATGCAAATTATTCACTTCTGTCTGTATGAACTTACATTTTCTGATGATAATTTCACACAGTTAGCATTGTGTTCTTTCAGCTGTGCATACGTCATACCAGCATGAGTCCTATGACAAGGATATTTCAAAATATCAGATTCGCACACACCACACAGAACATATAATGCTACATTGAAGTGTAGAATACAGTCTAAGGGAGTGCATATCTCTCAGAAAAGGAAACTTTAGAAACCTCCTTGATATTTTTCATGAAATATTTTTTCACTTCAGGATCTATCTGATGATTTGGCATTGAGGTCAAATGAAAATGTTTAGGAAACGGTTTCTTTAAAAATTTCACCATGAATTTTTGCATTTATTTCAGTTTCCAATTTTACCTTGCATTTCCCCCCTCAGTAGCAGAGTCTAATGCTTTGGTTCTTGGAGTTGTATGTCCAGCAACAGGACTAAGGAGATTATTTGACAACAGAAGTGATCTTTTTCTTTGGCGTCTCTCTTCTTCATCATTGTTTACATCAAAAGAAGCAATATTATCAGTTGGTGTTCTTGTGCTTGCTAACTGCGCTCTTCTCCTCCTTGCAGATTGTGCAGGTGATGCTGTGTTTGGAGTTTTTGCTACCATTGTTCTAATCAATCTTTATTTATTAGGCACAGACGCACTGTTTCTCATTTGCTTTATGTTGAGTATCTGAAAAAACGTATACCAGATTATAATGAAATCATGAGCTAGAGTAATGTGACTGGGAGACTGAGGTAAAATAAGTTCAACTGCAGGCCGCTCTCTATGTATGTATGACTCGCCACAAAATTAAAATATTTACAGTTGTTAAAAGATGTATAGTTAAAATAATAACAATACAATTTACATGGTACTTTAATAAAACCAAGTTAAAAACACACCCCAGGGATAGCATTAAAAGATCAAGTGACCCTATTTCCATAATGGTCCCCTTAGAGTATGTATATAAACAATAAAATTGTATGTCATGTTGTTACCAAATCACCAATGGGAGAGAGGGCATGCGGCCTTAGTAGAACACATATATGTTGTTTTCCTCTCTCTGTTTATTTTGGAAAAAATTGTCTTTGATCTTGTGTTTGAATGAATTGACATCATTTGTAGATTTTAAGTCCAATGATAGGCTATTCCATATTTTTGGCCCCAAATTGGGCAGACACTTTTGGCCAGTGTTACTTTTGCAAAATGGAAGGTTTAATTTAAACTTAGACCTTCGTGTGACTCGGCTTTTGCCAATTGGCTGGAAAATTTCATCAGCGTAAGCTGGAGCCGTTCCTTTGAAATTTTCATTATTCTTACACATGTATGTTGATCAAATCTGTCCTTTATGGGAAGCTCATTAATAGCTTTAAATTCTGTCGCCTCAATATGTGCTGTGTTTTTAAATTCATGTAGAACTGAATGCATTTGTTCTGAGCTGATTGGACTTTCTTGGCCAGCCTCTCATTCAACATCAGAAGCCATGAGGTGCATGCATAATCAAAGTGGGGTTGGATAAGAGCATTTAATAGCAATCTGCGAAGGGAATTATCTAAGAAACTTTGTTTTCTATACAGAAATTTCACCAAGATATGTGACCTCTGAGTGCTGTTTAATCTTTATTTCACCTATCCTGATATTGAGGTTTTTTAGGTTTTTGCATTTTTTCGGCTAAAAAGAATGGATTTGGCAAGACTCTTTCATCATCAATCCAGTGAAAAGTACTTGACTGATGCATTTTGTAAAATTCCACTGTGGCTGTCAAACGGAAAATTTTTCATTTGTGTGGGAAATATTTTCCATCTCCATGAACCATTTATCAGACCAGACTGGTAGGTTGGTAGCATGTGTGTGGTCCAGATTGGAAAACTTGCAGAATGCGCAGGAGATCTCTCCTTCATCCAAAATCACTACCGCAGCTGGATTCGAGTCTGTGTCACTAAAAGATAGATCTAATATTTTCTTTTGTCGTTGCGATAAGATTTTGGGGCTGGATTTAAAGTGTGTGGCAAGAGAAATCGGTCACACAAGGAAAACTTTCCAATCTGATGTGTGATACAGTGATGGTTTTTGTAATAAATCGCAAGGCAAGATATTCAGTTCTGAGATTCATATTTGTGCATAAAATCCAGCTATCCAATTGAATTGTGTTGCATTGACGGAGCCAAGTAAATTCATTCAGTGAAGAGTGGCCGGCTCCTTTTTTGAGCCTCTAGGCCCACCTGGTTGAAGGGCTGGCCTAAAACCTGTTTGTTCGGCATGATATTCCAGCATGATTTTCGTTACCTTGCGAGCCTTCTGTCAGGTCTTGTCTCTTTGATTTCACGTCAGCTTTTAGAATATTTCTTCAAATTGTTTCAATTATGAATCTTCTCATCGACCTTTGTAATCGACGCTGCAATCAAAATCTTCTTTCACTCAACTCAACTTTTGAGTAACGACAAATTTTGGCGCCATTTGCGTATGACTTGGTCAGCGGTAGTCTCCTTCACATCAACAAAATCCAATCGCAGTGGCAATTTCGATTTCGTGGAATGACATTCCAGTTTTTAGCGCCCAGGCGCTGCGATAACAGAAATCGAGACCCTCCAGATGACCTAATCACATCTGCATGCAACCCCTTGTCACGACGCTCAATTGATGAGTCTCTACTACCTGGGATCGATCACCACACCACTTACTCACATCTATGTCCGTTGGCTTCCATGCTTATTTGAGAAAAAAGTTAGATCGTGACACTTTTGATGAAATGTCCAAATTAATTGGTGACATGAATATTAGGAAAGGGTTGCAGATGGAAAAGGGCCCTTCCAAACACTAACTTGTGAAACTTTACGCTAACAAAACAATCCAAAGAATAGGAAATCACAGAACACAATAAACTTCTAATTACAATGATATCAAATGATAATGTAAACTGCACAATCGTTTTGACTGTCAAATTAAACATAAAACGAACATCTCACATAGAAAACTTATATATATGATATACTATGTGAAAGGTACTACTAATACAGTTTCTTTGATGCTATCAACGATGGAAGGAAATCAAGGGCATTGTTCCATACTTGTAGACTACAAAATAACGGTATGTTTAAGCCAGTAAATCTTGATTAAAGTTGGAAGCTAGGCTAAACTTCAATCAAAACTTTCTTAACGATGGATAAGGGATCAGATGTTGTTTGAGATACGAAAGTTTAATCTCTACCTTTTCGACTCACCTGGTCGGCTGCATATCAGAATTCGTCTATTTACAACATTATTTTGGCATAACAGACTACCAGTTTGACCCAAACGAATTTTACGCAAAATAATTTGCTTACCTGTTTTCTGCAACTTTCAAACAGAACTGAAAAATTGAAAATTTTTCATCTAACTATGAGATAATTACATAAACCTTAGAAAATTATTTAAATGGCCTAAAGAGGTGTATCACAGCTCTTGAGATGAAAGATCTGGTGATTGTGTAAAATCTGTTTCACTGTTATCATCATCATCATTATTATCACTTTTAAGTTGTATCCTAGATAATGCGATTCTTGCTGATCTTTCTTCTCCCATTTCAATGTCGTCTTCTCCATTTTCATCTGTTTTCCTTCTGCTTGTCTCCTCAGATTCAGAACTGCTTTCATGGTCTAAACCCAATCTTCGCTTCAGTTGCGAGATCTCTCTTTCGTGTTCTTCAATGTCCTTTTCCGTTTCTGATATGTTTTCTTGAAATTGCTGCAAGTTAAACACAGTTATAAGCTCATTTCTTATCAATCTGAATCATGTACTGTGCACATGTAAAATTTCAGAATGTAAGCAAGTTGTATATAATCAATGTAAATTACAAAAAGAACAATCATAAAGACAAAGAGGGGCAACATCTTCAGAAAGCAGGCATCGAGTTGATCTTTTGCGCTATTATTTTTTTTTCAGTCATCCGCTAACTAGTTTCGGCCACAAGGCCATCATCAGATCAATGTAAATTAAGTAGAGAAGCAATTCTTCACAACACAGCACACTTCGTGTCGTCTCTTGCTTTGCCTTTGTGGTTGTTGCCATTAACATGCCTTGGCGACAAACAAAGGCCAACCAGGAGACGAAACGTGCAGGGAATGCTGCTGAAATTCTAGGAGAACACTGGGACTCCTGTTTTTGAAACAACCATCAATTTTACCTCTCTCCTGCCATAACTCAGCTACCAGTTGTCAGATTTCCTGAAATAAGGTCTCAACTTCTAAGTTGATGCGTGACCTATACAATTGTGTAAAAAACTGACATAAAAGATACCTTCATAATGTTGACGGTTTTATTGTACATTTTTCGTATGTGATGAACTTCATAAACTGTGTTATCAGATCGCATAAATGTTTGTCTGTATTTGAAAAGAGAACGAACGGTGTCAACAACTTCTGTATACTCCAATGGAATATCCTAAATTATTCACAATGAAAAAGGTCTTGCACAAGTGCATGCCGTAATCGAGTTAACTAATAGTCGTTAAGAAACTGACTGCACGAAACTTATCAAAAGCTAAGCATCGAATAAAAATATTCCAACAGAGGCTGAATCAACCTTATTATTTCGTTCTTCAGCATGACTTTCAAGATATGTACCATATGAAGACCCCATGAAGACATTCTGAAAAAGTGACAAGAAACGAATAAGTACTATACCCACTTACTCAAAAGAATCGCAGATGTGTGGAATGACAGTTGCTGACGTTATATCACCGTGGGAAACACTTCCTGGTTTTGGTAAAGGTTCTATAAGTGCAGAGCTATTCCGGTATTCTGGATGTGTTCCTGTATGGCCCAAACTGACGATGCTTACTTTCAAACCAACCGGACAACTCCTACAAAATGTACGGAATAACTAAGTGTTCTGAGTGGAATCTCTGAAAATAACTGTATAGGAATTTCAACAAAACATTTTTGATTGGCATGAAAACGTGATTATACTCGAAGATAGTGCATAAAAGTGCTGAATAACTCTGAGAACATTTTCTCTCATGGTAACTGAGTTTGAACCTCGAAAAGCCCCGAATTAGTTTCAAATACAAACATTTGCAATTTCAATTATGCTCTAATCAAATTATGCCTCGTCGATGTTTGTGAAATACTTGGAACTTACAGTCCTTGCCTTGCCGTCTCTTGATAGAAAGACCTTGTAGCCAATCTACAGAAGAGCAAGGATCGAGCCATATCTTTAAACATTCTTTTGCGACATGTTTCATTGAGTGGTGTTAGGGTTCCTATCACCATTATGTACATTCTAAGATTCTTCAAAATATACAAAAATATTGTCCGATTCAGATTCTTTTCCAGAATAGCTTCAAGCTTTAATTCAGTCATCATTCTTTCCTAGTTTGACTTATTAATCCCTGGACAAAGCACCCTGGGCTTGCAACTTCTTGAAATGGTGTCTCTTGATGATTGCACAATGACTAAGTGATCAGAGAAAGCAAAAATCATGTTTACTCACAATTCTTCTCGACAGTAAAAACATTTGTAAGCAAAGCTGGTTGTTGATCGATTCTTCTGCGACTGTGGTGTGCATAAAATGAAAATCAAGCCTGAAAATATCAAAATCTAAATTACAGTTTGTAAACATTGTAATCATAGATATAGCTCTTACTTGTGATTTTACTTATATCTTAGTTTTTAGTAAAGCAGGTCAGGTCCACATCAGCTGTACAGTTGCTTTAGATTTAACCTGTATAATCAAAAATATGTATGTATGTATGTATGTATGTATGTATGTATGTATGTATGTATGTATGTATGTATGTATGTATGTATGTATGTATGTATGTATGTATGTATGTATGTATGTATGTATGTATGTATGTATGTATGTATGTATGTATGTATGTATGTATGTATGTATGTATGTATGTATGTATGTACGATAAGTCATAATCATTGAAATACATATATTTTTGCCATGAAAGTTGTTCAATATTCAAAAGAGTTTGAAACATGACCACAATCAAGGATCTCTCTTTATAGAACAAAAGAAATTTTAATTTCTTAAGGGTCCTATTTTAATTGTCAGTCTCTCCAAGAATTTTCATCAGAATATGGAGAAATTTTTCTAGTGTCAATCCGACTAAAACAAGTACAATACATTTTATGATATAAAAAGGACAAAAGAAAATAAGAAACAAAATGTTTAATTCTCTCAAAATACCTTTATCAAGACTCAATCTATTTAACAAATTTCTGATGACTGTCCTTTCTCTCATTGATATTCTACAGCTTGAATTTCTTCTAATTTTATACCATCCTAAAATAGTCTGCAAAACAAAAAATACAAACAGTCCAATTTTGATTGCAAAATATTCAATGTAGTTATAAATATCAGTCCAATCAGATCTGCAGAATTGCACAGTTGAAACTATTAAAAAGGAATAGCATAGCACAAAGATTTCACCCACCTTTGATTCTCTATAATCAGTAGAATCCATGGATATTTTACCAAGATTGCCATAGAAACTGTAAAATAGAAGAAGGGAAGATAAAACCTGATGCTCTTTGTGATAAAATTCTCTTTAACACTGTGATCAGATACTATTTCCTTTGAAAAAATTCAATACCTAATCATGACGTAAGTATGTTCACATAGAAGAAGCTGGCTCAATGAAAAATGCACCAAAGGTTACCTGAAGGTGCCCTCCAATGGAAGAATGTCATGTAATGCTGAAAGAAACAAAGAGTCATCAAATTGGAGTTTTCCAGGCAGGCTTTGCATGCTACAAAAGTTCTAATATCACATTCAAATTTAATCTTCATTTTCAGATGTACCATGACAATATTGGTTTGTTAAATATTTTTAGCAAGATTTATGCAGCAAAATTCCTGAAAATAAAAGGCAACATTCAGTTTGACGGTACCAGGCATCAACAAACACTTTGGATCCATGCATTAAGGCAATATTTTCCTCTAGATTTTTGATCCTTGCGAAAATCTCATTAAGACTTTCCAGCTTGCAATGCAATCAGACTTCAGACCTAACTCTGAGTAGAAGGAAATAACAATGGGTTGTGAACTTTTCTTGGCAGATATTGCAAAAGGTTTTCCCAAATCCCCACAAAATAGTGTTGCTTACCAAATTCTAGCTCATGTTGATTGCCACTTGCATCTGAGTCAGTGATTTGATCTTTGACTGTCTTCTTCACATTTCCACACAAGAATCCTTCCTGAAGAACATATTACTTAAAAGATTTCTCACAAATACCTAACTCCTTTTTATGAGCACAGCCCATTTAAGATCTTTCAAAGGGGGTATATCAACACTGTTCTTTAGAAGTACACAACCAAACAATCAAACATCCAAAGAAGCAGGTATCAAGACTGGAAAGTTTGTACTGCAAATGCAATATCTTGGATGCCCCCAGGAACATAGGCAGTTTTTAACCTAAGCAGCACAGTTGGCAAAAACAAAAGATCTTTTGTTTTGATCTATTGTTCTAAATCACAAATTTTCTGTGCAGTCTTACTGAGGCCATCTCAACTTGCCCATGCAAGATACAAAATTTCCAGCCTGGATGGGTTTCATGCTGCAAGGACAGAATGTCACTTCTCAGGCCAATTTAGAGGGGGGTGCAAATGCACTCATTGCACTTTCTGGTACACTAGAAATTGTGGCTTTGCACACATACAAGTTATATGACACATGATTTGCTAACTGAAAATGTTGCACATCATCAAAACTGGAAGATTTGCAGAAAGGTGCTGTGGATTTCATCTGCTTTCTCTGGCGGAATTCCAAGATCCATTCATACTTACAGTATCATTATCAGATTTTGAAGCTTCATGAACAATATTTGCGAAGACGTATCCAGAAACAACTACTTTTTGATGGTGCTGTGTGCTCATCTTCTGCAGATGGTCAGTGCAATCCGATCTGGGAACTGCACACTCTTCATCTGCAGTAGGCCTTTTTGAAGTCAGCAGAAGCTTTCGTTTCCCGCCTTCGCATTCCAAGAACAACCAAAGCAGCCTCAAGCAGCCTCATTTTCATACTCTCAATACGAGGTTTTCGTTAATGGCGGCTGATGGCGGAGTTGCAGTGGCGTAAACATAGTCGCATTATTGACGAAATATTCTTTGCACAAAATGAAATATTCAAAAGGTGATGCTTCATTTCAATGCTAAATCCTTTTCTGCTTCGAATGATATCATTTTGATGTTTCTTTTTTTATCTTGGACATGATTTTATGCCAAATGAGCAAAAATAGGCCTAAAAAGATCTGGATCCAATTCCTTTTTATTTTCTTTGATTGTAATGACCTATCGTTGTCCATCTAGTTTGGATGTTTACCGTCTTCTCCCAGTACTGTAGAAAGCTCATTTGAATTTTTTGATCTATTTTCTTCCATAGGCAGTCTGAAGAGTACCATGAATTCTGGGCATTTGTTGATAAATATGAAAAAATCAAGGCAAAGAAATCAATTCATGGAAAACCTAGGAAGCACGAAGGTATGAAATTAGAATTCAGTTTTGAAATCCTACACACCCTAAACATTAGCTGGAATTAAACCTATCTTTAATACTATTTAATTTCGTACAAATAATAGTTCTTTTGCTGTGTTATGTTTTCAATTGGCATTGTGTATGATACAATATTTTACTTCTAAAACTGATGTCATGAATTGAAATGAAATCTGCAATTCTTTTAGGGAAAAAGAAACACAAAAGTTCAGATGGTGAAGGAATGAAAAATATTGACAAATCAAAAAGAATCAATTTTGCATTGAAAACAGAAGACTATGTAAGGAGATTCCAAGATTTCCAAAAAATTCATCATTATGGTAAGTTTAGCTACACTCACAGTTACCTTGCAATTTTTTTACTTTTCTTCCATCAAACAGCTAATTCTATGACTCAAATAGTCTTATGATCAATTGGCATTACCCTGCAAAAGGTAGCCCCTGATTCATCAGACAAAATTCAATCCTACTTTGCTGTATCTATATAACTAAACCCTGCCTATTCAAATTACAGATGAAAGCAAAGAAGGCTGTCTTTGCAATGATGACATTAAAGAGTTCTGCAATATCATATTGTACTTCCTAGATTTTCAACAGAAGCTCAAAGTAAGCTTTCAGTATTATTCCATAGTTATGGAATATTTTCATCTCTGGTAGTATGTCAACTTGTCTGGAAATCTTTTATCGTAAAACAATGAGAATTATGCTTACAGTAATTGTAGTACTCCCCCATAATGACTGAATTAAAACAAAACAAGTGAACTCAAAACTCATTAATTGCAACATATTTGATAACATTATCATCTTTGTTGATGTTTAAAACATGAGAATCTTTTGATTGTCCTACCCCAGTCAGCAATTCATCGTTAATGAAGTCTCCCTTTTCACGTAGTTCAATAAATTAGCAAAACTAAGGAGAGATCAAGAAAATCTTCCAATCCGACAATACAAGGATCAAATAATTTATGCTGCCAAGAGTTCTCAAGTTGTCATAATTGCTGGAGATACAGGATGTGGAAAATCTACTCAGGTACACATTGTATTAAAGAAACACTGAATATGTGAGCATTCTTAAAGAGATCATTAAGAAATGAGAAACCTAAAGTGCCAAAAACTGACTGGCAATCACTGAATGTATTTCAGAGCAAAAAGGAACCATGTAGCTCTTCCAAAAAATTGTTTACCTTTAGTTTTCCTTTGCATGTATCACCAAAATACTTGAAAGGTTGAAATTGTCTTCATTCAAGGCTGCCCATCGAATATTCAGCTGACTTGTCTTTACGCTATTGTGCTATCTATCTCCAGTTGCTCAAAGCATTGCTCATTCCTTTTACATTCTTCTAGGTGCCACAATACCTCTTAGCAGGAGGCTTCAAGAAAGTAGCATGTACACAACCAAGAAGAATTGCTTGCATTTCATTATCAAAGAGAGTTGGATATGAAACATTGAATGAATATGGAAGTGAAGTTGCATATCAGGTTGGGTTTTTGATTTTGTCAGCTCCCAGTTTCATAAAAATCAAAGTTGCCGGTTGGTGGAATTTTTTGATAAGGAAATTTTACTCAAATAAAGGTCCATCATCCATAACCCCTAATTCAATCTTAGAGCTATATTTTGTCTCATAAATGAATAACAGAATTTCCCTTGCTCAGACACTTCCACCTGTTGGAAATCAACCTTTATGTTCTGGAATTCATGATTTTTAAGCATTGAATGAAGTTTTTGAAAATTTCTTTGTTCTATTATTAGTTCATTCAATAAATATGTATATATCTTTAAACTTCCAAAGGTTCGATTTGATGCCAACAAGACAAAGGCAACATGTATATTATTCCTAACAGAAGGTATCTAATTTGTTTGCTACTAAATGCCACTTTTTAAATAACCTGCAAGCAGATGTGACTGGTTTCTTTTCAGAGAATGAGAAAACTCATTCGAAAGAAATCAGTCTGGTCTGGATGGAGGATAACTTCTACATCCATTCTTTTCTTTTCTATCTTCAAGACTTGAAGTTGTAAACCCTCCATCTTTGATACCAACCAAATTCAAGTGATATCTTTGCTCATCATTTCCTTCCCCATTCATTCTATTTCTAGGTCTCTTGCTTCGTCAGTTTCAAACTGATCCTGAGTTATGTCAGTACGATGTTGTAGTTGTTGACGAAGTGCACGAAAGACATCTAAATGGAGATTTTCTTCTTGGTGTTTTGAGATGTTTATTACAACAAAGAAGAGATTTAAAATTGGTTCTTATGTCTGCTACAATAAATATCAAGTAAGATTTTTTTGAAAACATTTGAAAGGATGTGGTTAGTTCCAATTGTTTACTATTTGTTAGTAGTGATGTGCTGAGGATGGGACATAGTCATTGCTAGAGATTTTTGTTTTTGCAAACTTGTTTTAGAAAGATCATTCTTCCATGTTATTCTATGCTTAACAACCGAACTTCTTCGACATTCTATTTTGAAACATCCAGTCTTAAAGGGGAAGGGTCACATAATGTAAACAAACTTCTTTCGAAATGATGATTTTGCAGTATTTTTGATAGGCCATATCACAGTGATTTTCCACTGCTTTTCTCAAAATGAAAGTGTTATTTGGAAGATGGACTCTTGCACTTCGTAGAGAAACAAACAAAATACTCGTATGTTGTACCATTGCAGAGATATTGGTGGATTTTTAGAAGTAACCTAAGTGTGGATTCATCTCATCCACCAAAATCTGTGCAGAACACAATGGCCGCGTGTGGGCAACAACATGGATTCTGGAGATAACGGGTTTCATAACCTTGCCCCTTTAATAACAGATAACAGATAACGGGATAACGGGTTACATGACCTTGCCCCTTTAAAATCAATTGATGATTCACTTTCCTTCGTTTATGCAAGAGCATTGATAAATACAACAACAAACCTATCTTCGTATTAATCGTTTTTAGCCTGTTTGCAACTTACTTTGAAGGTGCACCAATCATTCAGGTAACATTTCTTTGTATAATTCTTTCAAGTTCATTGGTATTTTTCGCATTTCGTTCTTGTTTCTGGATGTAACTTGTGCGAAAACATTTTTTATAAAGTTTGACATTATTTCCAGGTTCCTGGTAGACTGTATTCAATCGATGTGCAGTATGTGCCACATTTTATTGAGGTAGAAATTGATTATAATTAATTATAAATTCTAATTTCTGCTCTTCAAAGACTGTGCTTTTAATATGGGGGCTATGTAGCATCTTTGCTGTATTGTGAACCATAGAACCATCAGGGAAAGTCTGCAGTGCCTGTCTCTTTTACGTCCCAGTTTAGGATGGATGGATGGAGTTTAAAGATATGTTGCAGAATAACAAAAGTACGTGCTCAATTAATATGCTGTTAAAATAGCCCCATCGTGATTTGAATTGATAATTACGTTTGAAATCCTTTTAGTCGAAAGAAAGAAGTGGACGTACAGAGAGATTAGATCCTTCACCATACTTGCGAATAATGCAATTAATTGACAAAAAGGTAAAGTATTTCTTGTCTGTAGTTTGAAAGTTGGTTTCAACGAACACTTAATAACCAAGAACCGTTACTTCAAGTATGATTCAAACTCACTTACAGTTGTGCCCGCAGATAAGAAACAATTTTTTTAAATTTCTGGTCTGATACGTTTCTTATGAGTTCAGCATACAAATCAAGGTACAGTTTCTTATTTGAAAAATCATGTACTGTCGATCGACACTCAGATATCAGCCCATAGTTGTGGCACAAAAAGTGCTAATTTGAATTGTATTTTTAAATTTTCATTTGCGGGACATGCTACAATTATTCCAGAAGGTGCTTTTTTGCTTAGTTCCAATACAAAATTCTTTATTTCATTTGAATAGAATAGGTACAGCTCAATTGAACTAGAAAGCTGAAAAATTCAAAGGCTTGATGTATAGTTTTAAGTTAGAAGTAAACTTTTTCAAATATGAGTCATTTTCTTATGAAATGGGACATTATTTAGAAAATCAGGATCAGGCTTTCTTAAATTTGCTTATTTTATATGCGGGACACCAATGCATTCCCCCATTATCATCTCACATCTCCAAAGTACGATTCACCCTCTTATTCTTTCGCTAAATAGCATCCATCTTCGGAAAGAGGTGATCTACTGATCTTCATGAGTGGAATGTCAGAAATAGAAGCCATTGTTGAAGCAGCCAATGAATATGCTCAAAAGACAAAGAGATGGATTATTCTTCCACTTCATAGTTCATTGTCTATTGAGGATCAAGACAAGGTAACTGTTACCATTGTCGTATCAATATGAAACTTCTTAGAGCGTTAAGCACGGGCCAAAGGCAACATCGTGGGGGCAGGATACTTCAAGAGCATTTTCATTTAGGTATAGGAGCATTTCCTGAAAGAAAAAGGGCCCCTTTTCATCATAACTGCAAGGCCTTGGGGGCACGTACCCCCAGTTCCTATGTCTCTGATGTTCTAGCCACCGTCACAAACATGCCACATTATACCGCAGTGTGCAAGTTATACCGCAGCTAATTGCAATTTCTTAAATAAAGGACATCTTCTTAGTTTAACCATGTGCAGGACAGAAAGGATAAATGCTACTTTTAGGCTTGTTTAACGTAATTGAAAAACAAACCTAACAAAATAATTCTTTCTTTCTCCATTTGAGTTCAATCTTGAATACTTTGAAATTACTGTGTAATGTATCTGATGGAAACCTTTGTGTTTGAAGGTGTTCGACATTGCCCCAGAAGGCGTTCGAAAATGCATTGTTTCAACGAATATTGCAGAAACATCTATTACAATCGATGGCATTCGATTCATTGCAGATTCAGGAAAGGTATGCTTTACTCCGTTCATCTTTCTTTCAATAACTTCAGCCAATGAACATCTTTAAATGCAATTCAACAAGCTGAAAAGTTTCCCAAAAATCATGACGGTACCATGTGATCGCAAAGCTGCAACTAATTAGGTTTTACGTCCCCCTTGCATAGAATATGAACACTTTTGTAACCTTAAGTAAACAATCATTTAAAAAAAATGTAATTAAAACAATCAAAGAGGCGATGGATTTTTAAGAAGATTATTTTTTGACAGGTGAAAGAGATGAATTTTGACAGCCAGTTGAAGATGGAAAGACTTCAAGAATTTTGGATAAGTCAGGCGAGTGCAGAACAACGCAAAGGGAGGGCAGGTCAGAAATTTTCACATCGTTCTCTGAATTCTTTTAAATCCTCATATCATTGTCGTTTGATAATTTTTACTTACAAATATTGGACAACCAAACTCCATTGCTAAATATCCTCCTTCGACAATGAAGCCAAACTGTCATTTGCTACAATCAACGTAGACTTGCTCCAAGTCTATTCCGAGATATATCAGCACGAAGGAACATAGTTACTTCTGCGGGGGCTCTTTTCCTTCGCAGCGTCCTCTTCGTGGTTTACGCCCCCGCAGAAGTAACTATGTTCCTTAGTGCTGATATATCTCGGAATAGACTTGGGGCAAGTCCACAATCAACGCTGAAGAAGAGCAATGTATTGCGCCTCTATACAGTCCCAACAAATTAAATCTCCTTCCATATTCACCCTAATAAGAACAGCTAGGCCTGCAATATTTTGAACACAACTGAAAGAATTTTCAACTATTCTTTTCAGGTAGAACTGGTCCTGGCGTTTGTTTTCGATTATATTCCCATGACGATTACTCGGCATTCGACGAATACTCAACCCCTGAAATAAAACGAGTACCCCTTGATAACCTCGTTTTGCAAATGGCAAGCCTCGGACTGAGAGATGCCACGAAATTCCCATTCATTGAACCACCGTCAAGATCCAGTTTAGAAGGAGCCACAGCTTTCCTCAAACAACAAAATGCGATTGATGAAAATGGAGATTTGACAACAATTGGAAGAATGCTGGCTTTGTTGCCAGTTGATGTTGTCGTTGGGAAAATGTTGATTATGGGAACACTGTTTGATATGATTGATCCAGTGCTAGTGATTGCTGCTGCTCTTAGTGTCCAATCACCATTCACAAGAAGGATTGGAGGTTAGTTGTTTTGTTTACTTGTGGTAGATTCTCAATCCATATCAAGTGGAGTCGCCTTAAGGTGGATTGATTTAAATTGCTGTACTAAGGAAAACTATCTTTAGCAGCAAACCTCGAACGTCTGCGTTGTGCAAACTCCTGAGATGTTTGCTGTGAGCTTTTATCCATGGCAAATTCTACAACAATGGATTCAAAGGAATGTCAGTCCTTACCCTCTCTGACTGAAAGTAAATATGGCTAATTTGATGATTGTGCCTCGTGAAGACCGTTAAGGACGGGTCGCCGTAAGATAACGTTCAAATTCATTTGCGTTTGTACCCCTTCGTTAGACGTAAATTTTAACCATGATGATGATTTGGACGTGATTTTCAAAGCAGTGGTTGTGAATGGCTCCTATATCGCCTTAACAAACTTCAGTCGATCTTTGCAGTCACTTTGCTAGCGAATTTTATTAAAGGAACATTGCTGAGTCAGAAAAATGTACGGATTGAATGGAAACTAAATTTCATCATCATAATCATGATCATGATCATCATCATCATCATCATCATCATCATCATCATCATCATCATCACCATCATCATCATCATCATCATCATTATCATCTATTCATTTTTGCTAGGCTTAAATCAAAAAAAGCTAAGCAGAGCTCATTAAGGCATACTTTACAAAATTCTACTATGTCTAAAATATAGTTTACAATGTCTGTTTTTTTTAATTAGATGAGTTCCAAGTTGATGTTGACCATCGTCGTCTTGAGTTGCAATCCGAACATGGCGATCCTTTCACTCTCTTAAATGTTTACGATGAATGGTTACGAATGAAAGCAGATAGGCACGCAAATTCACGCAAATGGTGCAAACGAAGAGCTATTGAAGAAGAACGACTTTACGAGATATCGAAACTGAAGCGCCAATTCGAAAGATTGCTTATTGATCATCGATTGGTTGAAAAACGTGGTGAAAGTGATCGTAACAAGACGAAAGAGGAATACGCTGGTGAAAAACGTAAACTTATGGATTTGAAGAGAGAGTATCGACAGCAAACGCGTAAACGAAAAGTTTTGAAATTGGAAGATAACGAGGGTAAACAAAGCGACGGCGATGATGATGATGATGAAAAGATTGATATTCAAGCTGTGCAGTTTGAGTTGACACACGATCTTGATAAATTACAAAAGTCAATTACAAATCGAAGATTCTCATTCAGGGATGTCAATATTTTGAAAATTATCATCTGCAGTGGTTTATACCCTCAGGTGATCTGACATTTGTTTTCTGTCTGTGAAATTTTTCTGCAATGTTTTTCCTTTCTCTCCTTTGTTTCTTTTCATAGAACTTAAAGTAATTAAGGGATAAAAATGGATGTATCAAAGTAAAGATGATTGTCGCAACAAAATTTTCTTATTGCATATTTCTTTCCGAACACTGCCTTTTTGTCTATGTTTTAAAATTTAAAATTCAGCTCCAAAGACTTCAGAAAACCAAAAACAGTCTTTGGAAATCCTATTAAAAAACAAATTAAGTCGTATCTTTTTCAAAACCTAATATTCTAATGTTTGTTTAAGGCAGACTGTGATGGCGTTGATTAGGTCAAACAGACAATCCAAAGAACACAATTAAGCAACCTGCAGTAATTTCAATGTTCATCAAAATTTATGAAGATGATAAGGACTTTACTATTAGGTACAAGGCTTCTTGAATACCCAATTACCAGATCTTCCAGTTGGTCTAGCCAATTTGAGTGAGTTTGGGTCTCAAGAACAGTTTCCTCCATTTTTTAGGTTGCTGTACCTGACGAATCCAATCCATGGCGCCGTGATTCAGATATGACATTTCACAGCAAAGAGAAGCAATTCCTCTGTCTCCATCCAACATCAGTTTATGCTATCCGCCCCGAATTACTTTCACAAGACAACACAGCTCATGACAACACAGGAGATGAGAGGAAGATCGAAGGCCGCTGTGAAGGCAACAAAGAATTTCTTGCTTTTGTTTCTCTTCTGGAAACAAACAAGCCTTTCATAATGAATTCGATGCGAGTGCCTGTCCTCCAAATACTGCTATTGTTCTCCAGGAGCCTAGACACCAACTCTGACTGCACAAGAATCATTTGCGATGGCTGGCTTGAGCTCAGTTTCAAAGATTGTGAAAAGGCGCAGTCATTGCTCTCTGATGTGATCAAATTGAGAAGTGCTTGGGAGGAGTTGCTGGAGATTCGTTTGTCATTGGTTAATAATGATTCAATTGACAAGGAGATTGTTGATCAAAGGGCTTCAAGCCTAAAGCAACAGTTATCACGGAAATTGGCAGAATTTGTTGATTCCAATATTCGATATAACCACAGGAGGATTCTATCATCAGAAAAGGGGTATCTGTATGCGACATCTTTAGGTCATTCCGAAGAAGACGCAGATGACAGTGGAGGGAATAGTAAGATTGACAGCAACCATGGAGATGGTAGCGATAGAGATATCAGCTATGGGTACCATGGTGATGGTACCGATGGAAGCAGTGACAATAAAGAAGAAAGACCAATACCAAAGAACATAAAACAATCTTTTCTTCCAATAAATGAAGGTGTCCCACATCCTACGAAAGGAGGACTGCGTGTCAATGATTATCTGACATTTGGTTGCATACGAGATGAAGTGAGTGCTGCGGTGGCGCAAGGGCAGGCTGAGTATTTAAGAGAACATTATCACTGTCCTTCGTGTGGAGCTCATTTGATTTGCAATGTTCTTGAAAGATTACAGCATGATAAAGATTGTCATCACACACGCAATCAGGAGCAAAGGGAGAGTGTCAGGGTAAAAAGAGCGAGGAAAGAAACAGATGACTATGAGGGTCATTCCGTGATAAATATGGAGGGCGACGAATCAGATGAAACGAAAATTAAACAGTCTGAAGATGAGAAATCGAGAAAATCAGCAGAGTTGGACCGTGCTTTATCATCAAAATGTCACAGTGCTGTCCCAAGGAAAAAATACTTTTGTGACAGTTGCAATAAAGATTTTGAAATGACTCCAAGTGAGATTCTTAAACATAAAAAATCACACAAGTAATTAATAGGCTCCATAAGAACATCAAACATTTGACATTCAACAAGTTAAGGTTGAGGGTAACAAACATTAAGGAACTGACTTTCCTTTGACTTGACTTTATCTATTTACAAAGCAATCTACAAAATTTTCTATCCTCGATACATACAATCAAAATTATGATAGAATTTCCAAACTTTTTTATTTCTGGTACATCTGTTAAATTTCCAAACTTCGAAGAACGTTACAATGAATATCTGCTTCGGTAAATTTTACAAGGTTTAGAGAGAGTCCAGTTTTAGATTAAGAACTCTTATATATGTGATATTTTATCTCCATCGTGCAATGCAGAAGATGGAAATTGTATTAAAGTGCTGTCAAAGTTACTTCCGTAATGCAGAGATTAATGTCAAAATAAGCGATAAATTTTTATCTCCAAATCAAAATTTACAATACCTTGTATCTCTGCTGTTGCGGAGCATTACATTGACCTTGTGTCACATTGTCATTTCGGGCTCCTTTCACCAGCAGGACAGTACCTCCGCAGCTGTACATTTAGCCTTGATTTCCTAGTAATGAGGTTTTTACTATGATATGGTGGAGAATTCTTTGAGAACACTCATCTGTTGTAAGTCATGGATAGGGATGCTGTCTCGTACACGATGCGTTATACTTCTTGTCTACGAAAAAGATCAATAATCCTTGTTAGCTGTTTTGAAAAAGAATCTGAATCAAGCGATTTAGACCTTTTGAAGAATTTTCGAATCCAACCTAAAGTAACAGAAGCAGCACTGTCTTTAAAGCCGTCTTTATTGACTGACACGGTAACTGTGGGTAAAGAATTCAAATTAATGAGTGAAGCACTGATGCTTTAGCTCGAACCAAGTGCATAAAAATGTATGAAAAAAGTATCGCTCGCTCTGGGCTCCTTTAGAACAGCTTAAAGGTCAGTTCTTGTAAGAAATTCCAGATTAGCTCTGATTTTCAAGTTTTGCAAATTTCCCTCTTCGTATCGTATAGAAAATGAACTTTGCTGAAGCTCAAAATATCTAGCTTTTCCAAAAATAGGCTTAAAACATTTTTTGCTGCAACTCTTTGAACTTAATTCGACTTCACTATGCTCATCATCGTTAATCGTGAACAATATAAACACCATCTACATTAAAGGTATCCTGCCGACCGGCCTTGAAATAAAACAACTCTCAGTATTTACCAGTTGCGTGAAGAAGGCTGTTTCTTTCGGTGTTTCTGTATATTTTTGGTATGATTCGAGACTTTCTATCAGTTTCAATGTCAGTGTATCATAACTGCTTCGGATAATGCCAAGAACCTACAATAAATTGATATCAAATTAGGAGAAACCTGACACAGAAATAGGCCTTTCAGCTACTATAAAGAAGAATTTAAATCGGGTGACACTTCAATACGGTTTGTAGAATTTTCAAATCTCCACAATAGTGATAGAAGCCTTAACGCTACTCAATCGAGCCTTTCATAGAGAAATTATAAGATATCGCTCGATCCTGCACTCCATCCCTTGCTCAATAAAACCTTTTCTTTTTATTAAACTAATTTACATAATATTCCCTGATAACTGAATGCACAAGTTTGATAGAATATGGTTCATAGTTCGGAGGGAGTTGATAAATCAAAGGCGAGTGTCATCGTTCAGTAGCTGTATATTCTCCATTCAAAAGTCCATAGATCATTGGCAACAGGACCTTCGTTTACATTTAGGAGTCAAATTGTATACCTGATCTTCGGTCAGCGAAGCGATGTTATTCGTGTTGGCCCAGGAATCTATTTTTGGCGTGAAGTGATTTATTATTGCTCTGCAAAAAGCAAAATATAGGGTAAGTCTTGTTGTACACAAGATTTACTTGAATTGAACTTATTTTTATGAAAAAGTCGTACAATCAATAGAGCTGTTTGGATTTAATATCATCACAGAAAAAGAGAATACTGTTACCAAATTTCCTTCGCTTCTACAGGAATTTTAAAGTCGAACGATCAATAGAGCTGTTTGGATTTAATATCATCACAGAAAAAGAGAATACTGTTACCAAATTTCCTTCGCTTCTACAGGAATTTTAAAGTCGAACGATCAATAGAGCTGTTTGGATTTAATATCATCACAGAAAAAGAGAATATTGTTACCAAATTTCCTTCGCTTCTACAGGAATTTTAAAGTCGAACGATCAAAATGTAAATATATGAAAGCTTACTTTAAGTTGACAAGACTGTTGGCTAATCGTGTGGCAGATGACTTCCACTCACTTTCACTCGATGAATATCTCAGAGCTGCAAAATAGTGAATATCGGTAAAGTTTTATCGACTGTATCTACAGGAATGCTTTGACTAGCGAAAGAGATTCCTGGGATGATAAATGTGGATATAGGGAAGCAAGGGTGAATTTTAAGAAACATAAGCCTCTGACATCACAAAGCAATTTATTTTTCTGAAAAATAGATTTAACATCTTCAGCACGGCCGACCATGATTTTTGTTCTCGCCGTTTATTTCGATTTGATTGAGTGCACTGAGACGTCTATGAACTACTCTTTACAAGGCAAAAAATTTTGTGATGTCGGAGAGATGAAACTTTTGTATTACAAAACTCACCATTGCTATATTAGTAAAATGTATGAATTGGATCTATAGGAATGCTTCAACTGGCGAGAAAGATTCCATGATCTTGACATTATGAATGCCGCCATAGCCTGTCGAAAAGCAGCCTTGATGGACTGACAGGACCTAAACAAGTGAAAACGAAGAAAAAATGGACGAACAAGACTAAAGATACAAAAACTTTTCACGACAGCCAACATGTTAAAAACTAATAATAATAAAGTCAAACAAAATTTTACGATAAGGTCGTGAAGCATCAAAATTTGCACACACGGGTGGTAAATACTGGGAAATGCTCATTGAAATATGGAATTAATGCAATTAAAACATGTCATTCAAACATGCAAAATGGGATCTAAGTCTAAAGGGAGATGAGCTTTTTCTGCTTTGTTTCAAATCATCACAGATTATCACATCTAATGCTAATCAAAATTTTGTTTATAGCTACACTTACCCAAAAGATATAAATTATCAAAAATTTGATGGACTCTGATTATTTCATAATAAAGATCATCATATGAAGTTGGTGTTGGTAGAAACGTGTCACCATATGTAATAAATACATTGAAGATGTTCACAATCTGACGAGAAAATGTGAATAAAAAGATTAAAGTTTATATCAATGCTTTACGAAATTTTGTTTATCAAATTATGGGCATGGCGAGAGGACAGGATTTTATTGAAAGAAGTAACATTCAAGAAGTCGAAATAAATTCCTTTTAAAATCAAAAGTAAATTCCATGTGGTAAAAACTAGCTAGACTGGAGACAGTTTTGTACTACAACATGAAGCAAAATATTGCGCAATTGGATTTATTTTCAGATGGATGTAGCACATCAAGACTTTCATTTATGTCTGTTTCAAACAATCCAAGTTGAATTTAATCTAACTTTACTGGGGACTGAGTAGAAGTTCACTGAAGGACAGAATGCTGTACCGTTCAGATTTCACTGGTTTGATAGATTTATGATCCAATTATTTCGAAAGAATGTCGAAAAACATGTTGGTGTCAATTCAGTTCTTCCTGATTCAAAACACATGTCATGATTTCAAAAAATTTGTGAGAAGAAGGATGCGAAGAAACAAGACTGTAAATTACGAGATATAAGCTCGATGGCTTTAGTGTGATGACTTAAAGCTAAAATTCAGAACATCCTCAAAACAACACCATTAAGGAATTTCATATACAGTCAATACCTCAAGTATATTGGTCACATATTTCGCACAGAGAACACAGCACTAACAAAGATATTATTGTTTGCGAAACCAGAGAGGAGATACTACCGTGATCCATGGGGAAGGATTTCTGGGTTACCTGGAGTGTCAAGTGATCAGGCTAAGAGGGCCACTCAGTCACGCAATGAATTCGCCGAGTTGATACGGAAACGTTTCAATTCGCCTCTGTAATGACAACGTTCATTGTTGGAGGAAGATACAGGTACAGGTAGGTATGTTTCTTTGTTTCTATTTTCTTACGAATTTCCAATCACAAAATATCATGATTTCAACTAATAAGACTTGTATGCCTAGGTGCCACGACAACTCAGCCTGACAACAAAACTGGAGCATAATATATACACACTTACCCTTAATGCCAGATCAAAAATATTGCAATTCGATACAAGGGTTGCTTCATTTGACAAAATAAATTTCAACAAATTCATTAGAGCTGACCATAATTCTTTCCATGCAAATTGCAATCGGATTCGACATCTTTTTTGATAACACAATAATCGATGAATAATACCAACGCTACGCCTGCAAAGGAAAGTTTGGAAATTCGATTATTAGTTGAAATTATGTCATAAAGGCAGGAAGCCCAAGCAGTTAACTGAACAATAATTAAGTTTAAAATCTTAAAATTGTTAACTGCACAATACCTTTGCGTTGATATGTTCTACCTCTCCACGGCTGTGTTGTGTCTCATTGACTTTAGCACTGCACTGCACAATTGATGGAATGAGAGATTTCGATGTGAAGTAACCTGCAGGTATCCTTATCTATGGTTACATATCGATACATACATAAGAATACCATAGGTGAGAATACCTGCAAGTTACTTCACATTGAACTCTCACATTCGAACAATTACGCAGCGCAGTGCAGAAGTAAACGAGACACAACACGGCCATGGAGAAGTGCAACAAATCACACAAAGGTATCATATAAAATTGACGAATTTAAGATGGCAAACTTATTATTGTTCAGTTAACCGCCTGGGCCACTTGTGATAAAGACGAAAACATTTCAGGGAAGAGCGTGTGTTAGACTAACGCTGTCAAAACATGATTTCAACTCTTAACCTCTAACTTAAAAAACTATTAGGCAAGTTATGAAAAGTGTAAGAGTTAGAGATGTACAGTCACTGACAAGCCTACTTGATTTTAAGAAAGAAACGTCATGTGTGATAAAAAAAGGTCTAACATCCTTACTTGTACAAATCAAAAGGAAAACTTCTCATCATATGAGTAATTATGAACTCCACCATCAACTCTGCGAAAACAAGGAAAATACAACCGGTTGACGCTTGAAATTACAAGTTCTACATGCAGCATGGCTACAAAACAGGAAATCTTTAAAGAGCCTTTCAAAATTGTTACTCAAACTTATGAAACAAAAAGCTTGGATATATTCTGGAAGCAAATACCTTGGCAAAGCGATCAAGTAAACAATTCTGTCTGGCGAATAAACTTTAAAACACTAACAATACAATAAATTCAAATACTCCAGAAAACTGCGGACCTGCTAAGAATTGCTTCAAGATTGATTGAAAGGGAAGTATCAAGATAGGAAAAAATAGGGAAATATTTCGGAAAATATCTTACCTAACAACACACTGGCAAGAGGTTTCGACGTTGCTGATTCTGCTGTAGTCTTCCGATGATATAAATTCTGCATAAAAAGAACAGTTTCCAATTCACATTAAAATTAAAAAGAGCCACAATTCTCTACCAAACAATTATGTTTCTAACGAAAAGTGGAGAACAAAATGAGAAACGTTCAAACAGAAATTGTTGAAAACGACACGAGAAAAGTCAGTCACATGATATAAAAGCATACCTTTCGATGTAATGGAACGTTGAATGTGATATTTGCATCATGAAGAAATGCGCTGGAACATTGGTCCTATCACAATAAAATAGAGAACATAATTCCTTGAAGCGATTGTTCCTAAGAGATGAACAATGGGATTTATCTAAGAAGCCAAAGCAAAGTCTACTGAAATCTTTTCAGCTTCATTTACACCTCTGTTCACGCTTTAGATATATCTAAAATGAACAAAGTTGGACAGTTCTAAAACGGGAAAAAATTGCAGAATTGTCTAGAAATTGTCTAAAATTAGTACGTTAGGTGAAAATATCTGCGAACCTAATGTAATGGTTTTGCAAGAGTAATTTTGCTTTATCGCAGATTTCACCTGACATCTGATCTAGGAGAGATTTAATAATTATTTTTAAAGTGCAGGTATACCTCGACGATACAATTCAAGACCAAAAAGCATAATCTTGCAGTCATAGCACCATGATCAGCTACAAAAAATGATACAAAATCAGATAATAGATGGACCGTAACAGAACATCTTACTGTTTCAGAATTGAAGTTTGGGACGAGCGGTAAATCTTCATCTTTAAAGTCTGAACAATAGATAATAGACCTTTTAGCTGTTCTACAAAAGAGTCTGGATCGAGCGATATTTTTATACATTTTTATACACGAAGTTCGATTGAGTGGCGTTAGAGCTTCTATAAGTATTGTGCACATTCGAAAATTCTACAAAATGTAATGAAATATCGTTCCATCCAGATTCTTTTTCATGTAAAAGGTCTATTATGCTAAAGATGGTGGCGAGGAATCTTTTACCAAGATCCTTCGCGGTATTGAAGAAATCAGCCAATCAAATCGATCGAAATTTAATGAAGGTAAAGCATCATGGTAAAAAAATTCTGTCCGCCATCTTTAGCGCAAGCTTCCATTGATATGGTATCTGACATTCCATCATTTGCAAGAAAGAGCCTTTGATTCGAACCTCTTTTTCTAATGGGTAAAAAGGTCTACTATCTTTGAATAAAAGTCAACTGGGAAAACGTGTTGAAATCTTCAGTTTCTGAAAACGTGTTGTGTTGAGATTGATAATAATTGGGAAGAATCTTGATAAGGTCAGACTGTAAGATTGAAACTTACATCGAATATCTTGAACAGCGATTGACGTAAATGTAAAGAAAGCAGCAAGAAGATTGTTTGATTCTGAACGATTTAATTGAGTTCCATCTGCACCCATTTCACTTCCAACTGCAAAACAAACAGAAAAAGATTCTTAAATAAAATTAAAGCGAGTTAAAAGTGATATTGGCTACTCCAATGACCATTTATGCTAGACTTACAAATATCGCATATCATTTCAGTAGCGTGCAATTTTCCATTGTTAAGGATACTGGTAAATTGAAAGAAATATAAAAGTGCTTCTTACCCAATGCAATTCGTTCCACAACTGGTTCCGGCGATTTGATTCCTGATTCATTTCCAGCTTTGTCGTTTGTCTGAAAGTTGATTAAAACAACTAAAAAAAGAAAAACCTTCTGCTATATGAGTCTCAAAATTCGAGGTAGGACAGCTTGTCTCAGGCTTTTGTTTAATGACAAAAGATGAGCAAAAAATGGCAAAAGATGAGGGTATTTCTGTCTGGATGAACCTCTTGTTTAAAAGCATCTTTGTGAGACCATAATTATGGAAGCTGCAAGAAATTACAGGAAAGCGATCAAGTATGTCAACTTGTCGATATTTCAGAACATATCGCATAGCAAACTCACCATAACATGGCTCAAAACATTGAAGAAATTTCTGTTCAGATGAACTGCTTCATAAAGCGCTAACACAATGGCGTCATTACTTGAGCTGCAAGCGAGAGCAACAGAATGATTAGTTGCCAAGATAATGTAGGGCCTGACGCCTAGCTATAATGGTAAGGCTGGAAGTGCAAAAATATCTCATCTTTCAATAAACGTGTCTCACGGTTATGAGGACGTTTGATTTGGATTGTCATGTCTGGTCTTCTCACAAAATTCAAACCAAACAATTACTAGGGAAGTTTATGCACAAGAGATTATCTGTCAAAAAAGACTGGTGATCAAAATTTTGAAAAATAAACCTTGATGAAACGTGATGTCCATCTGGTCCAACAAACATGTTTCCCACCTAAGAAAGATACAAGAAAACTTTTAAAAATTGATATAAATCAAGCTTGAATTATAAACAAAGATTTCAATTGGCATACATTGCAATAATTGAAAAGATGATAGCAAAACTACCACATTTAAACAAAAGAAAAGAACGCTAACTTACCAAATTAGAGATTTTTTGAAAAATTCCACCAGATGTGGGTTCCTCATTGGCTTTCTTGAAAGCATATTTCCTGTTAGAAATAAAGATAAACAAATTCCTTAAATAAATGTACAGAAAATAGAACAAAAGCAAAACTATATTTGATAAAAGGATTTCGATTTAAAGTCTTCCTCAGTGCAAATAATATATTGATAGCTGGCATAAGTGAGAGGATTAATGACGTTGATGTTACCATATCACATCGCATCACATGCACGGTATAAAGTCAGAGCTGTGAAACAGGTGGCAAAAAACAACAAGATAGAAGGTGAAAAAGTTCCTTCCAAATACCTTCTAGCTTTTGAGCAAAATAAGAAACATGTGTATGATACTTACTGATTGAAATTTGAAATTGCCTCCTTGATAACATGCCCAAATCCCTATAAGAAAAAGAAACCTGACCTACGAATAGCCAGATATTTCTTCTAACACCATTCACATCAAATTGAGAAAAGACAGAGCAAATACGTGGAATGTCTAAGATATTTCCATGAAGCATCTTTATATGACAAGTGCTTGTTATCTCCTTGAAATAAATGGAGTTGATGATAATTCACAAAAAAAGATGAAGAGAACGCATGATAATAAGGCACTGAATCATCTGACACTGTCCTTCTGGTATTCTCCTTTACAATTATCTTTAAATAGACTGACATAAATGCAAGGCTTGCACTTGAAGTAAAGTAACCATAAAATACTTTGTACTTCAAATAATCACGAATTCCAATTCTTACGTTTAACGCCATTTCATCATCGAGAATGGACAGCTTGACAACATATGGATTGCTTCCCTGAAAAAATTATTATTATTTTAAAGGGAGAACAAAGAACAGCGGCCTTTGCGATCGTTTGTTTTTGTTTTTGTGAATTTCGTACAGTCAGTTATTCCGGCAGCTGTGGAGAGCAAGTGGCTGACTTTTTGTGGAGCATGCTGGTCCTTGTACTCCCTTTAACATCGTAAGATTGTTCTGAAGTTCCATCGGTACAAATCAACTAAATTACTTTTTGTCGTCTAAGTTCTTAAAATTTTCCATGATAAGTCAAAGTTAGAAATATTAAAAGGATGAAGAACATTTATAGCAAACAAGGGAGCATCGATGTTTGTAAAGTAAACCAGGGCTCAATAAAATATTTTCCTTCCTGGTAGCAAGTTCGGCAGTTTCGTTTTTTCTTACACAATTCCTTTTTCTTTCCCTATATACCGTCTCATTCTATCCCAAATCCTTTCTCTCCTTTCTTTCTTTTTCCCTTCTTTTCCCTTTCCTTCCATCTCTCTTTCCCTTGCTCCCATTTTCCTTCCTGGGAAATGTGAGCATTTCAGCTATCTTCCTGGTAGCGCCGCTACGATGCTACTTCGTTTTTTTGAGCCCTGAAGTAAACTTGATACTGTATAAGCAAATAGCATACCTCATGCTTTCTGTATTGAATAAGAAGAGTCAATAAGAATGCAGCCTCATATCCATGATCATTTCTCAAAACGGGGTTGGCAAGAATCTGAAACGGAAGGTCAAATTAGGAATGCAAATGTTAGTCAATAAATGTGCTCACAACTTTCCATGTGAAGTCTAAAGTCTAACACAGTGGCACAGCTGACAGTGGTTACCTTTAGGCCATACCACTAGATGAGACCCCCACTGATAAGGGGCCTCTAACCATTAAATTATGTCATAGACATAGAGGTAAAAGGGGCAACAGTTCCCCTCCTTCATTAAGAGCTCCATGCACCTCCGCTACGCCACTGGTCTAACAGCAAGATAAGTGTTACTTTGTTCTCCTTATCCTATCTTGGAGAATACAGTTAAGAATAAAGGGTTCAAGTGCAGCTTTAACGATACAAATTTCCCATAAAAGCATAAACACAGAACTTTTCTACAAGGTCATAACTACTTAGAAGTACACGGGGAAATGAATTGTTCTTACTTGTGAAATAGTCTCAAAAACACTGTTCAGCATCAAGTACTCTAAAAGTGTATTTTGACTGACATTTGGCACAGCCTAAAAGGAAAATTAAATGTCAGATTTTGGAATTTTCAATTTGAGGAATCAAAGGGGTTTAGATTTCAACAAAATTTCTGTTTAAAAGTTATGATGAAAAGCAAAGAAAGTAATGGGATTCTTCTAAAAGATCCTTACCGTGACCATTATCAGCAACAATTTCAAAGTTAAATTTCGAAGACTGACTGTTGAAAAAACCCAAAAGTAGTCAGTTATCAATAAAGTATGCAAATCCACAATAAAACATAAACACAAAGAAATGAATTCCAAAATATATATATGCAGAAGATTATTGTTGCAAAAATAGACAATTACACTAAAGATGGTGGTGAGGAACTTTTCACCAAGATGCATTGTGTTTGAATTAAGAATCCTTAACGATTCTATAGGAATTTGGTAAAAGAATGCAGTATATCTTGGTTTAAAATTCCTTGCCACCATCTTTTGCCTAATTATCTATTGATTAAGGGATTCACAATATATAATATTGCAGAGAAGTTATGTAAATTAATCAGAAGGTCATAAATGCAAATAAATATGAAATTTGATAAAATTAGAATCAAAACAAAATGATGAACAATTGTTAAACTGAAATGAACTGAATGTTCTACTAACCTGAAAAGTCACCGAGAAGAAATTCATTCAGACGTTCAACTAAGGCCTTTGAAAAATTGAAACATGATTTGATCAGCACACAAGGAGAAGAACATATACAGTAAATACACAATAATTCAACAGCAATACATGTCCTTTGATTTACTTCTTTGCATTATTCATTGATGAAAAATAAAAGCATCATTACAGAAGTCTAATGATATTTGTGAACATTTTGATAAAACACTGCTCATAGATTCCTGTTTGACATGAATTAATCAATTTATGCAAGATACCAGCAAGTGGTATCACAAGCTTGTATTTCAAGTTTTTTGCTGCCATAAATATATTGCAGATTGGTTGACAGCTTGAATTTTTTATGAAATTCAACATCAAATATGGCAACAGATTTAGAAAACAATTTTAAAAACTTGGGTACCTGAATCTGAACTTCAGCAAGATCAAAACCAACCAAAATGTTGATGATGTCAAAACCAAAATCTGAGAAATCTTTCTTGTAAATACATCTGGTCAAGACACACAAAGTCTGAAAAGAATTTGAAAACTTGTAAGGAAATTATCACGATGTACAAATGATTTTTCAAAACATAATCTTTCAACGAGTCGCTTGATTTGGAGATAACATTGCTATGGCCAAAAATTTCACAATTGAGTTTTGTGCAGAAATCATAACAATGATTGTTATCATGAAATGTGTGAGTTATAGACCAACAAGATAAAGAGAAGATAAGAAGAAGATGAGAAGAAGATACCTGTAATGCATTGATCACTTTGATTTGATGATCTTCTTTTAATGTTGAGCAACAATTACCAAATAACTGATTGACATTCTCCTGGAAAGAATCCACAATTGAATCAGACATCACAAGTGCCAAGAAAGAATAATGTGTAATACATCAATAGAAAGACTTCTGAGCTGTGCAAGTTCTAGATGGTGATAATTATTTATTGTGCAAAACTCTACTTTATAGGGTTTACATGCTCCATGAAACATTTCATGCTTCTGAAACTTATTAAAGGAATCTTTCAGTTTTATAATTCAATTGTATGTTTAATATAAAAAGTCCAAAATCATTTGAATAATTTCCACAAGAATTATGACAAATCTTGGTTTTGGCAATGGATAACCTGCTGTATGATCTTCCTCAATATTAGGCTGATGACTTTTGAATTCATCACAACACAATGAACATCTAAAGAATTATGACTGACAGAAATCTTACTACATACCTTAACTTTATTAAGGTCTTCAACACTCAATGAATCAACCATTTCCATCAAACTTTCTGCATTTACCTGAAAAATATTATGAAATGTCTTGTTTAACAAGGGTGTAAAATGATGCATTTTCAAAAATTGCACACTTTTTTGAAGCTTCACCTCATCTATTTCACTAGAAAAAGCTTAATCAGTGTACATCAAAAATACATTATGACCTTCTGGATTATATTTTTACATACCTTGAGCAAGAACAGTTCATGCCAGAAGTTAGAATTATCTCTTGTAACATCTTCACCCTTTGAAAGGAACAGAAACATCAACGTCAGAAAATCATACCAAGTGTTGTTTAAACAGGCCAGTTAGAACAAAGTTCATATTGCGGGGGCTGAAACAAGCTGTAAGCAAAGCAAAGAAAGATGGGGGTCCAGGGGCTTGCCCCTGAGAAAGTCTTTCATGCCCTTTAGATCATTGGAAAAAAACATTATTTTCAAAAAATCTGCCATTCAAGGAAACAAAGGATCATCACAATTGATGGGGATCTTTCCAGGAAAATTTGAAATTTTTGAGTTGTATGACATCCAAAATTATTGCTTTCTTCATAGATTCTGATAGCTTCTTCTAACATATGAGTTTGAATCTTCATTTCCAGGATGTGGCTTTCACAGCCTTTTTCACTTACAAAATCAACAAGGATCAGCAATCATTGGGGGGCTGAAGCCCCCCAACGCTTGTTTCCAATTGGGCCTGGCTGAAATGTACATCTTCTAGCGCTTTTTATCTATTAATGATTAATCATGATTATTATCATAAATGTTCACCCTTATCATTACTATTTTAGCAGCTTTTTATTGCACTCTGAGCATTAAACTGATGATACTCAGTCCTGCCTGCTCTCAGTATCCAATGTGATGTAGCTATACTTCGACAGTCCTCTGGGCGGGGTTTTGCATGACCATAAATAATGCGTACGTACAGCCACTTTTGTTATGAAGAATATATCCAACACTTATTCTTCGATGTAGTTCTATGTCTATCATATACAGAACAAGAGCATGATTGTAGCTTGCTGCACGCAAAGAAACCGTTTGCCACTTTGGTGAAGAAACAAAAATAATATGAGACAGGAGGGGTGGGGGGAGAACAAGCAACATGATTGACATTACCTTAAAAATAGACTCATAAAAAAGCACAACTTTCCCTTTCATTGGTTTCTTGGTCTTTGGTGATGAAGGTTCTGAAAGCCATCCTGTTCCAGCCATTTCAATTTAGCAGCAAAATCTGAAACGGGGCACGCCAGAGCTGACTCTGTTATCTTCGGTCCCTCCTCCTTTTTTCCACAGCTTTTTTCAGGCTTTCTAATCTGTCCTTTTGTTTCCACCTCGTTCTTGATCAGAGCCTCCATTTCAGTTCGAATATTAAATCCAAAATGGCCGCTGTGGAAGCGTCGTGGAGATATGGCAGATATGTTTGTCAACTGCATAGACTCACTTTGCATTATTGCAGATCAGCAGGAAGCAGTAGAGGCATAAGGTAATAATCAAATATCTTTCTAAGATTGCTAATTCCTCTCTATACAAATGTTTCACTCACAAGACAGGCGTTCAAAATCATCACAAAAAGGGCCTAAATTTTTTTTGGCAGATGAAAGCAAAAAACAAATTTTAAGAACGACCGTCGAATCGTTTTCCTGGATCATTTTCTAAATATGGTATCAAATCAAATGCATACTAACCAAAATACACGTTTACCACTACCTCTTTACTCTAAAATTTCATTATTTTTATCCATATGCCACATTGTTTTGTTTTTGATGCACTTCCTTATCTTCTTCAGGGATTTCTTGGAAAAAAACGTGATTGAATTTGCTGAAAACAATCCATCCATTTCAATTTACGTCAACGAAAGAAAGGGAAAACATCCCAAACTGATTGCCCAATATCGTAAGTAATATTATGTTCCTCTAAATTTTTGAAGATGCACTGATGATAACAAAAATTTTTATTAAGGATTGTGTATTTTTCTGACATTCATGTTTTGTGTTGCTATAGTGAACGGAAAAGAGAATGTTGTTGAAGTAAAGAACATGGATTCATCAGAGATCAATAAAGCTTTGGAACAACTACGAAATGAAAGTGGGAAAACTTGGATAACAGACAAAGTTAGAAAAAGATGGCATACAGACAAACCATCAATTCAAGGAACATGGAACCCACTACTCAATAAACCAGCAACTCATTATGCTAATTAGAGTATTAGATTTATGTAAATATTTGTTTGTAAAGATTATTTGTGAGAGATTAGAATTGAACCAAAAATTTGCAGAATCTATTACTACATACTGAATATTTCTTCCTGTGAGAAACGAAAATCATTTGCTATTTCTAAATTAAGCAATTGAGAAGTAAATCAAACCGATTAAGAGGGGAGTCATTTTGTGTTGAATTAATTTGGAAACAAGTTTTTTTGAGTAACTGATATATGTAAAATTTGAAGATATTATCCAAACGAAAAATGAAATGATTTGATAGAGAGTGTGCACAAGTAAATGAGCATCTGTACCACAAGATGAATGCACACAATAATCAGCAAGAAGCACGACAGTAAACGTTATGTGAAAAATTAAGGAACGGTTCGATTTTTGCTCGGTCTCAATATTGGGCAGGCGTATGAAAGTAAACAGCAATCCACTTCAAGACAATCTGTTTACATTAAAGATCCAAGTTTCTTCATCATCATGCAGTTGTTTAAATAGTATTTGCCTATTGTAAACAAATACATAATCCACTTGCAACCTATTTCAAGTTGTATTTGATGTTCAAGACGCGATCCCTTAATTACAATCATCGAATTTACGTCATTCCCAACGCTGTAACGACTTACAGAAAGGTTCTTTGACAGTTCTTAACTGAAGTACGCCAGGTCGATGTTCAGATATGATATAAGTAGTTTTATACGGAAACCGCTTTTAAGAAACTCAACGCTCAGGTCGCCGAAAAAATAAGTGAATTACAAGTCAAAAAATTCCACCATCGACTTTGGAGATATCCAGTAACTGAGTTTTTCATTCAATTTCGGCAAAATCTGCGTGCATATATAAGATGCAACAGGCGAGAAGCAAAGCAAGTACAAGTTTTCTATAAGAAACTAGGATTAGGCCATAGTACTAAAAGTTTCTTAATTGGTTTCTTATTTGTTGAATGCATGAATTATCAATGTGGCTGCTAACACAACTGCAGTTATGTTTCGTGACATTTAAAACATATTACAGGAAACGCAGCGTTATATTCTGTTGAAATCACAAACGTTTAGTTAAATATTGCTCAAGAATAACGGTTCAACGATATATTTGCTAAAATATCCATGCTTTTTACTTTTAAAAGTTTCCTGATACTTTTTCAGACATAGTTTTTGAGTTTCTTAAAATTTTGGCCATGTTAGTACTAGTTTCTTATAAACCAGTTTCTTATTAAAAAATAACGTGTACTTTATTTGAAAATAGCCGAGGAAAAGACTCAATCCTTGAGATTTTGAACGTGAAAAGTATCCACCTAACGTCAAAATGACAAAAAAGAAGAGAACCTGCATGGGAGGTATTCTGACACACAACCCATCCTATGGAAGGATCAATAGTCCCACATTTGTCAGTCAATCGATATATTTCATCAACTGCCCGATCATCTTTAGATTTCAATCATGCTGCTTCGCGTGAAACATTCTCTTTTTGAACATATTGGACCTTTCCTGTGCTGAAAAATTCAAAAATACATGTTCGAAAATACCCCACACGAGATATTCGACCAAGAATAGCATTGCTGTAAGTACTGTAATAAAAGGCGGACTGGAAACTCTTTGATAGTTACCTGCGTTCAGGTGTTTAACTTTCAATAGATCAAAATTCGAGTGGGAATATGTGCGATGGAAATAAGACGAACCCTAAATAACTTTAACTAAATCTATATAAGAGGCATTTGCAATATATCACCTGTAACAATGTTTTATTGTGATTATTTACATTTTTAACAAGATGTAGTTAGTTACAATATCAATATTACAGCATTGTAACGAAACAAAATAATCTTTGTCCCTGAAAAAGCATGTCGATGGCTTTCCTTTTTTGAAAGACTGGCTTACTACACTCTGCACAAAGCTGCATAGACGAAATTGCCCTGTCACGGAGTTTACCATACAGTATTTGCCTAACTCGCATCAGAGAATACCACCGATTTTCTTATCATTTGCAGCTTGTATATCTTTGTTAGTAAGATCGTTTTCCTTCTGATATGGCATTTCATTTCGATTTTCTTCAGTTTTTGCAAATCTTTGTCGTACAGCTTTCTCATGAGCCATCCTTCTTCGCATTTCTGCTTCCATCTTTATTCGTCTCCATTTTGCACGTCTGTTTTGAAACCACGTTTTCACCTGTTGGAGGAAAGAAGCATACAAACTGTTATCTTGGGTCCCTTCTCCTGGCAACGTGAAAGGTCTATTTCTTCAGAGTGTACAAAAATTGTCCCCTATTTCTATGGTTGCCGTTGAGGAGCCTTGTCCTTAATTGTCTCGGTTTTTACACAGTTGCATAGATGTCGTTGTGTACTGCTACTTGACTCTACCATAGATCAGCAACCACTTGTCAGATGGACTCAAACAACGTCTCAAACGCAGACTTAAAGCCCAATTTCTATAAGTTTGTATAAACGAAACAATTCAAGCTCCAGCTCCTCCGCAGTAGCAAAACAAATGAGGCATAATATTTTCACGACTATCTTAGTCATTCAGTTTCAAAAGTGCAAAACAGCAAAGGATTTGAACTGAATTTTACGAACCTGGCGTTCTGAAAGATGTAGAAATCTGGATAACTGTTTCCTTTCTTGTGGCGATATATATTTCTGGATACTAAAAATCCGTTCAAGTTCAACTGACTGAACATGTGAAAATCTCACTTGGCCTCCTTTTCGCTTTGAATCATTATGATCATCATTGTCCATTGCTTGCTTACTGCTATATCCAATGGAGGCTGAAACATCTGTAAGATAAGAATACATCATAAGGTATGAGAAGATATGATGACATAACGTGGCACCCACTATATGAATATATGTATGGGAACCATTTCAGCATTTTACAGACAATCACACGCTCTTTTCTGCGCGCTTTAATGTATTTGAGAAGGCTTAGCTTAGCTGTTGTCAAGCTTTCCATCAACGAATACTGGAAAAACCTCAGTTCAATTATCTCTGTTGCTATTTTTCAAACGCGCCTTGTTTTCCGCCACAAACCATTTTCATGGTTTGACTATTTGGCCAGCTTCTGATTGGTTAGGAATCAATATTTACCTGCGCATAACAACGTAAAGCATGCCAGCTTGAACAAAATTTGCATTCGTAGTCTCTTTTTCACGTTTCGATTCCTTGATTTCTCAAATAGTAAACAAATAACGGAAACATAGATAAACATTCTGATAACACCATTTTGTGGCTCTAGTCACATTCAATAATAAATAATTGATATCTCTCCATGTATCTCTCAGTGTAAACATTTGTGGAACGCCCTATAAACCCAGGCGCCAGTTCATGTTTTGACCGACTGCGGAGGAAGCGCCTCCGCTTGGCCACTCTGCTTCTCGTCCATATGTTTGCCTTTGCGGCATACTCTTTGAAAACCAGTGATGAAGCATTTGCCATATTCAAAACATTCCTAAACTCTGATTTGTACGTGCGGCAAAAGCATCAGTAAACTGCGTTAACTATAAGACAAAACAGACCGTGTCCCTTTCCTTGTGCTGCTGGACCCGTTTTAATGCGAGAAAGGCCCTAGTAGGGAAAAATTCTCAAAATTTTTATTTGCAAAATGCAAAGCTGATATTTTTCCGCCAAACACGTGGGTGTGATGTCTATGGTGTGATTGTTAGGCCAACAAAAATGTGCCACTTCAACTCCAAAGTGCCGTATTCGAGACGAAGAAAAAGTAGCAACGTTTGTCTTTCAAATTCAGAATGTTATTGTTGCATCATTTTGGTTAGATAAAGATTGGAGAAATCTCACCTTCTCCCTGTAGGTTCTTTTCATTGGGATTTTATCGTCTGTAGCATCCAACCATGCAACATGAAACCCACGCTGCAAGTTAACTTAACTTCTAACGCTCTTGCCTCATATGACTAGTGAAAGAAATATATCATGAACAGAAAGAGTACACAAAACACTTGAGATTGATACCTCTTTCTCCAATATATCGAAATAATCCAAGGTTGTATCCAATAGGAGAGCTGCCTTGAATATAACCAGGATCATTGGTACCTCTTAGTGTAGATGGAGGGAGTGCCAAATATTTTGGAACATTTCTTGGCACACACAAATCATAATGTTGGTCATGGTGCAGTGTGGGGTTCGTTGGAATGGGGCAAATCGGATGGCGACAAATCGGATAAGGACTCAAAGGTCGATATAATCGAAATGGGCTCCTCTGCTTGGATGACATTTGTTTGCAATTATCTTCAGAACACGGTGATTGAGGACTACAACAGCATGACGTTTTGATGTCATCTTCCTTTGTATCATCTTTCTTGAGAATTTGCTCGATGCTAAATGAGCATGTTTGTTTCCTTGAATTTCCTGAGAAGTCGTTCGTCCTTTTTCTGTCCATTTCTGTTAATATTTTTTCGTCTGCTTTATGAAATGCAAATTATCCTGAAATTAATAAGAAAGCTATTATCATAAAGTCACGTTTGATGAACTGTGAAACAGAAGGAGACACAAGAGCTACCATGTAGATTAAGATCCACGGTTGTCCGACAAAATCTCAAATAGATGCTAAGACCATTTCAACGTTATTTCATCGCATCTCAAGTGCATTTCAAGCGCGTTCTTCCTCCAATCTTAACAAAACTTAACTACGGTACCGAAAATGCAAACGACGGAGCCACACATACCATCTCTCTGTAGGCTCTCTAGCTTCGAATCGCTTAGAATCATCGTCTTGGTGCAGTCCAACTGGCTAAAACTTTATGTCCATCAAACGTGAGATAAAAAAGGCAGTGAACAGACCAACATTGGAAAAATACTCAGCGCAATTGTACAAGGATAAACAAGTAAGTAAAGCGATATAAATAAGCTTTATATCTTACACTATTTACTTGCTTATCTTAGCAGCTAAATACCTTCAAAGATGTACTTTTCTACATAGAACCGAAGAACGATAGGGGAAAACATCAGCAAAAATGTACAGAATTACAACAGCTAACTACTTCTCAAACAGTAAATACGAAATAAATATAAAATAAAGAAAGAAGAAATAAAACAAGAAGGAATGAAATGAAAAAGATACCCTCTGTTGCTCTGTCTTCTTTGACTTCCTTGTTTTGTTACGTCTTTTCCAGCTCAAAATCAAACTCACTCGCTTGGTCTTCCTGGCACGGGCAGACACTCGGAGAGTTTGAGATGCAGAAAATGCAATAGCCGTGACAGCCAACCGATATACATATGATCTGTTTCTCGTCCCAGACCTCCTTATCAACATGTCTCCCACGGACAATTACCATGGAAACATGACTGTGACGAGCGACTGCTGTGGCCTTGTGAAGTTGTGCGGTACGGAGTTTGTGGGGAAAATGTTCAAATGCAATTAATTATCAATTATTGTGTGCGATGGATTATTGTTGACATTCAAACCTTCTTCTGTGTAAATAAAAAACGACAGAGCGAAAATGAAGTCTTTTGGTAAATCACAGACATATTCTACTGACTAATTTGAGGGTTATCAAAAAAGCGCTGCAATGAAAAATTGAATGATCTGTTTAAACATTTGCTTATCATTGTCCAGCTGATAACATAACTCTTTATTAAATAGCTTCGCAAATAACATTTATACATTATTCAAGCTGTTCAGATGTAGTACACTTAAGAAAACCGCGTGTTGGCTCCTTGCCCATGCGCCTTCTCAGCATTATCAGTTAAGTCTTCGCATTTTCAGCTGCAAGACTTAAAGCCACTTTCATATCTTTCGATGGCTTGCATGACTTGAAAGGAACTTTACATACTTTAGCATAGTTCTACAATGAGCTTTTTTGATATCTTGAATGTTCCCAGAAATACAGCGTCTCCATTCGTCAAATAGACGTCAAGAAAACCTCCGAAACAATCCTAAATCAAAATAGCTTCTTAATAAATTGGGGGAAATTGGAAGAATCTTCAGGACCATAAAAGTATTTTTACAAGAAACTAAGAATTTTTGGGCAAGTACTGAAAGTTTCTTGAAATTATCAGATTTTGAGTACTAAGAGTTTCTTACGAGAACTGTTCAAAACAATGTTTTGGACAATTTCCCGATGTTTAGACATCACTCAAGTACATTCCGACTAATATGAATATTTTATAGACATCACTCAAGTACATTCCGACTAATATGATACAGGAAACAAGCGAAATGAAGTAAAATATGTTAAATATTTCCTTTGTCAAAAATAAATTCTTTCTTACGTTATATTTTCCCAGTACTTGAGTTTCTTAATATTTTGGCGATCTGAGAGTTGAGTTTCTTATAAAAAAAATACGTGTAGTTTATGAAGGCCTATTATTTGACGGTTAGCAGAAATCAGTCGCTTTTCTGGCTTTCAAGGTAGCAATTTAATGACGTCACCGGCTACAACTTGTTAAAGACAAAGAAACGCTGTTATCAAAAAATACGCAAAATGTATAAACATACAATCCAAAGAAAAATCACTAAAAAAATGCCTTTTTCTTGGATTTAAGTCTTACTTTCGATTTGCCGTTCGGAACCGTGTATGAAATAGCGCCGTGCCTTCAAATTCGTGATAGCTACGACGGAATGATGATTTTTTTTAAAAAACTGTTCTCTCTCACACCAAAGCATATAAGGAGACATTGATGACAGCGGGACCACCAAACAAGAAATTTATCACATGTAACAGTCAAATAATCCTTTAAAAATTATCATGTGCAAACAGTTGACAGTTATACAGATATCATTCAATTAATATTGTCCACCCGAGATTGTCAATTTTTGCGATACATTATTTCCTTGCTCTGGTTTGCCTCTACGGTGGAACAAAAGCTTCCTTTTTGCTCTGGCTAGCCTCTAGCTCTTTCTCTACAAAGATCCGACCGACGGCCAACAAAGCTTTCTTCTCAATTCAAGTTACAAACGCTTTGTTTGATCAGGCTGTAAAATCAAGTTGTTCTTTGCCATGGATACTCGTTTATCTTGGCGCCTTATTCGCCGGATGGGTTAAATATACATTTGACGATGCTAAACCTAACATTGAACGATCTTGGCAGCTCCTTTTATCAAACAAAGCAGGCAATGGGTTTTTGATAATCCTCATCGTTCCCAGATTGCATTGTGGGCCTGTTGACGCTGAAAAGTACTTTGGTGCACACTAAGAATTGTTTCCAATTACATACCAGCATAAACATCAAACAACTTTGGTGTGGATTTATCATAAAATGCACCTTGGGATATTCGGCTCTTACGTTGATAGATGATTACGCTAAAGATGCATTGCGCCCTTTTATCGAATTCCTATAGAATCGAAAATATTCGTTGTTGGAACACAATGCATTTAACCTGTACATTTTGTAAGTATTACGTGGAGGGTCTATTGAAAATCAGCCGCTACGCTGACGGGTCTCTCTCCATTGTAAATTGAAAATATGACAAAAGTCCCAGATAAAAATGTGAAATACGAGCAAGTCCGATTTTAGTCAAATAAATTTCCACCACCAGCGTCTAATTTCAAGTTTCTTCTGAATCCCTTTCCTGCGAGAGTTTTGATACTTTATTAACATCAGTTCAAAATTATTAACTGACAATTGGCCAAAGAGTTGCACATTACTTCGGAAAAAGTCAGACACGGAGTAATCACGAAGAAGATTACGTGAGGTATCACAAAGTACAATGGCGGATGATGCGACAAAACAAAGACCGGAAGATGCATTTTGCGCAAGGAACAAGCATTTCGATATATTTACATTCATTTTCAAGAATTTAAATTTAGCAAATAGTTGGGATGTTATCAAGAATGGGCGAGGCGATTGTTCAAATACGCGATAACAATGAAATATTTCAATGGCGTCAATAAAAAACATAACAAACAATAGCTTACGTTTCGATTGGCTTTTGTCTGGCAGCCAGAGTAAGACTGAATAAATTCGGACTGGCTTAGAGACACGGTGAGACAACGTATAGAGACAAGTCCGGATGCTGGAAGTATTGATTTCTTTTTATAAAAGCCAATATAATATTCAGTTGGACAGATAGACCAACGAAATATCGCAGAAACATGGCTCCCTATTTACATCAATCGATCCGATGCCTAACCAGTTGTGTCTTTGATATGTCAATCAAAGTCGTGAGAAAACCGATTACTTAATGTAACTATTAAGGACTTCAATCATCTTGAAAATGACAGATTTTCAAGTGCTGTCTTCGAAATTTTCAAAAAAGTTGCAAATTGGCATCAGAAAATGAAACAAGTACAAAAAAGTCAGTTAGGGTCGACTCTTCTAGCCAAAACCTAACCTAAAAAGTCATGTGGCAAAAATCTATCGTCTCGAGAGTCATTAAACTTTTGTGAAATCTTTATTGCAAAGGTCTGTATATTTCAAACCACAAGGAAGATCTGTAATAAATCAGACAGGACAGTGTTTGGGAAGTAATCCTTGAAACGTTAATAGGAAGTTTACTGCATTCCATCAATTTGGATGTTGAATGGTTGAATGTGGTTCGTGAAAATTGGAAGAAAATTGAGACAAACTCTTTCAAGGTAAATATCCACGGGATCCATAATAATGAACCAGAACGAGATACAAAATATGTCATAAAAAGCTAGACTTTTTGAGCGAAATGCTATTAAGATGAATCAGAGAAAATGTTTACAGCATTACTTGAAACAGCGAATGATTTGGAACTTTAACTGAAACAAACAAGAAAGCTTCAAGGAAATGGGAAATGTTGTTTGGAAAGATACGTAGTCAGAAAGTAAGCTTCTAATGACTGAAAAAAGATGAACTACCTCTGAAGTAACACGAGAGATATGTGAATAGGAAGCAAGCATGAAATGATGACGTCACACGTTAATGATACTTCATGATACTGTTGATCTTGATATCATTTGGCTAACACCAATGAATAAAAAGAGTTCAGCGGAACTGTGTTCTGTAAAAGATACGATCAAGGAGAGATAAAAGAAATATCAACACTTGAATGAGAACGATTGTAAAGCACATTGCTGCAATTCGATTGAAATGACAGCTGAAAAAAGTAGAAGTCCAATTTACACATGACTGTATTTACATAAAGGATATGACGCTTATGATTTAGCAATAAAATCATACGATTGTTTCTTAAAGGGGTCCTGATTCATAACCCGTAAAGTAAAGAGGATCACTTCCAAATGTATAATTGATCTTCAAGAATAGTTCGTAGGCACATGCAATGAAGGGTCCTTAAACTAACAGTTCTTACAAAGTTGCCCTGAAGCGTGGGTTTTCATCTCCAAACAGCCCTTTATCTGGTGCGTTTTCAATGCGTTCCATTAACGAAATGGGTCAAAGGTCCCTTCTGGCACACATGATAGTACAATATTAGTTGCGTAATTCGACGTCGTTCATCTGCCTCCAGTTTTTCATTTGAACAGACGTTTTCAGAGATGGGACTAGAGTACGGACCAACAAGAGTGAGGGACACTTGGAAGAGAAGAGATGAGATCGCCCCACAAATGTTGGTTAGAACAAACACCTTTTGTTTGAAGAATCGAAATAAACAACGCTCTTTGCTTGAAGCAATAGCTCAACTTCCTTATTTTTTGGCGCAGTGTCTACCACTGCAATAACATAATTATCCATGATAGCATTGAAACGAAATATTTCTTGCGAGAAAGCAAAACTTCCATATCAACTAATACTGCATTAGAATGAATGTTTCCTGTGTTTTCGGGAAAATGTGCAATATATTACACAACAAGAAAGAGATAAATCAATTTTCCACGCTGGCAAAAGAATAATCTTCTCATTCAATTTACTTTCACAAAGGCTTTTTCCAAAAATATTGCATTATATAATTTGCAATGTACTACACACAAATAAAACGAAAAATATACGGAACCCAACCAAAATGTAAGCATGGCAAATCTTCTGAGAGCTATTACATATTAGATGGAGGACATGTCCATGAGCAAACATTGTTCACTTTACAGGCTGCATCGCATGTGGTTTTAGTCATATAAGAATTCATCATTGCAGTAACATAAAATTGAATTGGAGTCCAGAATATCAGCGTTTTAAGACAACCAAATTCATATTCAAAAGCAGGGTACCTTGATCTTCGAGAACGGCAACATCCAAATACAGGAGGAGAATTTCTCTCTCATCTCAATTTGCTCATTGAGTTCTGACTTTTATCTAATCTTCATATTCCGGATGCTTCTCCAAGTAAAGCCTGCATGAAAAGAAAGATCACACTTTAAGCATTAGGTGTGGAAAAGTGGTTTCTGAAATGCGGGGCCTTCCTGTGTACAGGGTAGGTTATCGGCGGTAAATTCCGGACGGCGGTATTTTCCGGACAATCGATTTATGAAACCCGTTTTACAAAATCCTTCAATCGCAAAGCAAACTTCATTTTATTTTCATGTTCTCCATCTCTTACTCGATCTTTTCACGTATCTTGAGTTTTTGAAACAAACTCGTGCTCACTGTAAATCCCTCATAAACAAACAGTGCTCCTGTGTGCGTTCGAAAAGATGGTGTCAACGTTGCTTCTTGCGATAAACGGGTCAACGATATTCAACTTGTATGATATGCAAGCAAAACAGAGTTATGCCGATGAAAACTACACAAATTAACTTTCAAGAGCTAACCGAATAAAATGTAAAAGAATCGCCAACGAAACGTAGCGTTTTGCACGCCAAATCGACGATCAACTTTGCGTCCGGAATATACCGCCACGCGAGAATTTAGGCCTAAACAACCCAACGGAAAAGAAGAGGTACAGAAATCACAGGAAGATGCAAAAAATTGCAAAAAATGTGAGAAAATTACAAAAAATAGTTCAGCGATCAAGCAGATCTCCAATCGTTCACATCTATCCAGTATAACTGATGATATGAATATTCAAAAAGACGAGCATTTTTCTGGCGCACCTAGTATTTTGATAATTAAGATACGGAATAAATATATTCCACATGAATAGGACACAATTACATAAACATTAAACAAAATAAAAGCGAGAACGAAAAGAAATGTTTACCTTCGAGCTTCTTCTAACATATTTCTTTTTCTCTCGTGAAATGAAAGTCCAATATTCGTCTTTGATATGTTAGAGCTTCCAATTGATATCTAAGAAAGATAAGGTAAAAAAATTAGAGAAGAGAATGATGAAGAAATGAGGCAAAAACATTAAAGACATCAAGTCCCCAAGTCCGTCTATTTCATTCGTTATAGGTCGAGAGATCCGTCTATAACCCTTACAATTCACCTGACCAAAACAATTTCAAAATTATTTTTAAAAGCAAGCTGGAGAATGTGGATGGCTAAAGACGAATTTCAGCATGAGAAGCCTTGAGAATGTAACACCTGCAATAGCTGTACATGCTTCGAAGTTAGCGTTTTAGTCACTCCGTTTCTTTTGCAAAGCAAAGAATGATCTTACATTGATGACAAAACAGAGTCGAAAACAGTCAAGGTTCCATTGCTGTGCATCGGATGAATGTTTTGCTTGTAAAAGTCACTCTTGAAGATGGGTTAAGTAATTCTTATTTGACTTGGAAAGATGAGGAAAGCATATATGAAGAAATTGGCATCCCCAAAAGGGTTTCTACAACAAAAAGCTGCATACTTTGTATAAGCAAGGATAAAGGTATTTTGGGGAAATAAACCCTACCATAATACAGTTTAAATTCAAATATGATACTACTGCTTCTGAAAACAATTCAGTTGAAATTATTCCGCACTCAGTTTTAAATTCAGTGCCATCTGCTCTTTAATAGATACACAGATTAAAACTTTCCAATTTTTGATCGCTCTTTAATTTGATGTAGTTATGAACTGATATCGTTAGAAGAGCGAATTCAAATGTAATGGAACTTAAAGTCATTAAAAATTAAAAGTAAAAGATAAAAAGTACTGGAAAACCATTGAATTAAATTAACAGCCAATTCAGCTCTATTTTAAATACATTTCGTTTATGCCTTTCAAATAATGAAGAAATCTTAAATGTTTGAGCTTTTTTTTAATTTTAATTTATCAGCTAAATTGGCGGGATTGAATAAAAGAAAGATTCTTATCGATACATGTTTCATTTCGAACTCCTTTTACCGACGACTTATGATTACACTATCTTTTTTATCAACTTAGAGCTTGTAAGAGGCAATTCTTTTAAGTATGACAATCAGTTGTTGGTTAGTAAAAAGATAGGAAAAATGCTGAAATGATTGAATCAAAATTCGCCTTTGCAACAGAAATTCAGATTGATCAATTAGTTTAAAAAACTGTGTTAAGAAAATTTTTGAGACCACCAGAAGAAGTTTTTCAAACCACAAAATTAATCATGCAGTGGTACAGTTCATCTGGCCATCTGAGAAGCAGGAACGAAAAAGTAATTATATACATTATAATAAATTACAGCACAGCTCATTGGCAACTTAACCCTGGTAATACCTGAGTTCGGTAGACGTCATTTCAGAATTCATCAGATCTCACTTCTCAAAGTCAAAAAAGCAAAGGACAAAACTTGACCTCTTTCACAGTTCTTTTTTGTTCCCAACGAGCATGGTTGTCTTTACAATGCTTGATTTATCTTTTACCTCTTTATCAAAGAAATTTGCTGGCCAATATAGCAATAAAATCAACATTCTTTGAATTTGGAAAATATTGCGAATTCTTACGACTTTGAGGAAACTCTCACGAACAAAAATTGCGTCACTTCGAGAATTACCGGTACCGTACCTCTCTCTACAATTCTCTTTGCTTGAAGACCTTCAGTTCTTCATTGCTGAGGACTAGCAGACAACACTGTCTGACATTTTAACTCAAAGACATTGAACTATTCTCCAAGGAGAGGGGCATACAAAGCCCCCAATAAGGAGATACGTAGTACCACACAAGACGAAAATTAAAGACCTTTTAGCGAAAAAACCATTCCTATATATAGATCGAAAATTCTATCTAAAAAGTAAAACTCCGAAGCGTTGCAAAACGTATCTGCAAGCAATCCTTGCCTTACCCTGGGCACCAGACTCACCGCAAAATATGAACAACTTAATATGTCGAAATGTAGGAACGAAGAGCAAAGAAAAATAAAAAGATGAGTTCATGAATAATACGAAATCGAAATGTAAATCACCTTTAATTTTCCGCTGCCTCTTTCACTTTCTAGCTGTTGCTTCCTTTCTGCGTCCAATTCTTCCGTGGTCAATGGAACATAAGACACTCTCCCTTCAAGAATATTTGTCAATGTCAAATCCACTGACTTCGATCTCACTGAAAACATGGCAGCAAAAGTTAACAATTAATGCTGGTAACAGCAAATTATGCTTTGAATCACTGTAAGATCATTACCATTAGTTGCAATCAACATTACAACAAAAGTAACAGGAGGGTATAATCAAAGTTATCATCAAAGGTATCCTCAAAGCTACCGTTCAAGTTACCATTAAGTTGCAATTACAATTAACATAACCATTAATTTGCTTTCCTTCATTTAAAAAGAGTGTATTTGTATTACAAAAATACAACGATGTAATTCACTGCAGAACACTTGCTCTTCCGTGAAAGATTCTAATTCAAAGCACATTCTCTTTGTATTTGAGGACAGCTTACGGCAAGACTTAAGGTGAATCTTTCATCTTATCTACAGATATATTAAACTGCACTTTAATTTATGCATATAATTTATGCATATAAACTGACCAAGATCCTTGCGAATGGCATCTTTTGGGACTTGAGGCAAAACATCTTTTACTTGTTTTACCATCCTATCCAATTTTGAGGTTGAATTTGCTGTATTTGATGAAATTATCTGATGCGTTGTTTGTTGTCTCTGCTGAAATATTTCTGAAACAGCAAATTGCAAACAACTTCAATAAATATATAGACTTGAACCGTTGATAGCAGTAATTATACAATTGATTAATAAAAACTAAGATGACAGTAACCACAAAAGAACCTTACCTCAGCCAAAACCTAGCTACTTCGGTTCTTGTGTAAAGGATAACATTTGTGCAGTCCGGCTACAAGTCAAATTAGCTTTACTGGTCTCGAGGCGGACACAGCCTTCGCTACTTAGGGTATCGTTCAAGTAGTATAGCACAGTAAATATTACATAGTGTAGCTTGTACTGTGTATTGCAAACTTTTAGTGGAATATATACAAACAATAGCTAGCTTAAGACGAAACTAATGTGAATATATATTCAGAAAACGAAAATTGCAAATCTTTATCAAGACAGAAATAAAGAGGAATCAACTAACCTCGCTGATCATGTTTTAACTTCTTAATATATTCATTCTTGTCTCGGATATCAAACTGACTTTGCTGAAGACTTAACGCGTTTGACATTTCCTGTAAAAATTAGCAATGTTTAGCATCAGCAAAAATTAGCATCAGCTTGAATAATTTTGAATCAGGCAACATTATATTCAGTTTCATTCAGGGCAACGTTATAAGCAAGAATGTCGATAATCTTTTAATACAAGCTTCAAGTTTTGAGATTTTGTCCTAACTGACAGCTTTAACGAAGAGAAATATGATTATGGTCATTTCGAAAAGAGATCATTTCATGATTTAAAATTTCATGAGAGCTCCAGTAATTACGCTATTTTCAAGTATCTATCAAGAACAATCCAGTGACACTCTTCTAAGCGTAAACATATCATTATTAGGACACAAACAATCTAACTGAAGGTTTTTTGAGAAACCTCGAAGTCACCTTAGTTTGCATATTTTATCAAAGATGATAATTTTCACCTTATTAACTGATTTTGCAAATTCTTCGCTAGGAGCTGTTTCTTGCTTTTCCATTACATCAAGGTATCTGTCAATTAATGCATGTATATTTAAAAAGCAGATTGGCAGCATTATCATAGTAGTCATTGCCTTTTGCTCCTCAAGGTATCTTCTCTGTAGTGTTGCACAGTAATGTGCATATATATATATACTTCTTGCAAATGTTTTATACAATGAATATAAAAAGATTGCACCTTGCAGTCATTATATACAGAACAAGAGACTTTCATTAGCATTTTACAAGCTCGGGTTCAACAAAGAACATCCATACACAACAGTAAATTAAAATGCATTTTTAAAATTTGAACAGACAGTACCTGATTTCATATATCGTGTATGGAACAAAGAACGCCCAGAATAGGTCACTCCAAAACCCACTTTCCAATGTGGACTGAAAGTAGAAAAGTAGATGAATAAAATGAAACTTTATAAGGATAACGTTAAAGTTCCTACTGCATTTTTTCTTATCCAAAACGCAATGTTAATAGTGCGTTGTATTAATTAAAACAAATTTCTTTCATCCTGACCTCTTGATAACAAAAATTCTAAGTAGGCCTAAATATGATGTGAAAAATACCACTGCCTTGCACATATGATAAAATTACATCAATGAAACAACAAGAATGAAAAATAAGATTCTGTTAGTGATCATTTTCCTAATCTGTGCATTAAAAGCCCTTTGTGGATAACTAATCCAAGACATCTCGTACAACCTGGATCATAAAGTAACATCTTGGTAGGCCTTGATTAGATTTACCATAGCTACTTTCTAATTCAGCCTATTTGGAATAAATAAATGATGATGATGATCTAAACCGAATTGCACCTAAGTGAGAATAAATAAGGGAGATAAACTTCTTACCATTTTAATATCTAAAATTGGTGGTCTTCTTGCTTTTAGTAGAACCTACATCAAAAACCAAGAAGCAGCAAATAATAAAAACCACATATATAAAGGTTCAGAAGATTTTCAAAAGAATTTAGCAGGCGAATGATTTATTGGTCAAGCCTTAGCTAAAGATGTTATTCAGGGAAATTCATACCCTTCACCAACCAATGTTTTCTGAACCATTATCAGATGGTTTATGAGTGCCACATCTTTAGATCTTTTTGACACTTCTGACAGTCATATAAAATTTAGGGTCAAAAAGAAATTTCCAAATATTTTTAGTATGTTACACTGCTACTGTACTTCATTCTCAGACATTTCCATACTGCCTTTGCTGACATGTGAATTTCAAAAAAAGTAACTCACAGGTTGATATTCTTTGTTGAATTGAAAAGGCCACAAACTACAGGTAGAAAAAAGAAACAAACAATATGTTAACTTAAATCATTCTGTTGAAAACTTGAATTTATATCACTTCAGTTGCATAAAAGTTTGAATCAACACAATTCTGATCATTAAAAGCTGTAGTCTCCCATTGTGCAATGACTGTATTATCTGTGGTACAAAGATAATGCATATTCCTTGCTAAACAATTGATGGCTATTTACAGCACCGTTAGCTCATTGCTTAATGTTTGCAATTAAGTATTCAAAGTTCAGTTTAAAAGGAAAATGAAAATTGATCACACCTGAATTTTAAAAGTGATATCTTTCCATTTGTAGTTGATTCTTCAGGCAAGACCAGCAATGGTATCTTTGTATCTGAAAATGATGCATCAGCTATATAATTGATAAAGAATAAATAAGATCCTTAGAGTTCAAGTATTTTTTATGCATGAATTGGTAAAATATCATTTGTTTCCAGGTATTACCATGAATGTTAAATGCACACATGAATAGTTTCATCACCATTACAATAAAAGATAATATGTATAAAATAGATACAATAAAATGCAATGATCTGCAATGAATAAATACAAATTCATTGTTCTCAAGGATAACATGGAAATGTTGAGGCGACCCTATTTCTATAATTACAGAAAAAAGATACACAATCAAGTTTTGTACTTCCAAACAACTTAGATATATGCTTCCAACACTTTAATGTACCTTTATTCTGAAAATATTCATTGACATTTTGCGTCATTTCAGCTGATGTATTTCCAAAATCATGATATCCCAACAACCAGTTGATGAAAAATGGCAGCTTAAGGCTCCTTGAAACCTAAATTGATGCAAAATAATTGTATTAACAAAGTGAAAGGATAAAAAATTACAGAAATGCATATTGAATGGTCTGTTAACAAAGCATAAATCAATCCACCAGTCTATCTATAACAAGTTGTCTTGACATAATGTCATTAAAATTCTGACACATAGGGAAGAAGTTTTTGGAGAATTTCAAATGATATCTGTGCTAGTCTTAATGCTATCTTCCTTCTAAGACAAAAGGTTGACAGGTAGAAAGTTAGTTATCATCTTATATGGAATGTCATAGAAAATATAGTTGACAAAGCCATTCAAGGAAATTCAAAGGTCATTTCTAAACACAACAAAAATCACAAAATATTTTCAGAAATTGCCTTTCCTCATTTAGAGATTGTAGGACTGATAACTTAATCATACATTTCTCATGAACAATTTTCAGTATAAAATCATGCACATGTAATTTCTTTAAGCTAGAAAAGACAAGCTGTCTCAAAATGTCCCTGAAAACTGAGAATTGTGGCCTAATTGCATCAATTTATAGCAATAAAATGGATCCGTCTTTAAGAATGTCTTAATAACTGAATGTCAATTTTACACTGATTTGTCTTTTCTGAGATGACCCTCAAAATGTTTATTGTGGTACTGATACCATTATCAGAAAGAATGAACAAGAAATTTACCAAGAAATGAGGCTCAACAGCTTCCAATGCCAAACAATCCAAGTCTGATATATTGTTGGATACCAGAATCTGGATGATAAGAACTGAATTTATTGAAGATTTGAAATGGTCAATAATTCTTGCTGACTAATATTTGTTTACAATTCAAGGAAAGAAAACAAAATGAACAAAATATGTAGTGGTATGTTGAAGAATCACTGTTGTCAAACAGCTTTTTAACTACAGCAACTTCATTTCCTTTAAAATTTTTTACCTTTGATCCAGCTGATGATTTCTCTTTATTTTTCACTGAAACTGCCACTCCCAAAATGCAGCCACAAATTCGGAGAATTAACCTGAAACAAATGGGAAAAGGGTAAACATTTCAACAACTTGAATAATCTTATGGAAAAATCACAAAAGAAAATCTTGCAGAAATAAAACATTGTACTGTATACAAAGTTATTATGATATAGAACTCAGCAGGGGTTGATGCTAGAAATTTTCCAACAGAGGGACTGGAGCTTCTGGTAGGAGGCTAAAATGGCTATGTGCAGTTTTTGCATGTCATTTTGCCAAATTTGCTTTAACAAGAACCAAAAAGTTCAGATGGGGGCTAGATGCTTCTGACGGGGGTTGTAGCTCTCCTAGCCCTCCCTTGGCACCACTATGTATTCAAATCATAGTGATAGTGATCTTCAATTCAAAATCCATGGAAACCTATGATGTACTCCAGTTCTGCTCCATCTCAAGACCCTGCCTCAGTTGCTGTACGATATCGCCGACCCAGACCAAGAGAGCCATGTCTGCTTACAGTGATTTGGCACAAGTTTAGGTATAATTTATTAACTCATCTTCTTTTATTTAGTAGTGTCATTATTCATAAATCTAACCACTAACCCACCCTGTGCGTAATGCCTATTTGATAGGTTCTGTACAATACGATATACTATATCGTATTGTACAGAACCTATCTAATAGATAGATAGATAGACATGGGAATTCAGTCCAAGCAATCATTCTAAAATTGAGGATATCTCCCCAATATTTCAGTGCTTTTTATCAGAGCATATTCTTAGAAATATCAAAGATATTCTTACTGTCTAGCAATAGATCCTTTGGGTAGTAAACTGAGCATTATGCCAAGCTGAATACAAAACAAGAGACGGAATAGACAGATGAAGACACCAAGTGGAGAATACAGCAAAAGAAGTAGCAATGAAGCACCATTTGGTAATCTAAAATGGATATAATTACACAGAATCAATTTCAAACTTATTTATGGCGCAGCAGCAATACCAATATTGCTACAGATTCGCCCTAAGTCATTTGGACTCATAATGTCATTTTCTTTTGCAGGTATTCAATTGTATTGTACTTGTTTGGAATTGTATATAAGATGAACCAATAATCAAATGAAATTGAAAACGAAGCTCATGAAAGATGGGGCCTTGGCCCATCACATCCCTACAACTTCAGTTTGCACAAAATCAAACCTAGCCTACTTCAGTTCGAGGTAAAAATTATTCCACAAGGCCTTTTCTCAAAACGAATTCTTGCAGATGCAATAAATATTCCAAACACTCATCAGGAATTCGTTTCTTACCTGTTCAAATTGAAAACATCTTCGATTCCTGCCGGCGCCATTTTGGTTTGTTTGTGGCTTCAAAGAATACTTCAAGTTACAATCACGAAATGCCTGACAGCACCCGGGGGGGTACACCGATTGTGGCCTGACAGGGGGGTCCAGTCGGGGCTAAAGAGGGTCAAAGCCACGCTGGAAAACATGTATGTTACGCCAATTGTCTTTGGCGTGGAGAAACGTCAAGAACAATAGGAGAACAATAGGTCTATTGTCTTTAAACAATTGGCGTGACGTAAACCTTTGGCGTAACAAAAACGAACTTTCCACCTTGGGGTCAAAGCAAAACTTTTGAAAAATACCCTCAAATGGCAGTATCTTTTTACAAAAACCCCAACATGGTAGTTCACAAACTTGAAAACTGGGTCATTTGGTAGCATTTAGTAATGAAACTTTTCTACGGTTTTTTATAATTTTTTATTGCAAAACCGATGGAACAAAGCAAGAAAACTTTCAGAATTCATTTATAATTAAGGCGGTAGACCTGCAATACCAAAAAATGCCTGTATCTTTGGCATTTTAGGTGAAAATTTGCTCATACCCAAATATATTGCTTTGAATGATACTAATTTTTAATTTTTGTACTTGTTTTGAAAAAAAGTGCTGTCACCTTAAAAAAACACTTACTTTGCCGTTATCAAAATATTTTCAAAACTACTCATGGTACCGAGCCCAAATTTTCACCAAATGATGCGTTATTGCCTGGAGAACAAGATAGACCTCAGTCATATAGATCTGATTTCAATTTTGTCCAAAATAAATATTTTTTGCTGGGTTGACGCATTTGCGCCAGGATCTTTTTGCTATTTTTGGTTAAAACTGTGGCTTAACATTGGCCAAACAGGACTTCAGAGGTCTATCTTGTAGCTACAGCTTCACTCAACATTTGAGCCAAATTTCATCACAGTCAAGGTCTCAACAATGGAGATATTTTGATAACAGAACTCGTACTCCCTCAGAAATGGAGTTTTGAGAAAAACAATAAAACATATTCCACTAAGCACTAACTTTGTTTTCACTGTCAGTGAGCTCCTGATGAGTATGATATTCCTCCCTCTAGTTCTTCCTCTTTGTCTGCATACCCTTTTCTCAAGCTCCTGAGCTTTTTTCTTCTTTTCTTTGACTTTTCACTTGATTTGACCAATTGCTGCTCAATACGAAGTTTGTCTTTCTTTTTGCAGCCTTCTGCAGTTTTTCTCCCAGCTACAAGCCCCAGCTTCTCATAAACATCAATAATGCCACAGCTTCCATCATTAAATTCAATAACTGCAGAACTGACTCCTAGCTCCAACACATTCCTGCCAACAAAAACATCTTTTGGGCACTTTTTCCATATCACTGAATTTAAACACTCATTTTCATTCTGCGTCTGACCATGCAGACACTTTTTTAGAAGGTCATCTGAACTTAGGTCTTGAAATATAGGCTTAAGTTTCTCTTTTATGGCTAATGGTAGGTTTAAATTCTTCTTATATGTATCAGTTCCATTCATTTTGTCTAGCCACCATTTACACCAACTTGTATTTGTCCTTGGACAATACTTGTGGCGCTCATCATCATCTTCAATGGCGGACGAATGGTGTAGGATGGCAATGATTGATTTTTTCATTGCATACAGATTTCCTATATTCTGTCTAATAGCCATTCCATAATGATTTTGTAAGGTGTTGATGGCCTTGTCTGTGAGCCTTCCTCTGCCTGAAATCTTCTTACCATCAGACAATTTGACACCCTTTAGTGATTGACGCAAACCTCTACACCTTGTACCTATACGTTTTTGTATGTGACCAATACATTCCTTTTTTTCAATTTTTACTCCATCGCCATAAGGCTGTGAATTGGCCACATCACTGTAAGAGGAGCTATCACCATCACCAATATAAGATGTGTATCTTAGTTGATGGCAGTCAATAGATCTCTTGAACATAGCTACTGCACCTGCACTTTCCATCGCTCCAGCTGACCGATCATGATTAATTTGGCAATCATGGTTTGCATACCAAGAGGCATACCCAGGTTCATTTGTCCTCTTTTCCCAAAACTGGCAACTTTTGCATTTCTTGGACATGACATGATAATCCAAGCACTTTCCATTTTCCCTAGAAATCAGTGTTACAAGTCCATTCAAGGATATATGGCCTCTTTTTTGCCAAGTTCCATCAACAGAAACTTGGCAATCTTGAATAATATCATCGTCATTACAATCCAATGATTGCCTCGTTTCTTTTGCAGCTTTTTGGCAGCTCTCAACAACTGTTTCTTTAAGTGCAACATGAAGTTTTTTGTTAATGGCATCATAATTAGACCTTGTGACAGGAGGAGAAAGATTCATGAACATTGCAAGGGTTTGCATTCCTTCGTGTCCTCTGCCAATTTCTCTGAATGCAAGCACTGATCTTACATTCAGATCAAACCTACTGTTGCCTCTAGCAATTGCAGAATCATGTTTATTGACAGGCTTTGATGCAAAGAATCTGTTGATCCAATTGCACTTAGTGCATCTAAGGGCTAATCTGTGGACAAAGCCAGATCTTGCATTCTGATCATCTTGAAGTTCAAGCGAACCTTTACAGTCAGGGCAGTGTCCAATAAACTCAATAACCTCTTTTATAATCACAAAGTTTATGATCAAATTAAAATCGTTTCTGTCAAAATTCTGCAAACAGCTGCTTAGCTTTAACTTTCTGGCACTTGAGCACTGACCTTCTTCACTTTCATCACATGTTCTCGTGGGTTTCAAAAGTGTGGTGTCAGTTGGCCTAGGGCTAGGCCTAGGCATGATTGGAGAATGTGAAGCTTGTTCAGAGCTTGACTCCTGCCTTTCCTCGAAATTTTCATGTTGATTACCATAATACCTTCTCTTCCTTCGACGATAAGTATTAGTAGACTTCGTTTTGGCCATATCCAAAGCGTGTGAGTAAAACAATCAGTAAGCAAATTGACATCGTGTTGAGTTACTTGAGCAAAATGTCGCACATAATAGAAAGCAACTTTGTGCGGATGGAGAAGACCCCATAATTACAAATTGAGCCTGATGGAAGGCACTTTACATACACAGGGTGCAAAAATCAGAAATTTGGGTTTGGGGGCAAAAATTTGTCACAAATGCAGAAAAAGGAAGAGAAAGCCAATGTTTTTGTGTTGCTAAGGCGTTGCTAGGGGAAAATTGTTCACATCTGTCCTCAATAAAGTCTATCTTTTGTTAAAAAGGGCTTGCATTTAAGAATGAAAACATGCCCAATGTAGCAAACAGAGATTGTATTATCTATTTCATCCGAAAAAAAAAATTCGAATTTTTGACCAAAAACTGAGTTGTAATTCAGGTCTACCGCCTTAATGCTGTAGTGACTAAATTGGCGTCCGGAGAGGAGCGTACTGGGTTGAAACAATAAATGGCTAGGAATCTAAGAATAGCTCGAATTAGTAGTATTTGGCTGACAAACAGCGCCATTTGGTAGCCATTTGGTAAAACCCTGAAACCCCTGTCAGGCCACAGCATCACACGTAATCATCATAACAGAAGATTTTTTTGAGTCCCATGTGTGGTAAGGGGCCCCATCGCACGGTGTTTTGGGGGGAACAAGGGATGCTTGAATATTTGGCGGGGAACAAGGGAAGATTTGTGAAAATGATCTGGGAACAAGGAAATAAATTTCCCAAAGGTGACATCTTCGAAATTCAAATTCATTCGTCATACATGGTAAAAGGAGAACACGCGGAAAGATAACTGGGAAACAAGGGACTTGAAGACCATGCTCGAGGTCACTTTTTCGTCTCAGTTTCTGTTTTTGCCAAAGCAAAATTAAAACAAAAAGCCTTTAGCAGGGGTATACTTCTCTTGAAACATCTTACCTTAATTTTTCTGTAAAACAAAACGACTGGCCGCAAGAATAAATTTGAACACACAGAGGCCTTTCAAATCTCTGATGTGGAAGCAAATCGGAAAGGTCTCAGCGTGTTTTCCACGGGTCAAATAACGGCGAAATCCCTCCACATCAAGTTCATTGTATAGTCATACATTTCACCAAGTCTCAATCAACGAGAAAGAACAAGAGACACTGCAAATACTGAAACAAAATCTGACATATGCTGCGTTACAAAAGGAATGTTCAATATCGATATTGTTACATTGTTTACAACGAGTACAAAATACTTTACTTTTGCTAAAGAATTCGAGAGGTCCTCAGATTTCGATGAGACTGTCGAAATAAGGAATTTCAGTTTCTCCCGAGGGGAGTACTTGATCGTCTGGACGTGTCGCTCATTTGTGAGGTGTTTTCACCTGAACTTCTCTACATGTGGGTCTGTTTTTAACCTTACTTCTGGTAGATGGGTAGCTTTTCACGAATTTTAATTACAACTGAAGAAATTTGAATAGACATTGCATCCTCAAATCGACAAAACTCATAGACATGGCTACGAAACTTCCTAAAATTCATCCAAAGGGCTTCGGAATTCTTTAAAATTCTGTTATATAAATGTGTCCTTTTTTGTCAAAATCCAGATCCATGTCGAGTCACGGTCACAATCAAGTAGCCTCCCCCTCCCCTCGGTTAGTTTCTGCGAGATGTCAACACAGACAGAGCAGAGTGCTTTATTTTTTACTAGGATACATGCGGATGGAATTATAAATTAATCTTCCGTATCCATCCTTTTGTACTGTTCTACTTGTACAAATTTCATGTTCAAATAAAAAATCTGATGTGTTGCGCTTTCAAAACTTGTTCTTCTGAAGTATGTGAGAAGTTTGATCTTGACGTGGAGTATTTACAATTACATTATCTACAAACATATCATCATGTCCTGCATTTGAAACGAGCCATCACAGTTTGTCTTGGTCTTGAAACAGGTAATGTTTTATATGAAAGATCGTGTGAACCAGCCAGGGACCAATCATATTCTCTCATTAATTTCTTACAAACAACCTGAAACAAGAAAAGTGTTTATTACATCAGATGCAATTCACCTGCATAGAGACGATGAGTTAATAAAGACTTATTCGAAATTAAGCGAAGGCTTGCTATGACAGTTAACATTATGAGTTTTTCATTACCATTAATGATGTTGAGTTGAAATCTCAATGATATATAAATTGGGTACAGTAGTAAAGGCATTTCCTACAAATAGCAAAACAGCAAGAAGTATTCCTTTAATGATTATGTTAATTTGGGTATTATCATTTTACTCCACTATTTCATTAACACTGTTTCATCTTTTACACCCCTAGAGAGTTCATACGAAGAACATGTCCCAGTCTCATAAGCTCGATGATTCCCTTTAGGAGCTCTCCATCACAGAAGCTATTTCTGCTGAAGTGATTTAAAAATGTATGCAGCTTTGATATAATTAAGAAAAATTAGTGTACTTACGTGTAAAAGTTTGTTGATTAAATCAACTCCAACACAAACTCTTTTACCACCACCAAATGTCCAAACCAATTCACGCTTTTCTTTGTCACTATAAACAATCAACGTGGAACCATCAGAAAGGGATTTTCATCTCTGGAACATTCTAGCAAACTTGAGACAACATCTTGTTTAAAAAGTAATGCTCATTCTGAATGTTTATTAATTTGAAATATGACACGTACACAAAGTGATCTTAACCATTCTCTTACAAATTTTGCTACCGGGACGACTCAAATGAATTAAAACACAAGAAAAGGTTGGTTTTAACATTCCTCGAAGATTTCTAACTGAACTGTGAATAAATGACAACTTATTCTCTTACCAAAGTCGCCATCTTTCAGGGTTGAATGAATTTGGATTTTCAAAAACATCTGAATCACGATTTGCAAACCAAGTAATAAAGGCAACTGCAGTGTTTCCAGGGATTTTGTATCCATCTATTACCACGTCCTTTTTAAGAAAGACAGGTTTTAAAAAGTTGACTGGCCAATGAGAGAAAAGATAGATAATTAAAAGAAAAAGGAAGAGTTCATCGATCATCCAACGACAGCCTTCAACAAATTTATCTCCATTTCATATCACATCCTGCAATAGTCAGCAGGCAAAATCTCCATGAAAGAGTGAGCAGATAATAGGAGGAGGAAGAATGAACGGAGGAATGAATATTTGCATAAATTGAAGAAATAAAATCGGACCACTGTTGTAAGTTTGAAGTTTAAGAATGAAACTGGCGTTGGTGCCCACTAAATTTAAATGGTTTAAATCCACGTAAAATTAAAGCATACTCTGTTTCTAATATGACACGAGTAAATATTCCGACAAAGGGATGAACGAATCTGAAAAACATATTTATGATATGAATAAACTGATAATTAACAATCCTATTTCCCAATCGTGAGTGAAAACAAACCTCGTTTGTGATTCTGCGACCACCAAGGAAAGGAGGCCATAATCTTTGTACTTCAAGTAAAATATCATCAAGAAAAGAATCATCTTCCAGTGCTTTCGTACGAAGAGCAGCCTAATGCAAGAAAGAAATAATTTTTTAACATTCATTGCAACGTCTAGCTGCTTGGTGCTTCTAATCTAAAATTGATCATGTGTCCTTCAGCAATGAAAACAAGATCCTTTTAACATATGACTGGTTGAAGAAACTTGCAATTGAATATTTCGAATATTGAAAACTGAATACCATAGAGAATATTTCGTAATACTTCGATTTCTAGATGCTCGAACAAATAGCTAGGAAAGGGCAAATCATCCAATCCCATCTTTCATTTATTTCACTCTCACGATAACAGGAAGGTTTCGGCGATTATTTGCCCCTTTTGAATAAGCTAGAACTTAGAAAACAATAATTTGTTCTCTGAGAAGAAATATAATGCTGGAGAAAAATTTCATGATGAAACTACAAGATTTTAATTGCCAACAGTGATAGAACTGACCTTGTCAGGACCTGACATTGCAATGCAAAATGACGTCAGAAGAGATGCAAGGGCTTTCGGGATCAATGCTGAGACAAAAAGCAGGATATGTTGAATTGTTTCGTCCTCATTTTTGAAGCCAGCCTCTTTCGCATTTGCCATGAAACTGCGAAGAGAAAGCAGGCGATTAATTGTGACCGAAAGGGGTCCAAGACTGTTCAAATTTTGAAAAAAGAAAAGAACATTCATTCCTCTTGGATAATGACATTACAAGAACATAGCATTTTGTTGTTAACCATTGTTTCTGACTTTTGTTTTTTGACTTGCCACCAGTCTTAGTTTATTCATCAATCAATTGCTTTGCTTTTCCACAAGAAAAAGCAAAAGAGAAGAAACTGAATACGAAATTCAGACCTTTGACCAGCAAACTGTAATGACGACCAACAAAATATTTCTAAGCAAATCAAAATCAACTATCTCACACAGCATGCAACCTATTACAATGCTTCTTTTACCTGTCTTCATGGCAATCAACGCCAGATGCATTCAACTTCTTATAAATGAATTTTAGGAGGTATTCCTGCCAAAGAAATGAAACACAACTTAATCGAATATAGTCAATATATAATCGAACTAAAGACATTTGAGAAAATCTTATCATCTCTACTCATTCGAAGTCTTTCAGAACACTTCACAAAAATACCTACGAACAGTTTTGTAGATGGTACTATGAGTTTATGGGACCAATGAATTGATGAGATCAAGATGACAATAGCAAGCTTGCCGACTGTCTTCTATAGTAGCTTAAAATGACAAAGGGTATTTGTTCTTAAGAAAGGAGTGGAGACAAAACGGCAAAGTGAATTTTTGTGGGGACCTGAAAATAACGAAAGCGTGACAGTGAAGCAGCAGCAAACTGAATGAACGAACAAATGACTATCAGCTAGTTTCTCATGTCTAATACCTTGGCTTCAATGGCTTTTGAGAATGACGATGACCATCCTCGAATTCTTACACTAAGAGGTACAGAGATCAGACCTAGAGAAGAAAAGCAGGAAAGAGTTACATCAATATGGAGAGAGAACAACAAGGAAAAATTTGAAAAGGAAAAACCTGAACTTGATTCAATTCAATTTTTAAAAAAAGGTCAGTGAAAATAATTGAGACTTTGTCAAAGTCTTCGATAGAGGGCCTATTGACAATCATAAATCAATCAATCAATCAATCAATGGATCAACAGATCGATCAAGAACATGAATACCTACCATGCCAATGTAGAATGGAAATCGATTTAATTGTCTCAAACTCCATTTTTGCACTTCTCCAATCCAAATCCAGGAACAATTGCAAGCTAAGAGCTGTTGTGAAATTTTTGAATGTTTCGTATAATTGAATTGAATTACTGCAACGAAATCAAAGTATTACAGCAATTTAGTGTAATGTACCGCATAAAATAACCTGCACGTATACTCTACAGTTCCACTGCGAAGGACCATTGGCTCACCTTCGCAGCAGAAAGAAAAGTTTGCACGCAGTTCACGCAACGAATAAAATGATTTAATACTATATACACGTTGGTACTCTCCTAAATAAATTTATACAAGAAAAAGAAAGTCGAGAAAGGGAGTCTTGTCTGAATTCTTTAATCTGTTTCCTAAAACCCAATCCGTAGCACCACATTTTGCGATCCAACGAAGTCTCCCTGTATCAAGAACAAAAGAACTGGATCAAGCATTCTGCTGTTAACAAGAAAAGAAAGATAGAAAAATTTAGACGTACGTTGTACTCAAATTTGACAAGAACCCATCAGCAAGCCTGAAAATTGAATAAAACAGATTACATTCGAGGTAAAGACATGGAATGACTCGGCCAGCCCCAAAGATAATCAAAGATGATGGAGGAATACATCCATGTCAATGATTCAACCAACCATTTTCTTTCTGTGTAGTTTAGCTTCATGGCAAAAAACTGTATCAGAAAATGTTGTATAGCATATTGGACTGCTTGCTAAACTGACCTTTCGACTTGCTTGGCATAACAATGGCATTTCTTCTGATCAAAAATTCTTCCCATGATGCCTCGCACTCTCATTGCATCCACTCCTTAAAGAGAATGAAAGGTTACTTTAGAGTAATTCACGGAACAAAACATCCCCATTTGCCACCGGTGATCTTTTCAGTCAAAATCATAGTCAATTGCAAAATTAAGGATTCGGAAGAAATATCACAAATGTGCACAGAAAGCAGATCCTGGCCTATATGCCTATATCAATGCTTAAACAAAACGGAAGGAAACCAGGAGCAAGGGAAGAAATGCTCCTTCGCAAGGCTGAATGCACCAGACAATGTCACCAAAAGGCAGTAAGGAACTTCCTTTTACCAAGCAACATGTGGATTAGGATGCCTGATCATAAAGTCATGCTTGACGAGGCCTCAAGGAGTAAAAAACTAAACTTCAAATTGGCAAAAACATCCTTTTAACTGATTGCGATAAGAATTGTGACAAGCTGGTACAAACCATCATAGAAAAGCAAAAGATCGCCATATAGTTGATAGATGTATCCGAAATCTTTGTATCCCATGTTAAACGAATCTTCTTTCTCTGCAAAAGAAAAGCGGAATATACCTTGGGAAGTAAGAAGGTGTATTTTTGAAAATATGAAGAATCAAACAGGAATTCTCAAACTTCCAAATCGCAATTCGACTCTCTATCACCGTATGTTTAACAGTTGCTGTGTCATTTATCTTTTCGGAGAAGGACTGGCTCCTTCTCCTAGAATCTAATCCTTTGATGAATTTCACTTCTATCTAGCATCTATTTCAGTTGTTATTTCTGTGAATAAATGAATGGAGCAACAGGAAATGCTCTCTTGTTCTCAAAGATGTGCAATAGCAAAACTAAACCCTTAGCCCCCTATGCTCGTTGTAACATACATACCGTTGAGGATTTCTTTGGTGCCCTTATTTGAACAAATGAAAACAGTTGGTATATTCAAGGCTCTAGCTTGAAAGACTTTCGATGAATGTTGGTTTATTCGTTTTTCAATGAAGTCTAATGGATGTTTTGCAAACTCGACAGTCCGATCGCCCGTAATGGTCCAGCCGGCTGTACCAGGCACCGTCTTTGCCATGATTTCTATGATCAAGATAAAACTAGCTGTTAATATCGTTCCACTGGGGTGCAACTTAGGAGAATGTTATGATGCTACTTATCACGCACAGGAACTTTGTTCTAAAGAGTGGAAGAGAAGTAAACAGTTAAGCTTCCACAACAATAGTGGTCACAAAACTTGATAGTATCTTTTGTGCGTAATGCTCAGCGTAATTTGAACAATTCGGGGCTACCGTAAAAGCTTTACTTAGCCACCATCTCTATTGAGTCCCCATCTCTAATAAGCCCCTCTGGAGCATCCAAGGGTAAACAAGCCCCCGGGGGCTTAAAATAAACTCTATGGTAACAGATTAGAACAAGGAAATCCTTGAAACTGAGAGTTTTCAAAATTTGGGAGTAACATTCACCCTTTGGTCTATGTATTTTTGCAATTGAGATAATATGGAAATATAAGAGCTAATATATAAGCTTTTTACCAGTGAAACCATACGGAGCTCATTTGTGACGAAACCTCACCAAGTTATTACTGCGTAATTAATAATGCAGAAGAAAGCAAACAGGTCTTCTTCACCTTGTCGATGGTTGGAGTGTTTAAACATTACATGTCATGATTATCTAATATTCACAAACTACCTATACAGTTTGTCAGGTACTTGATTCAGAATTGCAAAAAGGAGGAGTTACTCTTTGCACGCTATCACTGCATCATGTTCATTAATTGCAAGCGGCATATCATTCCATTTAAAGGCTTTTGTGCTTTAGGAGGCCTGAAAATGCAATTGACTCCAAGAAAAATGATTGGAACGAAACGACGAGAAAGAACAAAGTCTCTCCTGATTTAGGTTCCATGTACTCCATGTTCCATGTGCTCCATGTTCCATGCTCAACATCGCCGTGTCTCCGTGTCATAAATCCCTTAGCCAAATGTATGGCTAATACGCATGTGTAACAAAAGTAGCGCCGTTGTCTTGGGAACGCAAGAAATGTTGGCCTAATTTGTTCCAACGGCCACAAAGTGATGCAAAACAAAATACGTGCATAACTGCCGAGCCTCTTTGCAAACGAATATTTCTTGTAGAAACTATAAATATTCCTTTGCAGAATTACAGAATTGCAATACTATAACAAAGTTTCACAGTAAAGTGATGAGAGACGATCTTGTCTAAACGTAACGTAGCACCACCTCTTTTGTTCTTATTGTTTTCCTTGGTCAAACCCGGGTCAAAACATCAAATACAATAGGTTACCTTTGGATTGGCCCAGTCCAGTTCCCTCAACCAAGCTATTTTTTGACGCCGTTGTATGTTTACAATCCAGGATTCGATGAGAGACAGTTCGTTTGCAAGTGGTTATCGTGATCTTTTCAACTCTTGTATGCAGGAAATGCTTTTGCAGCCAAGTGGCGTGCAAAAAATACAACAAATTGTGCTCTGCTCTGGGAGAGGACCGAAAAACACATCCATTCCTCACTGACTTGCTAAGATCTTACCTATTCGATACCGCTTTGCTTACCTTCCACAGACGAACTCAAGAGACCAAGCACATAGCAAAATAGCAGTCAGTAAAACGTAAACATAACGACGTTAGTCCAGCACATACCTGCTCTCTCTTCAAGGGCAGCAAACCAGAAATGATAACAAATGTATGACGTCGAAATGACATTTGTTCTTTCCTTTGAAGCGAACAGTCTATTCATGAACTTGTTGTGTGGGAAGAAAGAAATTATGCAAGGCACAGAGGGAATTATGAATTGAGAAAGAGATGGGACGACAGAAATCAGCTGACTAATGCTTTGAGAGTGAACTGAACCGGCTTGTGGAAGCGACGGAATGTGGATCAAGGAAAGTGGGGAGAATAGGAGTGAGCAATGGAAGATACGAGCAAAAATGCCGCCTTTGGAAATAATCTGCTGACTTCACAGTGATTGGTAGATTGTAAAGAATAGAAGGAGGATTGTAAACAAAAAGGGACCATGCAGGCAAGTAGGAGGATTCTTCTTCTTTTCGGGATTTTCTTTCTTTATTCTTCTGGACAAAAATATAACCGTGTGAGATTTGCTTCCTAGATCTTTCAGTTCATCATGTGTCTTCTACGACTGGTTATGATTTTATAATTTCGTTTCAGTGACCATGGTTTTTATCTAAGGAACGCGCATTTGTCTCACTGTAAAACTAAACATTGTTACGGTCCGAGTTGACCGAGATAAATAACTAACTCAGCAACTACATTTGCATGCCTAAATGTACCATATTGTATTCTATTGTATTTGAAACGGTCAAAACGTGTTTGGAATTTGTTCAGCTAGAGGAACAATAGCGTGCGTAGGAGTTTCTTTGTCCTCCAAGGTATATGCAAACCTCTACTTTTCTCTGCCAGGTATCGTGGCGGCTTCATTTAAACAAACAACTTAGGCCGTATCAACTCGCACGGACCTACCTCGTGCTGAAGGCTCTTCAACTACAACAACTACCACCCCAAAGGCATATGCCTATCAACTAAAATGCAACGTGTCAATGTCAATCAAAAAGTTCTAAAAATGTCAATCAACATAATGGGAAGTACCCAACAAAACGGAACATCAAAACAAGCTAAGAGTCACGATACCAGGGTTTGCTTTACTCAGTTCAAGACATGTGACCACACTCTTGGGAAGTTGCAAAATTCTACTTTTTGCAGCCTTGACACAACTTTGCATGGAACGAAATATGTCAGAAAAATCAAAAGAAGTCTTACCAAGAGATTGATCACATGACTTGAAATTTGTGTAAACAAACCTTAGCCAATTTTGTCTTTTGATGTCAATTTCTAGCGGGATATAATGTGTGAACAAACCTTTTCACGGGAGTAAATCAGAGAATATTTTGAAGATCTTGCCACAACATCAGTTTAGAACAATTATGACTTTTTCATACTTTAACTTTGTACTAAATCAAGAATGTCTGACTACACTTGTGATGCAAGTTTACTTACAAAGGTACAATGCTGCTCTGTCTAGCGGGTGAGTCAAAGAAAGTTTACGCGTTTGGCGAGCTATAGAATGAAAATTATGCGACCGATATTCAAAACTAAAATGTTAATCTTTCAGTAAAAGGCTGCATTAGATGAGAAAATTTGTTAGGCAAGATCACTCATCTTTTAGACCAAGAATTAGGAAAAGACTGGTAAGGTGGTGCATGTTTGGGAACAAAGATTCAAAATTCCATTCTGATCCCATGATTTACTCACTATTGAAAATAAAATCATATTTCATGAACTAGCAATGTAAACTTAATGCCTCATAAATCAAGGACCACAATGAAACAGGGAATTTTCGATTCCCATACACACCCCTTCCAGACATTTTTCTCATTATTTGGTGTTATAGATATGTGACTTTACCAAACAAAATTTTCTCATCTAAGTTAGCCTTTGATCGACAAATTAACACTTTAATTTTGAGTATCGGCAACATGCTTTTTATTGCATAGCCCTCCAAACGCATAAACCTTTTCTTGACTCACCCGGTACAATTCTTGCGGTGTGTATCAGACCTCAAATTTTTAGTGGTTATGTTCATGCAATGTGTATCAATTTTCTTGAAAAGGTTCATGCAATGTGTATCAACTTCCTTGAATAGATTCATGTAATGTGTATCAAGTTTCTTGGATATGTTCATGCAGTGTGCATCAATTTTCTTGAATAGGTTGCATCATACTCTTTTTCCTCCCGTTTCCCATCGAATGAACCGAAATTCTTCCCGAAAGAGCATCATTCGTGACGTAATTCTGAACAGCAGCCATGCTCTTACGTCTGGTGGTATTCAACCTCGATGTGAAACGATCTTCTGCCTCGTTACTAGCGAATGATCGATCGGTCTCAAACCTGTCACTGTCAATCATGACGTCATCATGGTCATTTTTTGTGTTTGAACTGAGTCTAATAACATTTCTCATCATGCCAGTTTTCTCTGCAAATCGATGTCTTTCAGTTAATTTCTTGAACGCGGTTTTTAAGTTATCGGCGCCAAAGGAGCGTGACCTAGTACTCAACAACTGGCTGTCGTAGTTTAGGTCGGCGGACGACGGTTGGTGGTCGGCGGGAGATGGTGTTCGTGAGCTCGGAATCTTCAATGGTGGCAATGTGTATGATCGTTTCCCTGAGCTTGAAGCAACACTAGAACTTCGCCTTGCGGTTGAAAGCCTTCTTGCACCTGGCGTTTCACCTCTTGATTCAGCACGACTCCCTCTTGCACTTTGGCTTTCAGATTCAACTTTGCTCGTTTTTCGTTTCTTCAGTGTTTCTTTGTGAATTTTACTTCGATCGATCAAATTATAAGTGACATCTTCAACCTTCTCCAAATGCTTTTCAGTAACTTTATCTTCTTTGACACCTCTGAGAAACCCTCTTTTCACTCGGTGCTGCCATTTCTTCTTCAAATACGGAGGAGCTGCTTTCAAATAGGAATATGTAAATGGTCGACTGATGTGTTGATTCAACATCATGTACCGCAAGTCACGAATCATATCATATTTAAAATCAATTTTTGAAATCACTTCCTCATTCTTTGCGATCTCAGTTTCGATGATTGATTTTTTGTTGATTGGATCTGGTATTGTGAATTTCTTTTCCCTCGCTGACAACGGAACTGCATCTTCTTCTTTCGTTCGTTCGACTGCTTTGTAAGTTCCTTCATTCAATATGTCTGCATGAGCGGTCTTTTTTCGGTATGTATTCAATTTATCAGCTCCAGTTGAGACTTTGTACAATTCTTCATCCAATCTGCCAAGGGTTTTTAATGTTTGATGCTTTTGAGCTAAAGTTCTCAATGTTGTTAAGTCAACTAACTTTTGCCCTGGTGCATAATGGAGCATCCCTCCAAGTTTAAAACTATATTCTCTATTAGATAAAGCATTCTTCAACTCCATTTCACCAGCATCTCCTTTCAAACCTCCTTCATCAACTTTCTCTCCACCGGGACGACCACTTTCTTCATCAAACTCACTTATTATTCCGCTCAATCTTTTAAACTCAATTTCAATCACTTCTGCATCATCTGACTCTCCTCCTTCAACATTGCCCCCAACAATCTCATCATCAACTAACAATCCTTTATCAGCCTCATCATTCAGCAGTTCCTTTCTCTGACCACTCTCTAACAATGTATCACTTCTTAAAACCTTTTTCTCCACTGATAAATTGGCAATCCTGTCAATTTCTTCATCAATAACACTACTAATCTCTTCTCCAAATGATTTCTGGCGTTCGATCAATGGCTTGTAATATTCACTCTCTTCCAAGACAAATCCTGAAAGTTTTTCATTGTCAATTCTAGTTTTGGTTTCCACAAATGTTTCATCAATAATTTCCCTGGAGGGAGACGAAACCCCAAAACTCAACCCACTATCTAGCCGATGTACCAGCCTCTTCACGGGGTCAATCTCTCTCTCGGTCTTAGTAATCACCGTTGTTTGGCTTGGTAGACTCCGTACACTCTCTTCATCTATTTCATCAATATTGAACCTCCATATGTCCATCTGTTTAGAGTCTCGTTTGTATATGGGCCAAGATCTACTCAGATCATCATTATCATCATCGGTATCATCAGCAGTTTCTTTTTCAACCTCGTTATCACTGTGATTAATAAACAATAAATCAAATGATGTTCGATCTTCTTCAAATCCATTATGCTTTCTTCTTTCTATTCGTCCACTCGCTGAATGTGTTTCTCTTATTTGTTCCTCATCTTCTTCTAACAAAGCAGGCAAAGTGTTTTCTCTCCTATTTCGAATCCCTTTCCTTGAATAAGGCCCTGTCATAAATCCTTTTCTCACATCTAATCTCCTTATCCTATTTTCTCCTTCGTCCATTTCAGCTTTAGCTGCATCTCGAAATATTTCTGCCCTTTCTTTTTCGTTATCACTTTCTTCCCCATCCAATCTTTTCCTTAATTCCTCATTCTTACTTCGATAAATCATTTCTTTCACTTTCATTAATTTCATTTCATCAGAGAGGCCTAAAGCTTGCTTTTGCTGCATCTCTGCAATTGTTTTTCTTCTTTTAACTTTTTGTTGCATTGATAAATAATCACTTCGATCGATGACGTCATTGTAATGTCGCAATTTCTGGCGCAAACCAAAAATCTTGCTGCGGAGTGATCCGTCATCTTTTGCCAATGAAATTCTCCGTCCGTTGTTCAATTGTTTGAAGTTATTTATTACACTATGAAGATGCTTGCATTTGCTGCAAACGATCCTCGGCGACATTCCAAGTTTGGAAGTTGCACTTGCAATTGAAGTCCTTCTTGCGACAGAACCGCGCGAAACCAACCGATCGCAAAGACAACCTTTATGAATGCTTCTTGATTTTACATTACGATTGCTTGCAGTACTTCCGATTGATTTTCGAGTGCTTTTTACACTCTCTGAATTACTTCTAAACATCTCATTGTCATCATGATTTGAACTTCTTGCACTATCAAATTTTAACCCAAGTGATCCACCCATGAAGCTCCTTGCACTGTGAGCCCCTTCATCATTAGAGCCCTTATTCGTCGTTGATACCCCTTCTGACGTAACCTGTCGACTCTCAGCAGTACCCCATCCACTAAGCGTTGCCCCATAATCACTCAGAGCAACATCATCTCCTTCTTCATCATCAGCATCATTTTCCAATCCCTCTTCTTCCACCCTCCTCAACATTTTCCCATAATTCCATCCATACACTTCTAATTCAGGGTCTTCTGTGACGTCATCTAAGCAGTTACACGAACAGTGATGTCCGTTCGGATTGTAGGGTAATTCACTGAACACAAGGCTTTTAACATGACTGTAGTCATCCAGTCCAACGAATACGGATTTTCGTTTTGCTTCTCGTTCCAACTTTTTTAATGTGCGGCTGATCAGTTTGCGCCGGCGTTTACGCGATAATTTTCGCCATTGAACATGTCGGGCTTTCTCAGTTCCCGACTGGAGACGATATTCCGTCATTGATGGCGACTCATGAGATTTCAACATGGTTAACTAGGGTTAACTGTCTTCTGAACAATGAATCATCCGTAGAATTCGCGAAACTGTTGTAGAAAAATTCACATCAAGATTTCTCAACACCAAACAAATCCCCCATTAGTCTGAATCACAGAAAACTCCTTTGTCTCTTCTCAACGTCAGAGCAGTCAGTCTTGTTATTCGCTTCCTATGACAATCTAAGTTGGGTATTTAAAGGCAGTCCTAGATCATAGCTTGTCAAAACTGCAATATTTCCAATGTAGCCAGGATTCTTTACTTGATTATCTCGTGGTCCTGAAAGGTGTTCTCTTACGTTCACCAGACATAAGTTTAATGAAGCGAGCTTCAAGACTATACAATCGTGTGGAGCAATGAAGCTCTAATGGCTGGTTCAGCTAGAACTTAATGTTGAAATCTGTTTTCAATCAAGAAGATTTCAATGACTGTAAATGAAGCTTGAGCCTTCTACCAACTTTACTCACTTTCTTCTCCCAAAATGTCTTTTGTCTCCGGATGAAGAAGAAGGCACACAAATCTGGCTAACAAGTAACTTTGAGTGCACTTAATAACTTCCAAATATTTGCTGCTATGGAGATCAAACTCAACAAAAATTGTCTTCATGAATAGGGAAAATTGAATTTGGTAACTAAGGCACTCTGGCCACCTTGAACATCTATTTAAATATAAATAAGACCATTTTGTAAATCTTCAATTGGCAAATGAATAAACATACATATTTAATAACACCTCTGTCTTTTAGAGGTCCTTATTTTCAAACAAGTATGAAGGAATTCAAATATAAAGAAATTCAACATCTGCTGTTTATGAAGAAGAAAGGAGCAGAGATGCATCCTTGAGGAACCTCTTTCCCGGTAAAGCCTGGTTTTCATTAAATCGTTATTTATCGCCCAACATTGTCTTAGAGCATCGCCGATCATCGCCGATGCTACAAGATAATGATCGGCGATGAATTACGATTTAATGAAAACCAGGCCTAACGCGGACAAAATTGATTGATTTACGTTAAGTTAAGATCAGTGTCCACCCAGAAGATACATAAAGAACATCTTCTGTTCCTAAAAAAGATAGAAGCGAAGAAATTTCCTCTAGAAGTTAATTTCAACATTACAATATATTCTGGAGTTCTTTGTTTTCAGGTAAATTGTAGAGCAAAAGAAACTGATTTGCTTACCAAAAATTAAGTGCAGTGTCCGCTCAAAGCATATGCATGCAACACCTGCCCTTTGCAAACAAAATAAGAGCAGAGACAGATCCTTGAGGAACTCGTACAAAGCTCTTCTTTGGCAGGAAAATAGAGGAACAAAAGAGGGATGCATTACCATCCTGAACCCGAAACAATCCATGCTAAAAATAACGAATGAAGTAGTTTGCTCTGCAACATTCAATCAATAAATTCACCAGTAAAAGATTTTAGTTTCGTTATGTATTAGGATTAATTCCGCTTTATCTCATTTTGGCTGTGGCTTAAAGCCATTTCAGAAAGCTATTTCAAAACAAGGGAAGGGGAGTTTATCAACTATTTTTATATGTTAGCTTTAGTGGCCTGACTATAGACACTAACGAACTAGCCCGCATTATGAGTATAAGACTCAGAATGACTGAATCCGAGTTCTTAAATAAAATTCTTTTCAACGTAGTTTTCTTGCACCCGTGATATTTTGAGCCAAATTGCTCTTTGTCATTAGCAAATCGGAATCATTTGTTACTGGAAACTTTCATCAAGTTTTGGTTAACAACGGCTAGGAAGTGGTCATAAATGAACTGACGAATGAATCTATTTTCGTTGCTGACCTTGAATTATCTTGGACACATCTTTCGATTCAGCTCTTTTCAGATCGAAGAGGAAAATTGAAACATTGACACAAACTTAATCGTGAGAAATGAAGAACAACGAACCGTTGGCTACTTCAGTCCTGAGATTTTATGGTTTTAATGATCTTACCAAATAGGTTTTGGATTTGGGAGGGACTATGCGGAACAAAGATTGACCCAAAAACAAAGAAGTAACAAAGCACATGTTTGTTTGTTCCATTGTAGATCAAGCAACATTCTGTCGTGGGTTAACATTCACACTGCCTCGTCACACAAGACAAATACAAAGTTCTATGTCTCAGTTTCGAATGCCTAAGCAGATGTCACAGAGATCAATCCAATCCATTTCAATTACGAATTTCTAGAAAGTTCCAAAATGAATTTGAGTTTACCCAATCAGCAGCAAAGGTCTTTTGATCGTGCATCTAAAGATGGGTGTTGGCTACATCTTCAAATAAAAGGAACTTGTAGCAAAAGAAAAATCAGATCCCATTCAGGTCAGGTCCGCTCTGTGATAGGGAAATGGGATGGGCGCGTTTTAAGGGTTTGGTTAACTGCAAGGACAATAAAATTTTCTTGTAGATCGGCAAATAACTAAATGCATACACAAAAGTAGCTAGGATTTTGTTTTAAAACATTTCTTGACCAAAAGAAAACAAAGTTTGGTCCTTTATGGGTTGTGGCTATTGAGGCCTTCGAAGGAAGGACCAGTGTACCACCATTTCTCTTTCCTGATCCCAAAAATGGTATCTTAGCCACGCAACATGTCAGTTGCAAGTCATTTCTTCAAAACGATAAAGAAGAAGGAAAAATGAAGTTCTTGGAAATTTACTTTGAAGGGTAAACTTTGAAGGGACGAAGGAACAGGACTGTTGAGAGGGGAGAACGGTTAAAAAGGTCCGGGACCCAGACTCCGATGTGGCCCATAAAAACTGCGTTCCGAAAACATTACGGGGAGAGCAGCGACGTGGGAAAGGCTGGGTTGGCAGATCTTAGGTTTTGGGGATAAGGGCGCAATGGATGACTTTGTAGATATGGAAGCCTGGAGATGATTGTTTTCGCTGCGGACAAGTTTCCTAATGGCATTCTATTTTACAGACGAAGAAGATGTACTTGACTTATGTGTAACATACGTTTTATGCGAGAACATGACAAAGAAGTTTGGACAATCCTTTCATCAACATTATTCCTTAAAGAGGGCATTTCCCCTCATTTCTCCGAGATTTTAAAGGTGTGGTCGGTCGTGAAAACTTCCCCCCTAAGGGTCCCATTGTGGAAATCATTACGGGCCTTAGCTGGCTCTCAACGGCCCTGCGAAGGAAGGTGGGAGAGACGGAAGGAACTAAATGACCAGACACTTTTTCACAATGAGAAACGAAATTGGTATGTGTCAATGAGCCTTGCACTAAAATAGACAAGGAAATGTAATGACGAAATCAAGGGAATGCTTACTAATGAATTAAAAAAGAACCCATATAAAGCAAATAAGCCAAATTTCTAAAAATAGATCATGTTGAAAATCTTCAGATGTCATATAAATAGGGAAAATTTTAGTGAAGGTGTCACAATCTCAGAGCAAGGAGTGAGAAGTAACATCAAGATATCATAATAATCAACAACACAAAAGTAAGTCTTTTGATTTTTAAGAATGCTTTCTTCATCAATCTTCAATCTTCCAATAGGTACACGTCTATTTCACTAAAATCAGATACAGGTGTTCCATAGATATGTTGCTTTGATTTTGACACTGTTACTGAAAAACATTTAAGAGTAAACCATTGATATTTTTCTGCGTTCTATTCGATACTACTAATTACATTATTTAATAATTAAGAAAGTGAATGCATTTTATTTATACGTTAGATTATGTTTCAAAATATGACAAGAAGTTCTTTAATAAGATAGTACAAATTAGAAAGTGAGGGTTTCTAACCATTCCTTTTGCTCTGAGATTAGCTAAAACCCTATGTAGAGCGATATCACATTGAGTTTCATCCGTTTCAGGCAAATATGGCCAAAATCATTCTCATTGCACTTTCCTGTCTCGCCATGACAGAAGCTCTTTTGGCAACCAGAAACCCTCTGCCCATTAACGATGACAATGATTATGATGATGATGATGTTGATAGTTCAGTGGCAATCGAATCGATGCCAAAAACGGTGCCTGCGAATTCGGTGCAGTGTATGCCAACGAGTCTAGGTTCATTGAAAAAACAGTTGAAAAGATATGGTGGGGTAGCCGGTAACATGCTTGCAACGAGTAAGGCAGCAGCGAAAAGAAATTGGAGGAAGCAAATTGCAAAGAGCAGGGGCAATGTAGCATATTCACGATCATATTCAAATATAACCCCCCGTATCAATACGTGTCTGTATGCTTTGAAGAAGATTCAACGAAGAAGGAAATTGCATCGACGACGGGGATACACAAAAAGAATGCATGCAAGAGAAGTTCTGGCTGGTAACTTTCGCAACAGTTGTATCAGGAGGGGGAGTGTAACACCAAGAGGAACTTTAACTCTTTGTACAACATGCACTTCTCAAACGATTTTGCCTGCAGACAGGTAATATGAACTAAACTATTTAGGTACATTCTGTCTTTTGCCTTGGACCCTAAGTTTCGTTTTCTAGATTCAACTTTCCCAAACTGCTCGACATTGCAAATTTTTCCAGCTTAAATTCTGACATAAAATTTCTGACATAAAATGCTTTGGTCCTTTCCCGTAAGTACTGTTCATAGTCATTCTTTCTAAAGTAGCCATTTCATGTGATGTTAGAAACTTTATATTTAGGAGGATGTGCACACCTCAGTTCCTTTTGTCACTTGCCTAAAATTACCATCACGTTTACTTGGGCAATAAGTAAGTCAGTGCTTCAAACCCCCTTTCAACTCAGGTAAACCGATATTCCTTTGTGTTTCAATGTCCATTAAGCCAAATTCAGTCATCTCAGGTAACCCGATCGCATGTTCCTACTCTTTTCACGCAAATCCCATTCCTTCATAACAGACAAAAATACATTTAAGGATAAACAAACAAAAATACATTTAAGGATAAACAAACAGTATAAGAAAATATTCTTTCCATTTTACTTTTCAGGTATCCACGCTACATCACAGAGCAAAAATGCTTGGTTTCAGACAGAGGTTGTTTCCAAGGTGAAGGTCTTTGCACGGACACATTTGTGACACAAATTATTTTAAAGAAGACCCAAAATTGCGTTTTGAGCAAGAATGGGATTTATTTGGAAGAGTGGAAACCGACTTATTACAGAATCAGAGTTGGCTGCGCATGCGAATTACGAAGAAATACATTTCTGACTGCATTTCTATAACGCGTAAGTATGTCGTAAAACGAGGCTATTGTCAAGATGATAGTTGTACATATGATTGAAATTGAAGGAAAAAAATCAACGAATCAAGTGACATTTTCAATTGATTTGTTTTAAGTAATCATTTTTGAGACTGTACCATTCAAGAACAGAGGAATTAGCTTAGTTTTGCGCGAACCAATGAATCGAAAATACTCTTTGCAATGAAAAATTTACGAAGTTGTTATCGTGAATTCACTTGTAGCGTAGAAGTCACTTTGAGCTGACTATAACTTATTGTATGATCGTACTAACTATGAATAAAAACGAGGTAAAAATACCATGAAATCATGATTGAGCATTTTTGCTTAACCCTCCATGTAATTACCGTTCTCTTTCTTGGTAGAATCTAAAAAGGCCTGTAGTTTTATTATGGGTAAACTTGGAACATGTTACCCCAAATCAATTATGGCATGCTTCTATCTTTCTTGCACATACGATAAGAAATTTGATACATTAACAATAGTCACGTAAAGAGGGATAAATGTTGGGGTGTAACACAGAAAATAAGACAAATTGGGTGTGGTTCCTTTTTTACATCAACTAATTTGTACAATAACCTTTTATCTCAGTTTAATAAATATTTACATTCGACCGATGATATTTACAAATTTGAGATAAAATATACCAAACTGTAGCAGCTCGATATTTTCAACAACGAAAATAACTCGAATCAAGGAATAACAGAATTTATGGACTCTAACAGCCTTATTCAGTTAAGAAAATCTTCAAAGCAGATTTAACATAACGGTAATGTTTATTAAAAATATCACTGTGAGTGAATCGACGACAGATTATGGATCGATTGATCGATTGATTGAATTGCTGACTGATATGACCAGTGTGTCGATTTAACAAAGGCCAAAGTAAATGGAATCAAGGAAGTAAGGAATCAATGAATTTACGGACGCCAAGAGACCTTATTAAATGAAGGAAATCCCCCGGGAATATCAAAGCAAAAGTTCTATGAAAAGTAGACGTGTCTGTAAACGGCATAAGGAAACACTCACACACAGCATTGTTTCATCGGTCATCTTAAGGGGGTCACAAAAAATTGTACCCTATTTGTGTGGCTACTGTGAAGGAGCTTTAGATTCAACCATTGCGGTTTCTTCACAATCTCATAGGTCAGGCTTCAACTTGGAGTTTGAGACCTTGCTTGAGTCAATCTGACTAGTGGTTGCTGATTTGTGGTCGAGGAAAGGCAAAATAAGTGGTTGCTTCGAAAACACCACTTCTGTTGATCTCAAGCAATGACAAAATAAAATGTTTTCAAAGAAAGAGTTCTAGCGTTGTATTAAAATTTTTGCTAAATATTTCAAAGGGTTAGCAGTGTTGCCTTTTCAAAGGAGAGCATTTTCCACCTTTTGAAAAATGTCTTGAAAATTTTAATACGATGCCAGATCTCTTTCTTTGAAAATTTATTTTATTTTAATATTGCTGGGGAATAATAAAAGTGCTGTTTTGAGGCAACCACTTATTTTGCTCTTTCTACTCCAAATCGAAGCTTCACCTATGGATATGTGTAGAAACCGAGATAACTGAATCTACGGTTCCTCCTCCACCGTGGCCATACAAATGGGGCATAATATTTTTAGGACATCCTGTATTATTCATACAGCGTGTGCAGCATTGATTTCAATGGTACATATATTTTTTGTTTAAAGCCGTTTCTTCGCAGAAATTCTTAAATGGCCGGTTGGGTAGTTTCATACACACTTTAGTCAGTAAGTGGTCAGGATGAACGTGGCATAAACCATGTGGCGTGAAGTTGGAGGGAAACAAGGGGGTTGCTGAAGAGCACATTCTTTGAAAATTGGTTGCATACCTAAAATAGGTTAAGCTGATTTAAATACAACAAAGATTATCTTACATGACAAAACGACGACATAAAATCAGTAGCAATAAATAAACTTTATTCTCGTTCTTCTCTCATCGATCTTTTAAACATAACAACTAAATTTGAAATGTGATAGTCCCCTTTAATATGCAAACATAATTGTTTAAAGTCGATTGCTACAAGCGAAGGCAAGTTATCCGAGATCCAAGACTCACACCATTGAGGAAAAAAATTAAAACCCTTTTTAACATGTTAACAGAATGAACAATGGTAAATTTGCTTCAATTGGCTCTACTACTGTTACATCAAGAGTAACAGCACCATACTCAACTCAATTTGAGATTTGTTGTCGGCCAAAGAAATCATGGGGTGAAGTGATTTCTTTGTTGCAGTGTGGTCAAGATATAAAAAAAGCAACATTGCAGGAAAACAGCACCCTTAGGTAATACATTGTAACTGTCTGATTCCTTCATGTGGAATGACTGTATGTGCTAAGAAAGAAACATCAGGCCAGTGTGCCCAGTTGACAGATGCATATTGAAATGGTCAGTTGAAGTACTATTTTTTCATGTGCTTTGTTTGACATGGTCTTGAAGAAGATATTCATTAGTTTCTTGGCTGTTATCCTCTTGCAGAATGTAAGATGAGTTAAAATGTTGCAATTATTTAAAATCCACGAGAGAGGAGGAATCTGAGTGAGAGTGATGTTAAAATCTAGAATGTTACCTTAGTCGCCATCACGCCATTTGAATTGAATGTCACTAAAATCAAACAATTGAGCTAAGTTGCCATAGGGAAAACAGCAAGTGCCAGGTAATAAGTCTAGCTGAAATACTGCCTTTTGAGATAAGCGCTACACCGCTACAGCAACAGAATTAACGCAACGGGAATTGTGAAGACATTTCTAATCCTAGTTAAATGATATCACGTCGCTGATTGTAACGAGTCTTCATGGCTTATATACTCGAGTCTCGTTCCCAGTAATGGATCATGATGTACAACTGTCACTGCAGCCCCGTTCTGAGTTCTATGCACTCCATTTCGTAACGAATTCAAACTTCCATTTTGAGAAATGGTTCCACCTCGAGATGACGTTCCATGTTGTGAAGCTGTAACATTATGTGACAAGCTACCATTTTGACAAAGGGTACCATTATGAGAAAGGCTTCCATTGTGTGATGGGCTACCATTTTGAGTTACCTTGACAACATGGCCATTACGAAGTGGTTGTTGCTCTTGTTCTGTCATCTTTAAGATTTCAGGTCGACTAAGAAGCGCCAATTTCACCTTCTAAAATATGAAAAAGAAACTTGCACTTCATTGCAATAAAAGAAAGGATCAAAAACTGCCATGTACGAAAAGTTGTTTGCTCCTTTGATAAACCCAGAGAGATATAATTAAATTATCTATTTCCAAAGTAGTTTTGCTGTCTAATGACGTACCTGTGTAAATCCATCTTTGATTGCAAGAAAACATAACAAACTGAAAATGGGTTGAGGAATCTACTTTTTTTCTGGGCCCATATGAAAGCAGCTAAAATAATGGCACACAAATCTTGCAACGAATTTTGTACATCTTCAAGGACAATGTTCAGCTTAATGAGAATTTATGGCTTTCTCTTGTTGTTGTTTGTCTTACTTCACGCGAGAAAGGTCCTCACAGAGATGGGGACTACTTAATGAAGGGTTTTAAGATAAGATAATGATTTATAATATGAAGAGCGTATTTGGAGCTGATGATACATTTCACATACCTTTTTATGCATTCTCCAACACACGAATACAAATGTGATGCAAATAATTCCCGCAACTGCAGGAATAGCAATGAGTAAAAATAATGGAACTCCTTGTTTCTTGTTCTCCTCATTTTCTGTCAGTTGATCTAAAAGAAAAAAGATCACAAATGCAAAAATTAAACTGTAACTTATTACATCACATCAGATTACTTAGAGTTCTAGGCATGGTCACGGAAAGACAAGCAGAAAGTCAAAACAAAACCCTTGAATAAAGCAAGGACCGATCGCAATAGGGAAAAGCTTTCAGCAGCAAGTCCCTGCCTGGTCTAAAGGATATTCAGGAGAGCTTCTTGTCTGTAGAGACGTAATTTTAGGCGGTAAGATCAAAGATAGGAAGGGTTAATGAAAATAAAGATGGCTGGAAGTGTGACAAAAATAAAAAATGCTTCATTGTAAGCATCCGTTCTTGTCAATAATGAATTTCAATTGGGAAATACATGCTGAGAAAGTCTTTAATTGTTAAAGGTTAACTTAGAAGAGGGAATTTTGTTGACTGTAGACCTAATCCGCCAACTAGAAATAGGATTACAATAACCCAAAATATTGAAGAAGGACTGGCTAATCATACATGAAGTATTAATGTGATTAATGTGATTAATGATTTGTAGACCAAAACACTGAATTCCTTGACCAAAATAAGATTGGGAATTGAAACTGTGACAAAAGTGGAATGATGATCGATTTAACTTCGCCGGTGTTTGATTGGGTAGAAAAGCTGGCCTATTTCTAATTCAGAAAGAAAGTTTTATTGCAGGATTATCTGGTTATAAGAATATTCAGCAGTCTTTTGTTCAAAGCAGACGCAAATGAGATCAAACTTTTCAAAATGCAAACTTGAATAAATTATTATTTTCCTTCGGCAAAGATATGGATTTTCTTTGAAGGCCTCCAGCCACAAAACGACAAGAATCACTGTTTAGAGTGGTCATGAAAGAACTGCGGTCTCATTCAAGCGCAAATGACAAGATTTTTTAATAAAGAAGAAAAGGCGAGACTTGATGATGAAATTAATGGTTTAGATGTCGATAGTTTCAATGCCGTTGCTTAAATGACAACCAGGGAACATTGTTTCAAATATAAGCAAGAATCATGAAGACTAATATTCTGGTACGAATGACAGTATAGGTGAAAGAAATACAGATTCCCTTCAAGATCAAAACATAATGGACGTATATGAGCAACTACACTTCAAATCATCCTTCAAACATCCAATGCAAGCTACTTGCTTGCATTTTGAACAACTCGAAGATCCTTTAACCAACATAAATTACGGGTCTTACGGGCTTAATTTTAGGTTGATCTTACACTAGACGTAGGAAAACATTTAGAGTTAGATACAGTCATCAAAAAACAAGGAACCGATGTTGTTGAGAGGAGGAACACATTTCATGGTATTGGACAAACTTGTCTTATCGTTTCATAGTTTATCAAATAGCTCGGACATTTAGACACTCAAACTACGGGATTCGAGTCCTTTTCCAGTCCAAAAGTTTAGGCTAATGTCATGAAACCTGTTTCATAGCGAAAACGATAAAAAATCCTGCAAATATCTATTTTAAACGTAGAAAACTGAACCTCCTAACGGTGAAACAACTGAAGCAGCTAGTGGTCATAATTCAAGTCATGATCAATTTAAGTTCCTTCTGCCATTTTTAATATCCGGAATTATTGCCATACTAAATAAACATGGGTTCAAAATATTAAGAACTATCATGATACGATTAAGTCTTAGTCAATAATTTAAATAATTTCATATGAAGAGACGGAAGCCACGAATATAAACATTTTTAGATGGGAAGAAAGTCACATCAATGTATCGGCAGATCACAGGTGGCGACGAATGGTTGTAGTAATGGTAGAAGGAAAATTGAAAACCAACCTTTGTTCTCTTCCTTATTGCTGCTCTGTTGTGATGTTCAGATGTCCTCTAACTGACTCCATCAAAATACTAGGCCCATGAATAGACCCAGTCCCCGAACGAGAATCCAAAAAACAAGATCACACCGGATTCTCGTTTTGGGACTGGTTTTATTGATAAGTCTAGTATTTTGACGGAGGAAGTTAGAGGACATCATGAAAATCACGACAAACAGAACAACGATAAGGAAGAGAACAAAGGTTGGTTCACAGAACTGTGTATAAATTGATGAATTACTATGCTGCAGAGGAGTGAATATGATAAGAACAATAGCTAATGATTTGAACACACATTGGATAGAATTTCCACAAAATTTGTCAGATTAGGCGTTGGCTGCCACTCCCACAGGAATTAGAAACATAAGAAGTTGAAAACCGAAACTGATTTGAATATCAAAAGCCGATCGTGTACTGCCACTGAACACGCATACCATTCTTATCAGGACGAGTCAGAATCACCCAGGATCTTGCAATTTCACCCAGTCTGAAATGGTTGCATGCCCGTAAAGGAGCCTGGGTAACAATGGCTCTTGCAAATTACACATTGTCTGAAAAGGTTGTTCAGTTGGTTGATAAATAATCATTTGTTTGAAGATATGGACACAAGAATTTGAAAGATAAACTTGTTGCGACTTTCAGTTTACATCCAAAGATGTTTTCATTCTTTCTGACCCAAGAGAAAATCTCACAATTGCATGAAGGACAATAACTTAAGCTTATGTCATGAAAAATTTTAAGCCATTTAAATTTAACAAAACATCCTCGGTTTGTTATTAACGGAACACAATTCAGACATGTTAATTTACGAAAAATAACAATTTCATTGTTTTGCTTAAAATGACATCGCAGTTATTTTAATACATTGCTTTCTCTAGTGGTAATCAATTTACGCAAATACATCAGACTAGTGTGATAAAACCTGGGTCAAACTTATTGCTAAATTTCTTCCCAAAGTTTATCGCAGATGCTTCAAGACTTATTGATATCAGTTTGATGAGACACATTGTTGACATATTGGAAAGGACTTTTCGGATACAAAGAGGACCAACGGCTCATATGAATAGCAAAGAGGGTTTGCCCAGCCAAACTGACAAGTGTGCAACGAAAGCGGAGTTTTGGTTATTCAACGTTGCTCTTTATTTCCGCTATCAATAGGGTTTCCATCCTTTAACGGTTTCAGCTTAATACATTGTTTCCCTTGCAAGATTTCACAGTTTTCTCCTTTGTCAATCTTCTACAGGAATTAACAGTGTTCTGTCCAAAGTTATATTGTCAAATGTTGCATTTGTCGTTTAGCTACAATGAGTCCGTTATTTGAGGTAATCTTTGAACAGCGAACTTCAATGACAGATTAATTCGTGCATCACAACATGTAACGAAAGAATAAGAAGTGATCACTTACCATTCATGTCTATTGCAGGCAATGGTCGCTTGTGACCTGAAAACAATACAGAAACGATTTTTGATAAAACCCTCAGTGAGAAAAGATGAGATCAAAATTACTCTCCCAAAAGAATAAAACTGAGTACAGCAAAAGTCAATGAAAATAAAAATTTCATACTCCTTAAACGAAATGAATCAAATTTTATCATCAAGAATCGAAAAAAGTTCCAATTCTAATAACTGTGACATCAAGAAATGTTGCTTTCTTCTTCGTGAAGCGAACTGATAAATCAGTCATGAACTGAAAAACGTAATCGCTTGGAACATAAGACAGAAAGTTCGACTAGAGATATATTCATAATTTCATGAATTGAAAAGTTTGCAGCATAATGCACAAGGAATAAGTCTACCAACAAGTTGATTAGTAGATTGATGGATAATCAAATTATTAAAGTATTGATAGATTGATTACGTGATTGATAATTTCACTGCCTCACCTCCAGTTGCTTTGTCTTTAGGTTTCTGATTCTCCAATCGTCTTACAATCTTAACCATTACCTTCTTCACTGCAACTAATGATTTTCCAGTCGTACAAATATAAAGTCCTTCATCTTTGTAACTCACGTTTCTGAAAGTTAACGATGCAATAATACTGCCAGTTTTTGTTGACTCAAATCGCCAACTTGTTCGAGGATGCTTCTTCGCCTTTTTCTTTGAACCAATTAGCTGTTGAATTGGAGCTTTGAAATCTTGTTCCATCGTTGATTTGCCACTTGCTTTATCTTTTTTATATTTTAACCATTTTACCCGCGGGATTCCTCGTTTTCTTTTTGCATTAGATTGACAGACAAGAGTAAGGTTACCAGCGATAACAGCTTTAACAACTTGAGATGGGACAATGTTTGGACGTCTGTTTTTCTTGCCACGCACTGATTCTATTATCCGGTTTTTTACAATAACAACAAAAGTGTAACTATCTCTTCCTAACCTGTTTGAAACAATGCATGTATAATTTCCGCTGTCTTTCAATCTCAATGACTTAAACTGCAAATGTTTTTTACCCATCTTCAATTTCATTCTTGGGCCTAACTGCAAAGAATGTCCGTTCTTTGTCCAAGAGATTTCAGGAGGGGGATTCGCATTATTTGTAAGACAACGCAATTTCGTACTAGACCCTACCGCATGTATTTTTCTGGGGTTTTGTTGACGAGGAGTTGTAATTCTTGGGGCGACTTCTGCAAAAATAAATGGATCTTAATTTAAAGTGATGATAATAATGATGATGATGATAATAGTGATAATGATAAGCAAGGTAAGAGAGTGTGCTTGCAGGTTCAATTAAAATGGCATTACATTTGTTAGCGGCCTGTAGTTCTGTTAAGTCCGTTGGGTGACAGAGTGTTACCCAAGTATGTTTCATAGGCTCGTCTCACAATCTCTCTGGTGCTATATATCTGAGGTAGTGGCAGTAGCTGTAAGTCTTGTACGGAGTGTCCGAGTTTACAGAAGTTCTCTGCAACCCCGGATGTGTCAGGATATTGGTAGCTAATATATATTTTTTAATTTCACACATATTTGCTGTTGTTCTTCATCGCATTGCGGTGTTCCTGCTTTCAATCTTATTCATGTATTATCACTGCAAGTACCCTCGGATCCGAAGAATGACATTGGTATCAGTATTGTCTCCTTTTTGGTTCGATTTATTTTCTGAAAGCCTGGCTTTTACTTGCAAGATCATTTATACAAAATTGGTCACAGGGGAATTCCTACCAGGAAAAATGTACAAATATGTCAAATAGGGATGGTGCTTCTCTTTAACATCGTTCTAACTGTATCGATTGATATCAGTTTGACCTATACTATTTCATTCTGCACCAGTTAGGTGATCTGAGAGCTGGAAAGCAGGCAGTAGGAAAAACAGTTGTGATTAGACCAGCTGTACATCAGAGAATCTTTCAGATAAGTTCCAACGTATTGCTTTGACAATTCGTTTTGAAGAAACATTGTGAGGCTAAAATTGCTCAAAGTGTCTTCGTTGTGAAAAATTTTTTATCAACAACAATATTGATTTTGTCAATATAATCACATCATTAATAAATATAAGTATGTAAGCTTACTTCTTGCACTGATTATAAAGTCAGATAAAAATAAAGGGATCTGCAATGCAACTATTTTTCTTTCGATAAACATACAATTAAAACAATAAACAATTAAAACAATATAAAAAAGCGTTACCTCACTTTGATTTAATGTTACTTTCCTCTTGTTCACGAATTCCTTTGAGACCCGTTTTGAAAAAAAACCATACATCAAATGAAAACACAGGAGTGAAGCCTTCAGAAAAATCACTCTCTCATCGACACCAGGCCCTTGCTCAGGAGAATCGTCCGTTAATCTCAGAGGCCAAATCAACTAACAAACTCTGCAATAAGTAACATTAAAATAAACAAATAAATAAATTAATAGGCAAATTTACCATTGATAAATTCGACAGCAGGTGGCATTGTTCCTATGCGCTCTAAAAAACAAAAGATTAGGATCAGTGATTTAGGACTGAAGTATCATTTGTGCATAAATATTCAATTGTACATAAATAGCATTCCACATCTCCGGGCTCGGGACAACGAAAATTATCTCAAGTTACATGAACAACTTGCTAATTATTTGTAAATACGCTAGGCACTGTGATCATTCCAAATTTCTAAACACATTCCGGCATGGCAAACTTTGTGCACAACAGGCAATGCATGTCAAATATGCGATTCAAATTCTCCAAGCATAGGTACAAAACCTATTACGCCATTGGTTACCTAGAAACAGGCATTCGCATCCGATCGCAACGCTTGAAAGATCAATGGACAAGCTTCGATATTCATCATTTCTTCCGAAGATCTGCTTGAGAATTTGCTCGTTCCAGACCTTAAAATGGGGATCAACCAACGAAAAAAAATGACGCAATCAGATACAAACCAGGTTTCCTTTCTACCGATGGTTTGACGGGGGTAACCTCTTTTCCGTCTTCAAAGACAACCAATGTTCTGTTAGCTCCAACAGATCCAAATTCATTAAACGCTGTACATAAATATCTCCCAGCATCCTCTGCTTTTATGTTCGATATCTTCAAATATTTATTTTGTTTGATTTCATATCGAGGCGATCGGATTCTGTCTTGCCTTATAAGGCCATTCTGATTCTTCCAAAAGAATAGCGTTCGATTGTTCGTGTCATCGTCTGCTCCGGTTGCACGGCAACGTAATCTGACATCTTCTCCGATGTTTTTCTTGTAAATGATTTCACGACTGTGACTGATTCTTGGAGGAACTGCAAAATAAAAATGAAAATAAAGTGAGAGGCTAGAATCACTTTGACAAGAACTAAAAAAAGAAAAAACAAATAGTCAACACCAGGTCAAAATTAATGGGCTCTCAACTTGAGTAGCGAAATGTAAGCATGCTGAAGCCGCATTTTCTGTTGAAGTAAAAATCTCTGAAACCTTCCTTTATGTTGTTAGTTAGATGTGTCCAGTTGTCGATATGGCTACCCAAGACTTCTTGTGTGAAGTGCAAAACTAAAGATAAATAACACCTTAAATAAACAACAAACGGAATAAAGAAGAAACTGGACATCAAATGGACCCTAAATAAAAAGCGAATATAGTTTTCGTAAAACTAAAAATTTGAAAGCAAAAAAAATTGCGGCGGTTTGAGGGGTGTGCGGTATGTGGCGTTGATTGTTATTGATCCAACTGCTCATCATGGGCTATGTTAAATATGATGACTTTCCTGTAGGATGGCAATTCAGTAATTTCCTGTGGTTGACCAATTGTTATTTCACCCTAACTCCAATTTCTACCATGTTTTATTTTTACCTTTGAATCAGAAATTGGATATACTTCTTCGTGACGCCAGAGGAAATTCATTTCGACATCGAGATCGGAAATCTTAGCAAAGAAATCAACTGCGCTGGTGCATTGTGTTGGGCGTGGATCATTTTCTGACAACAGAGTAATTAAGTATACAGACACAGATAAAAGCAATCATATGAACATTCTGCAAGTCATTCAACGAATGGTACACTGACAACTATGAGAAGAATCAAGAAATGCTGCCTCATAGAGAATGAAAACATTCCAACTCATCTTAATGCAAAACAATGGATAAGGCAAAAGCTTGCGTCCATTTGCGTAGCAATAACGAATTTTTTTTCAACCAAGAGTGAGATCTGGCAATAACGGGACTGAAAACGTTTGATTCCAAGGTTAACAGCTATGTCACATGTTACCTCCAACGATACAGAATTCACAATTCCTTTTTCAGTTTAAAACTAAGATACAAATTGGAACAGAAAAAGTTGTCCGTGCAAGTTATGCTGCGTCTCTATTCCGAACTTGGGCTTCTTATGATATATGTTTTTATAAACATCTGATTTTGTACTGCATACTTTTGATGACTAGTAAATATTTTATCCACTATTTTTCTTACATAATATTTGTATCTCGTCTTTCTAACGTCGTAATTCATTAGCTAATTGCTTTAAAATACACTATTATTGTTATCCAACGATAAAGAAATTAACGATAATGAATGATAAGAGCCTATAACACGAAACAGCATGTCTGAAAACGACAGAAAAGTTTTGTATATCCTGATTGATTCATTCTCGATAATTTAGGCCTACTTTCACGATTTTACGACCTACGTATATATTCCTAGCGGTTCAAGTTTCTCACTGAATTATTATCGAAAATGTGTGGTCCCCTCGATGAAAGGCCATGAATTTTACGGGCAAGTCAACCAGTAAGAGATTACTGCGATCCCGTAATTACAAATTCTTTCTTAAATAGAGATTGTGACGAAGCGCGCATTGAAAGTAGATGAAACTCAAAATAAACTCGTAAATTCTGTTTTCTTTTCTCCGCTTCGCATTAACATCCAACAACCTAACGTATAACTTCTCGTTTAACCTATTCCACTTAACGTCATTCCTCTCTTCGTGCTCTTTCTGTTCTCCTCTCAACTCACCTAATAACATCAACAAATTAGTCTCGTTCCAGACCTCTCTCCCAATCTGTCTAAATTCATTTTTTTTTCTCACATCTTCACACTCCCCCGGCCTAAAATATGCATAACCCCCAAAACAAAAATAATAAAAATAAATGTTAGATGACAAAAAAAAGTAATACCTAATAACCTGTTTTAAAATACTTCAACTACAATCAATGAGTCAATTTTTATTTGTTTTTCTTTCCTTTTATGTTCATGGTTCTTCTCAGCAACATATCTCAATGTCAATTGTCATATACACAAGCAGTTTGGTGAAAGTCTCTTTCTTTCCTTTAGTTCAAAAGTCTAATACTGGAAATCCGTAACGCTCTGGAGGCCTTCGGTTGCGTCTCAAATCGTAAGGCCGATCGTTTTCAATTTCAAGTCCTCTTTCGATTTCTTGGTGTCCTGGATCTTCAATCTCAAATATGGATTCGTCAATTTCCGATTCATCACTGTATAAATCGTCGGCTTCTTGCGGAACTTCTTCGAGTTCGTAGTCAATTTTAAACGGCTTCAAACTGTTGAAATGAACAATTTTCCTCTTTTTGTCTTTCAGCGATTCGATTTCATAATCTCCTTCTTGGACTCTGATAATTACGTAAGGTCCGATAAATTTTTCTTGTAAGCCTCTTGCTCTAAAGTTCTTCAGAAGTACTGTGTCTCCGATGCGGAATGCTTTGCTTTGCTTCGAGCGATACTTGGAATCATAATTCTTCTTCTGCTTCTGTTGTGCTTTTTTCAATCTTTCAACTACGATCTTTCGTAATTCATCTTGCCTCTTCTTTAAGTCTTGTAAATATTTCGCAGGACCGTGTGTTGGCTTGGGTTGTGGATCCTCTATCTCTGTACCTAATGGCAATCTGACGTCTCGGCCATATAACATTTCGAAGGGTGTTGCTCCGGTAGAAGACTGCTTGCTCACTCGGTATGCCAAAAGAGCGTGAGGAAGTTGTTCGTCCCAATCATCTTTATCGTTGTTAACTTTCATTCTCAGCAGGGCCTTTAATACGCCGTTGAATCTTTCACAAAGTCCGTCAGTTTGTGGGTGATACGGTGTAGTGCGTCGTTTCTCGATTCCAAACAATTTGCACATGCTTGCAAACAAGTGTGATTCAAAATTTCTTCCTTGATCGGTGAGCAAAATAGATGGCATTCCATGTCTTGCAAAAATCTGTTCCAGGGCTCGAACAACTGTTTCAGCTTCTTGATTGGGTAGTGCTTCAGCTTCAGCATATTTTGTGTAATAATCAATTACAGTCAGAATGTACTTGTTACCTTGTCTTGTCGTTTTTAATGGACCGATAAGATCAACTCCAATCATGTAAAATGGAATTGGCCGAATTTCAATTGGCTTCATAGGACTGCGCGGTCGAGGAACAATCTTGTTTTTTGCACAAATTTCACAACTTTTACAAAATTCTTCAACATCTTTGTGGAATCCAGGCCAATAAAATTTCCTCTGAAGCATTTCAAAGCTCTTATGGATGCCCAAATGACCGATTTGCGCATGAACTTCTTGCAAGATTTTTGCCGAAATGTATTTTGGCACGACAACTTGTAGGCGCTCGACACTATTTGGATCAGTCCATCTTCTAAACAGGACGTCATCTTCTAAAACCAATGAACTGAAATTGTTGTACAGGGCAGAAAGCGTGTCTGTGCAATCCTTTGGTCGTTCATCGGGCCTCCCTCCGGCGTGTAGCCAATTTTTGACCATTGAAATGTCTTCATCCAAGTCTTGAAGCTCATCAAATTCTTCAGTTGACCAGTTGGTTACTTTAATTCCTTGCACTGGAGCACGTGAAAGGGCATCTACGTGTTGCATCATTGTGCCTGGTCGATGCTCGACTGCATAGTCGTACTCTTCTAACTTTAATATCCAACGGGCTAGCTTGCCATTGGGGTGTTTCATTGCTTTTAACCACTGAAGGGCTCTGTGATCCGTGAATACTGTGACATGTCTACCATAGACGTATGGGTGGAAATATTGTAAAGCCCAGACGACTGCAAATGCTTCCTTTTCTGTTGTTGTCCAGTTCTTTTCTGAACCTGAAAAAGCTTTGGATGCAAATGAGATTACTCTTTCTGTGCCATTCTCATCTTCCTGTGTTAAAACAGCTCCTATGCCTACATCACTGGCATCAGTATACAATACATAGTCTTTGTCTGTGTCTGGAAATCCTAGAATCGGCGAGGAAATCAATTGTTCTTTCAAACTTTCAAAGGAATTCTGACAGCTCTGGTTCCATTCGAATTTGACATCTTTCTGCAACAGACGGTGTAAAGGATGCGCGATGTCGCTAAATCCAGATATAAAGCGTCGATAATACGAAATCATTCCGATGAATCTCCTCAGCTCAGTTAGATCTTTTGGAACTGGGTACTCTTTAATTGCTTTGACTTTCTCGGGGTCTGGGGCTAGGCCAGTATCAGCAATTTGAAATCCGAGGAATTTTACGCTTGTTTGTCCAAAATGACATTTCGATGGTTTCAGCTTCAGTCCAGCATTTTGGATAGCGTTGAGTACTTCTTTCAAATTGTTTAAATGCTCCTCGAAATTGTGACCAACAATCAGGACGTCGTCTAAATAGACAAGGCATTTGTTCGGTAGTAGACCTTGTAAAACATTTGCCATCAGCCTTTGGAACGTGGGTACTGCATTACAGAGTCCGAAGGGTAAACGCTTAAAGTGGAAGATGTTACCCCCGGGAATGACAAAAGCTGTTTTCTCCTGGCTCGACTCTTCCATTGGCACTTGCCAGTAACCCGATGCTAAGTCGAGGGTTGTGAAATACTTGTGGCCTGATAACGTGTCGATTAAATCGTTGACTTGGGGCAAAGGGTAAGCATCTTTAATTGTTACTTCATTGAGCTTACGAAAATCGATACAAAATCTCCAGGAACCATCTTTCTTTTTAACTAACACGATTGGGCTTGCCCACGGTGATTTGCTTGGTTCGATTACATCATTCTGCAGCATTTCTTGTACTTGTTCTTCGACGACAGGCTTTAATGCATTCGGAAGACGGCGTGGTAGCTGTTTAATTGGAGCAGCATCTCCTGTTTCGATTTTATGCTCTGCTTGAGAAGTAAGACCAATCTCTGATAAATTTGTTGCAAATATTCCTTGGTATTCTCTCAGTACACTGCTCATTTGTTCTCTTTCTTCTGGGTTGAGCTTTTCCAGATCGAAGTGCAGCTCAGGCTGTTCAGAGAAATCGTTAGAATTAGTATTACCCCCTGAATCTAAAACTGGGTCGTTCATTTCTATGTCAACCTGCTGCAGACAGCCTACACTTGTGCCTTTATACAATTTCACTGCGTCAGCCCCCGGGTTTATAATTTGAATGGGGATAGTTTGTTCTTTGGGCTTCACAAGAACACTGGCGATCAAAACTCCTTTTTCCGCTAAATCAAAATTGGGCTCTAAAACGCTTTCAGAAATTATTGGATTCCTGATGTGTGCTGTTTGTACGATTTCATGCCTGCCTGGGATTTCAATGTCATCACTCAAAACAACTACAGTAGGATCTTTCAAAGCGGCATCAAACACTAACAATGGCTGACATTTTGAATCAGGAAATTTCATTAGCATATTGGCTGTATCGATCACGACTTGATTGTTGACAAGCCAGTCTAGGCCCAAAATAACTTCAGATAACATTTCACTGGCAACATAAAACTCGTGATTTGATTTATGTGCGTCATTGACTTCAATGAATAATTTGGTTTTTCCTAAAATGCCTATAGGCGAATTGTTAGCGGCCTCGGCGACAATATCAGAAGGAAGTAAAGGCTCTTCATTTGACATCAAAGATTCCCATTCATTTTTGCTTATCAACGAAATTGACGCCCCAGTGTCAATAATACACAGTTTGTTTACTCCATTGATTTTGGCCTCAACTAACAAGGTTTTTCTTTTGTGAGCGGGCGAAGCAGCAGATAACCTAACTTTTGAATCTTTTTGAGGCGTATCTTTGTTATTCTGACTTGTGCTTTGACCTGCACTTTGACCTTGACCGACAGCCTCTGTTGATGTTTCTATTTCCGTGCGACAAAATTTTGAAATATGGCCTTTACGACCGCAACGATAACAGGTAGGAGGGGGTCGCGTTTGACTGGTGCTACCTGAAACATTGGGATTTCGGTGTTGATTTTTTACTGAAACAATCTCGGGCAACGTGACCTGGTTTGTGGCAAAGATAACAGGTTTTCTCGGAGCTAACATTACTACTTCGTCTAAACTCATTATACGTCGGACACTGTTTAGCGACGTGTCCAAACCCATTACAGTTAAAACATGTTTTAGACGTAAAACTCGAATTTACAGCTCCGATTGGAGTGCGGTTTTGTCTATTTGCGCTCCCTGCTTCAGCTCGTAAGGTTTCGATAGTAGAATTGGCAGCCTCAAATCTTCGAGCTATCAATACTGCATCTTCTAAGGTGCCTGGCGGTTCTTGCAAAAGTTTGTTTTGCGTCGGACGATCTTTCATGCCAAGTATAAACTGGTCTACTAGTCTGTTTGTATATTCTTCTCCTTGAAATCCACATTTGGCTCCAAACTCTCTAAGAGCAACAGCAAATGAATCAACTGATTCTCCGGGCTCTTGGGTTCTTCGATGAAAATTATGTCTCTTCTCAGTCAATGTCTGATTTCTTTCGAATAACGACTTCAGTTGCTTAATCCAGTTCTTGTAAGCATTGTCTCCTTCGGCAAATTCGATCGATTCAGCTAAACGAAAAGCGTCTTCGCTGAGGTTAAAAAGTAGAGCCAGTCTCTGTTTATTTTCATCTTTCAGTTCAACAGCCTCAAAATAAAGGTTTGATTTCTTTACAAACAAATCAAAATCGTCTCCAATTTTGTACTTTTCTGGTCTTCGAAACAACGAAAGCGAACGGTTTTGCTCAGGAGGAACCTGGGCGGCTGGGCCAGCTGCAGGATTATCGTCTGGCATTTCGAAGTTATATTTACACTTTGTTTAAACATCTACATCATTTACAAATGCGTGCGTCGTCTTTAAATTCAAGTCCTTGTTCTTTGTGTCTGTCTCTCCTTGCTCTTTTCGTTCGTCTCTTGATTCTGAGTTTGTGGTTGCGTGTGTCCTGGCAGGATCGCCAAAAATGTGACGAAGCGCGCATTGAAAGTAGATGAAACTCAAAATAAACTCGTAAATTCTGTTTTCTTTTCTCCGCTTCGCATTAACATCCAACAACCTAACGTATAACTTCTCGTTTAACCTATTCCACTTAACGTCATTCCTCTCTTCGTGCTCTTTCTGTTCTCCTCTCAACTCACCTAATAACATCAACAAATTAGTCTCGTTCCAGACCTCTCTCCCAATCTGTCTAAATTCATTTTTTTTTCTCACATCTTCACAAGATCAATGACCTTTGCTAGAAGGGGAGCCTAACTGCCCATTCCATGTCACTAATGTGTGTTCTCTATTCAAAAGGGAATATAATATTTGTAAGGAATATTTAGAAAGTTTATTGGTTATAGGCCTAATCACAGACTAATCCAAAATAAACATTAAGATTAAATGGTTTTAATATTAGCTAAGAAGACTAGACTTTTGAAGAGAAAATCGATGCCCCTTCTCAACCTAGCAAAATACACCTAAATCTACGCGCTTAGTCTTTGTGTTGCCTTTATCACAATTGTAAACGTGCAACAAATTTTTAATCAACTTACACAATAATGTCTCCAGTTTCTTTAACTCATGTTTGCTGTTAGGCGAAGAATTCAAACGTCCAACTCAAATATGGATTACATCTTTGTACAAGTATGCATGCATTGGATCAATGGCTTCTTATGACAAACTCAACTAATCACAAATGAACATTTGTCGTTTGAATAAAGTTCAACGACAAGTACACTACACAAATCATTTAACTTTCGAAATGGCAGATGTAGGATTCTATTGGTTGGAATACTAGGTTCCAAGTGCGAAGTCTAAATGAAGTCTCAAATAATGAGTAATAGAATGTGAAATGCATGGAAAGGCAGTTTAAAATGCACTTATGTCAAAATTTAGTCTCACTCGGTTACTCTTTAGGCCTAAGTCATGAAAGTTGGCCTCGTTGACTTGTTCTACCAATTCAACTAAATTTACCACCTTTATGGGGGTATGTCACCTTGACTATTCCTCCCTTGAAATGCACTTGAGTGTGAATTTAATCTGAGCAACACTAAGTTCTTGGCTTGCAGCTAGCAGATAGTTAAACCAAACAATTTCCTTGCAAACACTACTGAAAGATAAAAGTGCAAATACAATCACTATGAGTGATCTACGCCTGAAAACTTTCAAATTGAATGACAGTTGCTAAGGTGCAGCCTAAGGCCTTAAAAACACATAGTGTTTGATCAGTAAGGGCCTCAAGCACGTGGATTTAAGCTTGAAAATGATTGGATGGCTTTATAAAAAGAGGATTATGGGTAATTACATATGCTGAGAAGCGTTCCAGCGCAATATGGCTGCCACATTATGACATGATTATGACACGAGAGAAGGAATTAAACATGAAACAAAATGATTTGAATAATAAGATTAAAAGGATTTAAGCAGTAACTATTCCTATCTGCGGGACATAAATTTTGATTGTTATTAATTTAATAAAAAAGCTTATCACAGGCAGAGAGACGTTGATGTAAACTTGATTATTTTTATCTCTCTTTTTACGAAACACTGGGAGTTACAATATGGTAATTCTTAATACAATTGCGGATTCATTGCCCCCCAACAATCATTCGCTTGATTACAATGTATTAAATTCATAGAAGGAAAAAGCTAGCTTTAAGTCATTCAGCCCAGAGACAATGACCTTGAACTTGAAAATGGGCAAGCCTTGCCCTAATAAAATCGACAGAATAAAAACGGGCAGTTTCTCCTCAAATTTAAGCTCAAAGAGGAAAATAAAAATAGTTAGCCTTGAATGACTTGTGACTTTGACTTTCTGTCTGATGGTAGGTAGGCCGTTTGGAGTTGAATTTAATATAGAACCAATCTTGCAAGTGATGAAGGTGGTGGTGGTGGTGGTGGTGGTGGTGGTGGTGGTGGTGGTGATGGTGGTGGTAGTGGTGGTGGTGGTGGTGGTGATGATGGTGATGAATGAATTCAGAAGATGATCTGATGACTGGGAATCTCTTTCACGAAGAATCCATACCATATCTTTGACGATGAATTAAAGTGAATAACCAGAGTTAAAAGATGAGATCGCATAAGTTTATAAATAGCCTATTGTATTTGGTAATCCAGCTCGTGGCGAAAGAAAGTAAGGTAAAAGAAAACAATGCATGGATTAGGCCTTTCTTTGTCATATTTTTTGACAAGCGCTATATATCTCAGGTGATTCACTTCAATGTTTAGGCGAGTTGATAGATATACCAAGGCTGAACAACTCGCAAAGCAACACGGGAAGAGTCTTAGAAACAAACTGTCAACTTCATGACAGAGTAATGATGGTATGGGAGGAGGTACTTTGGGTAAGTTGAGCAGCAGATAATCGGCAAAACTTTGAGATATAACGAAAAGAACAGAAATTTGAAGGGATTGTGTGATTTGATGGAGTTGAGCATTGTCTTAAAGCTAATGACAAAAGCAGTTGTATAGATCAAAGGCATTTGAGAATAAGCATGGATTTTGGTCATCTTCAAGACAAGATTAAAGAAAGAGGTCATTGCTTATCAAAGACCATTCCATCACACTCTATTCAAGCATTTTAACTTAGGCAAAATTAATAATCGTGACATCTTCTGTCTAAAAAACTAACTAGATTTTATCGAAATTGTGGCCGAATTAAAATGATTTCTGTCAAGTTGTAATCTCTAATAAGTAAGCCTATTATGAAGCATATTGTGAATTAAATTGACATATATGGTAGTCTCCATAATGTAAACTCTTGATGACTCAAAGCTAACTCAAAACTGGTTCAAAACTAAACAACATTTAAGACAACTTTGTAAATAAGCGTCATAAGATGGCATTCATTTTGACCAAAGTAAACATTTTATATCATTCAATCAACTGTCAACTCATTTCATGGAGCGCTCAAAGTAGAGAGTAAGTTTCTTAAGAAGATTAAATTATGCTTAGTTCCTGGGGCTTACTTACGAAGCAGGGGCCATAGTTGAAAAGCCTCGGTTGACTTACAGCTGAATCATGTCATAGAGGATGTGAGGTTGAAGATGGCGGCAAAGTAGAGACCTATGGAGATAGTGGTAATGAATGATCGAACGGACCTCAGGGGATGAAGAAGATCACCGAGAAAGATAGGAATCATGTGAAGTCGGATAATTCCCCGTCAAAAGCGACAACATGACAAAGCTTGTCAGCATGGGAGATTGATAAGCTCCTAGGCCACAATCTGACCACTACTGTTTTTTCGTTTGAACGTTTTCACCTGACAGTCCAGCCGTCAACGATGTGAAAGCACTTGAAATGGGATTACCACTGGAAAATGAACTTATTCCAACACATCGATGTAGATCAAACTAGGACATGCTAGCTTTTCATCTTAAACGCACATTTGATCCCACTTATTCTAAAGATTCAATCAAAATACAAAACGCCTGTACCTCTAGGGGTTTTTTCTAAGACCAAGATGGAAAAGTCCCTCAAACAATTTCCCGTGCATTTACTTTTTCTCGTACAGTCAATACCGCACGTTTCCATAAGAGAAACAAATGCAGACCAAGATGGGCTCTTTCGCTATAAATATACCATGGGAACAATCGTCACTGATTGATTAAGAACATATCACAGATGTGTAATACCATTGATAAATCACTGATCAATCGCGATTCGTGTATGGTGAATCGAAATGAATGTGACGCTGATTAATCACTCAAATTCAATATGAGATGATTTGTGACTTTAGCTTGAAATGTGCTTCGATGATAACGCATAACATTTTGTTTGAAAGAACTTCATTGCATTAACATTAACTTTCAATGTCACTGCAGTTCAGTTCATACAGCAAGAATGCACAGCTTCACGAAAGTAGTTTAGAAGTCGTTCCTCATAAATACATGATGTATGTGTTGAGATATATAAGGAGAGAAACAAGACAAATGACGGACAAAATTTTTAGTGCAGAAAAGGAAGCAAACTTAAATGGAGGGCATAAGTTTGCTGATTTTGTAAGTGAAAAAGGCTGTAAAAGTCAAGGTTGTAAGAACGAAGATTCAACCTTGTATATGTTCGAGGAAGCTACCAGAATCTATCAAAAATGCAATATCTTTTGATGTCATACAAGTCTAAAAATTCAAAATTTTCATGGAAAGACTCTCATTAGTTGTGATCCTTTGCTCCCGTCAATAGTACATTTTCCGAAAATGGGCGTTTTCCAACGATCTAAAGGGCGTGTCCATAAGAAATTTTCCCGGGGGCAAGCCCCCGGACCCCCGGTTTTTTGTTTCAGCCCCCCAATATGAATTTCGTTCCCGTGGGCCTGCAAGGTATAATAAGTACAACGGGAAGGGCCTCAATTTGATGGGTTTTGGGATCGCAAATTGTAAATAAAGCAGAATAAGAAAAGCGACCAAGAACATACCCCGGTTTTTCCTAAATAACAAAGAACATACCCGGGTTTTTCCTAAATAACAAAGAACATACCCGGGTTTTTCCTCAATAACAAAGAACATACCCGGGTTTTTCCTCAATAACAAAGAACATACCCGGGTTTTTCCTAAATAACAAAGAACATACCGGGGTATTTCCTAAATAACATTAGCGGGAAAGGAGAATTATGAGTCACTGGTCCATTCACTTGGCGGAAATAATAAAGTGATTCCTGAATTGTCGAGGGAAGGCAATGATTGTTTTTGGACACCGGCAACTAAGTTAGGCTGGCCTAAATTGAACTGTGCGGTTGATAAGAGTTTGAAATGAAGCGAATGTTGTCTAAAGGATAATCCGAATGCAGACGAAGACGAGATTACAAGGCCAGAATGTTGACATATCGAAGAATCATTTTACTGTTGAATCAAGCCAACGAAAGATAGAATTACTCTCAATGTGGTCGACTTATATTTTTTCATGGCTCATTCAAATCATTTGACCAAACTGATCTTTTCGTTTCGTATCCATTCTTGACATCTTTGGGTTCAGCCACGACTGCTTTGACTGCCCCCCCCCGTGGCCCCCCATTCAACCCTCTAAAAGCAGGCTGATCATCCGGACTCTTCATCTAACACTGTCAATTGACTATTTACGTAAATTTGTATTTGAAAAAAAGCTATTTCCAGCAGACAAGAGAAAGTTTCTCAAAAAGGGCAAAAAGAGTCCAACCAACAATTGTTTCAACACGTTGTTGTGAATTCCTTCCATTGCGATAATGTAAATAATCTAATACCAAGAGGAGTATTGACAATGCAAAGCGTGATATATGCAACACACCGAGGTAAGGCCAGCATGTGAAGGCCTTTATGCTTAAAGGCACGCTGTCGTGGTGCTGATTGGACAAACAAGACAACCAAGAAGAAGAGAATTAGGCAAGGCTCAGTAATTTCGCTGTACAGTGAAATTCACAAAGATGACAATGATCTGATTCCCTTTATTCTCGAAACAAAGCATGATCAAGAGCATGAAAGCTTAGTAATTACTCAAAGGCCAGAGCCTTGTTTTTGATTTCAACATCACAACTAGCCAATCACAGCCACGACAGTGTGCCTTTAACTCAAACCGAAGTTCTTTCTCTAAAAACAAGCAGTAACATATCAATGCTATGACAAATTAAAGAACGATTGGAACATAGAGGTAGGAACTGGGGGTGCTGGGGGCACGTGCCCCCAAGATTTTGCAGTAAACAAAGAAGTATCCTTTTTTATTCTTAGAGAATGCCCTTTTTCTTAAGGAAAAAGTGGCCTCGAAGCGTCGTGCTCCCCAAGTTTGAGATGCTTCCTGAATGTGAATAACATACTTATGGTTTTAACAGAGTTTGGAAAAATCTTTTAGTTTACAGATTTATCCTCAGTCAAAGTAGCATTTTCACCTCTCAAATCAAGCGCTTAGAAACAATCCTAAAAATTAGATTCCTTTAATCGGATTTTCCAAAGATGAAAGGAACAGCACCCCTATGGATTACGAGGCCCTTGATGCTGTTACTTGATATCAAAAAGCGATATATCATATTGGAAAGGATATTAAAAATAAAATAGGAATTCAAAGTTGATATGAACCCTGAACCATTCAGATAGGAAGCAATGCATCCCCCAATGCCTGATTCCCCGCTGGAAGGGGTGTAGGACAGAATTATAAGGGGCCACCCTGATATCAAATCATTGGAGCATATACTGGATAGAAGAAAGGGCCATATCACATTGGAAAGGGTATCGAAACGAACAGCAGCAATGTGGCTTCTACGTGAATGTCGGTCTGTTTATTTGTCAAACAATGGATCCCTGCAAGACCCAAATCTTTTCAAGAAAAGATACAACAACGTAAGCTGGGGAAACTGGAGATGATGATATTTCTAATGATGATGATGATGATGATGATGATGATGATGATGATGATGTTGATGATGATGATGTTGATGATGATGATACAAGATAGGGAAAATCTAAAGTTGACATAGGGGAGGGGGCGCAAAAAAGGGGATTAGCACATTCACTAGATTAGCCCTTTACCGCATTAGATACGCTGTAGTAAATACTGTTGGGTAATGGCCATAACTAGATATTCAAAACAGAGCCACGAACAGGGCCGCGGAGAGAATTTTTGGGCCCCGGGTCAGAATGCTGCATGGGCCCCTTGTCAAATGAGTTCCGAAAGGTACGCCGAAGGCGTACCCGTGCGCCAGAGGCGCACCCACCTAGAGGGGTCCGGGGGCATGCTCCCCCGGGAAAAGTTTTAAAAGTAAGGTTGCTAGAATCGCTCTGGTCACTATTTCCGCTTCTAGATACAATCGTAAAATCATACAACAAGCTAGTCATCATGCATAAGAATCATTATATTATAACAATAAACAGACAGTAAACAACCATCTGTATGGGCATCTTTTTTGGTTTACAAGATGTATTTAACTTTTACTGCTTATAAGAAAACTTTGGAACTATTGTTTTCAATCTCTTCTTGATTTTTGAAGCATTATGGCAATTGAGAAATTATTGATGGATGGGCCCAGTTATTAGCACTGGCCGTGGTCTAGAGACCCGCATTTGAGCCTTATTTCGAAAAAACTCACTTACTACTTATGGGCCCCTTATGGCTATGGGCCCCAGGTTTCTGACCCCCCCTAACCCCCCCTCTCCTCGGCCCTGGCCACGAACCATTCAAATACACTCTACTACATACTTAGCACGTTTTTAATCTTTTGATGATCTAAAATTCCTTAATCACATGTTAGAGTATTCGATTTTCAGTTGACAGATAGCTGAATTACCACGTTAATAACCTCGTTTTCAGTTTCATGGTTAGTCTGTTCCCCAGTTCCAATTGGATGTCATCACTGGAACATTCATTATGAATTAATTTTCAATGAAGTTTATTTCCATTTTTATGACGTTGAGGCTTAAAGCTTTCAAAAGCCGGTTGGTTTGCACAAAGATCTATTCCAGCAATGACGTATGCTGTATTCCAAAAGCGAAAATTACCAATTTGCTGCTGTAAGCAAGCTAAAATTTTGCAAAGGAACGTTTAAAACCAAATTAGATTCAAAACATCTTCAAGCCAAACAGGACATTGCTTCTTTGTTGCTTTGGATGATATTCAAAAGAAACAACGAATAACGGAAAATGACAAAATATGCGATCTACAAATTACGCTTTCTTTACCTGACTTATGGTGCATCATCAACGGAGACTTTAATTGCGAAATTTTGGTTCATTGAAATTGCGAAACAACAACTGACAAGAATCTCCGACACGTTGCACTAGCCAATGCTACTAAAGTAGGGTAATGTGGGGTAATTTGAATCTACGGTGTAACTTTGGTCTATTTGCTTTTTCGCTTTCAAACTGATCGTAAGTTGAACATTTTGATTCACGACTCCGTGGGTGTTAAAATCTATGCTTTTAGGAGTAGTTTAAATAGTGTCGAAGAATTATTTGATAATTCCTAGGGCTTGAATTTCCAGATTTTCGATGATCTGACAAGGTAGAAAACTTTCGATTTGTGCCAACTTGCGACTTCTTTTCGTCAACAAATCATGATCAGTCTCATGTTCAATCATTTGGAAAGGTGCTCAAAGTTTTTCGGAATTTGTTTGAGATTCGGTAGATTTTATTTCGATTATTTTGCAAGGCGGGCTAATTTAGGTCTACTGGGATTTTGTTATGAATCTCGTTGTGCAAGAATTGGCAATGGCTTCCAAATGAAAGTAAAATGCAGACAATATTGCAAGAAAATGGAGGTATACACCAAAAACAGCGTAAGGTACACTTTTCCGTTCATGTTTTTGTGGTTTCAGCGCAAGACGCTAGCATTTACTTCTTTCGACTTTATTTCGAAGGAAGCTTTAAGCTCTGTTTGCATTTCCGTTTTCAAGAATGGGCTCAGGCTTTGCAATGTGCGCTGATGGTGGTACGATTTATTTTCATTTTTTCTCTGTCCAAGTGTTCAACTCTTTGGCAGGGCAACTCTGAAAATTCAATCACAGTTATCCATAAGAGCATTCCGAAAAGTTAATTCTATTGAATTTACCATACTCCTGATGAATTGGATACTGCTTTTCTCGAATAGACCCAAAGTTCTCGCCGACAGGTTGAAATTACACGCGAAAGTGAGGATGGTAAAAAATTCAAAATAAATATTTAGGCTTCAAATCAAAGAACGAAAACAAGTTTCCAGGAACGATAAGAGATTCAATGTAGGTAAAACGAAGAAATATCTTCAATATGTCCAAAAAATTTGTGATGGTGCTCTATTTTTTCCGAAAAATGCCCATTTTAGACCCAAATTACCCGACCTTACCCTACTGGACGGATGTTTAGTGCCAAGCGGAATGATTAATAATAGGCACTAAGATAATATTTGGCGTAAAACGTGTTAATCAGGAATAAAACTTACACCCAGTTTCAGCAAGAGTAAAGAAGCAGGCAAGAAGCAACCAAAGCCAATTTTGGGCGAATATTATTTTGCCATTCCAAGCCATGCCGAGTTCCAGTGGTTAAGCGTGGTTTGTAGTGGTTTTGCCAACTTAAGAGGGGTAGACACTTCTCTTGATGGTTGTCGAGTTCAATTTCTGCTTGGCTTCTAAAGAAATCATTAGAAATGTAAACAATACTTACAGCTAAATATAAGGGGAGGAGGGAGGATAGAATCATTGTAATCATTGTAATCAATTGCTCGATAGTCAATGGCAAAAGAGCGTATAGGACAGAAAAGAGGGATCTAAAACACGATACATACAACATAGAACGCACGCTGAATGACACGGAACGAAGTATAGCCTGTGTGGAAATTCGACTGATTTGCTTTCAGAGAGGTTTTTTCAGAAGAAAGCTCTCTGAAAAGAAAGCAGTTGAGTGTGGACGCAGGCTAGGAATGAAGCTGATTTCCTTTCAATCTTCTTGCACATAATTGATGTTCAGAGTTTGGCTGGTTTTGGCACGAAATTTATTGGAATCTATTAACATTGAAAAAAGGTGGATGCAAAAATGAAACTAATTACATCGAAAATCAAAGGGAATAGACACAGTGATGTTGATCCATATCTATTTATGTTGGTCCAATAACACAGCGTTTTGAAAGCGAGGTCCAATCAGATGTCGTATCATCCCGTCTATTTCTAACTCGTGTGCCTTACGAGTGTCGCTATTGCCTGAAAGAAAATTTTTGGTACAAACTAGAAAGTCATGCCACCACATGCACTATCACGATTTCATACTTACCGGAAATTCCTCTCTCATCTCTATAGCGAGTTATTAGCGAATGAATTCGTAGTCATCATCATCATCATCATCATCATCATCATCATAATCATCATCATCATCATCATCATCATCATATTCATCATGTTAACAAAAAACAATAATACACTGCGAGGTGTAGTGCTCCACCATCATCAATGCCAACGTTTTTACCCCATTGGTCAAGTCAATAAGATTAACTATTTACGCCACAAACACATGCTCTCACACGATAACGAAGTGCGTTACTCAAACACAATGACGATGGGGAGGAGAATGGCTCAAATGTGCATCTGTAAATGATTGGTTAGGAATAGCAAATAATTATGTAATTAGCACATTCTTTCCAAAGTGCGTGCTATCTAAGCGTGTACTGATTAGGTGTCAAATGTGGTTTTGTAACGGACTGGGTCGAGGGAGGGTAAAACAAAGGAGGGCAAAAGTATCCTCGTGTATTCTGATGAGGTGCGTCAACAAAAGTGAGACAAACTGGTGTATTCTACTGGACCAACAACGGAGCTTGGAAGGAAACTGTGAACCAATGAGGATGATTCCAAGTGAAAAAAACTTTCTCAATTAAATGATTTCTTTTCTCTCTCCATGCCACTGTTGGCTACCCAAGAAAGTGACAAATCGATCCCTATCGTCCCTATGGAACTTCTGACTCCTCATGACAAGTCTGTGCCAGTGAAATCTTGGATGTCAAAAATCTCAGATGAAACTGATAGAATAACGTAGTTGAGAGCTGATTTTCACGAGCGCTAACGCTCCGCTGCTAAATTCAGTCCAGTGTGAATTTGGCAAACACAGTTCGAGATTACTTTGAATAGAATTCTGTGAAAGTTCAATGAGCACAGGAAGTTGGCAATTAAAACTACACGCAAACCTTCAATAATAAAAAGTATGCCTAATAAGATTTTCAATTAAAAATCCTCCAAACGATCGTATCATATGAACAGATAAAGCGTTGTACAGGTGTCCATGTTTGTTTTTGATGTTGACTCCTCGAAAACATTTTCAAATAACCATGAGTGCGTGTTCATAGGCGAAGCAAATAGTCTCCTTACAACCTGCAAGGTCTTTAAGGTCCAAAAGTATAACATTATAAATCATCTTAAATTTAGTTTTGCACGAAATTATGCTGACTTCTTGAGGAAATTTTCAATTTGCCAGGAGATGTCCATGTTTACAGGCAAAGCAGAGAATATCTTCATAACCTGCTCAATTGGCGTAATATTATGGGAGACCAAAGTTCTCTCATTTCCTCGTCTTGCTTTTATCTAATCAAAGAAAGCTGCACTTCCTAGGTCCAATAATGATCAACAAAATATTAGCTTTTAAAAAGGTGAAACCAATAAAAGCTTATCACTTATAGCAAACGATAAGAAGATTGAAAGGGAGTTACTTGGGATATAAAACTATCGTGACTTGCACAATCAAAGCAGTCGCTTTGTGAATTTGGACAAGCCGTGTTAATCTTATGATAAAAAGTGGTTATATAAAAAGTGGTTATATACCTGTGTGCCTGCTCAACCAAAACGTGAATCGAAACTCAATGAAGATTTCACTTTCTACTTGACTATGTATTTGATAAATGAATGCAACTCTTTCCGTGTACCCTAATGAGTCAGCAGAGGAGAACTGAGTAACCTCTCCACCTTCTCTTCGCTATGTTCTCTCTGCCAATGACGGTTGTGTGTATTTTTGCTCTTTGTCGGTCAGTGATCATAAAGTACATTCAGCTAAAACAATGGAGCAACCGAACACGAAATACGATGTAATCAAAGTCTTAAATTCCTTTCTTTGCACACTGGAACCGACTTTCCGGGGTTTTGAATAATATTTGCCAAACGTGAATATGCGAGCTTAAGCCAGCAACTTCTGCTTAAAATACGGACCAGCATCCTCGTGACTCTGCGAAAGTATGGAATTTACATAGAATCAGCAATGGGTGACTGTGAAAAGGTCATGAAAGCTGTCCATCTTCTACTTTTCTCTTTACATCTCTCAATGGTCAATGTCAGCAAATTTAAAGAGCTTTTTGCAACTCCTCCAATTCTCGTAGACCTCGAAAGAGACCATTAATGCTTAGCCTGGGTCCCGGACTCCAGAAAAATGAATAAATGGGGGTCTGCAACACAGGCTAATTAATGCTCAGCGCCGTAGATGTTAGGTTGTTATATGTGGAGATTGACCATATATTGTCATACAGACTTTTCAAATCCAGCAATAGAATTAATAAATTTAGACTGAATCAGAGAAAAAGTAACGTTATAAGAGAACTTAAGTTTCATATAGCTATATAGTTAACACAAATAAAAATCGACCTTCATGTGATTAAAAGTTCGAGAAATTTTCATTCATTACGCTGTCTCAGCCACGTCTCAGCAAACTCTTATATTTCACAAATGAGTCGACCTTTTATGTAGACTTATGACGATGATTCTCTTGTTTCCCTGTGCTCTTTGACTTGATGATGGCGCTTCGGTCAATAGAGAATCAAAACATGGCCCTATTTAGGCTCAAACTTCGCAATTTCTCCGTACCAATCTGACTGCGAGAGTTGTGAATTACTATCGTTACGGTGTAGATGTGATAGAATTTTCGCTTCGAATGAAGAATTGAAAACACTCCCATGGGATTGAGATTCGAAGCCGTGATTCCATCATAATTCCATTGATGATTGAAGAGAAAAGGGCCAAGTTTTTCACTGTTTCATTATGAGTCCCTCTTGAGCAAGATTTACCGCAGGGATACAAGGGAGTCATCGTTATAAGTCTACCTTTTATGCCTGCCACCATCAAGCCAGTTGATATCGAAGTCACTGGGTCATAATAGATAGTCAAAAGGAGGCAGGATATAGTTGATATTGTTCATTGGTTGTTGAGGGAAACTGCTGCAAATTATGACTTTGCTTTTCTTACAATAATAAACTCATTTGATTTGAAAAATTCTGCCAAAGATGTTCTTTTTCAGCGTCTTGGTAAGATATATGAGACCATTTCGGAGCTGAAAGAGCAGCAGACATTGTTGCCAAACTACTAGGGGACGGCTCTACTCACTATCGCTTTCTGTGATCATTTCGTTAAACCAATTCGACTTCTTCATATAGTCTGAAATAGTAGTGTGCCCGTGAAGGACCCTGGGTTACAATGGCTTTATAAGATATAAAGTTACAATAACAACTTGACAATTAATATCCAAGGAGAGACGCACAGTGCTCACCAACACGCAGCCCTGCTCTAAATTTGGCCTAATAATTGCTTGACAAAACTGACGTAGGCCTAATCCCTAATCGGTATGTCATTTCAACAAAAATTGCAAACAACCATGTGTGTCGATGTGGATCTTTAAATGATCAAAATGAGTTAAAATCCCTTGCCTTAAAAAGCATCTCAAATCATACCAAACTGTTAATAACAAATATGCGGACTTTAATAGGATTTCATTGGTTGAATCCATTCTTATCCCATCTTTGTTGAATTGAATTTATGATTAGCCTTCCCTACTACTTCTCATTGGTTAACTAAATTCATTGTTCTTGTCTTTATCAATGGTTTTTAACTCGCTATTCTAACAAGATATCATGTGTATTTGGCGGTCATGTGACCTCTTATTTCAATCCATCCTTCGCCTCTTATCTGCCTATCTCTATACTTTGTTGTCATGTTGTGTCTGTTTATAATTTTACAAATTCTCAAAAAAGAACAGTTCTAGCCTGCAAGTTTATTGCCAGATAATGTACCAGAGCCCCTAACCCTAACCCTAACCCTAACCCTAACCCTAACCCTAACCCTAACCCTAACAACAAAGTGAAAAACGGGCTGATTTCAGACTCAAGCGTTGATAGTTACCTAGGGTTGATAATACCAGACTGTGATAATACCTATGAAAAGGGGTCAGTGGGGGATGTGGGAGGCTTGAAGTAAAGGTGATACAACTAAAAGAGCTTTGATTGTAAATCATGAACGCAACCAACTTCGTCGTTAGGCAATAAGAGATGGCCAATATATCCGAAAATTCCCTTCATTTTCAATGTGGTGCTTTCAAATATTCAAAGAAAGTATTCTTTATTGCATTACCAAGCCTCTCTTAAAATTGCAGTAAGAAATGAACAAGATGAATCGTGGTTCCCAAAATTATTTTACGGTTTGAGTAATGTTATGCTTGAACAAGAGCGGCCTTGAACCTAAAATCAAGTTTGGCACTGGCTAGACACGACACTGCTTGGTTAAAGGAGCCCGCAGCAATCCATTTCAAGGTGATATGTTCTTTAAACGCATAACAGAACAATAAGGAATATGGAACACAAAGAAGTGGAGCCTCTCCAGCCACAATAGTGTTATAGGTGACAGATAAAAATGGCGTTCATGGTTATAACATTGTTTGGCACTGAACAATATCTATCGTTGCTATGGTGATATTAGAAGTATCAGACCAATGCAAAACAGAAGAGACAGCGTAATGAGTAAAAAGTCGACAAAAATGTCAAAGATGGAAATCCGTTGTAGCAGACAGAATGCCTAAGGTACAATCCTCCTCCATCATTTGCCTCACTTCAACGATGTTTAATCAATTCTACGTTTGGTTGCTAAGACACGAGCAAAGTCGACTGGCCAAATGGCTAATCTGTCGGCAGACTGATTGGCCTAGTCCATAAATATCCCGTAAAACAAAAATATCACTATTTGAATTCTCATGTATGCTCTGCTGGACCTGCTGCAAGCGTCTTGCGCTTTGTTCTCTTCTCCTGACTTTCCCTGATAGAGATACTTGTGACGAATCTATGTTTTTGTCCGAAGCAAAAATTCTAGAAGGTACGAAGTCACAGATATTGCGAAATGAATGTAAGCTTTTTTGCAGACATGGGGTGCAACAGGGTGCAAGGCCAGACACTTCATGGTTGCAAAATCAAAATCATTGTCTAGGTTGAACATTATTTGTTTATTACATACACAAACAACCATACTATCAGAAATTCCCTTGTGGACAAAGTGAGCCAGACTCTTTGTCCAATGCGTGAAATTAGATTGATCCACGTACAAGGCTGCCGCTTCTCTCCTAATTTTCGAAGATGCTATACATGAAATGCTTGTCACTTCGTAGACCAAGGGCCTGTTTACATGAGGCGGCCTGGCCCGTAAGCGAGCTAGCTCACCAAGAAACCGGCCCGGGTTTACACGGGAGATTCGATAGTGAGCCAGCCCGGCTATTGGTAGCCACGTGCCATCATTCTCTTGTGTGAATCTGAAACAAAGAGGAAATATTTTCTGGTTCTTTCAATCTTACAAAGGAACCTTGGCGCCAAATGTGACACTGCGCCTGCGTAACTGGCGGGCTGGCCCGTTTCTTCTGTTTATATGAGAGTCAGCCCGTTTGAGGCGGGATCCCGGCAGTCGATGACCAGGATCTCCGCAAAGCCTTTAAAGGGGGCCAGCCCGGCACACATACAAACACTAATTGATATTTACAAAGCTGTGAACAGATATGTAGGATCTCACGTGAAGGCGAGCCAGCTCCCTGACGGGCCAGCAACCTGATATAGACAGGCCCTAGGCGCAGACTAAGCGCAGACTATGCATGCTGGCCAGTCAAAAAGATGGGCCATTTGTAAACACCGGCATTGGAATACTGGCATCGGCATTGGAATTGGCATTGGAACTGGCATCGATATTGCACATGTACAACGAGGCATGCAAAACTGATCAGGGGGGTTATGTGACTGCGCTTTACGCCATTTATTTGCATTGTACTGCCAACTGCATTTTATCGAAGTAATCTATCAAGCTCAGTCAGCCCAAATATTTCTCTTTTCTGAAGGTATCAGCCTTCTGCATTCGTGAACCAAGTCAACAAATCAAGCCCTGGCTAAGGCAAACTGAAGTGAAGGGCAAATCACTTCCCAAGATAGCGTAGTACGTGGCTTTTGTGATTTTAGAATCAAATGATTTTTTATGCGAGTTTTTTGCAATTTCAAGGGGATCGTTATTTAATTATCTCTAGCGATTTTTTCGTGTGACTTTTCAGTAATTCTTTAGTGATTTGTGATTTTTGTGCTTTTTGCATGCAATTATTTGTGATTTTGTGATTTTTGTATGTGATTTTTTCTGTGATTTCAAGGAAAATGTACGAAAAAATTAAATGATTTACCCCTCGAACTGAAGTGGACTCGTGATGTCAGCCAAAAAAAACCTGACGTGAGAGACATGCTTGAAGTACACAACTTAGAAGCCCACGATCTTTCTGCAACTTTCCAGAATAAATACTCAAAATAAATACTCCATAATATCTAAATACTCAAACTTTGTCCCTCTATGTTTACACGATGTGCCTTATGTGAAACAATGTGTAAATACAGAAAAATGATTTTACAGATTCCCTCGACTGAAATAACAAATTTCTTAAATAATTTTGGCCGAGGGACATTCAATTCCCGAAGGTCTCGTGCACCTTCTGGTCAAACTCTTATTTTTCTCAAGAAAAGGCCATCGAAAGTCTGTAAAAATACCTTTTTTGAAGAAATGCCCCTTGCCAAAATTGTTTAAAGAAACCTGTTATTTCAGTCATGACTTGATTTGTTTACTTTGTGTACGAATGCAGAAGGCTCATACCTTCAGGAAAGAGCAATATTTAGGCTGAGCTTGATAGATTACTTTGAACAAATGCAATTGGCAGTACAATGCAAGTAAACAGCGTAAAGCGCAGTCACATAACCCCCCTGATCAATTTTGCATGCCTCGTTGTACATGTGCAATATCGATGCTAGCCTGTGTTCCAGACCACTTGAAGTGGTCTGGAACACAGGCTTTTTCGATGCCAGTTCCAATGCCAATTCTAATGCCGATGCCAGTATTCCAATGCCGGTGTTTACAATTGGCCAAAAAGATGCCATGGTTTACTTCACAACTCGGTAAACTCAATTATTCAACTATTCTGCACATTTGAATTTGAATGGTAAGTTTAGCAGGATCAACGCTCTCAGACAATGTCTTTTTAATTCAATTTTCTTAACATTCATTTCAAGTTTCTTGGACAGACTTATCACAGGTCACTGATGTCCAGTTTCCAAAGAATCCTTCAAAACAATTGAAAGTGCTTTCTAAAAGCAATCCAAAGACATTATACAGGACTGAAGCTTTTTCCCAGGCTGACAAAATTCCTCTGTAATTTTTCCAATCAAAAGACTGAAGAACAATTAGAACTAATGCATGGTCATGGTAATATTTATTAAATTTAATAATCATAAATTTAATTGTCATAAATTTAGAGAACCATAATGATTATCACCCAGGGTCCTTCCTTTGCAAGCATACAGTTATTTCAGAAAAAGTGAGAATCAAATTTGGCAAGGGCTGACACTAGCTATGACTGTCTTAGGGGCGAAAAACAATTTTCCATTGAAAAACAACAACAACAGCAACAACAATTTTTAGGAACATATGTTAAATTTATGCATTAAATATGACCCATCTAACTCCTCAGTGACTAAAATTTGGCCATATTTTGCATTCCTGCCTTGAAATCAGCACAATTAGTGAAGTTCAATAAAAAATATGGCATTAAATTCAATAATTTCTGTTGGAATTTATGTTTTAACACTAGTCATTTTTTAAAGCATTATTTCTCCTCAAAATCCTCCAAAACCAGTCATTTAAATCACAAAAATTCCAACAAGACAGCAAAATTTTCGGACAAATAGTCTCCTGGGGGGGGGGCACTCCATCTCCCAGTCCCTCCATTGGCTTTGACCCTGAATTTGGCCTACAGAGAAATTTGGACATGCACAACAATAGTTAAGCAAACAGAAAAATCAACAAATGTAAAATCTTCTGCCAGTTCAACTACTGCTGTGTTGGTTCTGCTTAGGCCAAAATCTAATTGTTAGACCATCTGCAATTGCATTTCACCTGCAAAGGGCCCTAGGTGACAATGCCTCTATAGTCTAGACGATCATGTGCAATAATGTGTTACATTATTACATGAAGTATTTGTATGCTGTTGTGGTTGCTGTTCAGAGTTGAGAGTTGAAGCACAAGTGTGTACTGTTTTGTGTCCTCCTGCATCAGGGCCGTTGCTAGAGGTATCAAGCTAGGGGGTGCACAGAAAGCTCTCAATTTGCCAACTGGTGGGCATGGCTTTTGGGCGTGGTTTTTTTTGTCACATACACATACACTGTCTGTTGAGAGGCTCAACTTTCTCACCACTAGTGGCGTAGCCATGTTCCTGCCTTTGAAGGAGGGGGAGTGAGCTGCGAGCAAAGCAAGCAGCTGTCGTCATCCGGGGGCTTTCCCCCTGAAAAATTTTTGGAGGGCATTCCCTTTAGAATGCTGGAGACGCCCCAGCACAAGCTGCCAGAATTTGAGGATCAAACGGCCAAGTTCAATGAACTCGCCGATAAAATAGCAAGTTGCACTTGCCTATACCCTCAGGAAAACCAGACTCGCAAAAATGGGCCTTAATGAAGCAAGAAGACAAAACTTTTTTCATTCAAACTTTTGCTGCCGTCGTTGAAATGCAAGCGATGAAATCTTCACCTATTTCTTTCATTATCATTTGAATTCTCATCAAAATTTCGCAATTTAGAATCCTCTTGTAACAGGAGAACATTCATTTCAAAGATTGGAAAAATTTGCTATGGCAACAGGTTGAAGTCTTGATAGAAATGCGAGTGAAGCGAGCAAACATCTTTTAAAAGATGGTTGATTTAATCTATATTATATGCTAAACAGAGGCATACACATATGAAATAAAGGCATACCTAAGTTGGATTCATTGAAACTATAAAGCTGCATGCCTGCATATCATAGCAAGCCAGGCGGTACTAAAATGATACACTGCCATATGTATGGAAATGCGAGGCAAGCAAGCAGAAAATTTTTTGATACCTTCATTGGTTTCAATCGTACCAAGCTTTCTTTAACTAGGATCTGAAAATTGCAGTTCAAATGACTTGCCTACTGGTTTCTGCTGAACTATTGTGCCTGTTTCAGGATTTTTCTCAATTTGCCAACTGAGTGTAACTTTTACTTGACTTGCCAACTGAGATTTGGCCAGGGGGGTGCCGCATCCCCAGCACCCCCAATGTAGCTACGGCCCTGCCTGCACGCTGTCCAAACGATATTTAAACATGGCGTCAGGTGTGGGATAAAGAAGTTGTAAACAGACAGATAAGTGACAGATCATATGAAATCGAAACAGCAAAGGGAACATTTATAAGAAATAGAGTGCATTTGAGGAAAACAAAGGAAGTGTCATTTGTCCCAACAAAGAACAAAGGATTAGAAAGTTCCAAGAACGGAGAACAAAGGTCAGAGAACAAAGAATTAGAGAGTTTCAAACTCATTGAAAGAAACATTAGCAAAGATCCAATCAAAAGACATTTGAGTCCAGATCCAGTTACACCCAACGGAATAAAGGTTAATACAATGATAAGAGAGAGTAGAAATGGAACTGAAACTGTTAAAGAAGCAAAGATGCAGGATGTAGCAAAGAACAGTCCTGTAAAACCAATGATAGAGACAAGGGCACTTTATCATTCAACAAGTGAGAGAAGAGCCCTACCCATTTAAAGGACTATTACAGGAAAGGACTTATCAAGTGAACTACTGTGACTTTATAAAGAGAATTTCGTGTGAATTTAATCTACAAAGGAAAGCATGTTACAATATTACATGAAGTATTTGTATGTTGTTGTGGTTGTTGTTCAGAGTTGAGAAATGAAGCACAAGTGTGTACTTTTTTGTGTCCTCCTGCACGCTATCCAAACGATATTCAAACATGTTGGAAAAAGTTTAAGGTACTGTAAGGTACAGGTCATGATGAGAAACATATAGTCAAGGCCTTAAAAATGAAATCATGATTTTCCTGTCTAAGAATTCTTGTTTAGAAAATTTACAGTCTTTGAAAGTTCTTGCCAGTGCGTAAATAATTCTTGTCTTGTCTTGTCTCGCTAACAAAAAGCATGGTCTGCACTGTATGTGAACCAACTTGTATTTGGAGCAGTAAATTGTTGGTTCTATCATCTCAGAATGACATAATATGGACTTAAATGAGATTGCAGATTAAAGTCGAGAGAGACTGTTGGTTCATGTGGTGAAGTAGGACTTGATCCCTCTCCATCCGAATTATAGGGTCAAAGGCAGTACCATTTTGGTTGTAAAGTTTGAGGACCAGACTACATGGCCACAACTCACTCAAAAGTTCATTTTTAAGTCAGGTCTACCTATCAGCTGCTTTTGAGCAATTCCAAAATTGCAAAATAACTAGATCCAAAATTGGAGAATTCGTTTGAAGTGAAAAAGTTGAGAACCATTACAGCAATCTCCTCCTTCCTTCCTAGCCTGGGTATGATTTGGACAAAGTGCAATGATGATAAGCTAAAGATGGTGACAAGGAACTTTCCCAATGATCCTTTGTCACAGAAAATCAGCCAATCACATCCATCAAAATTCTCTATCTGCACCACAATCTGTTCATCAGAATTTTCTCCTGTACAAGGGGGGGGGGTTGGAAAAAATGTGAGGCAAATGTCAAGGAGGGCACTTTGAATATGCTGTTAGACAGTGGACACCCATGAATGAAGATTTTAGGCAACCTGATCTGTATCTGTTACCCAGCCCTTGCCAATTTACCCAAGCTGACACTGAATGACATAATCAAAAACAAAGCCAAACTAGCTTCAGTCAGCATTCTGGACAAACAAGTACGCAGAGGGCGCTTTGCTAAAGGTGTTGTGTCCCCTGACATTGCAGCCAGAATAGTCAGGCGGAGTGGGTTCGAGTCCCGGTAGAACCCCACCACTTGAGCGTCATGACAAGGGGTCGTGGACTCGATTAGGTCTGCTCTATTTCTGCCATCCCAGCGCTTGGCGCTGAAAAACGCAACTTCACCTTCACTTCACCTTCACCTGTTAAACAGACTGCATGCATTTTTTGCGCTCAGTGTAAACATTTTCAAGCTAAACAGAGCAGGTTGTCTGATTTCAAGGATAATTATGTTTACAAAAATGCCAAGCCTAGCTACTTCAACTTGCTTGGAACTTGCTGTGAAAAACTGTGCCTGTGCTTTTTCAATAAGGAATGGATGCACTTGACAAAACCTTCAGAAACGAGCAGTGAATATTCTTGGTAAAAGTTTAAAGAAGCAACCTGCTTGCAAACACGACCCTCTCAGTCCGACTCAGCTTGGGAATGATTTTATCAAACAACTGGGCCAAATCAATTCCCGGGATTATCCAAGGACAAGTTTTCATGCGATAAATCACTCACCAGTTCTTCCATATCACTTCACTTGAAATGAATTTCTGTTTCTTATTATTAGCTAAATACTTCAACATAATCAATTATAGTTATCATGAAGCAATCATCAGCAATTTTCCATCACAAAACACATTGCTTTGCAGTTTGTTTGGCGCTAGGCCTTCTTCTCTTCAAAACAACAATATTCCAAACAATAAGCAAGCGAGAGAAGTATTTTCGGGATAAGTAAGCAGCGGCCTAAATCATAAAAACACTGCAGTTTTCGTCTTTTTCACAGTCATCCGCTTCGCACAACTGTGAATAAATCTATTCGCTGTGAAAACGGGGCACATGAAGAAAATATAGGGATGACAGATTGCCTGTTGTGAAAGATTGATCGATTTGCATGCCTTACAAGTTGAAACCACTGTTAACCAGGATTAACCATCCAAACGCACAACAGAAGCCATAAATATGACATAAAATGTATTCATTTTCAAATAATCGACATGGTTAAGTCGTTCTAACTTACCATTTATGTTTCATCTGTGTTTTGGAGTTGAGCCTAAAGTGGTGGAGAAAACTTTTCCATTTCCTTTTGAGTGTAGTTGAAGCGAGCGAGCACCGATCTTTCCTTTCCTGCTGTCCAACTTCAACGAACTAACCAACGTGATATGCAATCAACATCACCATCATGATCATCATTGCGATCAGGGCATCATGGGTTATCAAGATCAGAATCATCCAATCAAAGCACAATGATTCCTAAGTCACATGCTCTTGATTGTTATAAAAATAATAAGTACTTGACATTTACCATATCATGATCATAGCATCATCGACATCATGTCAAGAATCATCAAATCAAGGCATCATCATAGGCTGCGAATCAGCAAATCATGAGCAAATCAAAGCACTATCGTAGAATCCAACGGAATTGATATTGATTAATGAAGATCAAGCCATCATTGCCATCATTGCAGCAGAAGCAAACCTGTCTACTGCAGCAGCCCCATGAAATGCGAGATAAATGAATTCTCATCACATTTAAAGATAGAAAAGCAAAGGCAAAGGTGTGTGTTGTAAAAAGTCTCAATAATAACAAGAAAAGGACCAAAACATCATAAGAATGAAGGAAAAAAGGAATCTAATTACAATTGTACCCTATAATCAAAGTCTAAAGTAAGATGTAGATTAAAAACACCCCAGTTTCAAATCCAACCTTGTCTCCCTGATGGTCCCCCAGAGGTGTCTATGAAAGAAAAGTTTTCATAAAACAAGGAAAAACAATGTTTATTGCTCGCGAGTTGACTGTAATGCAGTAATTTTATCTTGTGCTCTCGTTGATGGACACCTCTGTTGCAGCTTAAATTTTGCTTGTGGAACGAACCTACCGTTCAGCCGAACAATTAGTTGAACTAGTGGACTGCCACCGCATTGCGCAAAGCTGTTACAGTGAAAGAATTCTTATTTTCAAGAAATACATCGAGGCGTCAATCTTATATAAAATTGCCATTTCCGTTTCCGCCGTGAAGAGAGAGAGATTTCTTTGCCTTACAGAACATTGATCAACTTCGTAAAGATTTTATCACTTGCGATGATGACGTGAGGTTGCATACATCTTTATGACAAGTAAATCTCAGATACAGTGACACAAGTCCCCTGTTTCCTTTCCTCTCTTTTCTCTGGCTATCGCTAACTCTTAGTTATGAATTAAAAAAGGCCACGAAGACCGACGGTCTGGTCAACAACTTATTCATTCGCCATGATCTAATGTAAAGACCATAAGATTCCTGCTTGCTAAGATATCTTTATCTTCTACCACATCTGAAGCTTTGGGCAAAAGAAAAAGGAACAAATATTAATTTCCATTTTCGCGATGAATGAATTTTCAGCTTGAAGTGTATCCTAACAGCGTACAATCGAACAATTGTGGCCTGAAATCGTACAAAATCACTTCTGTCAATGTTTGATCTTTTCACTCAAGCGATTTCCGAGAGCTACTCTTGCAAATTCCTCCCCTCATTTTTCGTTCGTTTGTTTTAATCTAACGTGGTTTCCCGACCCTTTCACAAAGGCATCAAGCTCACTAACCAGGCATCGCATTTTCCTCAGACTTACCTTTCATTTTGAAGTTCATTTGAAGTTCAATTGCATAGTCAATGAATGATTTATTTTTCGTGGAACCTTATTTCTAAGTATCAATCCTTATCGCTTTATGATAATAAACCTGATTATGGCTGTGACAAACGCTCTAGAATTTTGCAATACATTAAATCGAACCAAAATTATTTTCATTCATTAAGCACAATCTGGCTTCGGTTCATATGGGCATGGTACTTATGATACTTACGACTGTTTGCACTTCGACCTATTCATACTAAAACTTGCAGCCTCTATCTCTACCCTGCTAGCAGGCAGTTGGTAACCAGGGCAGAAGGTTTTAGAACCGGTAGATCAAATTTACTACGGATACCTCTCAGATAAAAACAACGGGCATTAACAGTGATCACAAAGCTTTGTCTCGAAACTTTAGGGTAAAGCGTCAAATTTATGATGTATTCAAAATGTTTTACACCCCAGTCTAAGTGCATGTATGCATGCAAGTGTGTAATATTTTGCCACCTAAAACGAAATGCAACTATTTACATATAAAAGAAAAGGAAACTAATTACAAAATCAATGAATTTAAAATAATTACAGGCAAGACTACATATCTAATTTAATAATCCAATTTTAAAACACCCATGGTAAAAGATGGCAGGGATTGCATTAAAATGTGACCTTGTTTCCCTAATGATCTTTTTTAGGAGTGCTATTCGAAAGAAAAGGAAGTGCCCCGGTGCATTCTACCCCGGTGAGTTCCCCATGGAAAAAGTTAGCGCGAAATCAGTCCCCGGACACACTGTGAATCTCCCCAGAACAAAACTCCTCACAAGTGAAATCTCGACTCTGAACTGGCCAACCCCGGAGATAAACTCGAGAAATTATTTCCGCGTAGAAACAGTTCCCCGCCAATAATTATGCTTTCCTCGTTTCTTACTTCAAGCTTCCGCTGAAAGTTTGACCATATTTTTCGGTCACTTCCTCCCTCCAGGGGTCACTAGGAACCCAGTGAATATCTGACCTCTCACCGGGCTACTTAGACAGGGGTGTTGTTTTCGAGAAGATTATCAGATCAATTGACTGTTGGAGCAAAACGGTAACATGTTGTTTTTGGTTTCCAGAATAAATAAAAGAAAAATGTGAAATATTAGCCTGAGACATATTAGGAAGAAAATACAGCTGGATTACTCTGGAAACATAAGATCATAGAAAAGATCTGCAAATTCAACTGCATCCTCAAATCCTTCACATACTCTTTTCCATTCATCTGGAATAGAGGCAAATCCAAAATGTGCTCCAGCTAGAGCACCAGCCATTGTTCCTATTGTATCGGTATCACCTCCTAAAGAAATTGCATACAATAATGTTTCCATGAAACTTGAGTCGGAACAATGTACGAAGGAAAATATGGCCGCTGGAACCGCTTCTTGCGCTGAGATACCATTTCCTAAGTGCTTGATAATGATCTTTGAGTCTCTTGCTTGTGATTGGTCCGTGATTAATGATTCCATTGTCTCTAATTGTGATGTGAAAGAGAAGTCCTTGCTGTGTGATTTCTTTTCATTTTTACCCTCTCCAACATCGCTCTTTTTAATTTCACTGAAAGAAGATTAAAATCTTGTAAAATTCACTCTAAAGAAGATATCGCTAGCAAATATTTTTTTGAAATTTTTAAAGATATTTTGATCAGTTTCAAGGCAGTTCTGAGATTTTTCCCGTCAATGGAGACATATTCTTGATTTTATGCCCATCGTTCTATTCCCATAGAGGATAATCTTCTAAAATATTTGTAGGGTTCGTCTCCAAAACTAGGAATTTTAGGAAATGTTATCAATAAAATATCTTTTGAAAGCTTAGTAAAGATTCCAAGAATCCGTTTTTGAATAAATTTATGTAGCTTCAAAAATCTTTCATATGATGAATTTCTCGAATTTAACCTCAGAATTACTGATTTTTGGGAAACATTTCAGGTGAAGCAATTTCAGTAAAAGTTAGTACAGAGAATGAAGCTCTGTTTTCCAAATTTTTCATTGTTATGGAAATTTTCAACGATGCTTTTAAGGCCAATCCTGCTGAATAGAAAGAATATTTGAAGGTGTTGCGGCGCTGTGCTGTAATCTCTGACACTGCAGCCAGAACAGTAAGGTGGAGTGGGTTTGAATCCCAGTAGGCCCCAACCACTTGACTTGAGTGTCATGACAAGGGGTCGCTGACTCGATTAGGTCTGCTCTATTTCTGCGATCCCAGTTCTTGGCGCTGAAAAACGCAAATTCACCTTCATTTCACCTTCTTGTTATCACGCAGGATCCTTTGAAGGCACGCTGAAATTTCAGATTGTCTGAAAATCAAATTGGCCCAAGTGGAAACTATTATGGTAACCATGGATACACACTACAATTGAAATGAAAGAAAGTCTTTTACTTTAGTTGTATTGTTTAAGTAAACCAACCTTTTTTTATCGAGTTTCACACCTTCAACTTTACTCATTGAGTGTTTCAGTTTGCCAATAAATTCTTTTTTGTCGATACTTGCTTCTGCATAAACAACGTTGCAAACAGCTAGAGCCTGGAGAATTGCACCATTGAATCCATGCTTGTTTGTATGTGTCAGTAAAGCAGTATATTTGGCTAGCTGCAAAATATCAAAGACCACATGTGAATAAATCAAGGCAGAGCTAACAGTTTTGCTGAAAGAACCACAGATGAAAAGGTTGGGGAAATTCACTTTGATAAAAATGGCTCAGTCAGTTGTGTTATTAAAATTGTTGACGAGGAACGTTTTTGCATGGGACAATGGCTAAAAAATCAACATCACACGGACATAACATACAGTATGAGGCAAGTTCATGATTCATTAAAGGTACTTCTTGAGGAAAGATTCAGATTCAGATTATTTCATTTATCAATCAATCCTAAATACAATTCCACACACTACATTACACCGAAATACATACAAAAAGAAACTGTACTACACAAAAAATAAATACGAATTACAGATCACAGAAAAAGGAAACTCTACATGCTTGTATTTAAGATTGATTGATTATAGAGGAGCTCTCTAAATAGGTTAACTAATCCAGAGAGAGCCCCTCCCCCCCAGTAAAAATAATAAAACTAAAACATATTTGCTTAAAATAAAACAAAAAAAAAACTGCTTGCCAGATTTTCCTGAATTGACATTTAACCATTTAATCAAGAAACAAGGACGATTTTATGAAATGAGTTTTCAGTATGAGTCAAGGAAATGAGTTTTCAATTTGGACCAAAAACCTGCAACAGAGTTAGCAACATGTAGAAGAGTGTTCCAATGGATGAGAGATCCAACAATACCTGAAAACAATTGTGCAGTTGGAGTTGTTGATATCAAGAATGCTTGCTTGGGTAAAAACAACTTACTGCATGTAGTATATAATAAAATAACTGGAATATCTATACCTTGATGATGTCATCCTCTTTTGATTCGAACAATGCAGCTGGAGCAACTCGCATTGCAGCACCATTTCCATATGATCTAGATCCTGGGATGAAAAGAATTTTGATGCTTTGAAGCTAAATTTAAGCTTTGAAAATCAAAAGGAAAGAAGGGTAATCAAGTTTTTGTTTTGGGTTTGGGTTTGGGTTGTAGTTGATTTCATACTTCACTTGAAAATCTTTAGAGCAAATGGATTTGCCAGCAAATAGTTATCAAAAATTTTGCCTATCAATCTAAAATACACAGTTTTTATCAATTCACAACAAAAGTTTTGACATTTCTTACATTCATCAGCACTGAAGACAAATAGTTTCAATTTGTCATAAAAATCAATCAACAGTTCAGTCTCTGAAAAACATAAGGAAACCTGAAAATTGTTCCTTTGCTGGTAGAAATGGGTCTACTGTTGTCCCATTCTCCTTCCATTTGTCAAAAATTACCCACATGCCAGGACCATAACCACGACCAGTGTCTTTGAGAAAATCTTCCAAGAATTTAGATGCCAAGTCAGTTGCATCAAAGCACCTTTTCTGAAGCAATGATTTGCAAACTGATCTTGCCATGGCAGTATCATCTAAGGCAAAAATGAAGGAAATACAAATTAAGTTATATTTACAAAAATTTGGTGCTGATAGATTTTAAGCATAAGAATCTTGTATGTGCCAGACCATTTGTGCCACTTTGTAAAGTGACAAAGAAAATATGTGTCCAGCTATTCTTTTTTAAAAAAATGATGCAATAGTTCTTCTGTTCTATATATTACTTGAAGGTTGAAATAAGTACACAGAAAAAGCATCTTCTGCATGTGCCAGTCTGCAGAGTATGGCACTTTTGGATGAGATCTCTGGTGTAAAAGGAGAAATTACATTGTTCTCTATTGTCTATTTTGAAAAGTCTATTGAAAATCTCCAGTGTGCAAGTGCCATACTCTGCACACACAGGGGCGGCACCAGCCCATAAAAAGTGCGGTGGAAAAGAAATAAAATTGATGGCCAGAAGATATACCTAACGACCTTTATGTCGTTTTTGCTCAGGAATGAATAGCAACCTGAGAAAAGTGGGGTGGATGTCCACCCCAGTCCACCCCGTGCCGCTGCCCTTGTGCACACCTGTGTATGCCTGGCTCTGCTTGTGGGACTTTTCTTTGTTAAGGTAAAGGTTTACGTCACACCAATCAGTCCGGTAAAAGGTCTCGATTCGTTAGCGACTAACAGATCCGTTAGTGACTAACAGATGGATTGGCGACTAACCAATCAAGTAGTAAATTTACTAATGGATTCCTTAGTCACTAACCGATCGGTTAGTCGCTAATGAATGCATTAGTTATGCTAATAAAACTGGTTTTTAATCGATTCCATGATGTTTTGGGAGGATCATCCCGAAGTGGCCAACTTATGTTTTTGTGATTTGTCGCAAAGAAATCCTTCTGCTTCTGGGACGCATTGCATTATTATTTTACTCTTGAGCTTTAAGAAACTGTCACGGGAAGAAACTTTTGCATTTTTTGTGCTTTTGGCGAAAATTCGCGAAAGTCTATTCCGTGAACTTATGTACCTTGATCATCCGTTTTGCGCTGATGCTGTTTCTTTTCTCTAGCCAGTGCTTTTCTCCTTACCCAACCAACCTTGTTGTGTAGCATGGCATGGACCCGGTTATGAAACACATGCAGCGACAGTAATTTCATTTGAATTTAGCTCTCCTCCGCTCAGGTAGAATTTTTTTCCTCCGGTGAAAAAGCGTTTTTTTACATGCTGAATCCAGAGGAAGCATTTTCGAGCTGCGGTTTTGTACTGTTTTTGCCGCACGCAAAACCTATCAAATTTCACTAACCGATCGGTTAGTGACTAAGGAATCCATTAGTAAATTTACTACTCGATCGGTTAGTCACTAATCCATCCAGGAGTCACTAACCGATCGGTTAGTCACTAACGAATCGAGACCTTTTACCGGACTGCCAATGGTATAAAGACACTAGACCTATTGCTCTTCTATTGTTCTTAGTGTTGCTCCACGTTAAAGATGTTTGGTGTATCATTCATGTTTTGCGCTGGATATTAGAAATGATGGGAACTTGCTTGCATAGCACTTTCATTACAATTTCTTGCATTTCACACTACCTGTGTATTTATAGTGTCCATTCTCCTTTTTCTGTAATTTCTTAGAATTGATTCCAATTAAATCTTCAACAGTTTGTCTTTTCAAACATCCCGTTGTCATGCCTTCGAAAGGGGATCCTATACAGTCCCCTACGACAGCCCCAGCTAGACATCCACGAAACTTCTCTCTTAATGATGGCTGTTTCAAAATTGTGTCACCCTCATTTGAAGCTCTATGTTGTGAAGATGCCATTGTAACTTGTTTTTTGCAAACAAAGAACAATCTTTTCGGATCTTTAAAACATTCTCTTTTCAGAGTGATCATCTGCGACGTTGCCTTCCTTCCCTTCCTACTGCCTGCTTCGTTTGTTTGCTATCTGTGCAACTACAACAACCATTTCAAGGGAACACAAGGAGACAAGGGATCCAACAACGCATGGGCACAGGGAAGCAATACAATAAAAGTCGAAAACAGTTGTTGTTGTTGAATCATTTCAATCAAGAAAAGCAAAGGACAAAGTGACAACGTGGACAAATCAGTCGTCCAAAAGTTATCAAATTACTTTTTTAAGTAAGTATTAGAAATTTCAGTTGCCTTGGCTTATGCACAAGGAGAGATTTTCAGTTGTATCGTCTTTGCCTCAAAGAAAAATAAGCTATAAAGGAGTTGATACGAGGCATGGATGGCTTAAACATGTTAGAAACTCCTTCTTTTCTACTTCTTGAAACATGGAAATGTGAGTCATTTGGATATGCAAACTGTATTGTTCATTTCCTCCAGACGGCATTGTTTGTTTCTTGCCCAGAGAGGGGTGCGTAGATGAGAGCAACAGACAGAAGAACAAGGGGCCTATTGTTTTCTTAGAGATTGCGTCCAGAGAATAGTTATCCACCAACAGCAAAAAGTTCATTCTGGCATCCCTCACTCATGTAACTTCTCCTCTGCAAATTGAAAACCCAATAAAACATACCATGCCAGTCTGGAGAGTTAGCAAAGAAAGGGAAGATGTTCTGTGCATGCTACATAAAATGCGGTCTTGACTCATACTGCACCAGATTTCCAACAACTTTGTTTCATGCACAGATAATTGTTAGCACATCCATGTGCCAGACTGCTGCTGCCATGTGCAAGATGTGCAAAGAAGATATTTCTTAGGAAACTATGAATGAGCTTTTAAGGCAAACAGACATGTTACAGCTTTTACATCAGAAATCTTTAGAATGGAATGCTTATGAAGCTAGAAAATGATAGTTCTGACTGATACTTCTGAAATATGGCTATGTGACAATAGTGGGTTAATTCAACTTTGCTGCATATACTGCCATGCATAAAAATTGCATCAAACATGCAATAAGTTGTAGAATTTCAATAAGAATGGTATTCTAGCTGTCAAGAATTTGAAAATTCCATTTAATTTGCTAATTTTCTTTTTTAGGTTTGAATGGCTGCCTTGCATTCCAACAGGATTGACATTGATGCACCGAGATGGAGTCAAGATACCTTTATGGGAAGGCTGAAGCATTTTTTCAGTATCACAGATTCAAGGACATCACTTTGTTCTGAGCAAGACCTTGATAATGCAAGTGAGCTCCTCCAACAATATAGGTAAAGGGGGAACTTTGTTACAGTATGTTGTACTGTATGAATCATAAAAGTTTTTCATCAATCAGAAAGCGAGAGAATATGAATTGATAATTCTCTTATTCTTTTCTTTTACGTAAATAACAGGGCTAAGTAGTATTACTTGTTTTGATAACTTAAAGAAGGAAGGTAAACTTTATCAATGCTTGGCTGCTAGGTATTTGATGTCCATAATTTCTTTGAAAGTTGAATTCTTTGTGGTTGTAGAAAGACTTCTTTCTCACATTTGTTCTTTAGACTTGGCAATGAACCCCCTGGTACCACAGAAGAGCAAATTTGGTATGCAAAGAAACTGTATTCATCAGCCTTCCACCCTGACACTGGTGAGAAAATGAATGTAGTTGGAAGAATGTCTTTCCAAGTGCCGGGGGGTATGTTAATCACAGGGTGTTTGCTGCAGTTTTATAAGTGAGTTCGCTTTATAATTTCTTTTATTCAAACTTCAGAACTATTAAGAAAATGTTGATTTACTGTTATTGTAGCAGATATTTTTCATTGGTGCAGATTTTAATGTTAATGGCTGAAGAATAAAAATTTTTAGCACACTTTCTCAATTGTTTTCGTTTATAGGGTATTCCATTTTTTGTAGGACAATTCCACAAGTGGTTTTTTGGCAATGGGTTAATCAATCCTTTAATGCATTTGTTAATTACACAAACAGAAATGCAAAGTCTACTATTACAAACAAGTGAGTTTTTAAGTTTTTATTTCTTACCTTATGATCTTGGGATGCTAAGGCAGAATCTGTTGGGTTGTTAGATTTTTGTTTGGGCTAAAGGTGGAAAATTAGTTTTCAAGATAAGTTCAAGACCTTTCTAGTGAATGAGTGGTGAATGGTATATACTGTATTAGTAAAAAATTTTGTCAAAACTTGGCAAATTTTAGATTTATCACGCAGCCAGAAAATCTTGCTTGATGCCTCCTAGATTTTGATCTCCACATTTCAAAATTACACCCCATGTTTTGCAATCATTCTCTTTAATTTTAGACAAATTGGAATCGCTTATGCATCTGCAACCACAACTGCTACAATTGTTTCTGTTGCTTTAAATTCTCTTACAAAGGTAAACTTTCAAGCTACAAAATATTTTAAAGGCTTTCGCATATTAACATGGTTTTTCTGCCTAAGAATTCTTTGTGACCAACTTTTGATTTTTTTTCTGATAATTGCAATTCACTTTTTTGATAGGCATCACCACCGTTAATTGCAAGATTTGTTCCCTTTGCTGCTGTAGCAGCTGCAAATTGTGTCAATATTCCATTGATGCGCCAACAGTAAGTTTTTCTGCATTTGTCCCTCGTTATTCGATATTCTTTCTTGTTCTGTGTTGTTTCCTCTACTCGATGGATCGATTATTCAATTGACTGTTGAATATCATAATTGATTGATGACTGTTCATCCTTGTTCAGAGAAATAACCAATGGTATAGCAACATATGATGAAAATGGTGAATTCATTGGAAATTCTAAACGAGCTGCAAATAAAGGAATAACACAAGTAGTTATTTCAAGGATCACAATGGCTGCGCCAGGAATGTGTGAGTTTCTTACTTCCGGGGTTCTTATGAAGAAAACCATTTATTTACTTTATTTCCTGTTTCACTCATGCTCTGACATCTATACTTCAAAAATACTTTATGAATGTTTTATGATGCTGTATTGCCAGACTTGTATCTGCTTACCCATTTATCTTTGATATAAACATACAGTACCAGTTTTGTTGTTTTGGAAGGCATTGTTCTTTAAGAAACATCAGCGAGTGTGCTCCATGCAGAATGATGACATCTTACAAACAGTAGCCGTAAATGTTTTAAAGGAATTTTCTTTCAACTACCGAGCAATAAAGATTATTCATTTTTCCCTCTCACAAATTAATCCAAAGCGCTAACCTTTTCACTTTTATGTTTCAGTAATAATTCCAGTAATAATGGATAAACTAGAGAAATACCCCTTTATGCAGGTAAGTTTTAACTTGATTTTGGAATGATACCACAAATATCCAAAGTGGTAAAATCAGATCTTTTGTACCTAAGTTTTTTCAATCTTTTTTCAAGACTAGAATTGTCAGTCTGCCTTTTTGTCACTAACGTGAGTTACCTACATCTTTGTGAAAGCGGTTCAAAGATCTTGCAGAAGCCAGTTACTTTGGTTCTAGAACTTGATCAAGCATAACCTTCTTTTAGAAGTTGTCAATTGTTGGCCATATGAAAGAAGCAAACTCCAAAGTCCCATGATCATGTAATATCATAATGGCCCATAATTTCATCTGATTTCTCATTTCTTATGCAGAGAATTCGAGTTCTGCATGCACCTCTTCAAATATTATTATGTGGAGTCTCGTGAGTATTTCCAAATAAATTTCCTCAGGTATTATTGCAGCCCATTCAGTTATAATCAGAACTGTTATGAATTTTGTTTGGGTTATTATCTAGTCTTGCATTCTTGATCAACGCATTAGTGCAATAAAACTTTTAGCTATTCTGCAAACGAGCCTGGGGCGAGCCTTATTTTCATACAATTTTATACATGTGGTTCGATCGAATGGCGTTAGAGTTTCTTTCACTAGTGTGCACATTCGAAAATCCTTCAGAATTCATCGAAGCGTCGTTCAATTGAGATTCGTTTTTAGAATAGCTAAAAGGTCTATTAGTCAATCAAAATCACTGGTTGTAATCACATATTTAATGATTAAATTTCCATGTTTATATACAGTTTAGCAAGATGAATGTCATCCTTTGACTCTTGGGCAAAGATGGCCGGTAAACCCCTCTCAAGATATTATCTTCCAGTTTCCAAGGAAGGTTTTCTCTCGCTCATCTTTCTTTTATCTCTTCAGGCTCACTCTCATGGTTCCAGTTGGTTGTGCAATGTTTCCACAAAAGTGGTAATTTATATATTTTTTTTGCCTACACCTGCGATTATTTTTGTCCCTACACTTTCCTAAGCCATTATTTAAACACGCTTAGACGTTTCATATTTTGTTGCAAAATTTTCACCACTCTTCGGCGGCCTCTTCAGTGATATATTGTTGTTACTTTCGTATCAAGACCACATTCCTCACTATATGATGTGATTTGATTTAATACATTCTATTCTTTCGGGAGAGGAAAGGGAAGAACCTAATATGTGTTACCTCATTTCTCAAAATTTCCAAACATTAGCTGTTCATTTCATATTCCATTCATTCGATTACAAATATACCGTTTCCGATACTTCTTGAGGAAATCAGGCCTAACTTTATTTCATTTCTATTTGAAGCACATTATCGGTGGAGAATCTTGAGCCAGAATTAAGACAGATTTATGAAGAGAAAAATGGACACAAATCTGGAACAGTATTTTTCAATAAAGGACTTTAATGATAATCACAAATATCCTAAAAGTGAAAAGGCATAATAGGACAATTTTTCTATCTTTGAGTCATGGTTTCATTTTTATCTAGTAATAATGTAATACTGAATGCTATGCTTAGTGAGTTTGTTAAGGGTTAGAAAGGTAGATCTAAAGTATATGGGTAAGCCTACGAGACGGATGATTATGAATAATGACCAATCCTTAAATAGCCATTATTACCAAGGGTCCTTTGCGGGCATGCTGCAGTTTCAGATGGTCGGAAAATAAAATTTGATCCAGAGCAGATAATGTGGATTCACGCTGTAGGTGTTAGAGTAAATGAACGGGGATAAAGCGACACAACCTAAATATAGCACAAAGGAACGGCAGGTGTCAGTTATCTTGCTATATGATTTTGAGACAGTCTGAAATTAAAACATGCCTGCAAAGGACGCTGGTGGACAATGAATGCTTAAAATATGATGGATGATGGTTTATTTGATAAAATTTTAGCGTCCACAGCATTTACCCATGGCCTGAGGAGAGCGTTTTACTTGGCTCCTTTTTCGCATTCTAATCAGGCATAATTCATCTTGTTCATAGTCATAAAGGATTTATGCTTATTTTATAGCTTAGTTTTACCAGTTGTAATAAGATAGCTGTAATGTATCATTTGTAGATCAAATGAATAGCAACAACTCCATGAAACTTTACTAATAAGCAATTTTGTTTGACGTAGTCATTAAATGTATCTTAATTATCTTGTTTTAGCCATCATTGCATTTCGAGAGTTTGGTATTATGTGGTAGTGTAGCGCATTTGGAATTTTGCTATGAAAAAATTAAATGTGGCATGTGTCAAGAATAATATTTGCATGATTTTGGGAAATCTACCCCTATTTTAATGTGGATCAACGAATTGGGTTGTGTCAGGCAATAGACCTTTAGCTATTCTGAAAAGAATCCAAAATCGAACGATGTTTTGCTACATAAAGTAGAATTTTCGAATGAGCACCATTGTGACAGAAGTTCTATGCCACTCGATCGAACATCATGTGTAAAATGTATAAAAATAACGCTCGATCCAGGCTCTTTCGTAGAATAGCTAAAACGTCTATTGTAGACTTCTATTGTTATTTTTTTGTTGTCATTCTTTATATCGGATCTTATCGTAAAAAGGAACCCTAAAAGTGACACAACGCCGTACAATGGAATCATGATGGAATATTGCAGTAACTTCCTGGGATAAAGAAACAAAAAAATTTAGCCCAGAAAATAACACTGATGGTTTAACCTGAAAGATGCTGTGACCATGAAATACACGATCCATAACAATATGTAAACCGTAGGAATGAATCAACAAAGTATAACTATGCGGATCAAAATTGATTCCAACAAAATAAGTACACGAATCAAAACGATGTACATTCCAATAAAGCTCGATAAAGTGATTTCCATTAACTATTTCGAACATGCTCATCTACCACACCCTTGAGCTTTTTTACAACAGAATCTGAATCGACCGACATTTTCAAACATTTTGTAAAATTTCGAATGCGTACAAAAGATATGACGACACTTAACTGAGCCTTTCGTACACAAAAGCATAGAATTATCGTTCGATCCAGAACCCATCTAGACTCGTGTAGAATCACCACAGATCAGTGAGAATCATTTGAAGGTCTTTCCATTGTTCCCACACGAAGGATATGTATGTCTACTTGGTTCTTTGAAAATTTTTTTGCAATGATAAAACCTTTTCTTCCAACCTTTCAGAAATCACAAATGATTTAGCGACAATGTTGTTGCTTTGAAAATTTATTATGAACAATCTGTTTTGAAAACCGAAGTTCACACGATGCCATGAGTCATTTCTGCTTAAAAATATCCCCGAAATGAAGAAATCTAAAGTAAAAATTGAGGTCTAACTTTCTCGTTCAATAATGGCTTTTTGCTGCCAAGGAACGATATACTTGATCGGAATTGCGTATGATTGACAACGTTTGATTAAAATGCCCGTGCTCCTGATATAAGTGCAAATTTCCTGCTGTATTACTGTAGCTGACTGTAGAAGTAATTACCTTATCTTACAAACAATATTCCTTGAGTGTTCCCAGAAAACGTCTGAATCATTTGTCAACATTAAATTTAACTTCGAAGAGCTTCCAGCCTCGCTTGCATTTCCGATATTTGTTCGTCGTTGTCCGTTGAAGCGGTTGCTCCAATCGGCTCTTCCTGAAATAAAAAGTATAATGGCTAAGAATGAAATAGCGGCTAGAGATTATTGTTCTATGGTCTTATAAAAGCATACCATTATTTGTCTCCTGCATGCAGTTCAAAGTGGTAAATCGAATACAAAATACTTCAAAGTTTAACATTGTTACTGCAACGGAAGCGCTTCACAATGGAATAATTACTGCATAAGCATCAAAATTTTGACACCCTTCTCTTTCACAATGTGAATTTGTAAGGTTCCGCGAGAAAGAATGCATTTGATCAATCAGGCAGCTAAGTTTCATGCGAAGAAAGACAAGCAACTTACTGGAAGTTCATTAGAAGCTACTGGAGCAGCAGCGCCAAGAACTCCTAAAAGCGAAAAGACAAAAGTTGAGGAGATCTGGCCACTGATTTTTCTCTAAAAACCAAATGTTTTTATCCGTCTCCTTTCACACTCGATTCTCAATTTACCTGGTGAGAGAGCTCCTTCTTAGGTAGGTAGGTAATCATATTTAACGTGGCTAGTCTGCAAAAGGCTGAGAGAGACTTGTTTCCAGCAGGGGCCACGGATGTTTTACCATCAACCCGCCACAGCTACCAGATTTCCCTCACATGGCTCTGGTCGACCCGGGTTAGAGTTAAGGACGGCGACCAAGCAGTCCAGGGTGGGATTTGAACCTCGGCCGTTCTGAGAACTTTGGTTTACGAGTCAGCCGCCTTAACCACTCGGCCACACGCTCTTTAAGAGCTACAAACTGCCGTACCCAGGAGCCCCCTAAAATTCTTACATTTAAGGGGCCCCGAGCAAAGTTTGAATAAGCTATGAAGTGCTGTCGAGTTCAGCCTTGTCTTTGAATTGAGTAGTAACATCTTCACAAACTACAGTATAGTGCCTTTATACGTATCTTTACAAAGATTGATGGGTGAACAAAAATAGTTGCAAAATAGAACTTTGAACTTGTTTTTGATTTCAAAAGTATTGTCTAGTTGGTGAAATACAAAGATCTTCTTTTTGGATTATCTGTTAGAGCAAATTGTGAAAAGAGATGTGCTGCAACTTCCCAATGGAATGACCGCACTTGGCTCACTTTGCCATGCGGAGTTGTCTCTGGTGACAGAAGTTTCCATGCTGAAAGTTTCAAGAGGCAACTAATGTTCACCATGTCACAAGAGGTCCACCAGCCTGCAATGTTGCCTTATGCCTAATGGCAGCAAGCAACTTTTGGCATCCTCAGTGTCTTAGACCCCATGGAAATCATCTGAAATTTTGCAGCACTATGGTCGAGAGGAAAGACATTAGCATCACAAAATCACAAACAACGGGACAACGTTAGTTTTATTGGGATTGTTCCAAAATGTATATATTTGTACCAGTTTATTCCTTTGCTTAAAGTTTCCCTTCTCAAATTACAGTATTTAGCTGATATTAACTTGTTTTGTCATGACTGAGTCCTGGGACCTTATCCATAAAAATTCATACTAACATGCCGTCAAACACTATGCATGTGCCAGGGCTCAAAAAAACGAAGCAGCGTGGTAGCGGCGCTACTAGGAAGGTAGCTGAAGTGCTCAAATTTCCCAGGAAGGAAGTTAGGGAAAATGGAAAAAGAACAGAAGGAAGGGGGAAAGAAGAGAAAGAAAGGAAGGGAGGAAGTGGAAAGAAAGAAGGGGAGAAAGGTAAAGGGACAGAATGGAGAGGTATACTGGGAAAGAAGACGAAAATGTGTGAAAATAAATGAAGGTGCTTCACTTGCTACTAGGAAGAAAACTAGTTTTTGAGCCTCGCGTGTGACACTAAAACTCTTTAGGTACATATCTCCAGGGGCCCCAATCAGTTTTGGGCCCAGGGCCCTAACAGACTTAAAGCTAGCCCTCGCTGTAAAATTCCCTTATACTTTTATTTTGTTAGCTTGTATTCCTTAATTGCAATCTCTTGTTTTGATGTGGTATGATGAATTCTTTCAATGGCACTTGAGTTGAAATGAAAGATAGAAAATTTTACCGATACAGTTTGCATAAGACAAAACCAGTCTATCAAATTTGAACTGGAATCTAAAATGACTTTCTTCATCATGATGGAAATAACTCTGAAAAATACCACGTACAGGAATCAATATGACAAAAGGTACCTAATGTGACAAAATAGTGGACAATCAAAACTTAAAGACATACCACTTGTGATTTCAAACAAAATTTTGTCAACTTCTTCTTGAGCTGCTTCTTCCATATCATCATCCTCAAGACTTTCAAATGTATCCTCAATCATTTCCTCCATTATTCCAGCCTGTACAAATCAATTTATGGAAAACATATTTACAAAACACTGTATTCTGCTTAAGCTGCCTGAGGGGTATCACTCTTGCAAAGGCACTTACATACAAGGATCTCCTAACAAGATTTTGCAACTTCATGATTTTAATCAACAACTTTGACAATGAAGGCTCTGTTGATGTATAAAAAAGAAACATAGATAAATAAAATAAAACAAAATGATATGAAAAATAAAAAGATAATTTATTTGCTAGAAAGAAAGAAAATGATAGTGATGATGATACTGTAAATAAGTTTGACAACTGAGCAGCAATAATGCGGCTGAATGTGGCATATCAGCAATGGTCAATTTAAACCTACTCTCGAGTACCGAATAATCGTCCCCCCGCTTATTAATTTTTGAAAAATTTTCCAACCCCCCTCGCTCTTGTTCCAACCCCCTCTCTTATTAGTTTTTGGAAAAATGAAATGATATTAGACATAATTTCTGAATAAACGCAAGAAAAAGTCTCAAGAAGTGCATTCAACAGAACCAGAGGTCAAAAGTAAATGTATCAGTAACATCACTGTTCACATAAATATATAACAGATAGGTGTTTACCTAAGAAAAGGGCTGTTTTCTATTTCTCCAAGCAGTCCCCCCCATTATTCCAACCCCCCGATTATTGTTATGTCAAACCAATTCCAACCCCCTGATTATTCCCACCCCCCCATTTATTCGGTACTTGAGAGTATATGGATTTGGCAATGCTCATGGATCTTCAGCAACATATTAGCTCACATTAAAACTGCGCTGCAATGATTCTGTGATCATTTCCTCTATCATTTACACCTACGAAAGGATTTCAAAGAAACCACCCAGAGATTAGATACATACTGTAGAAATTTCTGTTGATGACCTGTATCAAAGGTGCAACGCAGCTTTCAAATCTAAATCTTAAAAAATGATTTTATAGAAAGTAGCTAAAAGTTGGTACCATGAAAAATGTAGGAAGGAAACATAAATCAAACCTTCATCATTTCTCTTGATAATTCTTGCATTGATGCAGCTATTTCTGGGACTTTCACCAATGACTGCATAAACTGCATTACTTCTGTGCTCTTTTGAAGACTCCCAGATACTCTCAGAGTTGCTGAAAAAAATTCATCATTCTTGATGTGCAATATGCTCTAATTTACTAAATAAAGGATGTCTTAGGTACAGTATCTGTTTCTTATCAAAGAGAGATAAATCTGAGCATTATTGTCTATAGAGATACAGACATTGGAACAATCCATAAAAGTGCAAGATCCAATACAAAGAGACAGCTATTTACTATGAAGAGGGTTGGAGAATGCTTTGCAAAAAGGTTGTGAGAAGGCATAGTACGGTTATGTAATTTTTGTTCCAAAAAAATTGAGAAATTAAGAAAGGGCATCCACTATGAAAAAAAGACTTATCAAATAAAACGAAAGTTTGATTGCTTTTGAATTTCAAAGACCTAGCTTACCCAATTGGTTTTTCATTTGAAGTTCAACGGAGTTCAATTGTGCTTTTGATGAATACAGCTTATTTACAGCTCTTCTTGATCTTATAATTTCTTTGGCCAAAATTGTGCAAACATCTTTTTCTCCTTTCTTTGCAGCATCTTTCAATGACTTTTGCACTTTAGCTTCCTCCATCTTAATCGCTTGAATTGACAGATGAGATGAATTAATTCATAACCATGACATTATTTTTAGTGTGACATAGCATTCATATCTTCTCTTACTTCGCTGTCAAATTAGGAAAAACCAAACTTACTTTACTTGTAGTAGATCAATAGTTATGATGTTAACAAAAATCACCTCTGATTTGTCGATCAAGCTTTCTTCCCTCTTTTCTTACACTGGATGTCATTTCTCTGACCTGAGAAAAAATGAAATTGAATGATTACAATTACAAATTTGAAATTTCCTGTTGTTTATGAAATGTTAGCAGAAAGTGAGTGGGAATTTTTGAACTCTCTGCTGAAAAATTCACACAAGGTTGGAGAATGTGAAAAGATATTTTTGAATATCAATTTGCTTGCAACCACTTCTCAACACAGCAAGTCACAATACAGTAAATGCAATATGAGGATCAATATTCATCTCGTTAATGCGATTTGATGAATGAATTTAGTTCTAGCGAATTCTTACAGACATCAACCCTATTTAATGTCGGCCTAGAAAATTAAAAAGGAAAGTGTCAGCAAATCTTGAACCTGTTCCTTGGGATCTTTCTGTGGAGTTTTACCAAATAAACCCATGATATTTTGCAGCTATCTTTCAATGAAATTAATCTTCTTTCTTGTTTTCTCTTTAATCTTCAACAAATTGTAGTTTCAAGGTCAGTCGTAGGCAGTTATTAAAATTGAAAACCACTCCTTGCTGCAATAAACTTATCAGCCATTTTAGAAATGAATTTATGAAATTTTCGTTGATTGAATTGAATTATTATGTTTAGCCTCTGTTGCGGAGGAGTAAACGAGAAGCTTCGAAACATTTGCTTTGCAGCAGTTGTATAGATTCTCCAATAGCAACTAGTAATAATGGGAAAGAACTTCATATTTTCACTGGGAACTTTTACCCGCTGGCCTACATTAAAAATTCATCAAAAATACTTGTTGAGAGAAGGGGTCAAACACTTCTTCCTCTCTGAATAGGAAGAGCATAAATGTCATGGAGTTTAATATTGCTGAATTGAGGTCATGAAATTGACCTCATGAAAAAATGAAGAGACAAGATCAGGTAAAAATGGGGACTGACCTAAGAGATCCTCCCAAAGTAAAATAAAACTGATTTAGCTGCAGGAGTGATATTTTGAAAGTTCTCTGAGTTGTTACCTAGGTTAGTTGAAGAACTTGTTCCTGTCTCTGCGGGGCATCTTACTTTAAAGATGACATTTAGATTTAACACAAATGTTTTGTGGCAGGTATGGTCAGTGTTCATTTGACTGCAGGCAGCCGGCAGCGAGGGACTAAAATCGAGAGATAGAAATAAATAAACACATTATACTTCGTCATATGTAACGCGCAGAGATGTTTACAAGGGTATTAACGTCCAAGTTACGTTCGTGTTCAAGTTGTTTGTCCAGACAAAATGTGTTACCAGTTGGTGGATTTTCAAGAAATATGGTCGTGGTGCCTGGAGGCCAACAGAAGAAGACGGCGCTTCATTTCAGAAATCAGTTGAAAAACGCGAAAAGAATTGTCGTCAAACTTGGATCAGCAGTTGTAACAAGAGATGATGAATGTGGTGTGGCATTGGGAAGGCTTGCCGCCATTATTGAACAGGTATTGACGGTGTTGGTGTAAACAAAATATAGCTGCCTCAAACAAACCATGTGTGGTCACCATGTATGGTCTGTGGTGTGTGGGGCCTAAATTGTTACCATCCTGAATGGACTGACAATATTGGAGCAAATGTGATGAAATTGGCTGAGAATGTGCTGTTTTTTCAGCTTAGATCTGGGAAGTCTGCTTACCAGAGGCGCTTCAAACGATAAGGCACTTCAAAATGAATAAAAGTATGCCGATGACTAAAAAAGCATTTCCTTTCTCGTTTGTTCATGTGTCAGCCATTCCTTTCAAAAGATATCACTAAAACCTTGTTTCCCTGTGGTGAATCTGCCCACGTTAACTTTGAAACAATTTAAATTTGTTGCATCATCACCTGATCAGTACCAGCCAATCAAACAAACTATCATATTATCATGTGACTTTCATGGACAGGAAATAGCAGGTCAATCAAAGATTACAAGATCATATCCTTGATTGGATTGCTGGGAGGAGGGCTCTTTGTGTTATATTTTGTTTAAAGGACATAAACAAAGCCCCTGAGCATACACCAAATATGATGTTAGTGGTGTATATTTGAATATCATTGGGGTTAATTGGGTAAATTTGAATATTATTTGTGATATTATACCTTTTTTGTAAAAAACTGGTTTAGGAGAAGCCAAACTTTTAAGAAACATTAGTAGTATGTCTAAGAAGTATTAAGAAACTTTTAAAATTTAAAAGCATGGATGTTATGGCAAATATATCATTGAACCTTTATTCTTAAGCAGTGTTAACTAACCATTTGTGTTTTCAACATAACAGAACACTGGTTCTTCCTTTTTTGATGTTCTTAATGTCAAGAAACATATTTGCAGTGGTGTTAGTGACCACATTGGCAATGTGAAACTAATGGTTTAAAAAGAAACCAATTATGGAGCTTTAGTACTAAAATGGAGCTACAAAATTTCATGTTCAATTAAGAAACTTTTAGTACTACAGTGTGGCCTGATCATAGTTTCTTATAAAAAATTCATTTTATTCCACAGGTTTCAGAACTTCAAAATACTGGCAAGCAAATGATGGTTGTAACAAGTGGTGCTGTTGCATATGGTAAACAAAGGCTTAGAGGTGAAATGTCCATGCAACAAACACTGAGACAATCTTTGAATTACTCAAGAAATGGTAGCGGAGCCATCAGCCAGGTACTTTAATTGGTTTCCAGATGAACTTTATTTTAGGGGTTGTTTGAATGACCCCACTGTGCTAGGATGTCTTGCTGGGTAAAGACTAACTTGCAATTGTTGGGTTTTAGTGATAACAATAACAAAAGATCAGTAACAAAAGATCAGCAATGAAAGATCAAATACAAAAGATCAGTATTGTATGAGCATTGACATCAATTTTGACATCAGGATGAAGATATCATGGCAAGATAGGATATGTTGAACATCCAATGTAAATACAAATTGAAAATTATACAATGTGTGTTTTGTATAGCCAGAGTATCCTGGGGAGGCAAGATTATTCACCAAGGTTGACTTTTCTCCACATGCTTACAATCTTGAATGAGAATATTTTACATAATTCATAAACTCGCAAAATGCTGTATCAACATTTTTGGAATTTTCCTGTTTTTTTTTGTTAACTTGCATTGTTGGATATTTCCTTACTAACACATGATGTCAGCCACCTCCTCAAGAAGATGAAAATTCTGAAAATATATGCTGTAAATGATTGTGTCTAGATACATAATGTTTTGTTAGGTTTGTTGTGCTTCTCTCTCTATGCCATTATATGTTCATATACATGTGTACCAGAGTATTATTTGGAATTTGACTAAAGATTAAATCAGCAATTTTCAAACATTGATTCTTTTTATGCAACAAATGATTTGATTTGGTTTTAAATATACAGTATGCAATACTTCTATTTGCAGCGAGGTGGATATATTGAACCAAGAGCATGTGCTGCAGTTGGACAGGGTGGTCTGGTATCTTTGTATGAAACAATGTTCAATCAATATGGAATTTCTGTTGCCCAGGTAATGGAACAGTTTCTTATACAGTGGCAGCAAGTGGCAGTTTGTACTACAAGATTGTTGCTTTGTTTGTAACAAGGAAAGAATTATGGTTGATAATTTAAGAGAAGAAACTTTTGTAGGAGGAAACTTTTTGGATTTTCATTTATGTTTTGGTGGAAATTTGCAAAAGTTTATTTTGCTAAATTTCTTAAGATGTAAAATTTACGAATTAATCTTATTCCTGCAAAAATTCTGTAGAATATTGTTCAGAAAGTCTGTAAATTTTGCTACCTTTATCCTTTTCTCAACTGGGAAAAGTGTTTTTCTGAAGTTAATTCCAAAAATCTACTTTGCTTCCCATTGCAAAAGTTTCTTTAGCCAAAAGTTTCTTTCCTTCAGAGTTTAAAGGTATTTAGCATGAAATTTAGATATGGGTACCATTTTGAATGCAATAAAAGTAAATTCATCACAACTTTTCCAATGAATATAAAAATTGTGAGTGAATCTTTGATCAGCAGATAACTTTATGAAAATAGTGCTAATTAGAATTCAGGTCAACTTTTTCCATTATTTATTTTTAGGTGCTTGTTACAAAGCCAGATTTCAGGGATGCATACAGCAGAGCAAATTTGAAGACAACATTAGAAGAATTATTGAAAATGCATTGCATTCCAATTGTTAATGCAAATGATGTTGTGGCACCCCCACCAAGTCAAGATATTGATCTGCAAGGGGTTTGTCTTTTACTTTATCTGTATGATTTACTTTCTTTTCAAAATCTTTGTTGATTTCTTATGTTCGTTTGTTTTTCATTATGTTTATCTTTCATTGTAATTTGAATCAGTCTTAAGATGCACGTTGTTTGAAAGGTCACTTTCCCTAAATATCTGAGCAATGATATGCTGTACATGTATTAATGTATCTTATTGAATAGCCCTTTATTCAATTGCTTTTTGAATTGTTTGGTTGAAATTGGTCACTGTGCTCCTATTTAACAAGGTATCTTTTTAAGATTATCCATCTCTTTCAAAGTGTTGGAAAATGGCTTGAAATGACAACAAAATTTCCATAATTTCCAAAATTTCCAAAACTTACAGTAAAGAGTTGAAAACACTGTCATGCACTTAGGAGAGTGAAAGGTTATCCCTTTACTAATGCACCAAAGCTTTTCAAGGGGATTGTTAGGCCCTTTTAAATATCATATAGTGGGTAATATCAAGGGAAGTTGTGTTGTGAAAGTAAATACAGTATTTGTGTTTTGAACTGGAGATGAAATCTTCATATCAAAAGATAAGTCACTCTGATTCTACCACTTATACCCAGAGCCAGGTTATTACGCTGAAGAATGGGGTACAATATGTTTGTTTTTTCGGAGGGGGCCACATTCAGGAAATATTTGTAAATCAATGTAAATTAAAGTACTGTGTAAAAATAAATTAAGTATGAAAGTGTTAGTGAATAATGACTGATATTAACAAGTGTCATTTTGAAGATTCTTTTTAAGGAGTATGCTTTTGACCTTCTTTGCACGTTTTATTTTAGCTGACACCTCGCCAGCAAACGGTAAGTAATTAATTCAAGTGTATCTTAAATACATTAAACAATAAAATGCACACACACACTAAATTTTAAGTTTTAGATCAATTAATTTCTTAGCAATATTGACAATCAATTAGTTATCAACGTCCATGGATTTTATGTTAATAGGATGCTTAGATAAGAGTCACTAAAAGATTTTAAACGTAAGATTAATGGTTAAGACTATTCACAGAATCTTGATTGAGATTAAACTATGCCTACAATAGTCATTTAACCAAATGTACAGTAAGATAGAGAGACTTTCAGACACTAGGAAATCAGATGCTAAAATTATCATTACAAACAAATAGAATTATGTTTAAGTTTATTTCTTATTTGACGTCTCTAGTTGGCTAGAGACTTATTCTGAAATACATATCTCTTACTTTTTAGTTTGTATCTGCACAAAACACGGTGAGTCTGCACAAATGTAAGAGATTTGCCTGCCTGCCGTGTAATTTGTAAATGAGGCTAGTTTCCGTTTAATTTAGTTTCTATAGTAAGCTGTGTGAATATGTGACACTGAGTTGAGAAAGAGATGGAAGCGACAGGATATCATATGGAAAATGGTCTTGAGAATGGCTGTTACTGTTTCTTAGTTTGAATGAGAAAGAAGAAAGGTCAAAATGGCAAGGTGATGCGAAAGGCTAATGCATGATTGTCATTGCAATTTGGTTGATGCAGAAGAATGGAAATGGCTCAGGATACTTCCATGTCTATATTCATGACACAGCATATTTAGAATACATTTTTTGATTAATTCACATACTTAAAAGGAAACTTTCTTTTTACTCCCTTTTATATCTTTGTCACATTTAAATATTTTCATTTCTATTTGTTTTTCATTTCTCTACTTGATTTATCCATTGTGCTTCTCTCTCATCATTTAAAACTAGCCATCATTTACAGATTTGCGCTTCAGGTACCTTAGTAAGGTATATCTTTAAACCATTTCAAGCTATGAACTTGCTTTTTCCTAAAAGGGTAATCTTTGTTCCATAAAGCTAGTTCGAGGAAATTTTGTTTGAATGGGATACTGGAAATAGTGTGCAGAAAAGGCTTAAGTTGTTTGGAGTTGTGTTTCAATCCTTTATCATATGATTAACTCAATACACATGCACATGCACTTAAACCATACACGCAAATTTATGTGTTAGCCATTCACCTTTAAAATTACTTTAACAGTAAATTTTCTAAATCTTACAATGAAAATTCTAAATTTCATTATCAATGTGCCATGAAATTTCACGGGGATAGTCTTTCGTAAAAGTGAACTTTGCAACTGAAAAATTGTGAGGTTGAAAAAGAAAGGAGAAGGGTGTAATAACCTGTCCCTGCTTGCAAAACCAAAGCAATTTCATCTTTTGAATTATTGTTATTGAAGAAAGTTAGAGTGAAGATTGGTAGAAGAAATAATTTCCTTACAGTATTTGTATTGTTTATATTGTTATTCTATCAGTTTAGAGTATTTGTGTTTTGTTTTCACATAAAATGATATGCTCGTCAAACATGTCATGTGACTGTAAAATCCATCATATGTGTGAAATGTTCACATTTAAGATTAAGTGATGAAATCTATTCAATGTTTCCTAATCACTGCGGTCCGACAGTGGCTACATCTATATCTCTTATTGACACACAAGCATAATTTAAACAATTTTCACCACTTTGATTAATAGCAGTAACCCCCATCCCCTACGTAGTCTTGAATCCCAAGTTAAATCATATATTAGGCGTATCTAAGAATACTAAAATGGGCAAATCTAAGGCTAGGCATTCACTTTTTATTTATATCACATGGCTGAAAAGCCTTACTATTGTTGAGGAAGGTAAGTCAATGTTTTTTATGTCCATTTTGCTTCTCTTGTAAAATCGAGGCTTTTCAAGGTCTGCCTTTGGTCTTAGATTCTACTATTTTGATTGTGGTGTAGAGCAACAGACGATTTATTGCATGGAAAAAATGAAGGATACACGGAATTGTCTTGTGATTTCTAATTGGATTTTCTCTGACCGAAAACAAAGTTTTGATCTTCAGCCCCAATACTTCATTTTTTATCAACAGTATAATTCCTTTTAAGCAATTCTAGGAATATTAATTTAAGAGTAAGGAACGTTAAGTTCGGTGCATACTTTAGTGGTACAAGCCGTTGGTTGATTTTAATGTAAATTGATCATCGAACCTAATCTGAGCTCTTGATTTGACTCTATGAACGTTCATGAATTTTTATAGGTCATCAGCCTCAAGGACAATGACAGTTTAGCTGCCTTATTTGCAGTAGAAATGAATGCAGATTTATTGATCCTCCTCTCTGACGTTGATGGCATTTATACTGGTCCTCCAGATCAAGAAAACTCTCGTCTCATTGATGTATTTAGACCTGGGGATATTGAAAGTATCAAATTTGGTGGCAAGTCAAGAGTTGGTCTTGGAGGCATGGAATCCAAGGTTTGTTATCAATATATACTTGTAGTTTTGCATCATTTTCAATGTATATAGCTGTAATTCTTTAGTTCTTTGGATGAACTGAAAAGCTATTATAACTGGTACAGTGTTACACCCATTGAGTTGCATTGTTGTCAGAATTTTTCAGCCATTCCGAATCCACTTCTTTTGCTGGCTTTGTGAACATATTTCTCAGAAACAGTCCTCATTTGGGGAGGCCACTTTTAGGAAAACAGAAGTTCTAATCTGTCTCAGATGTAAATAAAGTGAATTGCAGTCGGAAGCCTAAGGAAGATATGTAGAACGTATATACTTTGTTTAGGAGACATTTTTTGAAAGAGCGAGGTTCGTTGAACATATTGCGATGTCTTTGCATATAGCACAAGCCCTGTTTTGTCTTATATTATTTTTCACGTGACTTGTTCTATTTACATTGCAGTACTGACACGATGTTGAAATGTCATTAGATATGCATTTGTTTTAGGTCCGTGCTGCTACATGGGCACTTGAAAATAATTGTGCTGTTGTGATTGCAAATGGAGAATTTAAAGATGCAAATATCATCAAACACATTGTAAATGGCAGAAGAATTGGAACATTTTTCACCCTTGCAGAAAAAGTTGGTGCCTCAATTGAAGATCAAGCTGCTAAAGGTTCGTATAAAGCAATTTTGATTGTAAAATGATTAAGCATATGTTCCCTTCAGCAAATTTATAAATTTGATTATTATTTTCAATAGAAGACCTAGAGAGAGATTCAATAGAATTTTTAAAATTCTTTTTTCAATTTCTGTTGAATATTGAAAAATAACGGCAACATTAAGAGGCTCGTGGGAAGATAACTTTATTCTCAAGATTATGAAATAATTTTAGAGACAAAAATCTTGCATATCGGTTCAAAATTTACTGAGCTGCGAGATTTCAAAGATAAAAAATATGCGATAGCTGAAACCAGAGACCCCCAGATTCGAAGATCGAAATAAAAGAAGCTTACCCAATGTCATACCTCTCGTTGATATCAGAGCAAACCAAATATGACTTCTAATATAATTTAATCCTTGCTTAGCATTGCAGATGTCCAAAAATAGTGGTTCAAAACATAATCAACCAGAGACTGAATCTGTTTCCTCATAGCATCCATATGCTTGAAAGTTTGGTTGTCGAAAACCTGTTCAAATGTCATTTGGTGCACCCTGAAAAAATTGAGAAATAGCAGGAACGATGACCTATGGGACATTTACCAAAAATGCCATTTCAAGGCCTCTGGTTTCAGCTTGACACAAACTTGGACTGTAAAGGCTTGTAACTCCATGAGTTTTTTAGCGGATTTACAAGATTCTTGTGTCAAAAATCAATTTAAAATCTCGGGGAAAGGGTCACTTGATCAAGCGTCCATGCAGCAAATCGTTATTTTTTGTTATTTAATCAAACGTTGAACAATTTTTTGAGAGACCCTGTACTTTATGTTTTTATCTCATTCAGATATTAGTGTTTTGCTTCATGGTGCTTAACGGACATTTTTTTGCCTAGCCACATAATTTTTTGCTTTGCTTACCATTGCTCCTGTAATCAGAGAGATTTAGTTATATGATCAAGATCTAAAATTGCTATGACGATACCCATAGTCTGTCCACGTTTCTCAAACCATTGATTTTATTTAGTTTCTTTATTAATTTCTGATGTCTTTCTTTTGTGACAGCCCGAGAAGGAAGCAGAGCCCTTCAGGCTCTTTCTCCTAACCAGGTAAGCACGATAAATCTAGTTTAAATTAGTCACAAATCAATTGAAGATACCTTTATAAAACATTAGTGCACTAGAAAATGGAAGATTATGTTGACCTGGGAGACTTTGTGCCCAAAGACATGAGGACGGCAGCAATTAAGAACCAGGACAACTGTTTTATGTGTTTGACACCTGATCTCATAATCTTGTATTCTGTTATGGATGATGCCCTTCAGACGTTAATTAAGAATTATATATGGCTCTATTCCAGAATTATTTTTTAGATATTCTATATGCTTAGGTAAATTGGCTGTTGAGTTACCCTTCAGATGTTATATCAAGAATTAGCATGTGATAAAAATACTGATAGTACAACAAGTTTGGTTTCTATTATTTAGATAAATTTCCTGTTCATCTTTTAGAGAGCAGAAATTATCTACCGTTTATCAGAACTACTGCTGGAAAGACAACAAGACATCTTAAATGCAAACCAACGAGATTTAGATGCTGCCAGAATTGCTGGAAATCTCGCTGCACCCCTTTTGTCTCGTCTTGCTTTATCAGCCAGCAAAATAAAAACATTGTCTGATGGCCTGAAGCAAATCGCAGATGACTCTTTTGATAATGTTGGACGACTTCTGAAAGCAACACGACTTGCTGATGGGTTAGAATTGAATCAGGTCACCGTACCAATTGGTGTTCTTATGGTGATATTTGAATCCAGACCAGATGCTCTACCTCAGGTATTCGTTATTGAATATTTGTCATAAAAACCAAGGCCTGTTAATTGTTATTACAACATTTAGTGCGTAAATCATTAGATCGACAGTTAGTTTTTTATTCTTTACTTTGTTTTTGTGGGAACAGACATGGTTAAAAGTTAGCCTTAGCAAATTTAAAAAGGTGCCCTACTTCATTCAATAGCGTTGACTCGTGATGGTTCATTGTGTACCTAAAGAAACAATGGATTCGTAGGCCGCACATTTCTAGCCATTTCTAGCTTATTCAGGTCTACTATTCAAGGCAAATCTATGCATGGGACCTTCAGTTTAACCTCATTTCCAAAGGACGGGATGAACAGCTAAGTCTTTGGCACATCTATGATTTTCGTTATTTTCTTAGCTTGTTATTTTCAGGTAGTTTGCACAGCAAATAGATAGAAAAAGAATTTGATTTTTACATTGGCTGGGATTTCCTGATTTATATATACATCTGAAATTCTTCTTTTAGGTTGCAGCATTAGCAATTGCTTCAGCGAATGGATTATTATTAAAAGGCGGGAAAGAAGCATACCATTCTAACAATTATTTATTTTCTTTGGTTCAAGAAGCTCTTTCAGTTCATGGTGCAGAAGGATGTCCTCATGCAACTGCCTTGGTACGTTTCCTTCATCATTTGATTTGTTCATACGTAGCTAAATTGTTATTTCATAAGAAAGCACCACAAATTCTCTATGGCAGATCTTTGAGAGTTGATTAGTGTTAAATGCGAACCCAGTTGCTGCAAGATGTGGCAAAGGGATTTTGAAGCAGTTGAAAAAGATTTCTTGTACACCCGCAGGTTGCTACATTTGGAATGGTCTTTTTTGCTCTTTGGATATGATAAACATTTAAAACCAGACATGGAGAGTATGAGCACTGCTTATTTTTGTTGAAGGTTAAAGTGGAAGAAATTTATTCGTTAAGGGTCACATCGATGTAGTCCAAATTTCATGCTACTGCAGGTTCATCGGAAATTTTTGTCAAAATAAGCCCATAGTAACGTTGGTAACGTAGGTCACCTTTTTGTAGATAAGTACCCGTGATGACGTCAGCGACTTATTACAGTTGGAGAACTGTATTGATTTGGTGATTCCACGTGGTTCAAATGAAATGATTCGTAAGATTCAAGATGAAAGTAAACATATTCCAGTTCTTGGTCATTCTGAAGGAATATGTCATGTTTATGTGGATAAAGATGCTGATTTAGAAATGGCGTTGCAAATTGGTATGAGTTTTCTTTCTTGCACTATTTTTTTTGTAACTGTCAACATTTCCCGAAGAAAATATATTTAAAAGTAGAAAATATATAAATTTGTATAGGGCATACTTTTAGTGGATTGAAACTGTTTTACAAATATTAGCTTGAGTTTCCTCGCGAAATCTTTGATTTCTCCTCCAAGTAATGTTGAAGTGGTCGAAGATCGCCCTATCAGTTTTTGAAATAGCTCTAATGTTTGCTTTCCTCAATTTGTTTGTAAATTTCTCCCAAAGTTTTAAATTTCCGTTTGTCTTGTACAGTTATTGATGCAAAATGTGACTACCCAGCCGCATGTAATTCGATGGAAACACTTTTGGTTCACAGAGAACTTTTAAGAACATCAGCATTTGATCAAATTTTGGATGAATTAAGAAATAACAATGTAAGTTGAGTTTTGACACTTCATCTTGTTTGTACATTTTGTTGGTTCTATCTTTAATTATCAGGAAAACTTGCAACTTCCTACATGTTCTTACTAGACTGATTACATGCTTCTCAGTTTTCTGAATTGAATGGAATATTGCTTATGGCTTCAAGCTGAGACTGATGTCAATACATTATCAAAACACAGAATAGTTAGTTCAAATACGCCTAATTTGCCGCACGTTAACTCCAGTAAGCTTGCTTCTTTCTTAATAAGGTTAGACTACATGCCTATTCTCAGCGTTTTTAATGATACAATTACAAATTATGCATAAGAGAGACCTCAGCTCACCATTTCAAAACACAGACTAGTTAGGCCAGATGCGCCCTCATTTACCGCGCGCCAACTCCAGTCAGCTTGCTTCTTTCTTAATAAGGTTAGACTACATGCCTATTCTTAGCGTTTTTAATGATACAATTACAAATTATGCATAAGAGAGACCTCAGCTCACCATTTCAAAGCACAGACTAGTTAGGCCAGATGCGCCTCATTTACTGTGTGCCAACTCCAGTCAGCTTGCTTCTTTCTTAATAAGGTTAGACTACATGCCTATTCTTAGCGTTTTTAATGACAGAATTACAAATTATGCATAACAGAGACCTCGGCTCACCATTTCAAAACACAGACTAGTTAGGCCAGATGCGCCTCATTTACCGCGTGTCAACTCCAGTCAGCTTGCTTCTTTCTTAATAAGGTTAGACTACATGCCTATTCTCCTCATTTTTAATGATAGAATTACAAATTATGCATAACAGAGACCTCAGCTCATCATTTTGCCCCTGCTAGGCATAACAAGTTAATCAGTGATTAAAATTCACAAAGACATTTTGTAATCAGTGGTGGGGCCATATGTGAGGATACAATGTACCAAAAGCAAGAAACATAGATTGAAGCATAGATGAATAACGGAAACATAGATTGAAGTTTAATTTTTACTTTCAGGTAATTGTTCATGCTGGACCTCGTCTCTCAAAAGCCTTACCATTTGGACCAGTACCAGCGAAATCTTTGAAAATAGAATATGGTTCACTTGAATGTGCCATGGAAATTGTTGATGATGTTGAAGATGCAATAAGACATGTTAATGCACATGGAAGTTCTCATACTGATGCTATTGTCACTGAAAATGGTAAGCCTTCTTTAATTCAGCTACTTTTCGTATTTTAAATTCTTGTCATCTATCAAATATCTCTCCAAATTGGATGGAAATTGACAGCTATTTTGTGTAAGATCAAGATCTTTTCGAAACAATTTATGGCAGCAAAGGCACAACACCGTTATTTTCTGATATTGCACGTCACTCACGTTAACAATCATTCGTTCTCTTACATTTGTGTTACCAATAGTTGTAAAATGAGTTTATGTTTGTTTAGGTGAAGCTGAGAAAAATCTAATTCAGGTATATAACCTACCATAGTTGTCGCAGACTTAGGGAAAATGTTATTTAGAATTGTATAATGTGAAGGAAAATTCAAATGCCTTTGATTTAAAGTAACAGATACAATTGAACGGTAGTAGTTGGTGACCTCGATCATTCAAATACATGTACTGTTTTCTAAGATTGGAGGCATCCCACAACAACATTACTCTATTTACTCATGAAAATTATATTTTTTCTCCTTTAGATCGTATTGCACAGAGGTTTATCCAGGGAATAGATAGTGCATGCGTATTCCACAATGCAAGCACACGTTTTGCAGATGGATATCGATTTGGCTTAGGTAAGTTTCCTTTGTTGTAGTTTGTATGTTGTTGATGTGTTGCTGCAAAAGGATTGACAGTATGATGTGTATTTACTACCTTGCAAAAGAGTTGCAAAAGAGTTGCAAAAGAGAGCAATGTTATTTTGATACATTTTTATACCGAAGACTCGATTGAGTAGCGTTGAAGCTGCTATTTTTTTGTGCAAATTCGAAAATTCTACAAACTGTAAAGAAATATCTTTCGATTCAGATTCTTCTTAGAATAGCTAAAAGTCGATCAAATCTTTTGGGTAGATGGTGCACAGGTAGAAGTCAGATTTTGGACAAGAGCTATGTTTTCTGCCAGCAGCAATAAATTAATGCTTCTCTGTATTGCATGTTTTAAACTCTAAATTTATTGCCGACGTAAAAGCCATGTTCGGCTTTCATTTTAGCTAACTCCAAATAAGTTTACATTTGTTCTGTGTTCTTGTTTTGGGTGACTATTGTCTGACGAACTTTCTTAATACAATGTGTATTAACTTGCCATACAGCATCGTCAGTCACTCCCCTTTTTTCTCTGTACAGGAGCTGAAGTTGGTATTAGCACAACCAGAATCCACGCACGTGGTCCAGTTGGTGTTGAAGGATTGTTAACAACAAAGTGGCTCCTTAAAGGAAATGGGCATACAGTTACACAATTTAATGAAGATGGCAAATACAAATTTGTACATGAGCCATTAGAAGTCGATCCAGAAGCGTACAATTCAAGGACTGCTAATGAATGATTTGCAGTGAGCTAATGGCTTTGTTCTCGTATGTATATTTCGAGTTTGGTGGATTTTTTTATTGAAGTCAGAAGTGCATTTGGAAGGAAAAACCAGATGTGCTGCCAACCAATAACTACGGCCATATCATAGCGAAAAGTGACTATTCTGTGTAGCATTTGCAGGATATCTGAAACTTATACAAGTCTTATCTCCCCAGTAATCATCTTGTGAAGTAATCATTAGTTCGAGTAATAATATTGTGAAGGGAGTAACAAGAAATTGCCAAATTGATGCTTGCCACCTTGATGACCTTCATGTCTGAATACTTTTACTGACAAAATGCTGTATTTGTTTTTCTGCTTTTATTTATATGCTGATTTTAAGGTAATTAAAGGAGACACTTAATGAGAATGACTTGTCTTCAAAAGACATTATTTTTTGTAGTGAGATGAAGCAGTTAATTTCTATCATAAGTGAGTGGAAAAATGCCGACCATTCCCCTAACTTTTACAGGGGTTGGTTTAGCCGGCTGCCTGGGTAACTGATGAGAGGCCTAAAAAGTACTCTTGTTTGAAAAATCATCAAAATTTGATTTCATGACCGATAAATTTCTTTTTTGTTAATTCATCGAAGACCAAGTCTTTTTCCCAGGCATAGTTGATCTTGTGAAGGGCTGCCTGTATGTGAAGCATACATTCGGCAAAGAATACTTAGAACTGCACCGCGTGCATTATTTTAAATTTTATTACAGCTGGCATCATTTTAAAGCTGTTTTATATAAGGACTGCACTATAAGCAAGTATTTAAGACTACACTTTTGCTGCTGATATTAGTTGCGATATGCACTTGGAGAATATCTAGTCATATCATGGTTTTTTGTGATCCAAGATGCAGTGGCGTAACGCACGGTGGTAGGAGTTAGAGTAACTCCAAAGGGCCCCCGAGCTTTAGGAGCCCCTTACGAATTTCAGCAATGTACTGATGTGTAGCTTTTTGCACTGAATACCGTAAGGCGGCCCCTCTAAAGAGACCGAAAGAGTTCTAGTGAATTGAAGACCGCTATGATGTGAACTGAGTGCAAGTTTAGTTTAGTATAAGTGATGTAAATTGCAGACTGTTCAAAAGTGCCTTGTTATCTTCTAGGGAATATGAACGTTTTAAGCAGATGACTTGACAAAATCCTTTTCTATGCGACATCAAAACTTAACGTTCGAAAGTTTCCTTGGGGAGCATGTCGTCGATCACAATCCTTGTTGCTGAATTCCATGTTGAAGTTCTATCTAAGATACGATTTCTGGCATTCTAAAGAGCATGGTTAAGAAAATTTTCCCGAGGGGATACCCCCAAATGTAGCTCGCATCTCTCAGTCATCACCCCCCCCCAATATTTTTCTTGTGCAAATATGCCTTTATATAAAAACTTCCATAGACACCAGTTATGTAGGTTTTGATGTGCTGGGTTCGCCTTGATTTTGCCGATAAAAACACTGCTTTGATGTTGGAAATTCGGCATCCTTTTGTTGATCTATCTATCGATCTACCTATCGATCTATCTATCTATCGGCCGCATCAGAGGGTCCCTGTAAAGAAGATGACTTTGTGATATGCATGTAGACATTGTTATCTTCAAATAGCTCCGTTGCTGTACCTGTCTTATGATAATACTATGTTTTCGTTTTCTTACAAAATTTGTTTTGAGAATATTGTGGGATTTAGAGATTGAGTTTAGAACTTGATCTTAACTTCTTTATTATTCATATTTTTATAGATATTGCAGTATGTGGTAGATCGTATTTATTATTTATTCATCCATTCATTCTTACCAACAAACTAGAAGATTTAACGTAACTAGATAATGATAATGGGTATCAAAAATATTTCATAAGAAATTACTTGTTTGTCGTTGTCCTTGCTGCTGCAGAACTTCATTGAAGTTTTCACAAGAATCCTTCATGTTTACATTGTCTCTGAGTATTTCACATTGATATTTTATGAAGAAAGGAAAGCATGGCCAACAAGAACTTCAATTGTTTAAACATTTTTAACGGGGAGAATAAGGTATTGGAATGAATCGATGTTTGATTGATAACCGAAAGTTTGAAGTATTTCTTGTGGCTGTTGTTCTTTTTTCCTGTGCATTGAAAATATTGATGAAATTGGATTTATTAAAAATCACATTGATATTTTATGAAGAAAGGAAAACACTGGATCGACCAAAAAGAACTCGTTTCAATTGCTTAAAAATCTTTATTACTTGAGGTACTGGAGAGAATATTTGAGGTACTGGAATTAGTTAAAGCTTGATTAATAACCAAAGTATTAAGTATTTCTTGTGACTTTTCTTTTTTCTGACCATTGTGAATATTATGAAATTGGATTTATTAGAATTCCTTTACTTCGAAAGACGTGAAAAGGGCCATTGATCTCTTCACTGAGAGCAACATACAAATGTTTGTCATTTCCTTCAAGGCTTGAAAACTGTGCTTTGCAGCAGTATCATCAGATATAACGAAGTGTGTTTGAGTTAAATTGTGCCAATTTGATTAAGGGTTTCAGGCTTCTTTTCACGCATTTTGAAGTCACGGATTTTTGGGTAACTAGATTTACCGTAGTCTTTCATGATCCCTCCATTCCCTCAGATATTCTTCGCGCCGTGTGACATATTTTTCATAAATTGACGTTCGTTTGGTCCTTGGTCCATGCGATACAAAAGTCCTTAATACGATGCAAGAAACGAGGAAAACTGAAAGGAAATTTTCGATGGTCTTTGCAAAACGTTCCCGAAGTGAGTTGCCAGGAACCAGTTGGCGCATGCGCAATTTGTTGTTTCCTCATTAAATGTCACGTCATGATTGCAAATTTACATGAAGTACTTGCTCCAAACAAAGGAGAAACATTTTCATGAGAGTTCATGGCATCGAAGAAGAACAAGAATTTTTGATGAAATTTGAATTTCAGATCAAGCAACGGAGAATTTAAAACAATTGAAACATTGAAAGAATTGTTGCAAAGAAGGGCATAAGGCATTTGATAAGCATCACCACAGGCAGGGATTGACGTGCGGCTAAAAAGGCCCAAACTATTTAGGCCCATACGTTGTCCATCATCCCGCTTTGATTTCCCCTGTGATCTCAACTGTTTTGAAGCAGAAGAAAAACGTCGGCGAACATTGGTCAAAGACATGAAGCTGTATGGCGTGACGATATTATACAAAGGATCGAAGGTCACTCTTCTCAAAAGAGCATTGGATCTTCAATCTTTTAGCTTTTTTCAAAGGAGCAGGTATGATGATGATGATGGATCAAAAAAGATACTGATCTGCTGATCGTGATTCGTGATCTTACATAAATACATAAACATCATTTTCGATAAGGCAGGCATTTTTTGTGGTAACCTAACTGGTTGATATGGCCTACCCCAGTGGAATTGGGTTGCTCCATCCACCACATACATACGCCAATTTCTTTTATCTTATTGACATTTCTGGTGTTTAGCATGAGCCTGTACACCGCATAAATGTGTAACAAATGCCAATTCCAGTGTGGGTGGCCTACTGTTATCAGGGGCACACTTTCAAATTTTGTTTGGGGGTGTCAGCATGTTTTGGACCAACAAAATTTTTTTGGACCGACCAAACCTATGTAGCTGTTTGCACTCATTAGGAACTTGAAACAAGCAGTACAAAATGACTGATAGTGCTAAAAGGAGGGGGTCTGGAGGCAAAGCCACAAGGAAACATTTTGAGGATACACCCTCTATTTTGGCTAAGAGCACCTCTCCTGATCCCATGCTTGTTGGTTCCAAAAAAACTTTTTCAGGATAAATTTCAAGTAAAAACCACTCTCTTTGACTTAGAAAACCAGAGTTTTTTACAAGAAAAATTGATTGCAAACAAACCTTAAATCGCTTTCCAGTCACAGACACCCCTGGCCCAGGGTGACGGAGACTGCACCAGAATAAGGCAGCTTTGAATGGAGCAAAAAAAGTTTCTTTTCACCAAAGATTGTCTGACAATGTGCAGCTAAATTCTCCCAGGACAGACACTAGCTTTGTTTGAAATGCCATTACCTATGTACAGTAGCTTTTTAATCATTTAGTGTGAGAGAATTCATGGATTTTACTGCAAAGTTGCTTGTGGAGAGGACTCAAGCAGGATTAAGAGCTTCAGTAAAAGAGCAAGGTACATCTGAAATATATTTTGTTAAAAAATGACAAATTCAGCTGCAGTTCATTCTGTAAATGAATAATTGCTTTTTGCTCTTCTTCTATACAGGCCATGACAGAGCTAAGTGTGTAATTTATATGAGAGAACATTAGACCTTCAATTAAAACCTTATTTGTTCAAATTGGAAAATTTGCCTTCACTCACAATCAAATGGAACTGTGCCAAATTTGCTACTTGCAGCTAGAACGATAGGTTCTTGCATGTGAGAACAAAAGATATGTTCATGTTAATTTTGTATCTTTCACAGCTTTCTAAAGTCTACTCGCAGCGAACACCTTCAACTTTGTTTCACTTGCTACTTCACACACAGGCCAAATGATGCATTGTTTCCAACCAGGATGATTTGTTACTCCCATATGAATATTTTCATGTTTTCAATAAAGTAGTGGCTGCCATTATTTATCGATAAACCAATTGTTAAACAAATCTTTTCATCGATATACAGGATATCTTTGTCACGTATTTGTGCGGAATGATTCATTAGCTGGTGTTGTTGTTGCTGATAATGAATATCCAAGCAGGGTTGCTTTTACATTATTGGGAAAGGTAATGTCTTAATTATTCTCATCATTCATTTACTTTCTTGAAGAAAAGCATGAAAATTTTTCTTGATATATTAGGTTCGATGGAAATTTCTAGACCTCCCATTGATACTGTTGTAGATGTAGTTTATACCTTTGCAATATTTTTCATGGAATTATTAATAATAATAATGATAGTAAAAGACATTTATATTGCGCCATTTATCCACACAGCTCAGAGACGCTTTACTTTACATAAAAATATTCTTTAAACGAATGTGTCTTCAGTCTACACTTAGAAGTTTCTAATGAATCCGTTTCGCTCAGTGCATATGGCAGTTTATTCCAAAGAATTATTATATTTGGATTCTTCAATGGTTTTTTTTTGTTTTAGCTGCTAGATGAATATGCAAATGATTATCCTGCTTCAACTTGGCCACAACAAGGAGGAAGGTGCTAAAGAATTTTTATTTTAGATTAGAAAAACTGTTGAAAAGATGATTTTGTTTATCCAAGTAGAAACTAGAATAGCCTTGATTTTATTAAGCCTGATTGATTTAAATTAAACTGCAAATATGAAATTTCTATCTGTATACAATAGATGATTGATGGGTCTAAATTAATTTATTGCATTGTTTTTTCCAGAGAGTTTATCATTGGGTACCAGATACTCTAACACTATCTACATTTATATATGTACTGTATCGTATAATTCATGTTCTTTTGCAGTGATCTTGAATATCCTCCTTGTGAAACGTATCTTGCTAAATATCAGGTGAATATTTTGTATTTAAAATCTCTTTTAAGTATATGACCATGATAAAATGTCTTTGATAAAATTGTCATGAAGGGGTCACAAGTAACAGTGAATGGTTGTAGTAATCATAGAAGTGAAATTGCAAACCAACCTTTGTTTTTTGTTACCTTTTTCTGTTTGTTGTGATGGTTGTGTTATCCTCTAGCTCCCTCCATCAAAATACCAGGCCCATCAACAGACTTAGTCCCCTGGACTTTTTTTAAATTGTATCACTGTTTCGTAAACTTTGTGCTTCAAAAGAATGGCAATTAGCAAGACCAATTTTGCTCACCTGGAAAATGTAGTGCTCAATTGTAAACAGTTTAAAAAGATTACACTATTTTAGGTAAATAAACATAGCGTTTGATTATCTGCCAAAATTGTTTCTTTGCTTGTTAGAGCAGTATCTCAGATTTTAAAAGACTTTTCAGCCAACAACGAACCCCATGTGGATATAGGATAGTGATTCAATTGATCCTGTCCCTACTTAAATCAAATAGAAGTGATCTCGTGATTTTCTCATCAGAATCCGAAAGATGCTGACCCTATGATGAAAGTGCAATCTGAACTTGATGAAACAAAGGTTATTGTGGTAAGTAAAATGAAACAGTATATTTCGTTTTATGTTTATCTTTAAATAGATATCGTTTCTTTATTTTTGAGGTATTGTGAAAGGTGAACTTGTCTTTAGAGAATACTATATGGTATCTGATGCTTATATGTACTGTACCAACGTCTGCCTTGAAGAGAAACCAAAGCAGGGACATATTACTTGTTGTTCCTCTCACAATTGTTTGGAACGATTATATCTTTTTCTTTCTTTAAAAACTTCTCTGACAGTTAAACTGCGTTGTTTTTGTGGCTATAGTATGTGCCCACATTATGAAATTGGTGTTTATTCACTTTCATCTTTCAGCTCGAATATTTCAATTTACCTTGTTTAATTCTATTTCTTTCAATTTGTTCGGTCATTAATATAACTTTAAGCTGTTTTACTGGATTGAGCGATGTTTTCACACATTTTTATACGAAACTCTTGATTGAGTAGCGTTATAACTTCTAAAATTATTGTGCACATTCGTAGATTCTACAAAACGTACAAAATATCGTTGAATCCAGATTGCTTCATAGAGCAGCAAAAAGGCCTAATCTGTCAACTGATTTCCTCTTTGTTTCCAGTACAATACAATAGAGCAAGTTCTACAACGTGGTGAAAAATTAGATGACCTCGTTACGAAATCTGAAGGACTTAGTTCATCATCAAAGGCTTTCTATACAACGGTTGGTTTTTGTTTATTTTGTCATTTTGGTGATGTTGTTACTTTAGATGAACATGAGTGGACTGATTGCAAAATATTTGTTGAACACAGTCTAATATTTCGCTGTGGTCACATCTTGTTTAGGAAGAGAAACGTAGGTTCCAAATCTGTGGAAATGTCGATCAGAAGCTCTATGACCTTTTCTTTTCACTGTATGGCTTGAAAGAAAATTTATTGTAGCTGCGTAGCTACTGTATAATTTTACAATTGGACTTTTCTGAAATCAGGTCAGTGTTTCGGAAATTGGAGGATTTCTTTCTTTTGAGGATTCAAGAGGAATTGAAACAAATGAACCAGCGTAATTTCTAGACGTTTTAGAATCCAATAGGATAACTTCCAGGACATCCGCAGTTTATGAATTTTTACTGCATGGTTTCTTTTGCTAGCCTTTCACTCTTCTGGTGTACGATTTAGAAATTTTACGCCGTACTTTCGCAGGATATTCAGGATTTCTGAAAAGTCCTACGGTGATGTGATAGCAAACTAGCTTTCTTTCATGCTAGCTTTATTTCGGTTCAAAGAAATAGTGGAACCCATATGTTAGGACGAGATGGAGTTTTCTGTGAATGGATTTTAACTTTTAAGAATGATGTTGGAATGTGATATTGTTTTTGTAATTAAGTCGACCGGATAGGAAATAATTATGAATCATTTCTCGTAGGCCCGAAAGACCAATTCCTGTTGCGGCTGGTGAAAGCTATCTATTTATTGATTAGATAATTCTCATTTGATATCAGGTTTTAGTAATTAGCTAATGTCGCAAAATCAGTTTGTATTCATATGGGATAGCGTACAGTACAGAGAGAACGCGTTTGTTCAAAGTTATATGCTTTAGGTGGGGGGTACATAACATATTGCTGGAAGTAGTATGTGCCGCCTCTAGGCTAACGGTATTCGGCGAAATAACGAAATAGCGAAATAACGAAATAACGAAATAGCGAAATAACGAAATAGCGAAATAACGAAATAGCGAAATAACGAAATAGCGAAATAACGAAATAGCGAAATAGCGAAATAAGGTAAAAGTGGCCTTACGAAAATATTATGATTGTGAAACAGCGAAATACGACAAATTTAGGCCAAACAGGAAAACTTTACAGAATATTGCAAGACGTTGCAGTTCTTTCAGATCAGTCATCCTCCGTCATTCCAAGTGCAGTTATTTTGCATAAGAAACCCCTAAGACACAAGGGTACTGCTGCGTGCAAGTTTTGCTATAATCTAATGAAATGTTTGGAAAATTGTATGATGATTATTATCCTATTGATGCCCTCAATAAAGGGTGACACACTTCCTTGAAGGGAGCACTCGATCCTTTTCACTTTTTCAAAACTTTTTTCTTGATTATGGAAACTTTTTTCGGCTTTGAAAAAGTTTTGCGGTGGCCCATTTCAGCCACCTAGTTCTTTGCCCCTAAAGTTGATAAAAGTTTGCTCACCTCTTTTAAATGTTTTGAAGTGCTTGGACTAGAAAGATTTTTAAAACGGTAGTATAAAGCACTTTATGTCAGATACATGAATTTTTTTAAGAAACTGCTTATAAGAAACTCAACTCTCAGATTGCCAAAGATTAAGAAACTCCAGTAATGGGAAAATGCAACTTAAGAAACTATTTGTTTTGACAAAAGAAATTTGATTTATTTTCATTTCTTTTCTGTATCATATTACTTGGAAGGTACTTGAATAATGTCTAAACATTGGAAAAGACTCACAAAACATTGCTTCGAAATGTTCCAGGGCAGCAGGAAGTAAACATGAAGAGTTTTACGTAACATTTAAAAAAAACTCGTAGGAAACTCCGAGTGCTCAAAATCCGCATCATGAAGCAAAACGAGCAAGCGAAAGTACCCTTGTGTTCCTAGACAAAATAAACAAGTTCTCTAATGCCAAAGGTAATACTTACCAATACAATATTTTGGTAATCTTAGGGGTTTCTTATGAAAAATACCTGAACTTTGGATTACAGAGGTTGACTAATCTCGAAGAACTGCAACATCTGCAACATCTTGCAAATTTTTCCTGTTTGGCCCGTTTCTACTGTTCAAAATGAACACATTGTTGTCCACTCTCAGCCGTGTTGTCATCGATTTGATGCCCAAAGACCTTTGATAATGATGTGGGCCCATATTTGTCCTATTTGTTTCAGAATCATAATATTTTGGTTAGGCCACTTTTTCGGTATTTCGTTATTTCGCTATTTCGTTATTTCGCTATTTCGTTATTTCGCTATTTCGTTATTTCGCTATTTCGTTATTTCGCTATTTCGTTATTTCGCCGAATACCGTTAGCCCCGCCTCTAAGGCTTGGTTTGAATCACGTTGGAATGCGCAACCTTCTCTAAAAGTTGGTCGCTTTTTGGCGGAAACAGTTGGAAAGTTCTCACAAGAGTTAGTACAAAGCAAATTTATTGATTAGAACCAGTTATAGCACTGTAGACTCTGGAAACAGGGGCGCACATTCAAATTTTGATTGGGGGGGGGGGGTGTTCGCATGTTTTGGACCGACTAAAGTTTTTTGGACTGACCAAACGTATATAGCTGTTTGTAGTCATTAGGAACTTGATACAAGCAGTGAAGAATGACTGCGTGTGCCAAAAGGAGGGGGTCTGGGGGCACAGCCCTCAGGAAAGTTTTTGAGAATACACCCTCTATTTTGGCTTAAAACACCTATCCTGATGCCACGTTTGCCGGTTCTAAAAAATGTTGTTTGCCTTTTTGAAACAAGTTTTCATAAATTGGCATCTTCAGGATGAGTTTCAAGTAAAAGCCACTCTCGTTGGCTTAGAAAAGCAGAGTTTTTTTCCACAAGAAAAATTAATCGCAAACAAAGCTAAATTCATCGCTGTAAGAGTACCCTCTCTCACATATTCACTCAAAGATGTTTGATTTGACTTTTCCTGTTTAGCTTTTGCGGTGGACATTTTTCCTGTCAGGTCAGACGATGGTTTTTGGAGAGTATGTTCACAATGCAGCATGTACAAAGAAATTGTTTTTCTTTTGTTGAAGTTGAACTTGCAACGTGTAATGTGTTCCATCTATGGACCCTTCTGCTTTGCTTCATTTTACTGGCTATTTTGTGCATCATATTAGCCTTCTTTCCCGCTTCCTAAATGGAAAAGCAATAGCTCGTATCGCTGTTCTTGTTATGATGTTTTAGTGAATTCACTAAAATGGTTCAAGTTTAAGCACAATCTTTTGTCACACACCGAATTTCTTTTTTGCCTCATTTGATAATGGATCTAGATTTTCAAATGCAGGTGTGATCTTACGTACAACGCCTTCTTTTTCGCGAAGCACAACGAAAGCGACCGGTTTTAGCTTGTTTTTCCTTTAAGGAGGCATTACCTCGGCATTACCTCGGCATTTTTGATATCTACAATGCTAGCATTTAGTTGAAGCATATCAATCTTTGATAGATAACATTTGTAACCAATTTTTCCTTTCCTTCCTTGGGATTTACTGAGAAGTGTCCAAATTCCAATGCCATTCAATTACCACCACCCACACCAGGGCCACCGAGAAGTTGTGGAGGCCCAGGAGCAAAACTGGGAAATTAGGCCCCTGCGAGCAAAGCGAACATGATATTTTTGCTATCACGCTCTTGTATTTAAAAACATTTCCTGCAGTCAAAATGTAAAAAATCTCCAACTGTTGTCATGGACGGACCTTTGCCTAAAAATTTCAGAAGTCGGACCAACTTGGATTCGAACCATCCAAGCATTGTCGTGGACCGACTTTTCGTTTTTCAGAAAAATTTCGGACCGACTCGAAGAGATATTGGGGGCTGTCTCACCCCCTCCACACCCCTAATGTGCGTCCCTGTCTGTAAACTGGGCGGCGTGGCAGACTGTTGTCTAATTGTAATTCATGGAACCATTGAATTCACCAAGCAGGGGTGTGACATTGCAGAAGATGTTTCTAATTGAAATTTACAATTCAAAGTAAAATGATACCAAGCTTAGGTTTCAATGTTAGCCTATTTTATTTCATCTATACGTTGGTTTCAATCTTGCAATATTTTCAGTTGATTTTATTGCAAAGTGTTTCCAAATTTGTATCTTTATCATTGAAATTTGATCCTAGCATACACAGGTATTATTAATTGGCTGCGAGAGAAAACTGTGGCAGTTGGGAATGAAAGTATTTTCAGACTTTGTGTGATCTTTGCTATTGCCATAAATCCCGTTACTCAAAGTAAGAGATGTTTTTGGAAGGGAAAGGGCAAAGATATCTGAGCAATGTTAAGTAGTGGACTAACGCAATATACGAATAATTGCTTGGAAATGGAGATATGCTCTTTTGTTGCATTGACTTGGAAAAAATAGTAACATTTTAAATGCGTATTGTGTATTTCAGTTACCTTTTTTATTTTTCTTTTCGAAAGTTCATTGATTTAGGAGTTAAATACTTTTTTTTCAAAATCATTTTGCATATTCTGTGATCTTCCAAAACCTAAGTTTCACATGAGCCGTGCATGGTAGCCAAGGGGCAATGCTATATCTGAGTGTTTTCATTGTTCATCTATTGATGACATGCCTATTTACCTCAGCTCATTCCCTTTAAAGAGGCCCAGCCCAGGGTCCTTTGCAGGCAATTTCAGCTGCAATTTCAGATCGTTTGAAAGTCAATTTTGGCCCAAGCGGAGAATGTGGATCCTCTTGAGTTGAATTTGTCTGTTAGTTTAACCACTGCAGTTTCGATATACACTTTCCACAAGGCCGAGTTTGATGTCCACAAATTCTGAATTGGCAGTACGCCACCCGCAGAGAACCTTAGATGACATTGGATCTAAAAGAAGAATCCTCCATGGGCCTCCATGGTCCCTAGCAACCTCGTTGATGACTTCCAGCGCAGTTTTATTCCAAGACCCCTTCTCCCTCTTGATTCCATAATCTTCTGGTCCTATTCCATTTGATTGTCCGTCTCAACATGACATCCGGTCACAAAGCAACAACTTCCGGTCAATGAGAAATCAGACTGAGGTCACCTGACATGCGCAGCGCTGCTTGAGCCAAGTGAAGGAAGAAAACAAAATGGCTCCTGTGCAAGGCGATTTGATGGATCTTTCGGCTTCAAAAGAACATACTGCTGCTGTTGTCAGAGACTACATTTCACAACCAAGATTAGGTAAGGATATGGGCAAAATACCCAGCTATTGAAGATCATTCGAATAACAGTGAAAAGGACAATTTATGATGAGAGAAGTTATCTTTGGAAAATGGCCTATCTTGACCGGTCATTTTAGGCCCGATCAGGAATCAAGCGTAGCTTCTCAACAGGTGTCTTGGGAATTCTCTAGTTTAAGATTCATTGTGAAATAAAACGAAAATATCGTGAATGAGTGCATATGATTTTGAAAGTGGCAGCGAAAGGTCTGCTGCCTGCATGCAATGCCACAATGCGCAAAAGGCCACTAAGGGCTCGGTTACAGTAGAGGAGTATCGCCCGTTTGGAACACTCTGTTGAACAAAGTTGAATTTTGTAATTTTAGTTACAATTACAAGATAGTGCTTACCGTTATTTTAATCCTTTGCTATTCATATCACCTTTCTAAGAGCAGCGTGTCTGATTGTCGCTCCATCTTTCCATGATATTAGTTTTAGTGCCGAGAGGTTTGAGAGGCCTAATGTCCAGCATTCGCCCATTTGGAACGCGGGCAAAATTGTTACGAGCGCCTTGGGTGAAGCATGAAAAGCCAATATTAATGTAATTGATGTGCAACGTGAAAAGACTTCGTGATCTTACCCCTCCCCCTTACCACCCTCAAGTGCTTGGAAACATGCTTTCCGATATTCCAACATCTCCCGTTGCCTCCGCCCAGTTTCCTACACGGAAATGACGTTTGAGCATGTGACACAGAAAGAAGTCACCTGGAAGGCTCGAGCGGTCACAGGTGCACCATAAGGGCGGCTTAGGCCAGTCAGCGTGGCTGTAAAATCAACACATCCGGTGCCTCAACTGTTCAGGCAATCGTTCAGGATCCTGCAGAGTTTTCATTTCAAAGGCTCAATGTCAACAACCAGACCATGCAGGTTTAGTTATTGCCGAAAAATTTCAACGAAAGGAGTAAAAATAAAACAGACTTGTAGAAAGGCAGCTTGAAAAAATGAAGACACTTATGCATTCATTTCAGGTCGGTAGTTTTATCTTCAATTTGTAAAGCAGCGAAAGGAAATATAACAACAAATACAAATGACAACAGAGAAGATGGCGTCACCAAACCGTTTTCGAGCGCTTCTTATGGGAAACTAGACCAAGGCCCCGGCCATAGCGAAGTTTTGCTCTGTAGTCAAATGTGTCAGTATTCGAGAGTGTTCCAAAAGGGCGATACTCCTCTATATATATATATTTCGTCCTCGCTAAGCGTCATTTTGACGCTAACTTTCAGACCTCCCCACCCCCCACCCCCCCACTGTTAGTGTCGGTCCATTCAAAACTGATGAAGGGCTGAAAAGTGCTGCAGTAGATGGGAAAGGCATCGGAAGTACAGGGCCTAAAATCTTTTCTTTGGGATTCCAACATCCAACAAAGATTCAGTGAACATTCTCTGACTGCAAAGATTGCATGAAAATGGGCTCAGGAAAGAAAGTAAAACATTATAAGAAAGTATAACAAAAAATTATTGCAATCTTCACAATTTCACTGGAAATACAAGAACTCAAGAGCCAATTCACCTAAGCACATAAAATTTAAAAAGGTAATTCAAAAATATACTATGACTTTGTAAACGTTTCGACTTTCATCTTCTTCAGTAACTGTTCTTACAAGACTTGGGGACCTACCTAAAAACCTAGATTACAGTAGGGTAACAACAGAAACGACCTATCGAAGGGACCTGCTTAATACACATGTGTTATAACTGAAATAGAAAACGTCGGGCCGGAAGTATAAAGAGAAGTAAAGAAAAAGCCGACAGAGAGAAGGGTGGACTTGAAGTGGGAGCCAGATGTGCCGCCGTCTCACAGGAAATAAAAGTCATTAACGTAAAACTCTAAACAAGCAAAATAAGGAAACCTGCTCCAAAAAGTGGGGAATAATAAAGCGATGGAAAACCTAGCAAGAAACTCCAACCTCATCCACAGGACCGCCCGTCACTGGAAATACATCTTTATGAAAATCAATGCAAATAATTTTTGTTCTTAGTGTCATTGTTGCTGAAGGCTGTTGACCCCCCCACCCATTGTAACCGGGACCAAAGTTAGAAAATATTGCGATTTTACGTGCACAGACACGGAGCCAGAAACAGACGTTGTTCTGTGACGATGATCATGAGACTGACTAAAGAATTTACATTTGACTACAACTTAAATACAGATTCATTACAGGAAGTGATTACATACAATACAATAGAATGAAGGAGAAATAGAAAGTCCATACATTAGGATTAACGTGAAAGAGAGGCTGTTATCGACGTACTTGTAGTCCTACTACACCATTAACGTCAAAATGATGCTAAGCAAGGACAAAATCGATATACGACTGACCCCTAATTTCACCCAGGGTGCATAGGCCAGAAATTATTTGGCGTAGACCTGACTTTTTTGGGGTAGCGGTGTCATTTCTTCACTAAAATTGGTTCTTAGCATGATAGTGTTTGAAAATCTGCCAGCCTTTGCGTGACTGGAAGTTGTCCTTGATCTTAAGCAGTTTACTGTATTTCTTTTGATTGGAAACTAAGAATTTGGGCTAGCACTGAACATTTCTTAAAACCATAAGATTTTGATTTTTAGCAGCTTCTTTCTCCCTTAAAATACCTGGCGTACAAAAGCACAGGGATTGGCGTACCTTCAGCGCAAGTTTTACATGGAATGCACCCTGGAATTTTGCAGGTACTCTTAGTATATTTGTTGAATGGGAATGTGCCTATTTTTGCATTTTAGAGTACACTTGTGACCAATTTTTTGTAGAACCAGGTATCATTTGAAGGCAAAAGTTGTTCTGGCGCTGGGTAAAAAAATTTTCATGGGCACACTCCTGTAAAAATTTATGTCAATTACCCCCCACTGCATTCACTTGCAACTACAAAACTTATTCAGCCTGCTCCTCACAGATAGCATAAAATTTTTTCTTATTTGAAAAGAAAGGGTCTATCTATTGTCAACTCTTGGCAATCCTCACAAGATTTTAAAACCTACTTGCAGCTCACACATTTCAATTTACTCACCTTTGGAATGCACACACCAAAGATTGCATTTTTCCAATTTTCTAGTCTGTCACATAATTTTCAATCTTCCTTCACCTTTTTTCGGAAAAGATCACTTTGTGAATCAGTGCTTAGCTATTAATACTTTTTCAAGAAAGTAATTGTACTCTTTTGTTATGCTGTTGAAATTATGGAATAATCATTATACCAAAATTTTGTCAAAATATTTACTGCATTTCATGTTTTGAGACATTACAATAAACTATGATAATAGCCATGTTTTCCAAGCCAAATACACAGTATCAGGTGTGAAGAGTGTGGAACTTCCACCTTGGAGATGTCAAACAATAGTAGTCTCAGAGCGGATGTTTAAAATTGGTAGCAGATAACAAAGAAGTCTCTTGTTGCACATAAGCAATCTGGTTGAACAGTGCTGTACTCTTCAGAAAGCTACCACATTTGGCATGCTGTCCTTCCTCAAGAAATATTGAAAATATCTTTTTATTCTGTTGTAGTATACAAGACAGTGTCTGGTGTCAATGGTCCATTGGTTATTCTTGATCAAGTTAAGGTATGGGATGATTAGGTATCTCTGAAGAACAAAGTTGGGTCATATTGTGTGTGTATATCATGATTTACTTCTGGGTTTCTGTATTCAAATTAGTTGATTCATATTGTCAGCTATGTCTATTCTTTTCTTAAATATCTTAAAGATAAGAATCAAGAAATGTTCTTGTTCTGACAGTTTCCGAAATTTGCTGAAATTGTAACATTGACATTGCCTGATGGAACAAGGCGGAGTGGTCAGGTTTTGGAAGTTAGTGGTTCAAAGGCTGTTGTCCAGGTTTGTCACTTTTAATTTTATTCTTCTAAAGATCTTCACAAAATCTTAGAAATCCCTAAATTTCCTAAAAAGCTCAGGAAATCTAAGAAACCATAACACTCCCTGAATAAATGATACAGCAATTTATGTCTAAATAATTTCTTTTGAATATTCTTTGAAGATTTCAAATAACATACTGTATAAATCTTGAAGAATCATATATATACACTGTAAATGCTTGAAAATCTTTGAAATTCTTGATTAGTTTTCAAAATCTCAAGAACAAGATCCCAAGAATGCAAATACCTATCTCAAAAAGTATTTCTAATTTTTTTTACAGCATATTGAAAATCTCAAAAATCTCAAAAATCAATTTGCAATATCTTGCAGATTGTCTAAAAACCTTACATATATATTGTCAATTTTTTAGAGTGATGTGCCACTTGGTATTACAAACTCCCTCAGATTATTTTTCAATACCTTTTATATGTCTTATTAATGAATTTTTAAATGTTTAAGTTGTAGAAAATTTTGAGGGGTTTCTGAAATGCAGCGAATTTCCTATTGATATTCTTGTCTATGATTGATTTGAAATATTTATTTTTAGGTGTTTGAAGGGACCAGTGGAATTGATGCAAAACATACGACATGTGAATTTACTGGAGATATTTTGCGTACTCCTGTATCAGAAGATATGCTAGGTACAGTAGCTCATTTTCCTTAGCTTCTCTCTCACATTTTACAGTGTCTTTTTAAAGAATTTCCGTGACGTACAGTTTCCCATAATTTACCAGGTAACCCAAAAGAGTAGGACTTTTGCAGAATCATGAAAATTTGATGTGTTTAATCATAAAAAATTTCTTCTCATGCATTTGTTTCAAGGTTAGAACTACAGTGATAAATATTACAAACTCGGTTTGCAATTTAGTACGTGTGAGGATTCCAGCTATTTAGAACTACCTGGTTTTGATGCATACTCTTGGTCTGCAAAAGTTGGTCATAAAACAGCATTCTGATCCATCAAACCACTCTGTTTGTTTGTCTGTGTCTCCAATTAAACTCTTTTGTCACCAAGGACTCAAGGTATTGTATGAAGTCACCAGCAAAAGCTTTTTTGTGAACATCAACAACTTAGTAATATACAGTAGAAAATATACAGTATATACAGTAGATAATGTCAAATACTAGGTCAATTCTTGATACAAAACATAAATTGAAATTTTTATGATTGGTAACATGATCTAGTTTCAGTGATTTTTTTAAAAATTGTCACTTTCTGAAAATCATTGATACATCCTTGAAAATTTTTAAGAATTTATGTTGTAGAAATCTGTGGTTAGTTGCAAAATAGATACAGCACGGTGTAGATAGCTTACTGATTTTTCCTTTAGCGCTCAAGATATTCTTTACTGAATTTGCATCATACAACTTTTCACATTATATTTCTAGGAAGAGTTTTCAATGGGTCTGGAAAAGCCATTGATAAAGGACCACCAGTTCTTGCAGAGGATTTTCTAGACATTATGGGTAAGCATAATTTGCATTTTTAGGATTTTTGCAATGTAACAAAGTATTTTTGATATGAAATTGAATAGCTGGTGATAAAGTTTGATGAAAAAATTCCCTGATTCAATTTCATATGATATGAAAGATTGATTTATTCAGAAGGTACAGTATATATCTTTCCTAAATGCTAAACTGTCTAGTTAAAGCAAGCATGGAAATTAGGATATTGCCTTGAAATCAAAACTCTACAAATACAAAATGAATTTCTGCAACTGTAATTTGAATCGTTTTGAAATTCCATTTAATTAGACAATTCCTGTTTGAATGGAAAATGTTGAATTTAATTTAATGATCACATACAGTGTTTATTACAGTACTAGGACATTGTTAATCTCAATGAAATAATGAGGAGCAAAAGTTCTTTTTGACCATAGGGCAACCAATCAACCCATGGTCAAGAATTTATCCTGAAGAAATGATTCAAACTGGTATTTCTGCAATTGATACAATGAACAGGTAATCCCTAACTTTGATTTTAACTTTACAGTACTCTTTTTAACTTTGACTTTTAATAGAAATAGTAGTTTGCTATGTTTTTCATTTGGCTAGTTTTTGATATCTTTGATTTCATGTGAATGAAGTAATAAATTTTTTCCAAATGCTGTCTTTTGATCAAGGCAAATGGTTTTAGTTGCTCATTGGCTGTCATATTACAGCTATTACAGTATCATCATTAGTATAATCATTATTAATCATTGAATAACTTGGCTGTATTTCTAATCATTGGATTATTTTTTATGCATTTACAGTATGGTATGTTACATTTCATTTCAGTATTGCACGTGGACAAAAGATACCAATCTTTTCTGCGGCAGGGTTACCCCATAACGAGGTATTTATGAATTTATTCATTTTGATATACCATACTAGATCAACAAGTTTCCTAGGCACCTATCGGCTAAGGTGTGTTTTGCCTTTGTCAAGTCATGTGATACTGTGTTTGACAAGTTTCAGTATCATACTGTGTTTTGTATTTATGGCACAAGTTTTCATTGCGAGAAAAATGTTAAAAGAAACCAAAAGAAGTTTCATCAAGAGATTAATCGTTTGACTTGAAATGGCTGTAAACAAACCTTGGCCAGTGTGTCAGTTCACTTCTCTGACTGATATATTACTCCTAGAATATCCTGACAAAGTTATTAGTCATACGTTCTTGTATCGAAGAGCTAGAGTCTAGAACAGCTTGAGTAGGGAAACTGAAATGGTGCCACTCCTTGGTAATTTCAATCGGCTATCAAAAAATGATATACTTCACTGGTGCTAGTATTTTCTATTGTCTCGTTTTCATGTCATTGAATTTAGATTAGTAATTAGTAAGATTAAGATTAGTAAGAGTAAGTAATTAGTAAGTAATTAGTAAGTAATTAGTAAGATTAGTAATTACTAATAGACCAGCAGCCTTTCCAATCATTCTATTTTGTTTTTGTGAATTTTGTATAGTTCGTTATTCTGGAAGCTGTGCATAGACCTTTTAGCTATTCTGAAAACGAATGTGGATAGAACGATATTTCATTACAATTTGTAGAGTTTTCGAATGTGCACAATTGCGATCGAAGCTGTAACGCCACTCTTTCGAACCTCGCGCATAAATTTGTATAAAAATATCGCTCGATCCAGGCTCTTTTGTAGAATAGCTAAAAGGTCTATTGCAAGTCGCTGACTTCATGCATAGCATGCTGATCCGTGTACTCCCTTTAACCTCATACGAGAAAGACTTGTAAATGGTTTCATTTGATTTTCTTATACTTTGTGGCATTAGGTGGAATAACATTTGAGACAAGGGTATTTCATAACTTTTTAAGGCTGCTTTATGGTAACATAAGAATCTAGTTTGTGTACACATTTGACATTATACGACACTTTAAGACAAATTTCGACTGATTAGTGTAATGGTTCCTCTTGCAGATTGCAGCTCAAATTTGTCGTCAAGCTGGTTTAGTTAAACACAAAAAAGGAGTTATGGATGATCATGAAGATAATTTTGCCATCGTTTTTGCAGCTATGGGAGTATGTACTGTATTTATTTTCACACAGGATGAGCCCGAAAAATTTTCCACTTTTGAAGATTCACGACAACAGGAGTACTATTCGGACAGGAACGAATCAAATTCTACTTGCTAGTCGAGAGTTTGAAGTATTTATGTAATTTTTCTCGCATTTTATGAGCACTTGAAATATAGCTAGATTCGACTTTACAAACGTGTTGTGAATAATAAATGCTTGGATAGGGCCTAAAACACTTAAAATCTATTTGTTATAATTCCGGGGAGAAGTGAAGTACCGTTGCTTTTTGTTAAGTGTGAATGAATTCCCTACGACTGAATCAAGTATTTTTCGTGCTTTATCAGGCATTTTGCAGCCAAACGTTTTTCGTAAAATCGAATTGACCTATATCTTCAGTCTGCATAAAAACTCGAGAAAAATCACAGTCTAACTTCGGTCTTTCGGCTTGTACCTAGAATTTTAATCATTCAAGTATATCAAGTACGCATGATGCTCTGAATTTTCGAAAGCAGGAATGTTTCTGGCTCATCTGACATGATCTCATTCGATTTGCTGTCATATTCGTCAAACCGTAGAATGAGAATAACGATGAGAAGAGACATTTGGTGGTGAAAAGACAATCCAATCACATGGTGAACAACTTTGACAATCCAATTACATGATGTGAGAAAAAGTTTGACAGTCCAGTTGAAAATATTAGTTCATATCCAGGATACTTAGTTTTGATAAAGGTTATGGCATAATTCAGTACGTTTCGACTCTGGCTAGAGTCATCTTCAGCAAGGAAATAGGGGAGAAATACAGATAAGGTTAAAGTAAACATCATATTTGTTCACCTTCCGGAAGCCAGGACATATCTTATTTGTTCTTTGTTAAACTTGATAAAATTTTCATTTTTGTTCAGGTAAACATGGAAATCGCACGTTTCTTTAAACAAGATTTTGAAGAGAATGGTTCTATGGAGAATGTGTGCTTATTTCTAAATCTTGCTAATGACCCGACGTGAGTTCAAATTTATTTCAAGCGTTCAATTAATTATTGCTACAAATTCCTGTTGTATGGAATAGAGAAGACAGTATGAAAGGTTATGAAACGTAACTTTTTTGGATCTCATTCGTATCAATGAAATGACGACTGTCTTATCTCATTGTGAAAACACGATTGGTTGATCGATGAAGGTCCATTTCAGAGCACAGTAACTTTGACTTCTCATGAAGAAAATGCGCTATTAAAAGCAAAGTGGCTCTCATATACATAACTTGGTCCCTATAGCACTTCTGCGATTTGAGACTCCTACCATTAGGAGAATTGTTTGAGGATACAATTAGATCGAAGGAGAGCAAGCGTAGGACCATTTAAACAGGAGTGAAAGTTCAGCTGATCAATGAATTGTTAATTTACACGAAGCCCGTTGGAGAGAAGTTAAAGTTCTGTCTTGTTTCCCTTCACAGTTTGACATTTAACATGGTTCATTTCATTACTGATTTTATTTTCAGGATCGAAAGAATTATTACGCCACGACTTGCATTAACGGCTGCTGAATTTCTTGCTTATCAATGTGAAAAGCACGTGCTTGTGATTCTTACAGATATGAGCTCCTACGCAGAAGCTTTGCGTGAGGTAAGTGTACATATTGTTATTTAGGTATTTTTGTTGCTGTGACTTACGTTTGTATGAACATACCTATGCTTGGCAGTTTAGTCCGTAAGTCACACTCCAATGAAGACATTATTGTGCTAGATATCTTGTCTTTTTTGTGTCAGAATTTCTTTGGTATAGTTTTTCCGTAAAAGCTCTATTGATTCCCCAAGGGGTTTCTTTTATTGTATTCCAATTTTCGTTTCTTTTGACTCCAGAGAGGTGGAGGGACAAGAGGTTTAAAAGAGAAGTGACTAAATAGAGCTCACTGCATGCTTGAATGTTTATCAGTTGATTGCAGCTGTGAATGGATGCAGTAACTACTCATGTTTATTGTAAAATTTAAACACAGGTGGGTGCTTTTTATTGCAGGTATCTGCAGCAAGAGAGGAAGTACCAGGGCGTCGAGGTTTCCCTGGTTATATGTACACTGATTTAGCCACCATCTATGAGGTACAAACATCTTCTACTTTTCACTTTACGCTGACACTGTCCTTTAGCACATGATTTTTCATCCCGAAAGCAAAACCGCTTTCCAAATCAATCTTTTATTTTATCAAATTTCAAATGTTTCATTTCAGCGAGCTGGTCGTGTTGAAGGAAGAAATGGCTCTATCACTCAGATTCCCATTTTAACTATGCCTAATGATGGTATGAAAGATTTTAGTTCCATTTTACGCTTGTTGTTGCTTGAAACATTGTTTTGAAACCGGAAGCAGATATTGCGTAATCGTTTTATGCAAAGATCAGCATTTGAAATTCATTTGTTTAATTTAGCAGAACGAAGGTAAAAGTTTCTTGCAAAGGAATGCAAGGTTGATGTTTCACGAAACACGACAGCTTTTATTTAATCCGGGGAAAAATTTAGCGGAAACGTCAAGAGGATGGAAATTATCAATTATTTATTTCATTTGAGCTGCATTAAATGATATATGTTATCAAGTTTGATTACTTTTCTAATTCTTTGGTAATCAGTCTGCAATACATCGCTAGTGTTTAGAATTTTGATGATATTAGCCAGACTTGTGAAACTGTTTTCCATGCGATTGATGTGATTTCTCAAACATGGATGTAAGATCTTTCTGATCAGTGTAAGTTTTCCTTTCAGATATTACTCATCCTATCCCTGATTTAACTGGTTACATTACTGAAGGACAAATTTACGTCGACAGACAACTTCATAATAGACAGGTAATAAAATTTATTTACATCCAATACTGATATTTGTATTTTCAAATATGTTTGTTCTTGAGTGAAGCATTGCTATGCTTAGAAATTATCAAAATGCTAGGCAATTAATTTTGGTATTTGTGAAGAGACGTTTTTGCCTCAAATCTTCGTCATTGGTAGTAAAAATGAACTACATCTCTCAAGTTGGAAGACTGGATTGCATCGTGCAGTCTAACAATAATAATTTTCATTTTGATTTTCTTTCAGGTTTACCCACCGATCAATGTGCTGCCTTCGTTATCACGTTTGATGAAATCTGCCATTGGTGAAGGAATGACAAGGAAGGACCATTCTGATGTCTCCAATCAATTGGTATTTTCTTGTTTTTCATTTTCAGTTTCTGTCCCTGTTGTGAGCAAAATTAATGACAGAAACGACTTTTGACTTAATTCTGTGAAATTTCATCATTCATGGATTGCCCACTGTACATTTTAAGCACAGAATATTTTTTGTTGTAAGTCTTCAAATGGAGGGGGTCAGTATTTCTCATGACGGAAAGTGAGGAGACCATGAGCTAGTACAAAGATAGATGACATGTAGGATCAGTAGACGTACTTTTTTAGGTGACAATTAAGAATTCCAACCTACAAATTACTGCACTGAAGGCTGCAGTGTTAACTATTAGATTTTTTTTCCCCTTGCTTTGTTGACTTTGTGATATTTTTGTACTTTGATGCACGATCAGTCTGGATTTAGGAATGTTTATATTTGATTTTAGTATGCAAATTATGCCATTGGAAAAGATGTGCAAGCAATGAAAGCTGTTGTCGGTGAAGAAGCCTTGACTTCCGATGATTTGCTTTACTTAGAATTTTTGCAAAAGTTTGAGAAGAATTTCATCAGCCAAGGTTTGTTTTTATTTAGTTTTATTTTGGTTGTTTGTATTAGAAGAAATTTCCTGATTCAATTGTTTTGCAGGTGACTGCAAAGATAAAATGCCAAATGTAATTTCGTTGTATTTCATTGGTGATGTTTTAGTTTTAAAAGCAAACATCTTCTTGTCGGATATCTTTTGTATAGTTGTTTATGACGGTCAGAAACTGATTCGTTAAAGGGAGAACAAAGACCAGCAGCCTTTGCGATCGTTTGTTTTGTTTTTGTGAATTTCGTACAGTCAGTTATACCGGAAGCTGTGGAGAGCTAGTCGCTGACTTCGCGCAAAGCATGCTGGTCTTTGTACTCCCTTTAAAGGATGAATCTAGCTAGGAAATTAATTTTTTTGACGGCAAGTTTTCGCGATGTTGAACTTTCAAAGTAAATTTAAAGTTACGAACCTTTCACCTAAATGCCTTAGAAGGACTTGCAGCCATTGTGGATTTGAATAAACTCCGTTTCTTACAATAATGATAACTTTTCGTAATCAAACATTGACCAGAATTGTTTTAATCTTTGTTTAGGAACCTATGAAAACAGAACCGTTTTCGAATCATTGGATATTGGATGGTCTTTGCTGCGTATTTTCCCGAAAGAAATGTTGAAGAGGATTCCACAATCGACATTGAATGAATTTTACCCAAGGGATGGAAGTAGAAGGAAACAAGAGGAAAATGAATGAATTGCAATGAAACAGAACTTGTCAAAGAATTATTAATTATGAATTTTTTATTTAGAAGATATGGGTAACAGTATATGGAACTTCGAATATGGTACATTGGGAGGGAGGGATCGATCGAAGAGAAATCATCAGATGTAATACAAGGTTGATGGTCCCGAGGAATGATTTCATTGTATTTCTCGTCGCTCAGTTTGATTAATTGTATTATTTGTTTATCAACTTTCTATTTAATGATAAAGGAAGGCAAAATTGTCCTTTGTTTATATGATATGTTTTGTCTCCCTCTGAACACATTAGAGATAGCAGGTTTGTTTACAGTTACGTGGTCCAGTCCTTCTTTAAAGAAAATTGAATTTTATAGACGTTAAACATTCATTATCACACATTGATGAGACGCTGCAGTTTCGGATCGTTTAAAATGCAAATTTGACTCCAGTGCAGCGGAAAATATCGATCCACACTACAGTTGTTGACTTGACAGAACTGTTTTGACCATCGATGACTCTATTTTCAAACAGTGCACGCAAATGACCCTCTGAGTAAGGAAACTACCACAAGGCACGCGCTCGATGTCGGTAGAATCTGCATACGCCTCCTTAATGACGAGCATAGCCACCTTATGGAATCTGCGTAATACAAAATGGCGGATCAACAAGATTCGATTTCAATGCAGTTTGCAGAAATATGTAAGCTTGGTGTCAGGTTGTGGTGATACATTTTTAGATTTCCTGAAAGAGAATCAAAGAAGAACCATTTTGCTACAAGGAAATTAATCTCATGAATACGTGGCATTGGCATTACAGGAATAAATGAAGGAAGAGACTTGCTATTAATGAATTGTGGGTGGGCCTAATAAATATGAAAGTTTTCTGACATCATCAACCAACGAGGATGTTGCCTTAAATTGAAATGGTCAACGCATTATTAACAGTCTTTTGTCTTGTTGTAATTGGCATGATTTTCGTTATGTGTTGTGGAATCTGCCTCGTCTTCAAAACCTGGTGCGGGTATGGATATCTTAAAAATACATTTCTTTGTAATCCCAAGAAGGGGCTGCACACTTTATTGTGAAGGTGAAGGTGAAGTTGCGGTTTTTAGCGCCAAGCGCTGGGATCGCAGAAATAGCTAAGCGCTAATTTGAGTCTGCGACCCCTTGCCATGACGCTCGAAGGTGCTGGTAGGATTTGAACCCCGTCCGCCTGACGGTTCTGGCTGCAACGTCATTGGATTACAACATGGCACCACAACACCTTCTTATCCATTCTTTCACACAGAACGTCCAATGGACGTTTGCGGGGAGGGGGTAAAAGGACCAGACGTTTTCAAGATTTTTGTTTCATTGATATTTCTTGCAATAATTTTCTCCAAGGAACTATATTAAGTATGGAAAAGTAAATTTTTGTGCGCTGGACAGTGCGCTGTCTGATGAAAATATGGAAACTATATAGAAACTACTGTAAGTTCTCTGTGCACTGGACATGTGGGGCGCACAGCTTTTTCTTTCGCTTGCTGTATTTTTTTTGTTAATGCGAAAGAAGTCAACAGTGTATCTTGTCTGTACACTTTCACTGCAGTGAAATGAAATTCTCATTGAAAGCATGTCTCTGACAACTTCATAATCAGTTAGGCCCATTTAGTGCAGCAAAACAATGGTGTCAAATTTTCTCGTGTTGGGAAAATTACATCAATTTCAATTTGACGTTTTGGGAGAGGGGATGGGGGTATTTTGAAAACATCCAATTGACGTTTTGTGTGATTGATTTGCATGCAGCCCCCAGTTACATTTTTTGCATAGTGTTTGTGTAATCTTCTAGAAAATAAGAAAACTCATTTGTCTTTCATCAGCACACAGCATGCAAGGAACAAAGAATGTCATGGTAGTGCAACGCAAAATTTACTGAATAAATCTGGACCAAGTTCAGTCCTTAAGTGCAGCTGCCTTTGTTTTTATCCTTCTGTGTTCATTTACTCAACAGAAATGGTCAAATTCAAATATTTTTTCTTTGACTTTGTTGGTTAAATCAAGAACTTCAGAAATAGACAGGCTGGAATTGATAGTTTTCATGCATGGCTATACAGTAGATCATAAAGTATGAAATTTATCCAGATTGTTCCCCACAACCCCTGTTACCCTAAACTTACCCACTATAGTGGGTATACCCTATGGAGACTGCTTTTTTAACAAGAAGAGAAGAATCAGAATGCTTGGTGAGATAAATCGTTTTTTAATTTAGCTATGGGATCAAAATTTGGTAAGATTGTGCTGATGCAATTCATTTTTTGAAAACTGGACAAAACCATTGTGCGCCAAAAAATCTTTTCCAAAGGAACTTCATTTCAAAATGGGTTTCCTATGAAAATAATTCTATGTGGTCCAAAACAGCTATTTTGTGAATGGAATGCAAGAGAAGTTGCTGTTGCTGCAGAGAGAAATGGTGACCAATGATATGATAAGTACTATACAATACATAATGATCTGATATTCATTGTATATTTATTAACAGATCATCAAATAAAACAACAAAGATAAAGGTATGGCTTGTATCAAAATTTTCATGATTACTGTAGGTCATTCCTAAAGGTTAACAGAATCTGTTTCATGCTGGTCACAAACCGTGAGTTGTGGAGTTTCTTGAATGACCAAATTGATGCCAAAAGTATGTGTAGCCCAAAGGATATTTATGGCGCAGAAAATTAACGTCCAAAGATTGCTTGCTGCGTGTGTTTACTGTTTCATTATTTGCAACACACAAAGAACGGAATGATTCTTTTCTTTCACGAAAGATTTTAGAACAATTTCTTTTATTTGATGTGATTTTTGTTGTTCACACTACAGCATTTCTTACAGACAGTGCATTATGGAAAGTTTTCTCCAATATATATTTTATGTGCATCTTTTTCATGTAAATTGATTAACATAGATATTTCAGCATTTGATTGAACACAGAAAAGAGCAATTTGTTTTATTTTACTGTAGGTTGCACAGTATAAGAAAAGAGGATTTTTCAGAAGTGCAACATGCTCAAATGAGGTGAATTAGTTAAACGGATTATTACATCTTTTCATCGCAAAATTTTGAAACTGAATTTATAAAATGTTATTGCGTCATTCCTTGAACTGTTTGAACTGCTCAAAGGAAATTTCATGCAGTTTGCCATAATACCAGAAAGAGCATTTTTTAATATCAGGATAATTAACATTTTAAATGAAAGGTTGTACAAGAGGAGATATCGGATGCTTTGACAAAGATGAAAAGCACCTGAAATGGTAAAATGATCAAGGAGAGGTCATAATCAATGGCTAACACAAGAATTACTCAGTTTTTGAAGATGGTTTACAGCTTAGCAATTGGATGATGTCACAACTTGAAAACCAGCTGAGAGTTTTAAATCTCTATTGTTCTGAAAGTAATGCTGATATAAAAAATGTTCTCTCAGGAATTAAGGCAACCCAGGGGGGGGGTTGCACTTAAAAACTTCTAATACGGGGAGGTCCATGCATGGACAAAAATTCAATATTTAGGGTACATAAATCTGAAAAAGGAAGAATCATGGAATTTGGTGCCAATCTCCAGATTATTTGACTCAATGTTTGGGGTCCCCAAAACGTTAGGCTCAATATTTAGGGTTCAGCAAGGAAATAGTGGCATGGACCCTCCCATATTGAAAGTTAGGGAGTACCCCCCCTGGATAAGGCAAATGACTTGCACTAAAGCTGCCTTTCAGCAATTTGGTGGAAAGAATTAAACATTCTACACAAATTGTCCAAGTTTTGCAAAAATTTGATACCTACTTATGCTGTGGATATCTATGTCTATGGAAAGCATCAGTTTGTATGAGGAAAATTTTGCTATCAGTGTTATTATATATACTTCATATACTAATAAGATACTTTATACATATGCTGAATATAAAGTATATCTTTATGAATATATAGCCTGTGCAAAGTGACTGTTCACCCATTTAGTGGCTTTTAGTAGCATAATTCAAATTTGCATTTGGCTGTATTCTTCAGAAATTTTGATTAGTTAGATTTACTTATTACCTAGATGTGTGCTGTTTGCTTGGAAGAATTTAACATCAGTGAAGATATCAATTTGTGTCCATGTACCCATGGCTACCATGCAGAGTAAGTTCCTTTTAATCTTTTTTTGAAAAATATTAAAGTAGGATAAGAGTGTCATTAATCTCTACTTAGAACTGTAGAATCTCTCTAGAAGTGAGTCTTTCACTGAGTTTTAATTTTTCTATCACATCATCTTCTTTTCCTTCTAAAGGATTGTCTTTGTTCTTTGCGTGACTAATCATTCTATGTTATGACTACCTCTTAGATGTTTAAACAACTGGCTTAAAGTGAAAAGTGCATGCCCAATATGCCAAAGTGACTTGATGACAGCTTTGGGAGAAAATGCCCCATTATTACGAATTTACACAATAGATGTATGAGGTACTGTACTGTGTTCTTTCTTAGCAAGATATCACAATTTGATATATTTATTGTTATTATTATCATTTAGTATGGGCCTCGACTTTTTCAAATCTTTGAACAGGTGGATGTAAAATTCTATTGCATTTTCTATGAACTGATTGACCTGAAAGGAAGAGGGAAATTTGCTGTAAATCTGCCTATGGCATTTTTGATATCTTTATCATTTCAAGATTGCGGCATTTTCATTATTTCTGTAAAAGCTCATGAAAGATTTTGAATAAATTAGGATCATCGTAAATCTTACAGATTACTTGAGGAAAATTGATACAGTCTTCAAGAATACCATATACCATAGGGGTATATATGAACCTATGAACCTCTTTACTTTATTAACCTCTACAATGTGGTGGCAAGCAGAAATCTTCAGCTTTACTGGTTTAGTATTTAGGAATTTGATGATGTCTCACTCTCAAAATTTGTCATTGCTGCCATCTTGAAACTAATCAAGACATCAAGTTATTTTCTAATTCATTTCATTCAACCGAAAATAACTTTATTTATTAACTAAACTACGATACACATACTGTAGTGAGGTCAGTCTAGCAAGATTGTACGTCAGTGTGCCAAATAAAGCACCACAGAAAACGCATTACTCCTATCGCTTGTATGATCATTTGATAAATATAACCTGAAACTCACTAAAAACAGGGAGGGGATGGGTGAGAGGGATCCTATCTTTTGTAAAAGTACTTTCTATCGACCTGTGATTCTCTTTTATATTTAGTTACTAAGCACACTTCCTTGGAGAGCGTGCAATGGTATTCCCTTAAGAAACTTAACAATGCTACTTCAAAAACATTTTCCTATTGTACTGTTAATAAATTCATAAATTGCCGTTGGTAGATTGACAGCAAATTATCAAATTATTTAAAGTTCCTTCCAAGCACTTTAATTTGAAGAAACTGCAAAAGAATTTAACCCCCTCCCCCACTTTTTAAAAGATTTGACCCCTATTCTTATCATTATAATGTATCACATTTAATAATCTCTTACCCTGAAACTGTCTGTTTGCCAACAATCTCTTGTCTCAAACAAGCACATAAATTCTTCATATTCAACTTGCTTCAAACAAAGTTGCCCATTGATTTGGCACTAATTTTAGTCAACCATAATAGACTGTTCTATGGCAAACATGTACAAGATTCCTTTCTGTAAAATCAGGGAAAGAGTTCTTGAGTTTTCTTGGGACTTCAATAAAAAAAAATGAAAATGGTTAGAAACTCTGTAGGGCTAGAAATTATGATTTAAAAGGGCCTGTGGAAGCTAAATTCCAAAAAACCATGACTTTCTCTCCTTAATACAGCAAAAACTGCAGCAGCAGATACTTACAAATAAAGATAGTTTCGATATTTTCGGTTTGAAATGCATATGAAAAGCTACTGTGTGAGTAAAAAAAAAAAGCCCGAAGTTTGAAAAAATTTTCCTCCCTGAATATCATAGTAATGACGTTGAAAACTATCTAGTTTCATTCCCAGTACGTTCAACTACGTTCAGTAATTTACCCGGCTTTAATCGGCCATTTCTTCCCGTCGAAATGGGATATTTTCTCCAGAAAACCCTTTTGAAAACCTGCAAAAACGATTGAAAACACCAAGCAAAATTCCTCCTTCATAGCAATAATGACACTTGGATGTGTTCATGTATTTTGTGTTTTGGGAGAATGGAATCCCCCTGAATATGATATTCAAACTAGGGGTAAGACTTTTCAATCCGACAAGAGGGAAGCACGTGCTAAAGCGTGCTGAAAGTCATCGCTGTGCCGTAAACACATTATGGAAGTTTGCTTGTAATTTTAGCACGTTTTTAAGGTTTCTCGAAAGGAATTTTTTACAAAAGCGCTTACAGAATCTGAAGGGAGTGACAGATTTTAACCAGGAAGCTTTCTAAAAGTAAGTGAACATGTTAGCAATGCAATCAAGTATTGCAAGATATCATTGCTAAAATATCATTACTCAGGTTGTACTAGCCTTTCAAACGTCCGGCGTTTTTTTGTCTCACCTGGTAGAGTAAGCGCAATCAGATCATCATCATCGTCATCATCATCATAATAATCATCATGATCATAATCATCATCATCATCATATCATATTTGTTCTAATATTTTCATGCATTTTTTGTTACAAGAAGAATAACAACCAAAAAACCAAATTCCATATTTAGATGATTTAACATGACCAGTGTGCATTTCTTAATCATATTGCAATTGCACACCAACCAAATAAATCGACCATAACCTCTCACTGCTACGTTGTTGCATATGATAAATAAGTGACAAATTCTGCTGGTTCTATTGTATCAGCTGTCACTTTTGTACCAAAGTAGTTTTTTGTAAAAGAATTGAGCAGTTGTTGATCCTCTGCAAGGTATTCGGGATAATGGTTGGACTGGCAAATTATTCTTTGTATCTGAGAGTGAGGTTAAACTGTACATACTAGTTCAGTTGATAAAATGTCCCGACGTTTGAAAAAAAATACGGCACCCTCAACGTCAGGATAATAATATTGAAAACTGTCTTGTGACATCACCAATTTGTTTGGTTCGATTCAGTTATTTACATGGCTTTAATCAGTCATTCCTTCCATAGATATCGGAGGTTTTTGCAAAAAGCCCCTTTGAAAAGCCAGAACCTGCAAAAACCAGCGAAAAACAACAATCAAAATCTGCCTTTGTTTTCTCAGCAATATTAATGACACTTGATTGCATTCATGTTTTCTGTCCTCTTGGGTGAATGGAATCCTCCCTGAATAAAGTATTCACAAGTGGGGGAAGACTTTTTCATTTCCCAAAGAGTACAGCTTGTGATAAAATGCGCTTAAGTTGTTCCTGTAAGGCAAGACTATGTTCACACTAGGTTTTTTGGGCGCTCAGGGTCGTGCAAAAAGATCCAAAGAAAAATGACTCAAACTCTGAGCAATTCAGAGTTTCAAACAACACAATCACAATCTAACAATACAAAAGACATAGTGTGAACCAGTCATAAACATATCAGGGATATTGCTCATGATTTCAGCTCAAAGTTCTCCAAGGGCCTTTATTCAGAAAATCCCCCTTTGAATGTGAACAGAAAGACCGATTTCAACCAGGGAAAATTCAAAACGTAATTAAACATGTTAGCTATGCAATCAGCTATTGCAAAATATTAACATTGCAAAATATTCAGAGACCAAGCATTCTCAAACGCCTGGGCCTTTTTGCCTCACTAGACAGGATTGTATTTTTGTGTTAAATTAAATCATTGATTTAAGATGTATTTTTTGTTTATCTTGACTTGGTATTCAGTTTAAGTAGATTTGTTATCTTTTCACTAACAAGCACCATTTCAGTAATAACAATGTTTCACTTCTTTGAATGATCTTGCTACACAACTGATTCAATCAATGTGAACAAATTTAAAAATGTTTTTACCATCAGCTGTTGTTAAAAAATAACGAGGCTGGTTCATATTTATCAAATTTTTGAAGTTAAGTTCTTTTCCTTAGCAACTGAAAACATTGAAAATTAAAGTTTGTTCAATTAATGCTAGGCACCAAACGGTGTTTTCTTTAAAAATCCGCACCAGATTTCCCATAAAAAGGGAATCATTTTGAAAAAAACCATTTCTCGACAAAAATAAAGCTATACCCTTTGCGTTTTCAAAATTTAGGCCTCTTTTCAGAATACCGATTTTCGGCCAAAACGTAAAGGCTGATTTCCACTCGGTAGAATTTTCCGATTGAGCAGAAAATCTTTTGTCTACATGTGAAAATGTTGCTTTGAATTTTAATAGAATGTTATGCTTGACTAACGTTTTATTGTGTCGAAATTCAGTCCGCTCGGAAAATTCTACTAAGTGGAAATGGCGTTAAGGCTTTGCTTTTCTTCCAAAATACGCCCTTTTCGGAAATACTAGCTTACAACTAGACCCGTTATTCAGTTCTCTTTTGAATATTGGCTCTAGGCGTAGGCTAACAATACCGTTTTCCGCCAAAATTAAGGCTATACACTTTGCTTTTTTCAAAAAATTGGCATCTTTTGAAAGTAGCGATTTTCCGCCAAAAAGTAAGGCTATACCCTTTGTTTTCTTCCAAAGATAGGTCCTTTTTGAAACCACGATTTTCACCAAAACTTTGGGTCCTCCTTTTACAAAATGGTGGCATTAAAGTAGGGGTCCCATGCCTAGACGGTAATGCATGGCAGGCCTAAATTAGTTGGGAATCTTGTCAGTCTACTCAAAAGAAATAAGTGAATGAAAGAATAAATGAAAAAAGAGGGGACAGGGATACCATGGAGAGACAAATGATTTCAGTATCTTTTACATCATCCAGGAATAATAACAAATCAACCATTTCTGCTCATCACCCCTCTCCATGTCGTTAAACCTATTTAGAATTATACAAAAAGCAGTATACTACAACATAGCTAGCTATTTACATGTTAAGTTATAGGTCCATTCACATACTGTGGAAAGGATCATCACATTGCTATTACGCTGCAAGTTTGTGTGTTTGATTAAAATTAAAGCCACCTCCTGTGAATCGAGGCCCATCTGTACGTTGTGGCTGGAAGGGAGGTTGGGATGCTTGCTGTATACTTCGCTCTCTTTCCCTGCAAGGAAGATTTTTGATGCTAATAGCAAAAACAAAAGAAAACGATATCTAATTTGATTTTCCTGAAAATTGCAATTTCTCGCGCTGATTTACACAAACAGGGTCTCAAACAGGAAATTGAAGCCTTTTCTGTGGCACAGTATCAAATGACAGAATATCAAAGACACAGCTCCACCAAAGTAGCCCTAAGAATGCCCATCAGCTTTTGGACAGCCTGTACTAAATCTTTTACTCTACGCACTATTTACAACTTAAAATTTCTGCAACCAACCGAAAGATCAGTGTTTTTGTCTTTAACATATAAGCTAAAACAGATGATGTGCAGTATTCTCCTGTTGATTGCTCTATGCCAATGCAGTAAGACTCTGATGAATGGTAATGAAAAACAATGATATTCTTCTACACAGTCCTACAAAGTCCTAAAGGGAATTCATAGGCAGGTAGGGTGGTTCCTCAGGAGGAAAATGTTCTGATGGTCTTTCCTTTAAATCAAGGAATATATGAGAATTTGAAAGGGCGATGGAGCGATTTGACAACTTTACTTACTTCTGTTGTTGTTCTTTTTTCTTTTGCATAAAATATTTCTTTTTGGCCTCTTGTAATTCACGAGCAAGTCTGTCAATTTCATATTTATATTCTTGAACTTGAGCTTCATACATGTTCAGCTCTGAAGCCATTGCCTAGAATCACAAAAATTGGTTGTTAAAGAAGGCTAGCAGCACTAATCAATCAGCTACCAAAATATACCAGGTGACTGAAAAAAAGTTCTTCTGTTTGAAACATTGCACCAAAAGCAGTTATACTACTGTCATAGAAATCAATTTTTCAGGAAGCCAGTGGAATACAGTATTTCTCATGTTTTGTTGTAATTTTCAAAATAGTCACTCCTTGGTAATATCCAAGATTAAAACAATCAGTCTTACAGAGCAGCCAGAAAATGATATAAAACGCACGGTCAAATCTTACAAATCTCTTGAAATCCATTTTAAATTCTTTCGAGAATCAGTATAACTAATAAAATGAAAATTTTAAATTGAGACATGAACTGAAAATGATATCTTAAACTGAAAAGTTGCATTTTTTCACTTTGTGATGCCTCTGATAGTGCTTTTGAGGCTATTTTCTGGATGTCCTGCAAAGCTAATCTTTTGAATCTTTACAATCTTTTGAACGAGAAAGTACAAAATCCTTCTATCTTCTTAGAAGAATCATTTTTGATGATTATAATGCAAGTACATTTGCTGCAATGAATTCTGGAACAGGGCTAAAACAGATGCATGAACATTTTTGAGTCACCTGACAGTATAATTTTTAAACATCTATATCAGCCGGTTGCAGGATTGCATTTGAAATCAGTTTCAACAAAGTGGAAGACATCAAATAGTCTTTTGCGACGAACTTAGCTCTGGGCGCCTCGATATGGCAATTGGAAACGAAAGAGAATTTAAAATGGCCCCGAAAATTAGTGGAAATGGAGGAAACATCTCGAATGGGTTGACAACTAAAGTTAAGGAAAGGAGAAAAGGAACAATTCAAGGATTCTATCAAGTTTTCAGGTGGATTTCTCTGCAACAAGTGAATTGTTGAAATGAGAAAAATAATAGAAAGAGAACATAAGTATAAACGAAATTGATAGAAGAAACATAAATTTATTTTGTTTACCTTCATCTGTTTTGTTTTTTCTTTTGCAGTTGATTGATACATGCTCAGTTGTTCAGCCACTTCTGGTCCTGGCTGACGAGCCAAAATCTGTTTGAGTTCCATGTACAACTTTTCCTTTTCCTTGATCAACAGTTCCTTTTCAACAACCTATCAAGATTGACGTCACAGGTTAAGTTCAAATCTTCATAAGATGCATCAATTCTATATGAACTACTTCAAGAATTTGGCAATGATTTTAAGTTGCAAAAATGCAAACTCATGCGAATGTTATTCAAACCCAATCGAGATCAAGCTACTATGCACTTTGGAATGAAACTTTTCAATGCTCAACGAACAACATTAATCTCAGTTGTTTTTATGTGTCAGCATTTGCAAGCCTTTTCTTAAAATATCTGGTAGGTGAGGATCGAGTGGTAATGAAACCCACAAAAGTATAACACCGCCTGTCACTCATATTACGTCATCAAGAAACAATACATATTGGTATATCATTAAAATGATTGCTTCTTAGATCTCGCTACAAAATATCTAAAAAATGTACATAAAATATGTATGAAAAACGTGGCTGGAAGACCATAGATGTGCTCATTGCTAGTGAGTCAAATATCATGGTCTTCCAATCTCTTCATGAGCTGGCTCCACGGTACATGTGTAATATTTTTACAAAAATATCCCAGCTGTCCTCCAGGAATCTTAGGAATACAGCAACTGACCTAAGATTACCTAAGAAAAACTCCAAAAATGGACAGAAATGTTTCTCCTTTAGAGGTGCAAGGTCTTGGAATGGCCACACAGCGGAGTGTAAGCAGGCATCCTCCCTGTACAGCTTTAAACAGTCCCTGTTTAGTTGTAAATAGGTGATGGTAGTTTGGATTTTCTTTTATTGTAGATATTTATTTTAGATTTTAATAGGGTTTTGAATAGGCTTTTTAGTAGTATGTATATTTCGAATTGTAATTAGGTTAATTTAGTTTTAGATTTATTTTTGTTTGTAAGCTTTTTTTAAAAAGAGGGCCCCTTGAAAATCAACATTAATGAAGGGCTACCCTCCTTAAACATGTGAAATAATGATAATAAATAGTAATAATAATAATAAGAATAATAATAATAATTTCAAACGTTAATCTTTTCATTCAAAAATCTAAAGGAAGTTAAAGTACAAGATAAAATTTTAATAATACTGTTATACTACAAGCAAGTTAAAAAGTAATAGTTAAAATTTTCTATAATAATAATGATGATAATAATAATAATAATAATAATAATAATAATAATAATAATAATAATAATAATAATAATAATAATAATAATAATAATAATGATAATAATAATAATAATAATAATGATAATTATAATTAGAAATGAACAACAGCGTCAAAACAGATTATTTGAAGTAGATCAAGGGCGGTTATATCAGGAATTAGATAGAAAAGTTAGAAATGAAAGTCTGATCCCAGATGCAGATGAAGCAAGAAGATTCTGGGGTTCAATATGGGAAAATCCAGTTGAGCACAACACCCAGGCTGAGTGGCTAAAGGACATCAAAGAGGAGATGACAGGACTAAACCATCAACAAGAAGACATAGAAATTGAAGAAGGAAAGGTGAAGGAACAGCTAAAGAAAATTCCAAACTGGAAGGCCCCAGGGCCTGATGGAGTGCAGGGCTTCTGGATCAAGAACTTGAATGGACTCCACAACCGAATCGCAGAGCAACTCAATGAAATAATGAGAACTGGTGTTGTACCGACATGGATGACAACAGGTAAGACACTTTTGTGTGTGAAAGACACTAGCAAAGGTAATGCTGCAGACAATTATAGACCGATATCATGTTTGGATCAGGCACGAGCGATTGTAGTTAATCAATGGTTAACAGATGTAGAGCTTGAAGAAATTAGAAGGGAAATCGAAAGAGAAAATACTTACGTAACAGTGGATATGAATGACCAGGAAGAAAGGACACAGCTTCAAGGGGAACAAGAAACACGAGCAGAAGCACAAAGTGACAGAGAAGATAGGACGGGGAACGACAATGATAGTATTGAGGGATTTGATCTTCGGGAAGATGTTATGTTGAGCGAGGAAGAGACGGAACAGCTGACTACCATACGGACTTTTTATGTGGAAAAGAAGCAACCACCAAAGGTAACATTCAAAACGGTGAATAAGAAGAACATACAAAGAGAAATAAAAAAGCTGGAAAATCTTATTAAAAAGGTCATTACACCCACCATAACCGAAACAAACAGATTTATCATTGCGTTGATATGGTATGTAGCCTATAAAATGGGCCTGAAAGAAAGAGAGCAAAGACCAAAGAAAGATCCTTGGTGGAAGAGACGCATTAACAACGATATCAAACAATTGAGGACAGCTGTTAGTAAACTTGAGAGGAGACAGAATAATGAAATGCACAGCAACAGAAGAATGGAATATATCAATAACAAGTACAGGGTTAAAGAAAAAGGCGTTAGTGTAGTGATAGAGGAATTGAAGCAAAGGGTAGTGGCGAAAGCTGCAAAGATTAAGAGGTATGAAGCCAGAAATGAACAACAGCGTCAAAACAGATTATTTGAAGTAGATCAAGGGCGGTTATATCAGGAATTAGATAGAAAAGTTAGAAATGAAAGTCTGATCCCAGATGCAGATGAAGCAAGAAGATTCTGGGGTTCAATATGGGAAAATCCAGTTGAGCACAACACCCAGGCTGAGTGGCTAAAGGACATCAAAGAGGAGATGACAGGACTAAACCATCAACAAGAAGACATAGAAATTGAAGAAGGAAAGGTGAAGGAACAGCTAAAGAAAATTCCAAACTGGAAGGCCCCAGGGCCTGATGGAGTGCAGGGCTTCTGGATCAAGAACTTGAATGGACTCCACAACCGAATCGCAGAGCAACTCAATGAAATAATGAGAACTGGTGTTGTACCGACATGGATGACAACAGGTAAGACACTTTTGTGTGTGAAAGACACTAGCAAAGGTAATGCTGCAGACAATTATAGACCGATATCATGTTTACCACTTATGTGGAAAGTTTTGACGGGAATTGTTGCAGATCAGATTTACACATACATGGAAGAGAGAGAGTTATTCCCAGATGAGCAAAAGGGGTGTAAGAAGAAGGCAAGGGGCACAAAAGATCAGCTACTTATCGATAAGACCATTATAAAGAGTTGTAAAAGAAGACATACGAATCTCTCCATTGCTTGGATTGACTATCGTAAAGCTTACGATATGGTGCCACATTCGTGGATAATAGAATGTCTTAACATGATTGGAGTTGCAGACAACCTCAAGGAGCTAATTAGAAGAAGCATGCCTAGGTGGAAAACGATATTAACAGCAGGGAAACAAGAATTAGGTGAAGTAAGCATTCAGAGAGGAATCTTCCAGGGTGACTGCCTTTCCCCGCTACTCTTTGTGATTTGTCTTTTGCCAATGTCGATGATACTCCGAAAGTGTAAGGCTGGATATCAACTTGAAAGGGGAAAAACGAAAATAAATCACCTCCTTTTCATGGACGATTTGAAGTTGTTTGCAAAGGATGAAAATGAGATCGATTCACTGGTAAGAACGGTGAATGTTTTTAGTGAGGACATAGGTATGATGTTTGGAGTCCAGAAGTGCGGAGTGGTCGTAATGAAAAGAGGAAAAGTTGTCAACAGCGATGGTATACAGCTACCAAACGGTGAATCAATTAAAAGTGTCGACGAAGAAGGATATAAGTATCTTGGCATACTAGAGATAGATGAGATTATGAATCAAACTATGAAAGAGCTTGTACAAAAAGAATACCTACGAAGGTTGAAAAAGATTCTTAAATCAAGACTGAATGGAAAGAATATAATCATTGCAATAAATACGTGGGCTGTGTCATTGCTGAGGTACGGTGCAGGGTTGATAAATTGGACCAAGAACGAACTGCAAGAACTTGATAGAAAAACAAGAAAGAAACTGACCATGTATGGAGCGTTCCACCCTAAAAGCAATGTGAACAGACTGTATTTAACAAGGCAGGAAGGAGGGAGGGGCTTGATTGGAGCTGAAGAGACTGTACGAAGTGAGGAGAACAGTCTTGGATGGTATGTGATGAACAACGCCCACGAAATAATGAGATCAATTGAAAAGGAAGGAATACTGAGATCAAATGAAATCAAAGATCCCAAAGTATGGAAACGGCAGAATAAAGAACAGCATAAGAACGGGTGGATGGATAAACCGCTGCATGGGCAAACAGCTGCTGCTACAAAAGATTTAATGGATAAGGATAAGAACTGGAATTGGTTGAAACATGCAGGATTAAAGAAAGAAACAGAGAGCACTATATTTGCAGCGCAAGAGCAAGCAGTGGGAACGAATTCTGTAAAGAACATCATTTACAAAGAAAATGTATCAAAAGAATGTAGACTATGTGGAAAAGCAGATGAAACGATAGCGCACATAGTATCTGAATGTCAACAGCTAGCGCAAGTACAATATAAAGGCTGGAGACATGACAAAGTAGCTCAAATTGTCCACTGGAAGTTATGTCAAAAACTAGGTTTAGATTATGGAGATAGATGGTACAACCATAAAGTAGAGAATGTTATTGTGACAGAAGACATTAGGTTATTGTGGGATTTTCCCATACAGACAGATCATCGACTGGAGCATAACCGACCAGACATTGTTTTTGAAAATAAAAAGGATCGATCGTGTTTGCTGATTGACATATCCTGTCCCTTCGATACCAGGATCGAAAGAAAAGAAAAGGAAAAAATTGAGGTCTATCAAGACTTGAAGAGAGAGATTAAGAGGCTCTGGAATGTAAGAGAAGTTAAGATTGTACCAATAATCATTGGAGCTCTGGGTACGATTGGAAAGAACTTTGAAAACTGGTTGAAGAAGATTGAAATAGAATGCAGCACAGAACTTTTACAGAAAGCTTGCCTGTTAGGAACTGCAAAGATAGTAAGAAAAGTACTGGATACCTAAAGCCAAGGGATTTGGCCTGCTATCCAGAAGTCAACCGGCAGTCAACATCACCGCCGAGTGAACAATGAATAATAATAATAATAATTATAATTATAATAATAATAATAATAATAATAATAATAATAATAATAATAATAATAATAATAATAATAATAATAATAATAATAATAATAATAATAATAATAGTTGTCTTGACCCATCAGCAAGGAGATAATAAAGAGTCAGTCAGATAGATATCATGAGGCCAAAATTAATTTTCGCATTTTAAACTCACTTCCTCAGTTTTTGAGATCAGTCTCTTCTGTAAGGTTTGAATCTTCTGAATCAATTCATATGTACTTGGATCACTCCCCTGAAATTTTAGTAAGAGGGAAAAGTCCAGTTTATCATGATATTCCACTAAAATTACATCAGTAATGAAAAGTTTACACGTTGCCTGTGTAGACTAAGCACATAAGTACATCAATAAAATAATCAGAGTCCATTGACTTGCCAAAGAGACAGTCTATTAACCAGACTTTGAATCACATAAAACGACTCACATTTTGAATTTTGACTTGACATTGGGGTATATACTTTCAATGAAAAAGAGACGCCATCAGTAAATACCCTTGAATGCAACAACGCACATTGAATCAAAATCAACACTTCTCCAAGACTATTTACTTCACAGTGTTATGAACATGAAATCAGATCAAAGGCCATGCGCGGATCATAAAGATGCAAAAAAATTGATAATTGTCGAAGTATATTTGATATCAATCAATTGGTCAGGATTCATTGCGTTAAATTTAAAATATTAATGCAATAACAATAAAAAGTAAACCTCTAATTTTCTCCATCGATGAATATTCATTGGATTTTCAAGTTCTTCTTCCAATGCCTTACATCGCGTTCTTTCTCTCAGCAATTCCCGTTGCATATTGTAAACCTCACGTCTGATAAAGCAAGAAAATCCTTAAAAACTCTTTCGAGATACAACATATTTTATAAAGAGCACCGACAGACAGTTAAATATATACGATTAAATATGATTTGAATAGGTGAGTTCTTACAAAGTAGGCAACCTTCGTAACAAGTGGTTTAAGGACATAGTATTTTTACTCTTGAGAAATGTTGGTACATTGGACAGCGTCAATAAAAGTGACATCACTATCGTATATGTGGAATGCTTTGAAATTGAGAGAGGGTAAGAGTCGCGAGAGAACGAGTAATGGTGAAAATGTCAAGTGAAATAAGAAGTGCTCTTAGCGCATTAAAAATAATAAACAAACATCTCGCAATTGTCCCACATGAAACTGTAAGCAAACCTTAGTTCTTCCACATTTGCAACACTTTTCGTGAGGATGTGCTTTTCTCTTCTTAACTTCTTGATTTCCAGTTTCAATAATCGTATGTCTTCAAGCCTTTGACGATACTGTATTTCACCTGCATTCAACAAATAACAATGTTTCATACCACTGTGTGAGTAAAAAAAAGGTTATCCGTTAGGCGGGCAGTGGAATAAAAAGTATGTGGCTGATATTCAAAATTAGAATGTTTATCTATCAGTCAAAGGCTGCTAAGAAGAGAAAATTTCGTTTAGTAAAGTCACTAATCTTTAAGACCCAAAAGTTAGCAAAATATCTATAAAGGGCATGTATGGGAACCAAAGAATTCCAAGTTCCATTCTGGTCCAGAATTTCCTTGCACTTAAAATTAAGGTCTATTTCTAAAACAGACAATAGCATTTGATTTAAATTTCACAAGTAAATAAATCATAGACCGGAATGGAAGGTGAAATCTTCGATTCCCATACAAACTCCTTACAGATACTTCTCTAACCTTTGAGACCAAAAGATGAGTGATGGTACCAAACAAAATTTCCCGCCCATCTAAGTCACCCGACTAGTTGGCCTTTAACTGATAGATTTACATTTTAGTTTTGAATATCAATCACATACTCTTTATTCCACATCCAGCAAAATGCGTAAACTTTTTTACGCACCCATTATACTATTATTGAAATTTTCAGATCCTCAAACCAAAACCAAAATCCTCAAAATTGACTATCATATACAATGCTGCAGCACACAAATTTTCTATAAAGGAATAAAGTCGTCCCTGGAATACAACCAAAAAAGGCAAGTAATTACACCATTAAATTTAAAGATTGTGAATGCATTTTGCAGCATCATAAAGGTGAGGAAGGTATTTTCAAGAAGCAGATAAAGTTAACTGACCTTTATCTAAAGTGCTTTGTTGTATTTTAATCTTCTCATATAATAAAGCCAGTTCATCATTCCTTCTTACAAGCTGTGTTCCAAGAATATCTCTCTCACTGACAACTTGGTCTAATTCTTTTTTCTGCCTCAATCTTTCTGCATCCGCCTCTGAAATTATTTTTAATAATTTACGCTCCTCCACCTCTTGTTGTTCGATATATGCTTTCGACTCCGCAGCCTCCTTTTTCATTGACTGCAATTCTGCTTTCAAAGCCTCCTTCTGTTTTTCAACTTTCTGATGTATCTGATGCTCCTTCACGAGGGCAGCTTCTTTTGAGGTTATTTCTTCCTTGAGTTGATCAATTTGATGATTCATAATCTTTAGTTTTCTTTTCATTTCCGTTATCTCATCCTAATTGAAAATCAAAGCGTGTTAATGACCGAAAACGTCTGTCACTCAGTAGTTTACTGTACTAATCTAATTTGCTTACAAATATTTGCAAACTCAGTCTAAAAAAATTCCAGAATTCATCCTGTGCGATATTTTCTCTCATACACATATTTCTGTTTAAAATAAAAGGCATTGCATGTGCAAAGAGTAGAATTTATCGAGCATGAAGGCTGGCCATGTTACAGCGTGAATCATCTCTGAGACGGATCAAACAATACACAATACGAGACAATCTATTATGGATCTGTCACTCAGTTTTGATGGTTGCATTTAAGGTTGATCTCAGAAATTTGAAATGCAAAGAGCTAATGTTCACATGCAAAAAAAAAACAATAAAACATACAGGTAATCTCTCTTTTTATATTTTCAAGTCAAGTCTAGATCTGACAATGATGTATGTTTATGAAACAAATAAATCTGCGGTTCAAACTAATTCCCGCAATAAATATGCGTTGAAATAAGCCCACGAGGAAATAACAAAACCCATGGGGAATCAACATAAGACGCAGAATGCTCACCTGACATTCAATAAGGTTCTTGCTGTATAGATTTCTGTCACTCCTCACTGCTTCATACAAATTCTAGATCCAAGATAAATTAGTATCGTCATAAACGGAATATATAAAACTCAAAAGACAAAACAATTTGCCCATAATTTTCAAGGTAAGGTAAGACTAAAGGTAAGGTACAGTTTTTACATTTCTTCTTGTTAAGACATGGAGTTGTATCTCTAATTAAAAGTGATCACAATACAAAAAAATCTGAAGTTTTCAATAAATGACAGCAGATCATCAGCTCACCAAATGACTTTTTAACTGTTTCATTTCCGTGAAAGGTAGGAAGCTCCCTAATATCATTCATAGGGCCCTCGCTTCAAGACTTCGTAGCTCTTTGGAATACTCCAGATTAAGCTTTGGGATTTAAAAACCCAGAAAAAGCCTAGTATTGTAGTTAGGACAATGAGATCTGCGCTGAAACATATCCCAAATATTTTTAGAGCATCTTTTCGTAAACTTATATATGATAACTAATCGATCAGACGTAATAATTTGTTGAGCTGTTTAGAAGTTATTCAACCAGTCATCCTTTTCGTACAGATTCATGCAGGGTGGCAGGAAAATTTTAGCTAATAGTGTCCAAAATCAAATACAAAATGAAATTTTTCACTGACTTAAATAAACGGATCATATCCAAGACAAACAAGCTTCAACGTAAGAGCTCAATTTCAAGAAGCTATCAAATACGATCAATATCTTTGCGCAAATAGATGGATACATTTATTTATTTACTGTGTAATCACATCATTTACCTGTTGCTGTTTTAACTTTGTTTCTGCCTCTGCTATCTTCTTTTTGTAATCAAAAATCTGCATCTCCCGTACTTTTACATCTTCCATGTGTTGCAAGACTTTTTGCGTCAAATCACTTGCCTCATTTATATAACGATCTCTTTCCTTTTCTAATTGATAAATAATTTTTCGCTGTTTCTGTGCCTCATCTTTGTAATTCTGAAAATATATCATAATTATATGATTAATATGACAGTATTTCCTAATTATTTACACCATTTCCCTATAAAAGTGAGCGCATCAAAAGATTTATTTTGAAACCCAATCTTCAGAAAGCCAAGGGCGAACCAAATTAGATTTTTTCAATTTTGATAATGACAAAAAAGAGTATACAATACCCAATGCACCAAAAATATTCAGGAATTGGAAAAATCGTATCACCTTTAGTCGTGGATGGTCAAATTTTACTTAATAGCTGAAAGAATGAGGTAACGGGTATTTTTTTCTATTCATGATAAATTAAAACTAAAATTAACTTAAATAAATTGATACTGTACCACTCTTGGTGTAAGAAGACACAAGGTCATCTGGCCTACGCCAAGAAAGGCACTTAAAATTTTCAAATACAACTTCAAAAGTAAGGAAAAAAACAACAAAAATAAATGAAGAAAGAAAGAAAGAAGGAAAGAGAGAAAGAAAGGGACTGGCAGTTCCAAACAAAACTCAAACCATGCTATGGGTCAAACCTTTATATCACAGGCCTAATATCAGTTTTGTACCATCACATCGAAACTGATGGTACAAAATGACGATGGAAGTAAAGCACTATGGGAGTAATTTGATGGTTTGGTGTGGATTTTACGGGTATTTAATCTCTGTCCATAGTAAAATGAAATGAATTTTGAATTGAAATATGAAGACTTGCAATCCCATGGCAATAAATGTGCAGACGGCAACCAATGCTCGTAAAAAATGATTTTGTGTATTTCTGTGGAAGAAATACTGTAACTGTACGTCTTTTAGTCAGCTCGTAAACTTTCACTTCTCACAAACCACGAGCAAAATCATAGAACATCTTGGTTTCTAGGCTATGAGACAAACTTTATTTCATTCAACCCATTCAGCTCTTTATGTACGATGAATTTTTGAACCCCTGAACTTCTTTTGAAAAAACCGTTATGGCAAGGTCTGTGGTGCAGCGGTGTAATCCACCGATTTTGTAACCAGAACAGTCAGGAGGAGTGGCTTCGACACCCGATAGGCCCCCATCACTTGAGCGTCATGAAAAGGGGTCACGGACTCGATAAGCGATTCTGCGATCTCAGCACTTGACGCTGAAAACCGCAACCACCTTCAATTTTCACCTTCGCAAGATATTTCATGATGAATAACCCGCTTTTGTACAGTCTAGCGCATGTTCTTCTCCTTCGGTCAACATTCGAAGAAATCTTTGATACAGTAATTAATGTTATGGCCTATCGTGTTGAGCTTGCTGTTACACTTTTAATCCTTGTCCTAGTCATAATTTCTGTACTTCATAGCCATTATAATAAAGTTCTATTTTGGCACGGATCCAACAAAGCTGACTGTTTTCAGCTGGAACATGGTCTGGCTCGAATGAAAATGAATAATATTTACCTGGATTTCCTGCTCAAGATTCTTCTTTGCTTGTTCATGTAACTTCACCAGACTAAGTTGCTTTTGCGTTGCACCAGCGGCTTTCAAAAGATTCTGTAATTAAATAATAACTTCTTAAAGTTGAATCAGTGACACTACAAACATGCAAAGTCAGCAAAGAATCCATGTGGCACACTTTGATGTAGCAAAATCGAAAACTTTCATTATCAAGACTTAACAATTTCACATTTTAATGTTTTTACAAAATTTCTACAAACTGAATGTTCTTCATAAAAGTCGGGATTTCTGTAGACATTTCATGCAAACATGGTTGAAATGAATACTTAACAGTTAATGTATCATTGGCTTAAACATCATTATTTCAGACAAACCTTATTAAGTATATCACGTTCTCGAACCAAATCGTCTACTGCTTTTTTGTCCATCTCTGTTTGTTTTTTGCTCGTTTCCAGTTCTGGAAAAAAGAATTGTTTCAAAGTCATAGACGGGAGGGCAAGGGACAGAAAACTGCTTGCAAAGGGAAATATTGTAGCTTAGACAAACAAACCCCCTTTAAGACAAGACAGTTAATGAAGAGGCAATTAACGAAATGTATTTACCTCTTTCTAATGCATTGATTTGTCCTTTTAAAGTTTCTTTTTGACTTTCAACTTCCACTTTCTGGTCTTCGACACCTCTTAGTCTACGCTGAATCGCTTCCCTTTGTCTTGCTAACCGAACGCTGTCTTGTTTCAAATTTCCGATATCTTCTTCTCGTAACTAGGAAATAAATAAATCAATTTGACGTTATTTCTTCACAAGGACCATCTCAAAAAGAACTTTCAGGCTTAACTGTTGAACAGATATGCATTTCATAACTAGCAAATAAAACAGAACATCCAAATACAGAAAGTTGGTATGAAACGCTTGAATATGAAGGAATAAAAACGCTTTTATCCTAAATCATACACTGTCTACGAGCTTTAATTATAGAAAGAAAGCCTATACCTGTTGAGTCAAAACGTTTTCTGTTTGAAAATTACTGCTCGTTAAATGTCAAAGCAATAAGATGATCTTGCAACATCTGATTCAATAGCCAACCTGTTCAATTACATTTACGCTTTCAATTCACTGAAATCGGTCAATCGCTTCAAATTTTGCAAGAAAGTTTCTGGAGAAAGGCCCTTCGAAAAGCCTTTACAATGTCCAAAGATCAAAAGCAAATGTCCCTGGTATTCTAACTTAAAGCAATAATTTGAACACGCTTTAGCACGTGACTTCCTCATTGGGAGGATAAACATGGCTTCTCCCTATTATCAAGTACATAAACATGTCTTCTCCCTACTAACTTGCTGAGGGGATTCCATTTTCCTTAGCGGACAAAAAAACAAATGTTAATACATGTAAGCGTCACTATTGTTAACCAAGGAAATGTTGCTCATCGTTTTCACTCACTTTGCAAGTTTTCCAGAGGGGTTTTCTAAAGCAAATTAGCGATATTCACGGCAAGGAATGACCGATTAAGCCAAGTAAATAACTGCATCAAATTGAACAAATTAATGGAACAAGGTAGTTTTCAGTATCGTTGCTAAGATATTTACGGAGCACTATTTTTCAAACGTAGCGCGGTTTTTGACTCACATAGGGGTAAGGCTAAAAATTTCTTCTAGTAGATATAACTGTATGTTAGCTTAGATCAAGAACCGATGGTCTTTTTAAATGGCAAAATTAACAATGTTTCTTCCTTATAATTGACGATTAGTCCGTTATCTGGTTAGCGCTTAATTTTTAGATGAAGGATGAATATTTTTGGTTGCAGTTACCTTGAGTTCTGCTGCCTTTTGATTATTTTCTTGTGCTAACTGTTCAGCGGCTGAAAGTTGTGCATCAAAATCTTGTTGCAATTTCGTAAGACGACTGTTCAGTAGCTCTGTGTCCTTGACTGCGCGTTCGTTAAGAATCTGTAAGTGAGGTATGAAAGAAATTTCAATTCAAAACAGTAAAGTTATGATTCATTAATCATGAAAATCCTTCTAATAAACCAAATGAGTCAGATAACTATCTTAACAAATATATAATGATGCTTTTTGCTTTAACGTGTCACGTTCTTTTCATAAAAATAAACTTGCAATCAACCCTCAAATCAATTGTGATGAAGTGAAAACAAGAAATTATCTTACTTCTTTCAAATTGGACCAACTGATTACAATGTTGCTGAAATAATAACAGTCTCTCTTTATTTTGTTCCATAAATTTAAAGATTTCTAGTAGATGCTTCGATTAATAGCAAAGAGATGATGTCAAAAGATTTGCAAACCCTTTGCTCCTTGAGCTGCTGTTCAAGTCTTGATGTTTCTTCTTGTGCTTTTTGCAACTGACTTTGTTTTGCTTTTAATTCTGCATTCTTTGATTCCACTTCTGCCTTATTCATTTTCAATTCTCTTTCTAGTTTCTCTTTTTTTCGCATTTCTCTCTGGGATTCATTACTCTTCACTTGGATATCTTCCCTAAGCTGTAAATTAAAAATGGTTTGATGAATGAGAATCTCAGTAATGACGATTATTTGAAAATGTTGCCGAAAAAGGAAAAATTTCTTCACGTAAATATTGACTTTACAAGCTTGTATCCCCGGTGCTTGGTGCAAAGTTTTTAATGCAAAGTACTGTATGTGAATCTAAGTTGAAGATTGATAAATTTAGCTGTTCATTCCGAGAGTAATAATAATTACTATCGCTTTGTTCCCATTTCCAGTCAAAAGGAGGTACTTTTTGAGACACCTGGTAGATAATGTAAAAAGAAAAACAAACTAAGATCTGATATAAAACTTTAGCATACAATAGTTACTGACTACGTTAAAAGTTAATGTTGATGACATGAAAATGATGGTGGATTAAGCAAGAAAATGGAAACATGAATAATCAAATAGAGAAATGATTCTCACATGACAAATGTTCAGTTCAGTTCAGTTCAGTTTCATTTTAAAATTCCACAACATACAAAATTCAAATAACATAAAAACATCTAAAATAAACTATGACATAAATTACAGTAATACATACAATTAACTAAATAGAATATAATAGACAGGCAACCTCCTGCAACCACCCAGCGACCCGCCCAGCCCCCAGCTCCATGCCCGACCCGCACCAAACCAACCGCAGCAACCAAGACCAGACCCGGATACATCCGGAATCCCGACCAGAGGAGCCACCCCCGATGATGCAACAACAGCCACCCCCAGAGCCAATCCCGCCACAACCCCCCAACCCCGTCCAACGCGCCAGAAAGGACTAAAGCAAGACAGCATCTGCTGTCCAGCCCCAGCACCCCAAACACGCCAGACCAAAGCACAAAGAGCCCCGGCGAGACCAGCCCCAGAAATGACAGCCGCCACACCACCACGAGCGACACCCCCAGCCAACACCCAAAACACACCCAGGCCCAACCCCAATCCCAGGGCCGACCAAGCACAGATCAAGCACAAAACCACAGGCCAGACCGGCCACCAGACAGCCACAGGAGACCCCCTGTCAATACTAATAAAGGAAACAAACAATAATAAATTTACAACATAATTATATAGAATTTTGTATGGGGAGGAATTTCTTAAGGAGGAGCTCTCTCAATAGATAAACTAATCGAGGAGAGAGCACCCCCTGTCTTGAAGACCTATTTTTCAATTTGCAAACATTTTTACTTGCTATGATCCATCAAAGGGAAAGAAAGTTGAACTAACACGATATTCAGGACTGGTACTTTGTGGAGAAAAGATGAAGTTTCATTTCGCGACGGAAAATCATTACTGAAGGGGACTGTTTGATCTTTAATGGGATGTCGTTCCAGGATTTAGCACCAGCATATCTGATGGATCTTAAGCCATACCTCAGTGTATTCTTACGCATCATAAAAATATCACCCCTACGAGCCTGCCTGGTATCATACTGATGAACAGATGGCAAAGTTTCAAAAAAATTGTGGAAGAAGATAGGAGAAATTAAATTCACAGATTCATACACAAAGGTAAGTAGCTTGAGATTAGATAAATCATATAATTTAAGAATTTTTAATTCAGAGAAAATAGGTGTAGATGGAGATGTGTAATTCTTGAAAGCAATAGCTCTAACAACTTTCTTTTGTAGAAGGTAAATTGGCTTAGTATGGGTGTCACAAGCAAGACCCCAGACAATGATTCCATACTGAAGAAAAGAAGCAAATAAAGAGTAATATAAAGAAACTAAAACATTAGTTGGTAGAAGATGCCTTATCTTAAAGAAGATACCACAAGTTCTCGCTAGTTTCTTTGATAGTTCACTTAAGTGATACCTCCAGTTGAGATTTTCATCCAAGAGAAGACCAAGAAACTTAACATATCTAGCCTGATTAACATGCTCCCTACCAATCTTAATGCTGACAGTTCTATCTAAAGTATTATGAGGAGAATGGAAGATGATGAAATTTGTTTTGTCAATATTTAATGCAAGTTTATTAGCATCAAGCCACTTTTTAACATGCTTAAGTTCTTTGTTTACCACTTTTTCCAGGTGATTGAGATTGTCCGATTCAAAGTAAATGTTAGTGTCATCAGCAAAGAGATAAAAAGATAGCTTGTTAGATGACTTTGGAAGATCATTTATATAGATGAGAAAGAGAAGTGGACCAAGGACAGAGCCCTGGGGAACACCACAAGTAACATTAAGATGACTAGAGTTGTGGCCATTCACGGATACATATTGACTTCTATTGCTAAGATAAGAGCTGAACCATGAGAGAGCTGTACCTCTAATACCATAATGTTCAAGTTTCTTAAGGAGAATCTCATGGTTGACTGTATCAAAAGCTTTTTGAAGATCAATAAAAATTCCACAGCCAAAATTTTTGTTATCTAAGGAGTTTTTGATAGATTCAGTTAAGCTAATTAAGGCATGATTTATTGAGTGGGAGGCACGAAAACCAAACTGAAGATTATACAGGACATTATGCACTTCCAAAAAATTGTATAAGCGTTTGTACATCAATTTCTCTGTAATTTTACTGAAAACAGACAAGAGGGATATTGGTCTATAGTTAGAGGCTGTCACAGGACAGCCTTTTTTAAATAACGGTATCACTTTTGCATGCTGCATTTTTTCAGGAAAAACACCAGAAAGGAAAGATTCATTTATGATTTGGGATAGTGGAGAAGAAATATGTGGAGATAGAATTTTTAATAACTTTATGGGTATACTATTAGGACCTAAAGATTTACCAGTTTTAAGCACATTTATGATATCTACTATTTCAAGAGGGGCTGTAGGAGTTATAAAGAATGAGTTATGATTTTTATTATCAAGATAATCTAAGGGGGATTTTGGTGACCTGGGTATTTTCTTTGTAACACTATCTGCTACATTGACGAAAAAATCATTAAAGATAGTAGCCATAGTTGCTGGATCAGTTGTCATATTACCATTTTTATCCTTGAGTTTGTTTATGACATTAACCTGAGAATTTTTTATGCTAATGATTGACTTAATGCCTGTCCACAAAAGCTTCATATTATTACTGTTTTCATTAAAGTAATTGTGAAAATAACTGGCTTTGCTTTTTTTAAGCTCTATGGGAACCCTGTTTCTAAACTTTTTATACAAGAGGCTCTTCGTAGCATCGGGTTTTTTCCTGAGCTTTTTCAGAAGACTATCCTGCAGGCGCATCATTTTTTGAATTCTACTGTTTATCCATGGTTTGTTTCTTAATTTCAAATCTCTTTTTGTTAATTTCTTCAATGGCGCATGTTTACTAACAATTTCATTGAGATTGGCAAGAAATCTATTGAATTTTGCATTCACATCAGTTGGATTGGCATTCAAGTACTCAAAATTAAGGTTACTAAAATCTGCAAGGAACCTTTCTTCATGAAATTTTGAATAATCATGCTTGAAGTATGACAAGGTTTTATTTGGAACACCTGCTCTTTTAACCGTCAAAAACTGTGGAAAGTGATCTACAATTTGTGTCAGAATGTTACCACTTTTGGTGTCTAAATTGCAAACATTAGAGAAGATATTATCAATAATGGTAGATGAATGGTCAGATACACGTGTAGGATGAACTATAAATGGAAGAAAGTGCTGTGAAAGTAGAAGACTGACAAAATCATTAGTAGGAGTATGAGAGTCATAATTTAGCAGGTTGATGTTAAAGTCACCTAAGATGAATACCTGTTTGGTTGTAACAGTAGGGTTAGATAAAGTCCTTTGAATATACTCAGTGAAGTGTTCAATTTCAGTACTAGGGTGACGATAAGCACAACAAATCAGAATATTTTTTTCTCTATAAGTCTCCACTTCAGCCCATATTGTCTCATACTCATCACTGATACTATTTAAGTCAGGCCTTGGAACTGGATCTAAAGAACTTTTAATATAAAGACCAACACCACCATTTTGACTTTGAGATTTTGAGGAGAGAAAAGTATATCCAGGGAGTGTAACATTCATAGTTATTGGTCTTTCAAATGAATCCCAGGTTTCAGAGACGGCAACAACATCAAATCCAATCTTTAGATTAGTTAGAAGAGACAGAAGCTCATCAAAATGACATGAAAGACTTCGCATATTCATATGCAGGAAAGAAAGGTCAATTGGAGAAGTTTCAGAGGTAGATAATTCTTGTATTGTATGATAACTTGAATCAATATTAGAAGGCAAGTGTTCATCAATATCATAATCTTGCAGGTTCGGCAAGTTAGTGAGATGGGAGGTGATTTCAAATGACGGTAACGAATCAACAACAGATGGTTTGTCAAAATTAAAAAGATTTGATAATGCTTCATTTTCAATTGAACCAAAAGGAAAAATGGATTCATGATAAGTTATGGTGCAGTTGATACAAAACCATGGAACGTCATCAGGTTCATTAGAAAGTGCCTCATACTCTGAGACAGATATGTCATTGCATTTTATATGGTGCCAAAAATTGCATTTATCACAAAAAATTCCATTTTTATTCACATTTTTGTGACAGATGCCACAAGGATACTTAGGGGATACCATGATCAAGATTCATGAGATGAAAAACTGAAAACCTTTAGCAAAGGGGAACTGAAAAGAAGGGTAAATAAACTATAAACAACAAACCTACACATTTGACTGTGGAGAGAAAAAATTAAGGTGACAAACACAAATTTCCATGGTTTCAAAGTTATTCAGTTGAGAAAGATATCTCACTATCAACGGTATTGTTTGCTTGACTGCTAGGTGAGTGGTTACTACTAGGTTCACCACCACCTTTCCCAAATGACTTCTTTTCTTTAATAACAAGTTTGTCAACAACGAAATATGCTATCTTTCCTCTTCTTCGTGCAGCCATCAGATCTGGCACTTGCGCTGCCCTTCTGTCCAGTGTTCTTGCTGAGAAATCCTCTAAGAACATAACACCATCCGGTTTCAATTTCCTTGCTGCTTGGATAACTTCGCTCTTGTGCTTCCATGATAAACATTTTGCAACAATTGTACGAGGTTCATTCTCTTTCCTGTTGTTGCTGAACATCTGTCGCCTGCCACGCCCCTCAGCACGCCTTCCGCCACCACGTTGGCCTATTCTGTGAGCACGCTCGATTTGAATGTCAGTGGTGATCTTCAGCTTGTCTTTGATAGCTTCTTTCACAAGCTGCTCAGTCTCTTCCCAGGTTTCAAATCCATTTTCTTTCTCTGGTATGCCGGATATTTTCAAGTTATTGCGTCTACTTTGATTTTCTAAGTAGTCAGACTGATCCTCGAGGTCAACAATGGCGGCATGCGTGTCCTCGAAGTTGGCTTGATTACGGACATTGTCTTTCTCAAGTTTATCGCACTTCACTTTGAGGTCATCAATTTCTCTTTGACTATAAGTAAGGCTCATGCGAAGATCGCTAATTTCTTGTCGGAGTAGTTTGCTCTCTTGCATTTGTTTATCCACCAGGAGCTGGACTGCCGCCCGAAACGACTTTTCTTGTATTTCCAGCAGCAGTTCCTTCACATCCACGCTATCTGTTGGCATTTTGTCGGTGATTTATCTTGAACTAACTGAACATTTATTATAATAAAAAGGAAACCATACTTAGACTTAATCATACAAAAAACCTAAACCAGTAAAGACGTTGCAAGTTTAGGCCTGTCACGAGAGCTCAGCAAAACGTGACCGCACGCCATCGTGACATGCGCAGACCAAGGAAGAGCAATTATTCTTACATAGCAACTCTTTAAATTCAAGATGTAGTGAAAAGCAGTCAATGAAGGAAATTGACTCCTGATAAAAAGAAATGGCTCTCCTTACCTCTGATATTATCAATTCAGCTTCAGTAACATTTCCTTCTAATGACTGTAATTTGTTTGATGAACCTTGCAGTTCTTCCCTTAACTGAAACAGAAAAAACATACCATAGATATCGAGACTAAGTCCAATGCAATATTACAGAGGCAAACAGCCCTATTCACAGTACCAGGCAACCCTATTCACAGCACCAGGCAACCCTATTCACAGTACCAAGCAACCCTATTCACAGTACCAGGCAACCCTATTCACAGTACCAGGCAACCCTATTCACAGTACCAGGCAACCCTATTCACAGTACCAGGCAACCCTATTCACAGCACCAGGCAACCCTATTCACAGTACCAAGCAACCCTATTCACAGTACCAGGCAACCCTATTCACAGTACCAGGCAACCCTATTCACAGTACCAGGCAACCCTATTCACAGCACCAGGCAACCCTATTCACAGTACCAAGCAACCCTATTCACAGTACCAGGCAACCCTATTCACAGTACCAGGCAACCCTATTCACAGTACCAGGCAACCCTATTCACAGCACCAGGCAACCCTATTCACAGTACCAAGCAACCCTATTCGCAGTACCAGGCAACCCTATTCACAGCACCAGGCAACCCTATTCACAGTACCAAGCAACCCTATTCACAGTACCAGGCAACCCTATTCACAGTACCAGGCAACCCTATTCACAGTACCAGGCAACCCTATTCACAGTACCAGGCAACCCTATTCACAGCACCAGGCAACCCTATTCACAGTACCAAGCAACCCTATTCACAGTACCAGGCAACCCTATTCACAGTACCAGGCAACCCTATTCACAGTACCAGGCAACCCTATTCACAGTCCAAGGTGTCCCAAACATTTGTGTTGCTGCTATGGAGGAGGAGCTGCAACTTCAATTGTCTTCAATTGTTTTTTACACAGTTTCATACGATAGCCTTCAAATTGGAGTTTGTCTGTTGATTTATGGCACAGGGAAGTCAAAATAAATAGTCCCTTCATAACAGTACTTACAGTATATTGTTCTTCAGCAAGGTCAAAATCAAGTACAGTTTCAAAGAAGGGTTCTGAGAAATATTCAAACTCTCTCTTTATTTGTAACAGGGTTGACAGTATTGTCTTACAGAACAGATAAACAGCATTATAACTTTTTTAAAAAGACAAAATTTCAGCAATGCAGTGAAGAAGCACAAAGAAAGTCATGTTTTTGTGCTAAATTATTTCTTCTTACCTTTTGTGTGCCATAAATCAGCAACTACTTGTCCAACTGACTTGCTAAAATAAGGTCTTAAGCCTTAAGTTGACGTCTATCCTGTAGCAACTGTATCAAAAACAGGGCAAAACAACTACAGTGTTTTGGTACAGTAAAAGAACATTGTAAAATCTCCTTACCTTCACAATTTCAGCTAATTTTTCATCCCTTTCTCTGGTGAGCTCATCTTTGATTTTCAGCAACTCTTGCACACTGAAAGAAATCATTATCATCATCATCATCATAATCATCATCATCATCATCATCCTCATCATCATCATCATCATCATCATCATCATCATCATCATCATCCTCATCATCATCATCATCACCATCCTCATCATCAGCAACTCCGTCTTGCAAGGATGGAAGCACATGGTAAATTTCCTTTGCACAGCTTTATTCAGATTGGTTCTATAGCTACAGTATTTCTGTACGTACTGTAATGCATTAATTTACATCCTATACAAGAGAACAGGTATTACAGAAAGCCACCAACAAAGAAAAGGCACCTTTAGCTGCAGTATGCTACAGTACTGATGGAATAGCCGTATGTTTAAGATAAATTCAAAGATAAATTCTTTGATGATCTCCAAAGTCAAGATGATAGCCCCTACATATATTATTGAAAACACAAAATCAGCCTACAAAAATGTTCTAATTCACTTTTCTTGGAATAATGATAATAGTTTTTAAGAGATCCTTTTTTCCGAAACAAATTTCATTTTTTTGTAAGATCTCCAGAGGAACCATTATGGAAACAAGGTCATATTAACCTTTTTAATGCTATCCCTGCCATTTTCAACCTGGGGGTGTTTTTAAACTTCATTTTTTAACTGTTTGCCTCTAAATATCATATTCCTGTAATTAGATCACTTTCCTTTTTGATAGTTTATATTGTAATTCAATTTTATGGCAAAAGTATACATACATACATACTGTATGTTAATGTGGGCAAACTTTATGGGGCTGCAGGCAAAGAGCTACGCTGGTTTCAATCATACCTTTCTAATAGGAAGCAGTGCTGTAAGGTAAACGGGAAGCTTTCTGACCTGGGAGAAGTAACCTGTGGAGTTCCGCAGGGATCATGTTTAGGCCCCCTACTTTTCATCATCTATATAAATGATCTTCCCCTATCTATTAAGCACTCACAAGTTAATATGTATGCCGATGACACCAGTTTATCTTTCTCCTCAAATAGCATTTCCACAATAAATGAAAAGGTTAATGAGGACCTAGAATGTCTAAACACATGGCTTGCAGGAAATAAACTGTCACTTAACGTTGCTAAAACAAACAGCATTGTGATTGGAAGTCGGAAAAAGGTTAAGGATATTCAAAGAACATCAGCTATAAAACCGTCACTTGTCATTCGTGACGAGGAAATTTCGATGATAGAGCACACGAAATACTTAGGGGTACATGTGGACCAATACCTTAGTTGGGATGTTCACATAGCCGAAATGATAAAAAAAATTTCAAGGGCGTTAGGTATGATACGCCATGCAAAACAGTATCTCCCTTTAAGCGTACTGCAGACCATGTACAGAAGTATGGTTGAGCCTTATTTCCGTTTCTGTTGCCCTGTCTGGGGTGTTTGTGGCACCACAGCACTCAACAAGCTTCAGAAGCTCCAAAATCGTGCAGCCAGAATCGTGACAAATAGCCCCTACAGAATGTCTGCACCACCCATCATCAAGCAGTTGGGATGGCTAACGGTGAACGATCTCATAGAAACTGAAACATTGAAAATGGTCTATAGGTCTATTAACCATGAAGCACCTGAGTATCTCACAGGACTGTTCCAAAGGTTATCTGAAACCAGCGCTAGACAGCTTCGTAATACCAGCACTGACCTCAATGTACCTTTTCTAAGAACTGCGTGTGGCCAAAAATGCTTCTCTTATAGAGGAGCTAAACTTTGGAATGATCTAACTAGAGAACGTAAGATGGCAAATACTTTCACCCAATTCAAATCGTCACTGAAAAATGACAAATCCTGAGCACTGTCTCACATCTCCTTTTACTTTACTTTTGTATACAAATTTTTATCTTGAAATTGTAATTTTTATAGCTTATTTTCTTTTGTAACAGGGCAGTTTGTAAATCAACTTCACTTTTTGTATTGAATACTTACCCTGTATAAATATTATAAAATGAATGAAATGAAATGAATGAAATGTATGTTAATGTGCTATAAATACTGTACAGTATGCGTCCCATGATGTGACTAAAAATCTATTTATAGGTGAATTGAGATTACAAAAGATCTCCTGAATAAGACAAAAAGACAAATAAAGTAGTAGTACCTGTGGTCTTGCCCCATGGTAAGTCCTGCTCCTTGCTCAACTAGTTTACTCAAATTAGCAATTTCAAGTTTCAATGATTGAATTGTTTCTCTTGCCCTTGTTTCTTTTTCATGTGCTCCATCTACCATTTTCCAAGCTTTTTCGATCTCCTATCATGATTTGCAGAATTATCAAGTCAAATTAAAAATATTTCATTAAAAACCAAGCTACAGTATTATATACAAAATAAAATGGCTAGTGTAAAACGCAGGTTTGCAGGTTGGTAAAATGCAGGCTTGCAGGTTGGTAAAACGCAGGTTTCAGGCCAAAGGGCTCTGGCTCTTGTAACCTCTCGTGTAAATGAGTTTTGTATAACAATCAATTAGAAGCTATTTCCTATTCTGATGCAGCGTGAGGTGGTCGTTGTGTTTTTTCTTGTAAAAGATGCACGATGGCAGCTAATTCAAAGTTTGAATTCAAAACGAGGGGCGTATCACTCTGTAAAAATCTCATACACCATTGGGGAAGATCCATTTGTTTTCTAGCAAGATCTGTAAAAAAATCCCTAAAATTCCTTTTGTCTTGATAAATTTAAGAAGAATGATAGACCCCTCGCTTTAATACGTATGGCATTAAGGCATTTAGCAAATAAAAAGAAATTAGTATTTGTCATATACAAAACTGGACCATCTCATCTATGTTAAAATTTTATCAGATATGGGGAAGAAAATTTTCAGGTCGAGAGACAAGAAGTTTTTCTGAGTCCAGAAAACGAATTCAGAACATATTTATCCTTCTAAAGAGGAAATATCAATGGAGACATCACTGCAGAGGATTCCCCAATTTGGGTTTTGGGTGTTATTTTCTGTCTTTCGCTGCATAAAAATAGAATGGTACGATGTCCTAGAAGCCACGCACGTTTTTTGCACATTATCTTTTTTATAAGAAACTGCATATAAGGAACTCAACTCTCTGATTGTCAAAAAGTTTAGAAGCTCCAGTACTGGAAAAATATTACTCACGAAGCTATTTATTTGAAAAAGCTTTGTGACTTACTATATTTTCACATTTTTCTTGAATCACATTACTCAGAAGGAAAGTTCTTCTCCTTAGTTTGTTAAAAAAAATACATGGGTATCGTTGCTGAAAGGAGCATGTGCTTGCAGCAGCCACTTAAAGGAATCAGTTCATAGGATTTTATGTGATCGCTCATTACATTCCTTTGCCCTTAGGTTTCTATGCTTGTGGAACTGCCAGTGGTGCCTTGCTACAATTTTCAATGATATAGTCAGTAGAGAGTCAAGCAAGGGGTATTTCACTCCCTAAGGATCTCATACGCTTTTGGCAAAAGTCCTTTTGTTTTCAAAGATCTGTGAAAAATGCTATTGTTCCAAAAAATCTCGTACGCTTTTCAAAAGAGTAAAATGCCCCTCGATTGCAGAGAGTAGATGACTGGTTTCTCACGAAAACATAATCATCATCATCATCACGAAAACATCCTAGAAAGATATGCGCATTCTTGATTTCTTTTTCTAAGAAGCTTGAACTCGTCTCCAAAGGGGCAATTCACTCCCAAAAATCTCGTACATCTTCGGAAATCCACGAAAATTCTTTGTTTCCAAAAGAAATCCTTCAAACTCCGTAACATCCCATTTGTCCTGAAAAGTTCCTGCACAATTTTTTGAACGATTGAAATGCCCCTCGCTTAACTCAGTGCTTAAGTTTCTCAAGTTCTGTTTCTTGAGTTTTCTAGCTTTCGGAAGAGTTTCAAAGGAATTTCTATAAAATTCTATGCTCTTAGTTTACAGCGAAGTTTCTTGAGGCAATGCAACTTTCGACATACCCAAGTACCTTCAGAGTAATTCAATACAAGAAAAGAAACAATATATCTGTTGTTATCAATGTCTTGTTTTTTCTAACTCACATAGAGCAAAAGGGGACCATCGATCTTTCAAAGGCTGATCCTTTGTTTCCACCATCCCAATACACAGTCTGAGTAACGAGGAAGTCGTGAGACGAGTGGTTTTGAGTCGTGGGCTCCTCGCCTCCAGCCACAGCCCTTCGACCTGAAACCTGCGTTTTACCAACCTGCAAACCTGCGTTTTACACTTGCCGCAAAATAAAACGAAAAAAAAACAATATGGATTGTTCAAAGCTCCAGTAATCTGCTGAGTTAAATTGTTGAACAATCGCCATGAAGTACAATGAGAGTATCTGATTGCAAAGGAAGTTGAGAGACAGTGTTTTCACTGACATAGGAGAGGATTTGGGATTGTTGAAGGGTTGAGAAATTCAACTTATAAAACATACAGTAAATTGAAGACAAAATATTAAAACTGTAAATCACCTTCTTTAGAGCCACAATTGTGTTTTGATCTTCCTGTGATAATTTCAGGGCTGTTGAAACTTTTGCTGCATTTGCACCAATTTCACTGTTGAGTTCTCTGCATTTTTGCATCAATCTTTTTTCACTTTCATGGGACTTCTTCAAGGCTCTGTGAAGCTTTTCATATTCTACCCGAAACTTTTCTAAACTTTTGTCTCCAAGCAGCTCCCCAAGTACCTTTTGTGAAATAATTATGCACTATATCAGAAAAAGACACTAAAGAGGCAAGAAATAAATTTCTGACAAAAAATTTCAGGCAGCTTTCCATACAAATTTAGGTGCTTTTAACGGTAATTTTGGAAAGTAAATTAACAAAATGTTTTAGAATATTCAGAAAACTAAAAAGATCATACATTTATGTACTGTGATCCCTTTTAAAGGACCAAGGTCAAAAACAACGATGAATTATTCATTAGGATGATAACCCTTACGAAAATACAGGGCCTTGCATCAGTCAAAACAGGGCCTTGCAACCATAGCCATATTTCACACAGGCATGAGCCTAACATTTGAATTGAAAAGGCAGCCTTGCAGCACACTATACATGGATGTAAAAAGGGCCATACATTTAGCCTGGCATTTGAAAGGCTTTTGTATGGGCCAATTGGGACCTGGCCTATTTTGGGTGCTAGCAAGTCCAAAATAAAGCCAAAAGCAAGCTTGCAGCAGCCTTGAAACAGTTTGATCATTTCCAGTTTGAGAATCTGTCCTAGACAAAAACTTGGACAGCTCGGAAAACTTGAAGACTATGAAAAGATTTTCTAATCTTTACTTGTTGCACTTTTTGTAGACCAAATTTGATAACATCGGACAAAATTATCAAGGTAACATAACGAACCTTTTCGAGTAGAGTTTGGAAACAATTTCATGCTTCCCAAGTTTTCCATGCTATCGAGCTTGTGCCCTGGCCTGGCCTTGAGAAACCTTGTTTTCATAGCATTACCCTTATTTCGATCTCCATTTCTATCTCGGATGATGCTTAGGATGATGTGGAAACATGTGGATGACGAAATGTTTACAAACTACAAATGCTGTGGATATTTATAGATATATATATATATATATATTCTATTAAAAATTTACAATACATGATTACTTACTATAACTACACCTAACGCTACCCTACTACGGAGACGATACCCCAAGGAGCAAAATATTTTGTCTACCCATGGGTCATAACATAAAAAAAGAGATAACAAAAAGACACACAGAGCCTACCAGTTAAGGATCAAGGCATATTAAACCCTACGACAAACAAATTGTTTGTTGCAAGGAGATAGAAGGAACCTGTCTATGTTTAAAGGAAAATATATCTTGTCATTTCTTTAACAACCACAGTTCACAAGTACTGTAAGTAGAGCATTGTATTTGGATGTCCTAAATTATTTCTAATCAAACAAAAAATGAGATGGTTGTCACGATTTTGGATACGCTGATCTTTGTTTCAGTCCTAACGATTGCAGAGAGAAAAAATTACAAAATTTGTGATATGAACTGACTGAACTGTACGTTGAAACAACATTTATACTCACCTAATAGATGCATCAACCATTATTTATCTCAGTGTGTTTACTTTCTTGTAGTGGACCTTTTGGAAAATCTTCGACGAAACTATCAACGAAACTTTGCACTTAGTTGGACTCTTGTTGTCTTACACGTGGTGCTTCCTCCTTTTTTCAAACTCAAATCAATCGTATTTGCTAAAAACTTAGATCTAAGTATTCCCACAGGAGGATAGCCTTGATAACGCCCCAACAAGAGCATGGCATGAACGATTTTTGAGTATGAACAAAAGAATGGTCAAGGCTAACATGAGCGTTGTATTAGCCTAACACTGATAGCCAAAGAATATCGCTACTGTGATTCTAATGCAAGGCCTGATAAGGGCCAAAATCAAGCCTTGCACCAAGCCAACGTTTTTGCATGACCCTTGCAAAAAAATTGCAACTTTCTTGCCATGGTGAATTATGGCTATCATGGCCTGGTTTTGGCTCTGCAAGGCCCGGTATTTTCGTACGGGAGAAAGACCCAAAAGACAAAGGATTCAAACTCAGAGTCTGTGTCTTTTTGTTCTTTCTGCATGATCTTAGTGACCCAAACAAGCTACAGTAGGTGTGAACCAGGCTTAACTTTTTCAATATCCCCTGATAATCCCTTGGTTAAAGATTCCATCAGGTTGCAAGAATCCCATACAAGGTATTATGAAGGAAATATTTTTTAACAAAAGCATTGAGAGACCAATTTCGATGGGGTAAGATTTATGATCTAAATTAGACCGTTGGCTGCTTGGAAAAATTTAGTTCATGATGATCAAAAGACTCAATGCGACGTAACAGTCCGATAAATTCCCCACCCCTTTTCTGACTCAGCTGGTATACTGTAGTGAATCTTACCTCTTGGAAGTCTCTCTCAAGTGCTTCAAAGGCATTTTCTTCTATTGCCGGTTTTTCCTTGAACTCTGTTGAGCTCTACAATGAAAAGTGCCAGATATCAAAGCACTAGTATGCATAAGCTCGAGGTAAAATGGAATGGGTAGTACATGTTGATTGCCTGAAAACTTGAATGTGCTTCCTTTCCTCTATGGTTTCCTTAGAGGCTCTTCACACAAGAAACTGTTGCCAGTGTGAAAGTTCAAATTTGTTTTCAATTTTGCAATTCCTGCTATTTTGCACCCTGTTTACATGGAGTTTCAGATTGGTCTGAGACTATTAGTGTCACATAAGGTATGCATTGGATTGAGGCAGCTGTTACTAATAGCTTAAACCTGTTCCATGCAAGTGAGGTACTATGTACCTAGGACATCCCTAAGACTGAAAGAATGAGATTACACATGCCCCCAGCAACAAGGAAAGATACTGACAGGATGTGAAGGGCATTGCCATGGCCCCCCAAGCGGGGCCTCTCATCACGCCATCACATCGATTTTTTCACCATTTCACGCCATCATGCCAAAATATTTTCCATATCACGTTCACGTGCAAAATTTCTCAGAATAAGTATCTTTTTCAAAGATCTGATATGCACCATCACTATTTAGTTTAATCAATGAAGTTTGAGCATGACTATATTGCAGTAAAACTCATTCACAAAGATGGTGTCGCAACAAATTGGTGGCCCGTTATGTCGTCACTGTGATGGAGGTGCAACTTCAATGGTTGATCTTCTAATGGGGTTTATTTATTCACTTTCCTTCCATCTCAGTTTCTCTCAGATAATGTTCTACACACCTACCACACACTCGTTGTGTTGTGTTCTTTTCTAATTTTTTCATCACGTTATCACGAAATTTCAGTCCTCCTTCACGTAATCACAAGCTCAAAAATCAGTTTTCACATGCACGCAAGCAACGTGGATCATGCCATAAGGTGAGGAAAAGGCTGCTTTCACGCCATCACGAGCAATAAATTGGCTAATCACACATCACGCCAGATCGCTTGGGGGGCCACATTGCCAACCTAAACATGAATTAAAGTTGGAGTGGCTAAACAAGAAAGTGTTATTGGTACTCATTTCCTGAGTAGTAATGACTGTGTGTGGGAACAATAGTAGCACAGATTGCTTCTGAATCGTAATGACTGTGTGCTTCTGTATCGTAATGACTGTGTGTGGGAACAATAGTAGCACAGATTGCTTCTGTATCTTTAATAGGGCACAATCAGCCTTCTACTTTAAGGTTTTTTGAAGCAGTGTTTATTAGACTTTGTGCTCCTTCCCTCTGTTCTAGGGCTGTCCAAATGAAAGATTATAACTATTCGAATATTCGGTGTGAATTTTACTGAATATTCGGTTATTCGGCGAATAGGGGCATGGCTAGGGTGTGGTCCTGACACCTGAATGATTGAGAATATTTGAATGTTGCCAAAGAGCAATCCGTGTACAGCAAACTGTCAGGAAAGGGATCTCCCCAGGTCCAACAGCAGTGCTATGTCTTGCTACGGTGCCATAACTGAATAAAGTTTCCTTCTTCAAACAGCAGACGTCATTTAGAAAAGCCTCAATGCAATACAATCAACTAAAGCAGAAAAATACAACAGGCTAAAAATACTTGTTGTTTTACATAATGATGTGCCTGCCACTGCCCTTTGTCTTGCTATCTACGTACTGTCTAGACAAGAAAATTTTATCTATTCGATTGATCAGCCACACGAATCGCAATATTTGCTGTGTCAACATATTCGGTTTCTTTGACTGATCATTTGCATTGCAACAAGTCATACTATCCGAATAATCGCTCTATTCGAATGGTCATTCTATCCGAATAATCGCATTATTCGGACTATTTGGATGGCAGCGAATAATCGTTTCGCTTCACTGCTATTCGAATAGTGATCAAATAACCGAATAGCGATTATTCGACCTTTGGTGGACACGCCTACTCTGTTCACAGATCAGTTTGTGTTCACATCACAATCATTTTGATTTGGAGCCAAACGCTTTGATCTTTGGTGACTGTATATTTGCCTTGGGTGTTACTGACATGTGCTTCTAGATTTTCTTTTGTACATCTGACATAAAGGTGGCTTGATTGTACTAGTTAATTTGTTCTTTGCACAAACTGAACAGAGAGGGTGCAACAAAACATGCTATTTTGTTATTTAGTGTTGTTCTTTATTGCAGCTACTCCTTCATTTAAGGGTTAAAGGTTAATTCAATATGGTTCTTTTCTAGTTGCAGGTTTATTGGTTGTTTTCTCTTACAGGAGTTTTCTTTTTTACACATTACAGCCTTTTTGTTGCATTTATGCCTATGGGCTAGAACAACAACATCTGATGTGGATAGATGAATTTTGTGCGGGAAATTTTTCTGATAAAGCAATAGAAACAATGGGAACAACCCAGAAACAAAGCTGTGCACCGGACACACAGGCCTTGCCTTTGTCTCATGTGCTAGAGGCAAATGAACCTTAAGACTTGATGAGGTGTGCTTATAAATGCCATTTCTATAAAACAACAATTCCACATTATGCTGATGAACCCCAACATGAGGGCTAAAATCTTCACTGGATAGGAATTGCGGCAGGAACCAGTCAGTGATGATAAAAAAGGAAGATGACAAATTTGTCCGCGATAGAAACCACGGCTCATCCTATGAAATTGACGATAGTGACAGCCTCCATCCCATGACATCAAAATCAGCTTTCTACGTAAATGAAGGAACCTTACCTCTGCATTGCTACTCATTTTCTTGATCAGTTTTACGCTTTTTCATTCACTTCTCTCTTGCCTGTACGTCTTTTGGTTCGGCTGTTGACTTGTTCTCTCTGCTGTGGCGTTGCCATGGTATTTATTCATTCGTTTCCAGATCCCTGAAACAACAACCGCAGCTTCTGCGTTTATCTGAGGTCTGGTAACGAGGAACTTGAATCGATTGCAACAACCCTCCAAGAAAAGTTGAAAGATGAGCGAACTGGCAAAGGGAAGGCAAATAAACAGTGTAAATATTCCAGTCCAGACGAAAAGAAGAAAGATCATTGGCCCCAGCTTTGATGTATTGTTAATTTCTTACAGACTGTAGAATGGTATGTTATCACTTGTGGGAATTTTTCTGTTGTTTGTTATGATCAATTCAAACAAGACCAAGCTACTGTATCTAGATCCTTTGGACGAGCGATGAGACGAGACATCAGATGAAAAAGTATTTGATTGTCCATGAAGTCGTCATGATAATAAAAATGGGATCAGGATTGTGGCTTCTTTTCGTAATGGAGACAAGAAATGTAACAGTTAATCGATGAATTCCCCCTACTTGATTTTAACACATCCACTAGGAAATTATACTGTAGACATTGAGATACACAACCTTAGTCCCTTCAAATTTCGCCTGCCTTCAATGTTGGCTTCCTTTGATTTTCGCCCCTTTAATTTTTGCCCCCTCGTGTGCAGAAGTTTCGCTCCCTTTAATTTTGGCCCCCCCCCCATCCAAATTTCAAAGCTTTGACCAAACCATTTTCCAAGCAATGGAATTGCAGGGTACGATTATAACAACTTTGATGCGAAATGGTACTACACTCATCTCGGTTTGGCCATAGACAGTCAATTGGCCGTTGATAGTCAATTTGTAGACTTGGCCAAGTATCGTTCTTTGTCTTTTTCACCGGTAGTAAGCTGTGAAGGAGCGAACGGATGGGAAGCCGTTCGCTTCGCTCGCTTCACTTTCGCAGCTCACTACTGAACATGTAGGCTTGAATTAAGTAAAGAACGAGACTTGGAGCTAGTCTAGTCCATGGGAGACTGATGTTTTGAACTGACATTTCACAAGAACACAGCTATTGTATACGTCAGAGATTGGCTATGCAAATATATCTAAAAACCCAAAACACCATCAATTACAACTAGCTTTCAATATCTTTGAAGGGGTCAACTTCAATTTTCTTCTTTATATACTCAGCGATCTTCGATTTACGCCAACCGTTGCAAACAATTTCGGGTTTTGATCGAATGTAGTCATAGAATTTGGTCACCCATTTCGCATGCAATGGGTTGCCAACAGATAACTGTGTTCCAACTTTGATTTCCTGGGGTAATTTACCCGCCTTTGTCTGTTCAACTATTTGATCAGAATACCAAGTTTACGCTTCATTTCTTAAGAAATCCTTGCAAGGCTTGTTGACTAATATGTCCAATGGTTGAAAGTAGGATGTCCAATTATTTGGAACTGGAACCATTTTACCCCGCGACTGGCTACTGAATGAATATTGATACTGAATATTGAATATTATGATTTAGATGAATATTGCCCTGAGGAAGAGAACGCTATAGAACCAGTGCAACAAAATCACCCCACAGACGCAGGGGAGGACAATATCATTGTTATTGAAGATTAATGCATTTATTATATTTCGTGTTACAATCAAAATATTGATCTCTAAAAGAACATAGATTTTTAATCTGCCTTTAATCTCAGCTCCCTCTAATTTTCGCCCATCAAAATATTCCCGCAATTCGCCCCCTTTAATTTTCGCCCCCCTCCGGGGCGAAAATTAAAGGCAGGCGAAATTTGAAGGGATTAAGGTATCTATCTATCTACAATTACTGTACATTGACCTATGTATCGGTATTACGTACAATGGTTAGTACAGTATGTTAGTAAAAATTGAAAAAACAAGATTAATCAAGATAAAAAATAAGTAAGATATATGTGTTTTGGCAGTGTGACTCCTTGAAGAGCTGAAATAAGGGTAATATTCGGTTGCTGTAGGGTTACTGTATATATTTTACCAGGAGCGTGAGGGCGATATTCACACCATCCCCACTTCCTTCAATGTACACGTTCAAGGATGGTCGTCTGTCTAGGACTGGCAGTAAAATAGGAGAGGCTACAGGAGGAAAATATAGGGAGGCAAGGGCTTCTAGATGAATATATCAGTTACAGTGAGGTCACCTTGCCAAAACACTAGCAGTAACAAAAATAGCAAGTACTAGCGAAGTGTCTACTTTAGGCTATCTAATGCCCTTTTCAGGGAGTCCAATGAATTCTGATTTCTGATATTTTCTGCTAGTGAGTTCCAGATGTTAGTTGCACTTGGTATAAATGAGAACCTAAATGTGTCTGAATTACAGTACAGTACATGGAATATCATATTACTACGACGTCCGTGGGGGTTTACTGGTTTGAAAAGAGTTTTAGGTATATCAATTAAGTTGTTATCAATCCTATGCATCATGATGATCTTGGATTTCTTTCTTCTTTCAGCCAAGCTTTCCCATCCTAAAGTTTTTATCATGTCACTCGGGCTGGCAGTCCTGCAGTAGTTGCTATATACAAATCTTGCACTCCTGCGTTGAACCATTTCAAGACACAGTAAAATGGAAGCTTGGAATATAAAACAATGGAAGCTTCTTTCATTTTGAAATCAAAATCTAATACATTTATTCCGGTGTAAAAACTACTTCTAAGTAAAAGAGATGGTACATGTTACAATTCATAATTAAGGATAAAAGAGCTAGACATCCTTCTCTCTTTATAAAAGGCAAAGATAGGCCTATGACTGCTAGCATTCAGGAGTCTGAGTGCCTAAACGTTCTAATGATTATTTTTGTCTAACCGTTTTTACGTCTTCATCATGTCTTAATTGATCATTATGTCTTCATTAATATTTCGTACTGGATTTTCTTAACTTGGATTGTCAACATTTACTTGGACTCATGTCATTAAAATGGATTTGTCATTGATATAACTTGGATTTGTTGAATAATTGCACCAACTTGCTCAATCTTTTTACATGTCATCCTGAGGGTCAAAATGAAACTGTTTGTCGTAGCACTTGCAATTAAATTGATGTTCTGGCTGCGCTTTCCAAAACATATTCAGGAGTTCAACTAAGACAATAGAATTCTTCAGAGTTCAAAGTGAGCTGGGTCATTCCATGGCTTGTCCCGCGTACAAAATATGTAATATGTGCAATGAATAGTAGTGCTTGTCATAGATTTTAACACGTAATCCTTTTGGTTCTGGGTCGTTCCGACTTCGTTTAGCATTGTAACAAAAATATCACAACTGGTTCCAAACATTCCCAGAGTACCCATTGATACATTGACAAATTTAACAGCATCATATTTTTGCGAAAAAGTGTTGATGAGTTCTAAATATTTGCACTTTTTCTGTGAAGAGCTCATGTTCACATTTGATTCAAATCCCACAGTAAGTTCTATGATATACAGTGTATGATTAAAAATGATCAACATGTCCGGTCGGAGACTGTCTGGTAATTATACAATGAATCGAAATCATCAATGTTGGCAAAAAGTTGAATGTCTTTGGCTTTGGCAAACAGATAGTGACAAAGGCTTTGGACAGATCAATGAATAATGCATCAGTTAGCTGTCCCTTGTCTGCTTTCCTTCTGATATGATCTAGGAAATAGAGCATTGCTTACTCTGTTGATCTTTTTGCTCTGAATCCAAACTGATCATTAAATAGAAGACCATTTCTTTCAAGATGGTTCATAAGCTGCTTGTGAAACAGTTTTTGAGAATCTTTGATAAATTTGATATCTCTTTGATACATTTCTCTATAACATTAATTTTTAAAGTGATGCATTTATTATTCAGGCTTGCTGTATTTGGGCATTTGGCATATGAGATTTCAAGTTCCAAACACAGTATATGAATAGAGAATAATTTGAAATTCATTGCAACAAAATTGAATCCTGAATTATGTCTTACCAGCAAAGTGAAGGTTTGTTCTTGTTTTTAGCAATTTGCTTGCATAGAAAGTTACTGTACATATGATTTGCAATGGAGTCTCAATGTACAAATTTAATCTTAACCAAATGCTGGTTATTGATGTATCATGTATCATTAGTCTGAAAATTATTGAAATGATGTGAAATTAAAATTTCATTGGTCCAAATGTTTGACAACCTTTTCCTTAATTGATTATTAACAGTTCCTAATTGTTGTGTAGCAGGGTAAAGAAAAGAAGTCATCCTACAGTATGAGGTACTGTAATCAACAGGAAAGTAAATTGAAATTTAGAGACAAAAGAAACTTTTGGTATAAAATTTTGATAATCCACAATTATCTTTAATGAATTTCATTCAACACTCTTATTGAATGGACTTACTGATTGACTGATTGATTTTGTTAGAATGTGGACATTCATCAGATGGATGGGATGAAGATGTGAGTGCATTCAATTTTCACAAACCTCAATATTTGTAATCCCATGTCTCTTAGCTTTCATGCATAGCCTTTGAACAGGCTCTCTTCATACATCTCACAGCCATGACAAATGCCCTTGTCTTCATTTCATTTTTCATTTCATATATTTATCTATTTCTTGTTTCTATCATTGAATATCATTGTATGTGCTGTATAGATTTGAAAATAACGTGACATTGATTTCTACCAGCATTTACAGAAATTGTTAACTGTAGCAAATGTGAATATTAAATGAGTATTCCTTAAAAAATTGATTTAGTTTGATGATGATGATCAAGAGGAGATTTATGATTGCCCTGAGCAAGATGATTCCACTACAGGTATGAGTAAACAATATACTGTGACAATATACCTTGACGCTAATTTGTTATGTCATAGATGCTGTACCACTGTTTACTATGGGGGTATATGTATGACAAAATTCATAACATGCAAATTGATTGATCCATCACTCCAAACACCATTCCATCATTTCAATTCACATGGTTGTTGCTTGAAATCTTTGACTCGTCGTCCAGTAATACATCAATTCGTGATGTTGAATTCATGACACTTCAAGTCATTTCATATCATTCATCAATTCATCATCATCGACTCGTCATCAGCTTTCGTGTATGCATCGTGTATGAATCGTGTATGCATCGTGTATTAGTCGTTGACTCATCGTCTAGTAATACATCGATTCGTCACTCTTAAAGTCGTTTCATGTCATCCATCAATGCGTCATGTTACCATCCTTCACATCAATGCATCAAGTCATCACCATCGACTCGTCATCATCCATCGTGTATGAATCGTCTATGAATCGTGTATGCATCGTGTATGCATCGTGCATGCATCGTGTATGAATCGTGTAGGCATCGTGTTTGAATCGTGCATGCATCAACTAAGTCATTGCTCTGTTTTGGTGATAGTGCCCTGAGCCGGAATCCCTTCCAAATTTTTTACAGGGGGTGGCTTGAAAAATTTTACAAATACAAACAAAGATCAAATGTAGTAGACAGGCACATCCTTTGCACCTAATTAGTTCTTTGATAAAGCCCGTTCAGAGATAAAAAATTTCCTCCTTGGCAGTGATTGTGCAACAATGGGGTATTTGTGAATTTCAGCTTGAAATATAATGCGCATTCAAACAGGCTCCCTCTGGTGTAAACAGTTCCCATTACCTTGCGAAAAATTGAACCTACCATTTCTTATAAGCTGTTTCTAGATAGATAGAAAGATAGTGTAGATAGAAAAAGGAACTTTTGTGGATTGAAAAAAGAGCAAAGTTGATCGAAAAATTTTCATCTCTGAGCCAAGAAAAAGAAGACAGGGATGTGCAAGTATGTTGTAACTACGAGGCCGGGGGCCGGGCCAGGACTGAAAGTTGCGTAACCAGTTGGCAACGTCATAGGATTTTTGGTACTGGTATAAGTTTCTTTGCAGTATGAATTCACGCAGTTCATGTGCTGCAAAGAATAAATGCTTGGAAACAAGTTCAATGAATGTTATTATGTTCGAATGCACGTATGTTTTTATAAGAAACTGCTTATAGGAAACTCAACTCTCGCATCGCCAAAAAATTAAGAAACTCCAGGGCTGGGTAAATATATCTTAAGAAACGATGCACTTTGATAAAGGGAATAGTTAACATATTTTTACTTTATTTACACTTGCTTCCTGTATCATATTACTGGGAGGGTATTTGAGTAATGTTTAAACATCTGAAAGGCTTCAAAAACCCTAGTTTTGAAATTTTCACGAGGGCAAAGGCATGAATATTGCTATTGAAACTTTAAGAAACGCGTAAGAACTCAAACTTTAGATTCGTTTTTTTAGTAGACGACGCTCCTGATATTACTGTAGCAAGTCTAATGAGTTGAAATTGAAATTCTGATAATTTTAAGAAACTTTTAGAACTGGCCCAAATTCTTAGTTTCTCATAAAGATATACGTGTAGAGGTAGTTCGATGAGAAACTAAATATTTGAGCCAGAAACCGTATCTGAAGACTATCAGATTTGTAGTTCAAAATGAGTGCGAGATTCTTCCGAACAAAGTATTTTTAAGGATTTTCATGGGCTTTTACTTGGGTATATCCAGCATCGCAGCCCTTGTTGCACAATCTTATCAGACCTTTTATGCAGTGCCTTGCGTATGACAGGAAAATTTCTCGAGGAGATTGATCGGGAACTTGTCTTTCGTACACCATTACATCTGCAGCAAATCAGAGCTATGTCTACTACTTCTAAAACGAACCAGGTTACGAACTGAAAGTTTTTTACCGATTTCTGATCTCTTAGCGGGCTTTATTAAAGAACTAATGAGGTGCAAAGGATGTGCCTGTCTACTGCACTTGATCTTTGTATTTGTAAATTTTTTCAAGTCACCCCCTGTAAAAAATTTGGAAGGGATTCCGGCTCAAAGCATTATTACCAAAACAGAGCAATGACTTAGTTGATGCATACACGATTCAAACACGATGCATACACGATTCATACACGATGCATGCACGATGCATACACGATTCATTCACGATTCATTCACGATGCATGCACGATGCATACACGATACATACACGATGCATACACGATTCATAGACGATTCATACACGATGGATGATGACGAGTCGATGGTGATGACTTGATGCATTGATGTGAAGGATGGTAACATGACGCATTGATGGATGACATGAAACGACTTTAAGAGTGACGAATCGATGTATTACTAGACGATGAGTCAACGATTATACACGATGCACACACGATTCATACACGATGCATACACGAAAGATGATGACGAGTCGATGATGATGAATTGATGAATGATATGAAATGACTTGAAGTGTCATGAATTCAACATCACGAATTGATGTATTACTGGACGACGAGTCAAAGATTTCAAGCAACAACCATGTGAATTGAAATGATGGAATGGTGTTTGGAGTGATGGATCAATCAAGTTGTCATACATATACCCCCATAGTTTACCTATATATGCTTATCTGTTTACCTTAGTATGCTACACTAGAAACCAATGACTGTCGAAATCAAATTTGTGATCTGGAAACCTTCTTAGTTCTGAAGATGTATGGGGCGGTATTTGTAGTTACCATAGTTACATCATTACGTGGTAACAAAATTCAAAGTACTGTGTAGTTGCATATGATGCATGCCAAAAGACTTGACGATTAACACATCTCGTCAGAGAGGATTGTGACAATGATCTTTTAAAACGAGGACAGTTCTTATGATGGTTTTATCCATTGGAGCTGTCTTTTTCCAGATGATGATAGTCTTGATCTCCCCATCAATGTTTTGATCAGACTGTGTTTATATCTAGAGTTGCTTTAACACATCACGGTGATGTAACTCATTATTTATGGGTTCCAATGACAATTTTTATGTTTCATTGATTCAGATTGCAAAAAGTGCGTAAACTCATTCATTTGACACACAGAATATTTGTTGAGCAGCCAAATGTTCCCCAGAGAAACTGGGGAAGCTACACACACCAAAATGTTCACCGAGAACTGTAGCCAGTCAGCCCCTGAAATTTGCAATATCTTGTAAAACATTGATAATCAGTTTAAAGAGCTATGAAATGCTTTATTTGTTTTAGCTGAGCCACATGATGATGAGGATAATGTTGAGGTAGAGTAAAAAAATTTAATGTAATTTATCAATTGTTAATATAATAGAGGATTGCGCTAAAGATGGCGGCTAGGAATTTTTTACCGAGTTGCACTACGTTCGAATTACAAATCTCTAACGATTCTATAGGAATTCGATTAAAGTACGCAGTGCATCTCGGTAAAAATTTCCTCACCGCCATCTTTAGGGCAATCGTCTATTAGATTGCTTGATGTAATTGCATTACTGTTGTGGAATGCATTACGTTAAGGTGCACGCCTGTGGAATGAACTTCCCTCTCCAATTAAAGATATCTCCAACCCTCATACCTTCGCTAAGAAATTAAAGAAAATCTTCATTGACAAATATTAACTAAAAGAGTGCAAATCCATTACTAATAATCATACAATCCATTTCCTTACTCGTAAATCTAGATAACCTCATATTCTCATCATATGATAGTATACGACTGTACTTATTTTAATTTTTATTCTTATCATCTTATTTGTTATCCTCATTTTCTTTTCTTTTGCGAAGTTTATTTAGCGGCCCAAGCTAGATAAGCAATGCTTTACTTGAGTCGCGTAGAATGCAAGTACCTTTTCACAGATTTATCGTACATTGTAACAACTTGTATTTTACGAATAAAATTGAATTGAATTGAATTGTTGGATGGACTCATTTATCGTTTGGCGCGGCTACTTAGTTCATTTTGTTGATACGGGATGTGCACTCCATATTGGTATCGTTTTTGCCATTTTTTGTAAGGCTGGGTATCAAAGGCAAGTAAGTTTATCAAAGATGATTGTCAAAACGTTGTTTCTTTGTTTTTCTATTAATTCTTTACATATTGAAGTATACTTTTCATTGATTCTTTCGGAGGTCAGCTAGAATTTCAAAGGGAAATACCTAATTCTGCTTGAAAAGATTATGTTTTGGAGTGCACACTTCCATACAATTGCAAGTTAAGTAACCCCCCCACGTCTTTTGCTAAGAGTTCTCTGGCCTGTCCTCCTATCAGTGGCATTTTTTCTCCAGTGTTAGTAGTGGTACACTTGTGTATTCTCGTATTTGATCTTTGTATTTTGTTACTTTGTTGCGCACTTCGATCTATTTTACTTTCATTCTTAAATGGTTATTCAAGCGCTTCTACCGCTTGGAGGAGTTTTATGGCTCATGATCAAGTATATCAAGTATAACAGATATATCACATAGCAGCATTTTGATCAGATTGAACAATGCATGGCTCTCTCTTTTCATCAGGTAGAGGATATTTATGATACTCCAGAAGAAGCATTGGAAATTCTAGAAACAGAAAATAATGATGGATTGCAGGGTAATAGATGGTTTTTCTTTAAACATCCACTTCACCCTATCCACCGTAAAAAATCCACCGTTGCCTTTATTCGATCATGTCAGCCAATAGCAACACCTTTTAGTCTGTCAATGAGAATTCTTGTGATAAATGGTAATATACTGTATGTCATGATGGATTACTTTGAGCCAGTTTGGAAAGTTTCTTAAAGGGAATCGACATAGTTAAAAGCTGGCCCGGGCCAGGTCAAAAATATAATTTATTGTACCTGGCGGTCTAGACGCAGCCGGTTTCATTGTTTGGCTAAAGAGACAAAGGATTTGTGGGCGTTTCTTTAGCCTATTTATAGCGGCTACGAGATATAGCTATGTCTATTCCCTTTAATACTATCTTGTTATGAGAATGCAGAGTTTCTTATGAGTTGCTTTTCGTGTTTATTCCTTTTGACCTTTGGCCATTTGTAAATAATGTCTCTCGTAGTATTTTCAATTTTTAGTCATTAATGAGGTACCTTACGAGTTTAGCAATACGATACACAAAATAAAGTGAACATTAGGTAAGATTATTCATTGTATTTCCTTGAGAGTTTAGTTTCTTTTCGAGACTTTTTGTACAATGATACTTGTACATACGTTTATCATTCACATTTTACGGACGTGAAACTTCTGACAAAGGTTTCGGGCAGTGTCTGGACAGTGAAAGCAAGTTCCTTTTACAGCTATATCTCATTGATCAGACTTTCTTTCATTAAAGGTTGGCACAGAATCCTCCAATTTAGGAGTATCACGAGAAAAGAAATACATATACCTTAGCAAATTTTTGGATGCTCTTAGAAGTAATTTCAATTAATCGGAAACTCAGGGATTTTTATGTTCATCATTTTCAGGGTCATTCTACGGTAATACGTATAGATTTTTCAAAACCGGTCTCAAAGTTTTTCAAATGAATAAAAACAGCTTGGAAGTTAAACCAGCTTAAGTTAAACCAGGTTTTCGAATAAGACCTTCTGATTGGTCAATCTCACGAATCCAGTCGTTTGATTGGTTGAAATTTGAGCTGGTTTAAGTAAACCTGTTTTAATTGTGTCAGTGTGAATGCAGTGCTAGATTCAAAAGTTAACGCTAGTTTGAGTGTATTCTTTTGGGCATCTGAAGTCTGCGAAGTCTTCTGAAAACGGTAAGCTTCACAGAGAAATATTTTATTTACCAAATGAATGGGAATTCTGAAAACGGTAGAGTTGGCAGACTCCGCAGAGAAGAATGCCGAAAGAACATGCCTTCTGAAAACGGTAGGGTTTGCAGACTTCGCAGAGAAAAATGCCAAAAGAATGGAAATCCTGAAAATATGAGATTTCGAATGTTGTTGTTCGAATGTACTTTTGTAATGCCAATCCCAAGAGAAGAGAATCTGCGAAGTATGATTGTTTTTCGAATGTTTTTGAAAACCTTTTCATTCACGAAACAGTGCTCTCTGCGATCTTTCACAAGTTTGGCAGCTGGAGGAGCAGAAGGTTTCCGAAGCCTCCGATCTCTACCGTTTTCAGAAGAGCCCAAAAGAATACGTCAAAAATCTCTCGGAAGTCTACCAAAAACAGAATGACCAAAAGAATGGGCTTTTATAAAAAGCGATCTGAATTCTGCGAAGTCTACCGTTTTCGTTAGAAGGGTACTAAAAGAATGGGATTTTATCTTCTACCAGCCCTACCGTTTTCAGAAGATGCCCAAAAGAATACGCCCTTTAAGAACTTCGTTGGATATTTGATATCATTTAAGCATCAAAAAAACAGTTATCTACTGAATTAACAAGTCTTTCTCCGTTCAGGATCTCAGAAAGGGGGACCTCCCACAATTTCCAGAAGTGATCGTCCAATTCTAAAAGAACAGCAGCTTTCAAGAATGAACCCCCCAACCGGAGGACATCCCATATCACACCAAAAGATATCTCCCTTCCAAACTGATGCACCTTCGCGTAAGCCAGTAATACCACCACTTCGTCCCGATGCTTCAAAGTCAGTGCCAGTAGGGGGCCCTGTGGCCTATGGAACAGCTGAGTGCCAATCAGCAGATCACAGAAAACCTACAAACCCTCCAGTCTCAAGGAAACCAACAGCTATATCAGCAAGGTGGCCCCCACCCAAGCCGAAAAATGATGAAGCCACTGAGAATCAAGATAGGGTGGATGGCTCGGACGCAAGGAGTGAGAAACAGCATAGAGTACTTGAAAAGCTCTCGAGAGTAATAGGAGGAAGTACATGTGCACAAGGGAATGAGGATAACAGACGAGTAAATATTGGATCAGGTTCTTTACGGATGGGAAAACAAGTTTTCATAGAAGGTGAAAACACTCCTGTAAACGAGAGTTGTCCTCCAGTTAGTCGAGCAGATAGGCCTATTATTGCAAGTCGAAATAAAAATACTGTTGAGAGAAGTACAAAAGTAGGGAACACACGTAACATGTTTGATGCCAATCAAGGACCACAAGAAAATTACGATGTTCCGCCAAGATCAAATAAATATGGGCCCTCTCAAGGGCAAGCTTCTATGAAGCAGGGCGGAAGCTATAAACAATCGAAAAGATCTGCCCTACCATCAACAGATGATGAAGAGGATTATATTGTCCCAATCAGTGGTAATGAAAATGATATGAATGAAAATTATCAGGTCCAACAAGATACCAAGCCGTCAGTTGGATCAACGAGAGATGTGTGGCCTCCCAAAGATGTAGTAAGCATATCTCAGAACACAACCGCCAATTCACGTCCTTTTGCACCTCCAAGGCCAACTGCAGGAGGATCATTCAAAGATCAAAGGGGGGTCGCTGCTCCAACTTGCCCGCAAATGCGAGGTGGAGCTCCAATAGCAAGAGGTAGAACGAATTATGCAGATATAGTAGTCGTTCCCTTTAAAAAACCAAATAAACAAGCAGCTGATGTTGTAACACAAGAAAGACCCTGTCCTATGGGGCAAACGAAAAAAAGCAGCTCTCTAATCGAAGAAGAGAATTATGAAGTGCCAGAGCAGCCACCTGTGCCAAGTAGATCTGACCGTCCAGCAACGTTTCAAATGAAAGCCACTGCCAGGCATAATGCAACGTTGCCTGTCCCTGGTAGAAACGCAAGAGCTGAGGAGGTATTGAATGAAGAAAATTATGAAATAATGGATGGAAACAAACCTGGACAACCGGAGAGATTTCCCACAAATTCATCCGACTATCAGATGACACAACAAACGGATATGTCGCATTCACACGTGACAGATAAGGTGACGAATGATGACGTGTATGAAGTCGCTGAAGAAACAGTTCCTGCAAGGCCTGCTGTGAGAGCACCAATACCGGGAAGAGTGCCTGCATCAGGAAGGGCTCAGCTCCTAGGGAGGGTTCAACCGCCAGGAATGGCTCAACCGCCCAGAGGGGCTCATCCACCGCCAGGGAGAACACAACATCCAGAGAGAATACAGCCACCAAGGAGACTGGATATCTCACAGAGAAGGACACTTGTTGGTTCTAACCAGTTTGGAGGATCTTTTGCTCCTCAGAAAAACACAGACCAAGCAGATGAATTGTACGAGGTTGCCGATGATGCACCTCCGAAAATTCCACCTGGGAGGCAAGGTCCTTCAGGAGGAGGTGCACCACGTGGAATTCCCCAAAGGTCACCATCAGGTCGTCCTGAGTTTGCTGTCCAACCACCTTCTAATCAGATCACGGAACAGACAGATGAATTGTACGAGGTTGCCGATGATGCACCTCCACAAGTCCCCCCCGCAAGGTCTGCTCCGTCAGAAAAAGGTGCACCACGTGGAATTCCCCAAAGGTCACCATTAGGTCGTCCTGAGTTTGCTGTCCAGCCACCTTCTAATCAGATCACAGAACAGACAGATGAGTTGTACGAGGTTGCTGATGATGCACCTCCGAAAATCCCACCTGGGAGGCAAGGTCCTTTAGGAGGAGGTGCACCACGCGGAATTCCCCAAAGGTCATCATCAGGTTGTCATGAGTTTGCTGTCCAACCGCCTTCTAAGAAGATTACAGAACAGACAGATGAATTGTACGAGGTTGCTGATGATACACCTCCGAAAATCCCACCTGGGAGGCAAGGTCCTTCAGGAGGAAGTGCACCACGTGGAATTCCCCAAAGGTCACCATCAGGTCGTCCTGAGTTTGCTGTCCAACCACCTTCTAATCAGATCACAGAACAGACAGATGAATTGTACGAGGTTGCCGATGATGCACCTCCACAAGTTCCCCCCGGAAGGTCTGCTCCGTCAGAAAAAGGTGCTGCACGGGGAATTCCTGCAAAAGCCCCATATGCTGGCCACAACTCTAGTATTTCTTCACCTACCAGTCCAGTTCAACAGGAAGAATTTTATGAAATTGCAGATGAAGGGCCATCGATTGTGGGACCACCAATTGTTCCTCCTGGGAGAGAAATTCAAAGGATGCCACCACGCTTACCATCAACAAACTCCCGCATAAATGTTAAACCCAATGCCAGACAAAATGCTGAAGAGGAAATACAAGAAGCATATGAAGTGCCAGATGTGGAAGAGCAAGAGAATTATGAAGTTGTTGATCAAGATACTTGCAAAGGTAGGTGATTTGAAAATAGTATACGATTCCTATAAGTTCAGAATTCACTGAGATTACTTCAACAGGCATGAATTTGCTTTCAATTTCATTTATTCCCTTTTCAAAGCTTTTTTTAGGAATTTTTGAGAATTCTATAAAAGTATACATTGTCATCAGGCAGCACTTGATGTCGGTGCTGATTTCTTAAGGCCGAAATTTCATTGATACTGTTTAATAACATTTTTTATTGCAGTAAACTTACCACCCTGCCAGAGTTAGATAAATGCTGAGATTGGATTTTCAAGGACATAATTATGTCTAATGATTTGACAGTAACTCAAAATTGTATCTAATCCACAACTATGTATTATTGTCACCTTGACTTAAGAAATGAAATTAAAATGCATCCAAATTTTCAAGCTTATCTGATTTTGTTGTTGTTGCTGCTCTTTTTACCTTTCAGTTTATTATGATTTCAGTATTTGATATCAAACCTTATCAACTGCCATAGCAAATTTTTCTCCTTATTCTGTGTAACTGAGGTTTGAGTTATTTTCAGTTTTTCGCAAGCCAAGATAAGGAAGAGGGCAATAAGTATTTGACACAATATCTTATCTTTCTGATTATTGTAGCTTTTGTTTCAGGAAAAAACAGCAAATTACAGAATACACGGTCAGTAAAAATTTTTTAACTTTCGAAAGTTACTAGAAGCTCAATTAATTGAGGGAAAAAGTAATTCAAAAGTTCATAATCACCATATGAATTGTGAAATTTTTTAGAAGCAGGAGCTTGATGCTCTTGCCACAAATAGAATTTCTATTATAGAAAACACAACATAGAAAACACAACATAGAAAACACAACATAGAAAACACCCTGATTGCTTAGTGTTTACGTTATAATGAAGTGATAGCATTGCACCGGATGTCCCAAAAAAGACTTTCCCTATTTGAGCTGTTGTTTTGGTAAAAGTGCGTTTTATTTGATAAAAATTTTAAATGAAATCTGTTATACAATGCTCAACTTAAGTTCCTAACATCATCTAAAGACTTTTCGAAAAGTAAGATTGTTACGTAAGTTTTTAATGAAATATAGTGTAGTAAGTTATTGTAAGGACATATTTTAATGTATTATGGACAACCCTAATTTATTCAGGACAATCTCTACTTTTAATTAAAGACAATATTTTAGGTAGCATTTAACAGAGAATAGCCATATCATGTGGATCTGTTAATATCCATTATCTATCATTATTATTATTATCATTATTGTTGATGTCCACGGTTAGTGATAGTCTCAAATTAATCTAACCGGAATATGCCTTGAAATCGGGTACAACAAGTTCCTTGGGTTTCAAGAACCATTCTAAGTGTCCTGGCAGTTCCCATTTTCATTATTATCATTAACTGAAGGAGATTTTAACATCGAAACGTTTTTTTATAAACAGTTGTTACATTATTATTATTATTATTATTATTATTATTATTATTATTATTATTATTATTATTATTATTATTTTTATTATTATTATTATTATTATTATTATTATCATCATTATTATAGCGAACTAAACCATCTTTCAAACCAAGCAGAAAATAAAATATAAAAACAAACACTGTTGGATCGCATAAACGTTTCGATTAAAATCTTCTTCAGTCGATTAAAATCTATTATTATTATTATTATTATTATTATTATTATTATTATTATTATTATTATTATTATTATTATTATTATTATTATTATTATTTGACTGTTTCTCACAGCTAATGTTTGATCTTGCTTTGAGCCGGTTACTTTCAATTGCTACCGGGCCACAACCAGTAGCCTAGGGTAACAACTGTCTGTTTGTCGATGTCTTCTGTGTCTTTTAACTACTGCTGGTAGTCCAAAACCTTTCTCAGTACACGGGCTGTTCCAAGTAGGCAAGTTTTCTGAAGTGGTTCGATACCTGGTGCAAAGTCTATCTTTGATAGGTAATTCTCAAGATTTTTTGTCACAATGCCAAGAGCACCAATAACGACCGGGATAATTATGACTGTCTTCACTTCGTTCCTCCAGCACTTCAAGATCTCATATTTTAGGTCTGTGTACACTTCTATTTTTTCTTTCTCTTTTCGCTCTATTCTGGTGTCAAAAGGACACGCCACGTCTATTAACATACAGGTTCTCTTCTTTTTCTTTACAATGGCAATGTCTGGTCGGTTGTGTTCCAGCTTCTCATCAGTCTGAATCGGAAAATCCCACAATACCTTTACTTCATCGTTCTCTAGAACCCTCATCTCTTTAGTGATGACGTGCTCATAGCTTTTTTCTGTACAAGGGAATCCATATTGTTGGCACAAGCTCCAGTGCAGCATGGCAGCCACTTTATCATGTCGACATTTCTTATATTCATTCTGGGCCAGCTGTTTACATTCAGAAACTATATGCGCAACTGTTTCGTCCCTCTCTCCGCACAACCTGCATTTGTCTTGGACATCTTTCTTGTCTATGTTTTTCATTATCCACCTGGTTCTTAATGCTTGATCTTGCGCTGCTAGCAGCAGTCCTTCCGTTTCTTTCTTAAGGTAGCCTTTCCGCAACCATAACCAGCTATTCTTTTTATCACGCACATCACTTGTTTCCTTGATAAACTTTGAATGCAGGGTCTTTTCTTCAAATGCTGCCTTATGCTTCTTTACAACCTCATCCTTCATTTTCTTTGGGTCTTCACTGTCATCAAATAGGCCTTCTCTGACAACCTCTGCGAGTAACGTTTCTTCTTTATCCTTTATGTAGAAGCCCATACTGTTTTCTTCTATTTTGACCACGTCTTGTACACTTAACAATCCCCTGCCACCTTCTTTTCTTTTCCAGTAAAGTCTATCTACATCTCCTTGCGGATGCATACTGTGATATTATTATTATTATTATTACTATTATTATTATTATTATTATTATTATTATTATTATTATTATTATTTTAATCATCATTATTATTATTATGGCATCCAGTAAGACTGATTATTCTTGTTTTAAGTTGGTAATACACAGAGAAAACAAGACTTGTTTGTTTGAAAATTTTCGATCTAACGTAGATCTTCATCAGTCAAATAATGTTCGAAGAAATGCTATGCAATCTAACGTTGTAAAATACGAACGTAATCTATTATTATTATTGTCATTCCAAATACACTTCAAATACATTTAAATACTGAGTTATAGAAGGAGTTCTTCTTCCTTGAAACAAGCACATTGCGTGCCTCAGACATCAAGGGTTTTCCTCAGGATATTGGCTGTTCCTAATAGGGCAGACATTTGTAAGCTTGAATTTATCCGAGGAAGTCCAATGTTCTTTAAATATTCTCCAAGCTTCTTTGTTGTACAACCAAGGGCTCCAACAACGATTGGCACTACCCAGGCCTTAACGCTCCACATTCTCATGATTTCCAACTTTAATTCTTGATACTTGTCAATCTTTTCCTTCTCTTTCTTTGTAATGTTTTGATCTGAAGGTACGGCAATATCTATTATTTGGCAGGTTTTGTTTGCCTTGTCAATAACCACGATGTCAGGTCTTCTTGCCTCAATAACTCTGTCTGTCTGGATGGTAACATCCCAAAGGATTTTGGTTTTCTCGTTTTCTTCTATGCTCTTGGCCTTGTGTTCATACCAGTTCTTGCTGCAATCAATATCATATTTGCAACAGAGCAGCCAGTGAATATATAGACCTAATTTGTCATGTCTTTTCTTGTAATCTTTCTGTGCGAGGTTTTCACATCCACTTACCAAATGCATTACGGTCTCAGAATGTTTGTTGCATAGACGACACAAAGGACTAATGTTTTCTTTGTAAATTTTTGACTTAATTGTATTGGTATGCAAGGCCTGATCTTGTGCGGCACACACCAAGCTTTCTGTTTCTCTCTTCATTCTTCCATTCTTCAGCCAGTCCCAAGATTGATCACTAGCTACCTCTTGAACATCCCTAAAGTATTGTCCATTAAGTGCCTTCTCTTTCCATTTCCTTTTCCTTTCATTGGCGAGTTCAATTTTCAGCCTTGGGCTCACAAACTTTTGACAGTCAAGCTCAACTGCGGCCTCTTTCAGGAGGTAATTTTCGCTTGTCATTGCATATTCACTTAACTGGGCCTTTTCGAGCATGATACAATCTTTCACGCTCATTAACCCTCTGCCCCCTGCTTTACGCTTGATGTACAGCCTTTCAACGTCTTCTCTAGGGTGCAAAGCACCGTACCGTGATAACATCTTCCTTATCTTCCTGTCCATGTCTTCCATTTCTTCTTTGTTCCAGTTGATAATTCCTGCACCATATCTCAATAACGGGACTGCCCATGTGTTGATTGCCTGAAACAAATTCCCTGAATTCAGCTTTGATTTACAGAGGCTGGTCAAACGTTTGAAATACTCTTTTCTGGTTGATTCTTTCACTTGCTCATGACATATGCCATCTTTTTCTGCAATACCCAAATACTTGTATCCATCAGTACCCACCTCTCCTATTATTTCGTTGTTTCCAAGATTGATTCCCTCGGAGCAGCTGATTTTTCCTCTCTTTAGAACAAGGGTGGCGCATTTATTAATGCCAAATTTCATCCCTAGGTCTTGGGTGCATTCTCTCACTGTCTGTACCAATGAGTCGATGTCATCGCTTTTCGAGGCATATAACTTTACATCATCCATGAATAATAGGTGGTTTACTTTTGACACCTCCTTTTTCATGTAGTAGCCTTGTTTGACTTTTCTGAGTGTCATCGTTAGTGGAATCAATGTGATGACAAAAATCAAAGGGGAAAAGGAGTCCCCTTGAAGAAAAATTCCTCTGTTTATGTCTACTACTCCTAAAGAGGAATTTTTTACTTGAAGGTGCGTTTTCCAATTCTGCATACTCTTGCCAAGCATATTTATAATATTTTCGGCCACTCCTACCATCTTTAGTGATTCTATGATCCAACTATGGGGAACCAAGTCATATGCCTTTTTAAAGTCAATCCAAGCCATTGCTAAATTTGTCTTTCGCCTCTTGCAGTTCTGCAAGATAGCCTTGTCGATTAATAGTTGGTCTTTCGTTCCCTTTGACTTTCTTTTGCCACCTTTTTGCTCACTGGGGAATAATTTATTTGCTTCAAGGTGGTCATAGGTTTTATCTGCAACAATTCCTGTTAACAGTTTCCATAGTAAATTGAGGCATGCTATTGGTCTAAAGTTATCAGCATCATTGCCCTTTCGTGGATCTTTCAAGATCAATGTTGTTCTGCTTTCTACCATCCATTCAGGTATATCTCCAGTTGTGACACATTCATTAAGCTGCGTTGCGATTCTTTCATGCAAACTGGTAAAGTTTTTTAACCAGTAACCTTGTATTCCATCTAATCCTGGTGATTTCCAGTTAGGTGTTTGACTTAGTTTCCGTTTGACATCCTCACTGGTTATTTCAATATCCGCTTGCTTGGGTGTTTCAGTCAGTTCACTCTTAATATCCTTTAGCCATTGTGCATCTTTATTGTGCGAGACTGGTACATCCCACAAGCTTTTCCAGAACTCTTTTGCTTCTTCAGGGCCAGGATCTACTTGCCTAGTATTGCTCTTGTTGCTGATGTTGTCATAAAAACGTTTCTGATTGCTGGCAAACATTTTATTTTGGCTATATTGTTGATTTCTTCGTATATATCTCCTGATTTTTGTCGACTTGGCTAAAATTCTTTGCTTTATTTCTTCCATGACATGTTTGAATCCTCTTTCCTTGATTTTATACTTTCTATTGAGCTCTTCCTTTACTTCTTTATTCTTCTTCTTCCATCTTCCTGTAAACCAACTTTCTATCCTACTTAGTTCTTTTCTTAATTTCCCTATGTCATTTTCTAACCTCCTTTTCCAGTAAGGCTCTTTGGCTTTTGTTTTCTGTGCATTGTTTTTTATACCTAACTCTTTGTACGTCAATGTGATACCTGCTATTATCAAATTCTTGGTTTCGGATATCGAGTTTGTTTCTATAGTTCCTAACACATCGTTGACTCTCTTCGTTACATCTTTCAGCTTCTTATTATCGTAGGATCTTAGGGCAGGGGTCATTTGCTTCTCGTTGTTTTGAATTATTTCTTTTAGTGATAACAGAAGAACGTTGTTGTTGTCTTCCAGATTCTGATGATTACTTTCGTTGGTGCTTATCAAAGGAGTTTCACTAGCCATTTCTGTGCGCACTTCAGTAGTTCTTGTGTTCTGCTCGATGTTTTCAGCCACTGATGAAGTCTCTTCAGCTGTTGCGGGTCTATTCTCTTCTTTAAGCTTTCTTTCAATTTCTTCACATTCTACTCTCGTAATGATTTCCTTCTTTCGAATTCTTCGTACTTGGTCTGCTAGGTTCTGTTCTGTTATTTCAAATCCTCCATCTTCAAACCAAATACAATGCATCCTTTGGCGGTATCCAATCGCATTTGGATTGCTTTTATAAAATGATGTTATTGCTCTGATGTTATCTGCTTTTGTCCACCTTCTTCTCTGATTACTTCTTTGGGATCTGGTAGCTTGATAACGACCGAGAGTTTGCCCGTCCCTAAACTCACTGCCGGACGAGGAGGCTTCACCATGGTTTCCACCTCCATTGACGTCGTTATTGAAATTTGTTTGAGTTTCCATTTCATCACTTGCGTGAGTTAGTGTTTTTTCTGTGACACCATCACATTGCAGTATCCTGCTCACTAGGATATAAGACCCTTGTCGTTGTCCGGTGGGGATCTTCCGCCAAGCGTCATTGTGAAATGACCAGAACTGAGGATCTTCAGGTTGCCCATAAACACTACCTCTACCCTGCAAACACAGAGGGATTTTTGGTCAAGGTTTACTCCTTTAGACCCGCCGTGTTTTGCTTTCCACAGGATCACCTCTAGCAGGGTGTGGCTCTTCACCACGCACGGACGATCTTCAACATGGAGAGGCTCTGTATTCGCTTCACATGATGCTGGGTGTGGGGAGACCAGTCTAGGACGCCACAAGAGGCCATCTAGGAAAGGTGCTACTCCTCCAGTGATCCCTTTTATTATTATTATTATTATTATTATTATTATTATTATTATTATTATTATTATTATTATTATTATTATTATTATTATTATTATTATCATTATTATTATTATTATTATTAAGAAGAAAACACAACTGCTAAAATTCGGACGTTTCGATAAAAAAATCTTCTTCAGCACAAACTTTCCAAAGGACAACCGAGAATTTATAATACATGATAAACAACCTAACTTAAAAATAAAATTACAATTACATTTTGTAAAAAAGAACCCCATCCTTAGTAAACATGACTGCTATTGAAATTAAATTCAAGTGGGAGTGAAAAATCACGTTTGATTTCAAAGTGCTTGGTCCAGATTCAGCAATTTGCGAATCATTGAAAGGTCATATGGGAGGGCTGCGGGGTTGCCGGCTGTATTCCTCGGGGGTTTGGTCTGTGATTTATCTGGTCTCAAAGGGGAAATAATTGCTAATCAGCCAAACATTTCATTTTCTTGTTTACGCTTGGAGCCTGGATCGCGCTGGGTCTCTTGGGTCGTTGGGTTGCTCGGGGGGACTCAGGGGAGAAGGACTCAGAGTTTGGGTCCTTTGTCGTTGGGTCCTTCTGGGCGGCCTTGGGGACCCGGGGGACCAAGCACTTTGAACTCAAACGTGATTTTTCACGCCCACTTGAATTTAATTTCAATAGCAGTCATGTTTACTAAGGATGGGGTTCTTTTTTACAAAATGTAATTGTAATTTTATTTTTAAGTTAGGTTGTTTATCATGTATTATAAATTCTCGGTTGTCCTTTGGAAAGTTTGTGCTGAAGAAGATTTTTATCGAAACGTCCGAATTTTAGCAGTTGTGTTTTCTTTTTAATTTTTTCTGTTAATTTTTGATGGTGGTTCCGTTTATTGTATTATTATTATTATTATTATTATTATTATTATTATTATTATTATTATTATTATTATTATTATTATTATTATTATCGTTACTTAGATTTGAGTATTTGTTTCATTCCTGTATCTGCGTGAATTGATTTTCTATAAATATTTTCCTGAAAAACAGAATACCTGAAATGCTCAAGAAAGGAGCTAAAAACGGTTCATCAATAAAATCGTTTAGACCTTCACCTCAAAATCCATGGAAATTCTGTTTTTTAACTAAATTCCAACAGTACATAGCTTGAACTCCATAAAGGGACCCAAGAAAGTCATATTTGTCTGTTTTGCCCTTTAAAAGCACGATTATGCCTGCTGCTCCAAGAAAACTTGAAGTACACAAGACAAGGTCCTGTGGTCCGCACTTTAGCATATTGCCAACTTTGAATACCAATGCAAGAAGTTGACAAGACTTCACACCTGTGATGTAAAACATGGAAGGAATGGAACATATGTCCATCGCTAGATTCCCCACCTTTTCAAGGAATTCTCTAGCATACGATTTTCGAAAAATCCATATTTTGGAGGTCTTTTGGTGGGCAAAAAATATCGCGTAAAATTACATGGATCCAAGTGAGCCTTTAAGCAAGATATTTATCGCTCAAAACGAGGCAGTGGTTGTTTTTAAGGAACTTTTTAAACGGGGTCAGCGTTTTTGGGAACCCGGTACTGTATGTAGCAAACATTAATTGTATGCTTCTTCAACGAGGCAAAACTAAATCTTCAGCAAATGTATGTTTTGTCATAGACGTCCACCAGAGGGGCAAGAAAATGGGACTCTAAAGGGTGCACCAAACAAGAGGATTCAAGATTCTCATGATAAGGTATTATTTCATTATCAATAAGAAACTCTACTGGCCCTGTTCAAGTTAGGCTCCATTCACACTCCACCGTTTTTGTTGCCATCCGTTTTTGTTGCATCGAAGCCAGCCGCTCACATTACTTTGTTTCTGTTCTGTTTATTTGTTTTTGTTATTCACATTGTTCTAGTTTTGTGAAAGTATGTTGGATCGTTTTCAAACACCTCCGTTTTGTGGATATCCACTTTTGATAGCGTTTTCGAAATCCTCCGCGTTTGTGGCGTTTTTGCGCGGATCAGTGTTTGTATGAACGAATATGCCCTATGAATTTAATAACTTTGGCACGTGCCGTTTCTTTATGTAAGGATAAAAACAATTGATATGCGTAGGCGGCTTTTTTTGCCTACAGGGTGCGCCAGAAAAAAGTTCCCATTTTTTAAAATTCATAACACCAAGCCTACTTCACGAATTTGAATCATTCAGATTCTAGTTAAAAACCGAAAGATCAAAGTATTTTCGTGATTTTTCTCGCTGTCCTACCAGCACTACAAATAATGGTAAATTTAACTTTACAAAAATTTCATGGTTGATAAATTACTGAAAAATGGCCCAAAACATCGATCAATGCATAAATGACTTATCGCACAGAATAATGGAGGAAATGCAAGTTCTCATGGGTGAGAGATATCCTCTTTCCATTAATTGCCATGGGATTGAAAATCTTTCGTATTTATTTGAAGATCGATGTCTTATAACTCTTGAGGGAGGTGAAACACCCATGGCCTATTGTTCGGTGTGAATAGAGTCCTTACGATTTGATCAATGTTTCAGGCCCTTTCTCCGTCATTTTGCAACCATGAAATTTTTATAAAGTTGAATTTACCAATACTTTTAGTGATGGTAGGATAGCGAGGATAATCACAAAAATGCGTTGATTATTTGACTTTTAAGTAGAATTTGAATTATTCAAATCCGTGTAGTAGTCTTGGTGTTATGAATTTTGAAAAGTGGGAACTTTTTTCTGGCTCACCCGGTATATAGCTCGACACATCTCGATATGGCTTGTATGTTCTTAACGTTAATAATGATACGAGTACATTGAAAAGTATAGGTATAAAGAGATAGCAAGAAAGTATGCGATAATTTGTTGAAATGTCTATAGCTTACCGACTTTACTAACATGGATGAGCATTTGATAAATGTAGAGTGACTCGTGCTCTTTAACCAAGATAATTGCATCATTAGTCTGTGCTGTAGAATTCAATGAATATGTAAATTTTGCCACCTTTCACTTTTTTCCGCACATTTAACATTTTTCTAAATTTACGAAAGTGTTATGGCGTGCTTCATGACTCAAAATTAAGGGAATTCTGTCGTCATAGGTTTCACTTAAAATGCATATCTTTATTTTTTAGATATTAAATCAAGTACTAACGGGATTGACAAACCCAATGGCTGCTGTTTCAAAATTCAATTCAAAAACTGAGGTATCTATCTCAAACAGCCTTTTTTGTTTAATTAAAGGATTATATTCTTCCCTGTGATGTGCTCATAATTAAAGGCCGGAGCAGTATCATTTTTCTGTATTCATTGGATGTTATTTAGAATTGGCAGTCTTATCCATATAGATGTAAGTCTTGTGAGCCTTTTTCAATCGATTTCAGTCATGTTTTGTCAACTTACAACAAGCTGTAGTTTATATTGTTAATCTCATAAAGTTTTCATCATTCCGAAGGAAACAAATCCAAAGGGAAATAATAAAACGAAGAAACCAAGGCCACCGTAAGTTTCATTGTCTTCATATTACTATTTTTATGATTTTATCTCTTCGGCAATTTCTATACCCCCTTTGCATTGGGTTAGGGTCAGTGCTATATACATAATTTAGCTGGATATTTCTTTCATTTGCGTCATGTTTTTTCTCTTGTCCACTATATGTTTTCACTGTATATGTCAGATCTCCAGGTCAGATCATGTCTTGTCATATCACGATTCCTTGTGCCATTAAGACAATTCTATGCAAACATCATATTTCCGATCCCTTCATATGATCCTTTGTGGTCTGTTCATGTTGTCATGCCATGTCGTGAAGACAGTACACCTTTTCGGAGACAGGGCTGTAATTTTCAAAAAAGCTGTCCTTAAGAATGGCAAATGTTTCTCTCTTGCATGTATTTTCAGATGCAATACACTCCTTAGCAATGTATCTATTGTTTTCAGCAGTCAGCACTGTCTCAGTAGTGCTTTTGTACAATCTTACTGTAGTACACTGTAGCACAATCTTATTCCGTATGACTGCAACCTCACCCTTACCTGTGACTAGAATCAGTCTATTCAACACACACAGACTTTTGTCGTTTCTTGTTCATTCCTCAAACCTATCAGCAAGTTTCTTGTTTTTTTTGACTAAGTTATAATTTTTCATTTTGCAGCTCTATTAGAAAAGTACCACCAAGGCCGGGTTCTGGTGAGATTTTTTATTCTTATCTTGTTGGATTATTCATAACTTCATATGAAATACCGGGTGAGTCAATAAAAATGCCCCGTATTTGAAAAAGTCCTGATCCCTCAATATCAAAGCAATGATGTTGAAAACTGTCTTGTTTTATCCCCGATATGGCAAATTAGGCATTAATCGGTCATTCCTTCCCGTCGAAATAGGAGATTGTCTGAAGAAAGTCCCTTTCGAAAACCTGCAAAGACGAGCGAAAACAGCAAGCAAAATTTCCCTTTGTTCTCCATCCTAGCAATAATGACTCTTGGGTGTGCTCATGTATTTTGTCCTCATGGGAGAATGGAATCCCCCTGAATAAGTTATTCACTAGGGGGGAAACTTTTCAAGCTGCCAAAACGAAAGCACATGCTAAAGCGTGCTGAAAGTCATCGCTGTGAGGTAAACACATTAAGCCTGGTTTTCATTAAATCGTAATTCATCGCCGATCATTGTCTTAGAGCATCGGCGATCATCGGCGATGCTATAAGACAATGATCGGCGATGAATTACGATTTAATGAAAACCAGGCTTTAGGGACTTTCCTCGTAATTTTGGCACGTTTTTAGGGTTTCTCAAATGGACTCATTTTGGAAAATTGCCTACAGAATCTGAACGGAGTGACCGATTTTAGCCAGAAAAATTGCTAAAGATGATTAAACATGTTAGCTATTCAATTAAATATTACCAATTTGAGCCTGTGTGTTCTGATCGTTTGTTCATGTGAATTCATTTCATTGATTTGAACTTTTTTCAATCTCAGTTTTAACCTCTAGTTAGCTATCTTCTCTGTCACTTGTCAACTTTAAATAATTCGTTTCTATTATTATCATCAATCATCATTATCATTATCATCATTATCATTATTATTATTGACTGAGGAAGATTTTAGATCGAGACGTTTGGATTTTTAGCAGTCTCGTTTTTCTTTTCTTTTTTCTGTTAAATTTTGATGAGGTTTCGTTTATTTATTATTATCGTTATTATTATTATTGTTATTATTATTATTGTTATTATTAGTATTATTGTTGTTATTATTATTATTTCATCGTTTTAGATGATATTCCAGATGAGCCTATTCTTGATTTTGATGAATTGAGTGATGCGATTGATGCAGCAACGCTAAAAAGCAAACAAGCTTCTGTTAAAAAGTCAAGAAATGGTATTCCTTTTCCCATGCCCAGTGTTAAGGTTTGTAATATTTTGTTTAATTCATTCTTGGAGGGAAGGTATGATCAAAGTCATAGTGCCAGACGATGCCACCATTGCACTGCAAACCACGATCAGAAGCAACACCTTAAAGCAGATTCGGTTGTCTCTTGTAATATAAGTTTATGTCGAATAGAAGGCATTGATTGCAAAGTACTACCGCAGACTGTGAGAGTATTACCTACAAACATACACATCATTAGCTAACATTGTGTCTTCTTCGTTCATTGCATGCATTTCACTTTGGCATGGGGGAGAGGTAACATGTCATTGCTCCCCTCCCTCTGTGTCCGCTAAGCAGCTATGCATCTTTTTATAAGAAACTAAGAATTTGGGCTAAGAATGCCAAGAATACTGAAAGTGTATTAAACTTATCAGACTTTGAGTACTCGGAGTTCCTAACGAGTTTCTTAAAAGTTTCATTATTAATCTTCATGCTGACTACCAAAGCCGTTGTGAACATTTCAAAACAAGGTTTTATTAAGCCTGTCATTGTTAAGAAGTTTCTCAGATTGCTCGATGACGTCTATTTACGCAGTTTCTGCTCTGTTTCTCTTATAAGGATCTCTTTTATGATTGTAAATGATTGGTCAAGAAATTTGGTTTGCCTTTCATTTAGAGTATCTTCACTTTTCTAATGTAATCATTGCCTTTTCTTTTCTTCGCAGAATTTAGAGCCATTAACTAATACAAGTTTTGAATTAGTTTTTCTGCCAAGATTATCTGGAAATTCTCATTTTTCGAGTAATTTGATACAGGAAACAAGTGAAATAAAGTAAGAGTATGTCAAAGATTCCCTTTGTCAAAATTGAATTTTTTTCAGTTATGTCTCCCAACTGCTGGAGTTTCTTAATTTCTTTGCGATCCGGGAGTTGAATTTCTTATAGGTAGCATCTTATTAAAGAAGATACTTGTAGTCACACAATATTGTTCGTTGTCAAAAATATTCTATTGCTTAAAATTTGCATTTTAGTCGAAGGAACAGAAACTGGAAGACGAGCCTTGGTTTCGTGGCAATGCAGAGAGAAGCGAGGCTGAAAAACTGCTAAGCGGTATTGGAAAGGTTAATACCTTTATAAGAATTTTAAGGATTTTCCCTGATATTCCTTCCAGTCGCAGTTCGTATCTAAGGAACTACTTTTCAGATGGACGGTTTTTTCGATTAAACTCTCAACAGACCATTCCATATTCGAAGGCGAAGGTGCTCTACGCAATGCATTATGGGATCGTATGGTGCTTGTTTAAATGTGAAAACGCAGACCTCAGCAACTTTGAATTTGTATTCGAAACCCCCATATGATACCGAAATGCAACGTGAACAAAGCCTTCACGTTTGACAGTGGAATGATCTATGATATAAATCTGAAACTTTCCTTTTAGTTAAAAAACGAGGCAGCAATGAACAAAGATTTTTTTCGCAGGATGGTGCATTTGTCGTTCGAAATACAACCAAAATTGATGGTTACTCAATTTCTATCTTCTACGGAGGAGCAATCCGTCATCTTCAGTAAGCAATTTTTTGCTGGTTTATCACATACCGGTTTTCTTTCGCAGTGAATGTGCCTTACAAAACAAGCGCAAAAACTAAGCTTGCGTGCAGCCTTGAAGGATATCGGAATGAAAAACTAAAATTGCAGAAACATCGAGAAAGTAGACAATGGGTGACTTCTTGGAAACAGAATATAGTATATGGTAAATACCCGCAAATAAGAAGTTACTTTTTTGAGAGAGAGGCTGAAATAGGTTCTTATTTCGAAGGCACTTATTTGAAGGTATAGAAGTTCTTATTTGAAGGACACCTTTTGTAGGCATTTTCAGAGTTATACAAAAGATGTTGAGCCCCATTATTTGTTGTGGAAGGGGTTTTGTGGACCAGATAACTAATTGAGGAGGAGAATGACACTTTAACCCTATTACTAACGGGGGCGGGGGCACAAAGTGCCCGCGGCGCACATTATTTGATGCAGTGCTGTCAGTTCGAAAGATACAGAGCTGAAACTTGGTGACTTTTCCTCAAATTTAATATACCAAGTGAAAATCAAAAATTTTTCAAATTGGTAGACACTGATCACGTGACAAACATCTTTTCAACATGTGGTCAGCAGTAAAAGAAAAGAAGGCACTCTTATGTATGTATTAGAAATGTTTTGATGACCAAAATTGATTTTATTAGCTAATTATCATACATCATCTTCAGGCATTTCAGAGTATTTACATTGGCAATTAGGAGTTTAAATTAAACGATGAAAAACTGGTGTATATAAATGATGAATATATGATATATGTAATGAACTTAAGTAGATATTACACTGTGGATTTTTAGTTATTGATGCTTTATGATACATTCTAGTCCATTTTAAAAGGAATAATCAAATAAAGTTTAAATGTTGTCAGTTTTGCCAACAGCAAGCAAATACTGCAATTTTCCTCAATTTTGACGTCATTGTGACGTCATGGATGTAATGAAAACTAAAAAAAGTAGCCTATTGTGTAGATTTTGTTACTGTACACCATTGTACCAAGTTTCGTTCACATATCTGCAATATTGGCGACTTTGCGGAGGCTCCCCCCCCCCCCGGTACGACAAGGGTCCAAAAAGCCAAAAATCAACTTTGCTACCTTTGCAATAAGAACCTATGTTTCATTATACTGAAACAGGTTCTTATTTACAAGGTGCATAACTTGGGAAAAACTGCCTCCAGGTTCTTATTTTGGTAGGTTCTTATCTGCCGGGATTTACTGTAATCTAAGTATTCTTCAAATGTCATCAAGCATTGTATCGTTATAAAAGTGTTGTTTAGGCCTAAAAGCCAAAGTTCTTGTTTGGAGGCGGACGCATTTTTGAGCTGCCAGCTTTAATATTTCTGCTCTCAGAGCACCAATACGAACAAATGAGGTATTTGTGTTGAAGTTATCTGTTGAGGAACATTTGGAAGAGATTAACCATTGATCAAGGCAAAATTCACATCACTTGATCAAATCAAATCAGTACAATTTTTTTGAACGCCTTGTGCAAGTTTATTAAAAGATTGATAAACCATGGTCTTAAGTTTGATCAAATGAGCAATAGTAACAACATTCTTTTTCCAAGTTTTGTAAATCTTTGTAAATATGTCAGTCACCTTATCACCAATGTGATGACAATGTCGCAATCATATTCATATTCTATGTAATGATATTCCTTTCTTGCAGCATAAACAGGAAAGGAGACAAATTTCATCTTGGATCATCAGAACAGGTTTGCTTTTGCCTCATTTTGTCTTAATTCTTTTGCATGACTAACTGCATAGAATATGGTCCCAGTTAGTACATCTTTGTGCAGCAAGCAATTCTTTCTTTCAAAATTTCTCTTTATCTCATTTTGTCACAGTTCTTTTTCCATGAGTCCCAGCATAGAATTTTGTCCCAGGTAACACACCTTTGTGGCAAGCATTCTTTTGTAACAATTCTGAGGATACTTCTGAATAGGAGACAAGGTCATCATAGAGGTGTACTGACCATCTAATGAGATGAAAGTTTGAAGAGTTATCAACTATGGAACGCCATTTGCACAAAATTGACATACCGTAAAAGCTCTATTAAGCCCCTCTCTATTAAGCCCCCTCTCTAATAAGCCCCTCCCCTCTGAGTCAAAATTAGAAATAAGCCCCCCTCTCTGTTAAGCCTTCCCCACTTATACCTTATTCTAGAATTTACCAAATATTTTCCATTCTTTTAGCTACACAATCTTGCACGTAAATTTTAGTATGGTTTGGGATAAAAACTCTGTCGAATTTATGTATTTGAGCCATAAAATATTGTATGTTGATTCTGCAAAATATGGGATAAAAGAACTGAAAATTTACCAAATATATCCTTGTCACTTTTATGAATAAGCCCCCTGTCTATTAAGTCCCCCTCTGGGAGGTCCAAAATTAAATAAGCCCCCCGGGGGCTTAATATAGCTTTAACGGTAAACTAAGTTTATGTTACATAAACTAGTTTATGTGCACATAAACCTGGTTTATGTTTATGTGAACAAAAATTAACATAAACTAGGTTTATGTACATGAATATAGTTTTTGTTCATTTTTGTGCAAACGGCGTCGTAGCCATTTTTCTGAGACGCGTCTAAATTATACCCTGATGAATAGCCCCGCAAATTACATCACTCTTTCTTGTGAAAGCCTGGAAGAATTGGAGTGAAATCACTTAACACCTTCCTCATGCAAGAAGGGAAAGACAGCGCGTTTCATTTTTAATTCAGTCTTGTTTGTATCTTAGATGATTTTTTCTAAGATGTTTTGAAAGTACGGAAATTACGTTTTGTTCATCATTGCGTTTTCGGTACGAGGAGAGGAGTCTTAGGGCCGCTTCCTTCACAAGATGAAAGATCGTCAGTTTCTACTGTGGAGGTAGGATCAGGAAGCTGACAACCTCGAGGACCTTATTTCAGCCTTCTTTAAGGTATTCATTCGAACAATAATCTGGGGCTAGCAAGTGTGTTTGATGTGAAAATAAGCACGGTTTGCTTGGGGCGAAAAGGAGGCTTAAGTTGAAAATTAGAGAGACTTTTGCCGCAGCTGCCAAAATGAAATGGCTCGTTATTCTTCGAATTTCGGAAATAAATTGCAAATGATGGTAGGCATAGGCCTAGGTAGAGAAGATCGTTTTACGTCGAATTTTGACATGCCCCGACCGTTTACCCCACACAAAATGGAGTTACAGCAGAAAATGGCGAACAGCCAATCAGATTTCCGAGCGGCCTCCTTTATCCCAGAGTACAGGGAGGACAAGGAACTGACTCTGAGGACGAGGTTGGGAAGCTGAAAATCATCGCCGTCGTCTCTGGACACTGCTCCAGCCCTGCCCATCAGCAAGCACCATCAGCAAGCACCTAGCACTAAGTATCTACTAAGTGCCGTGCCAAATGATAATCTTTTGCAAAGATTTACCAAAGTGCTATAATACACTCACATGTTCTCAAGGTATTTTTCAAAACTTCCTTGTAGCAATTCGAAAGTGTTATCAGATTGGTGGAATTTTTTATGAAGAATGACATTGAACTGAAACAAGGTGGAAAAACAAGGCTTATCAAGGCACGACCAATGAAGTAGTCAAAAGGAGCAAATGTCGTGGCCAACGGAAATCAACATTAGCCAAAGAGGAACGATTTCAGGATACATGAGAAGAATTAGTTGACACTTTAAATAAAGTAGAAATGAGATGTTCTTTTGTAGCAGTTCCGTTTACATTTGTACCCTCGTTTGCATTTGTACTCAAGTTTGGGAACTGTTGTATCTAGCATAGTTTATTAAGCTGCACTATTGTAACCAGCAGAATAATCGATACTCACAGCTTACTTGTTCGATTGGAACTTTAAGCAATTTGCCATAATCCAAGGGTGATCATTTTTAACATCATGATCATTTCTGGAATTGCAGCAATTATGTTTTATGAAAGGTATCTAGTAAGAGATAAAGCATTTGAAGCTTTGGTGAATATTGAAAGCACCATAAATGCGAAACTGATTGAGGCAAATCAGTATAACCAACAAAAAAATACTTAGTTTTTAGTAGGCAACTTGAGAAAATAGTAGGCTACTAAAAAGAATTAGTAGGCTGCAGAAAAAGTAGTTGGCTACTAAAAAGACTTAGTAAGCTACTGTCTGTGATGTTCAAAAACATATTCTAAAAATAGCTGTTAAATTGATTGGGGAGAACAAAATACTGAGGAAATGTGTAAAGTAAAGATCAAGGTCAAATAAGAGTTTAAGAGGTAAGAAACAAATATTTGGTAGATGGGAGTATTCATAATAGAATCTGTGATTCTTAAAAACATCTTTGAAAAATAGCTGTTGAATTGATTAAAATGGCCAAAATAGCAACAACATCTTTTACGTCAAAGTCAAAACTCAAAAAAGAATTGTTGAGGTTAAAAAACGTCTATTTGGTAGATGTGAGTTTCCATCCCATTATCTTTGATGTTTAAAAACATCTTTGAAAAATAGCTGCTGAATTGATTAAAATGACCAAAATAGCAACAATATATGTTAAGTGAAAGAAAAACTCAAATAAAAATTGCTGAGATAAAAAACATTTATTTGGCAGATACGAGTATTCATCACAGAATCTCTGATGTTTAAAAACATCTTTGAAAAATAGCTTTCAAATTGATTAAAATGACAAAAATAGCAACAATATCTGTTAAGTCAAAGACAAAATTCAAATAAGAATTGCGGAGATAAAAACCATCTATTTGGTAGATGTGAGTATTCGTCACAGAATCTGTGATGTTTGAAAACATCTTTGAAAACTAGCTGTTAAAAATTGATTAAAGTGACTAAAATAGCAGCAACATATGTTAGATAAAAGACAAAACGCAAATGAGAATTGCTGAGGTTGAAAACATCTATTCGGTAGATGTGAGTATTCATCACAGAATCTATGATGCTTAAAAATATCTTTTAAAAACGTCGTTAAATTGATTGAAACACCAAAATAGCAATGACATGTGTTCGGCAAAAGGTAAAATTCAAATAAGAAATTAAGAGGTTGAAAAAGATCTATTTACTAGATGTGAGAATTCATCCCAGAACCTGTGATGTTTAAAACATCTTTTGAAAACAGTCGTTCAATTAATTGAAAACGCCAAAATAGCAATGACATGTATTAAGTAAAAGGTAAAACTCAAATACGAATTTTGTAGGTTGAAAAACATCTGCTTAGTAAATGTGAGAATTCACCCAAGAATCTGTGATGTTTAACCCTATTTTGGTAGGGGGGGCAACCTTGCCCCCCTCCTAGTAGATTTTTTAGATAACTCTGCCATGATGATATTTATAGCTATGAAACTTCTTGGCTATTTGCAACTACTCGTTGTGCAACTTCTCAAAAAGTTTCGTTGAAATATTTTGAAAATGAGGGGGCGGGAGACAATTTTCTGGGACTGACCTTGCAAAAATCGCAAATTCTTATATCTCAATTATCGCGAAAAGGAGCATAAGTTGAATATTTTGTAAATTTCTTTCGTAGTGTACTGTTATTTGATGCATTCTATCAAAATTATCATGTTTGGATGGAAAATGTGGTCCAAATTTAATTTTATCGCAATTTTTCTGATTTTGGCCAATTTTGCCGCTCTTCTTGACCACACAATAGAAAATGCTGGCATGAGCAAAAATTATGGCTAATATTAGGTTAACTGTTATACTTACGAAAAGTACATGCCTGAGGCTATTAGCACACCAAATTTGGTCGCCCTACCTATTACAAGTCAAGAGTTACGTATGGGGGGCTTTTTTGCCCCCCAGCCAAAATACGGCTATAAATTAGCCTAACCACTACAAGGTTAAAGCATCTGATCAAAATAGATGTTAAACTGATTGAAAACACCAAAATAGCAATGACATGTAATAAGCAAAAGGTAACTCTGAAATAAGAATTTTAAAGACAGGTGTCTACCAGAGGAAGACGGGGGCTGTCTACCAGACGAAGACAGGTTGTCTACCAGAGGGAGACAGGTTGTCTCCCTGAGGAAGACATAGTGTCTCCCAGAGGGAGACTGGGTATCTACCGGAGGGAGACAAGTTGTCTACCAGAGGGAAACAGGTTGTCTCCCAGAGGGAGACATGGTGTCTCCCTGAGGGAGAAATGGTGTCTACCGGAGGGAGACATGTTGTCTCCCAAAGGGAAAAGAGGATGTCTACCGGAGGGAGATAGAGAGTGTACCAGAGGGAGACAGGGTGTCTCCCAAGGGGGAGATACAGGCTGTCTACCAGAGGGAGACAGGTTGTCTCCCTGAGCGAGACATGGTGTCTCCGAGAGGGAGACAGGTTGTCTAACAGAGGGAGATAGGGTGTCTCCCAAAGGGAGACAAGTTGTCTACCAGAGAGAGACACTTTGTCTCCAAGAGGGAGACAGAGGGTGTCTACCGGAGGGAGACATGGTGTCTCCCAGAGGGAGACAGAGGGTGTTTACCATAGGGAGAAAGGTTGTCTACAATAGGGAGACAGGGTGTCTCCAAGAGGGAGATAGATTGTCTAAACAGAGGGAGACAGGCTGTCTCCAAAAGGGAGACTGTGTGTCTCCCTGAGGGAGACATGTTGCCTCCCAAAGGAAAAAGGAGGATGTCTCCCAGAAGGAAGACAGGGTGTCTCCCAGAGGGAGACATGGTGTCTCCCTGAGGGAGACATGTTGCCTCCAAAAGGAAAAAGGAGAATGTCTCCCAGAGAGAGACAGGGTGTCTCCCAGAGGGAGACAGATTGTCTACCAGAGGGAGACAGGTTGTCTCCCTGAGGGAGACATGGTGTCTCCTAGAGGGAGACAGGATGTATAACAGAGGGAGAAAGGGTGTCTCCCAGAGGGAGACAGTTTGTCTACCAGAGGGAGACAGAGGGTGTCAACCGGAGGGAGACATAGTGTCTCCCAGAGGGACAAAGAGGGTGTTTACCATAGGGAGGCAGGTTATCTACCATAGGGAGACAGGGTGTTTCCCAGAGGGAGATAGAGGTTGTCTCTTGGAGGGAGACAAAGGGTGTCTCCCAGAGGGAGACAGAGGTTGTCTCCCACAGGGAGACAAAGGGTGTCTCCCAGAGGCAGACACAGGTTGTCTCCCGTAGGGAAACAAAGGGTGTCTCCCAGAGTGAGACAGATGTTGTCTCCCAGAGGAAGACAAAGGGTGTCTCCAAGCGGGAGACAAAGGGTGTCTCCCAGGGGGAAACACAGGTTAACTCCCGGAGGTAGACAGGTTGTCTCCCATAGGGAGACAGAGGTTGTCTCCCAGAGGGCAACAGAGGTTGTCTCACGGAGGGAGACAAAGGGTGTCTCCCAGAGGGACACACAGGTTGTCTCCCAGAGGGAGACAGGTTGTCTCGCAGAGGGAGATAGAGGTTGTCTCTCGGAGGGGGACAAAGGCTGTCTCCCAGAAGGAGACAGGGGTTGTCTCCCAGAGGGCGGCAGAGCTTGTCTCACGGAGGGAGACAAACAGTGTCTCCCTGAGGGAGTTAGGGGTTGTCTCCCAGAGGGAGACAGGCTGTCTCCCACAGGGAGACAGAGGTTGTCTCAAGTAGGGAGACAAAGAGTGTCTCCCAGAGGGAGACACAGGTTGACTGCCAGAGGGAGACAGGTTGTTTCCCAGAGGGAGACAGAGGTTTTCTCCCAGAGGAAGACAAAGGGTGTCTCCTAGCGGGAGACAGGTTGTCTCTCGGAGGGAAATAGGTTGTCTCCCAGAGGGAGACAGAGGATGTCTCCAGGAGGGAGGGAAGGGCTGTCTCCCAGAGGGAGACAAAGGTTGTTTCCCAGAGGGAGACAGAGGTTGTCTCCAGGAGGGAGAGAAAGGCTGTCTGCCAGAGGGAGACAAAGGTTGTCTCCCGGAGGGAGACAAAGGTTGTCTCCAAGAGGGAGACAAAGGTTTTCTCCCAGAGGGAGACAGGTTGTCCCCTGGAGGGAGACAAAGGGTGTCTCCCGGAGGGAGACAAATGTTGTCTTCCAGAGGGAGACAAAGGTTGTCTCCCGAAAAGAGACAGAATGTCTCTAAAAGGGAGACAGGTTTTCTCCCGGAGGGAGACAAATGTTGTCTCTTTGAGGGAAACAAAGGTTGTCTCCCGGAGGGAGACAAATGTTGTCTCCCGGAAGGGAGACTGAGGTTGTCTCCCGGAGGGAGTCAAAGGTTGTCTCACGGAGGGAGACAAAGGTTGTCTCCTGGAGGGAGACAAAGTTTGTCTCCAAGGGTGAGACAAAGATTGTCTCCCGGAGGGAGACAGAGGTAATCTCCCAGAGTGAGACAGAGGTTGTCTCCCGGAGGGAGACCGAGGTTGTCTCCCGGAGGGAGACAAAGGGTGTCTCCCGGAGGGAAACAAAGGTTGTCTCCCTCTTGTCTCCCTGATGGAGACAAGGGTTGTCTCTCGGAGGGAGATAGAGGTTGTCTCCTGGAGTGAGGCCGAGGCTGTCTCCCGGAGGGAGACAAAGTTTGTCTCACGGAGGGAGACAAATGTTGTCTCCCGGAGGGAGACAAATGTTGTCTCTCGGAGGGAGACAGAGGTTGTCTCCCGGAGGGAGACAAACGGTGTCTCCCGGAGGGAGACAAATGTTGTCTCCCGGAGGGAGACAGAGGTTCTCTCCTGAAGGCAGACAGAGGTTGCCTCCTGGAGGGAGACAGAGGTTCTCTCCTGAATGGAGACAGAGGTCGTCTCCTGGAGGGAGACATAGGCTGTCTCCTGGAGGGAGACCGAGGTTGTCTCCCAGAGGGAGACAAAGATTGTCCCCAAGAGGGAGATAAAGGTTGTTTCCTGGAGGGAGACCGAGGTGGTCTCCCGGAGGGAGACAGAGGTTGTTTCCCTCGGAGGGAGACAGAGGTTGTCTCCACGAGGAAGACAAATTGTGTCTCACGGAGGGAGACAACATTTGTCTCCCTCAGGGCGACATAGGTTGTCTCCTGGAGGGAAACCGAGGTTGTCTCCCGGAGGGAGACAAAGGTTGTCGCCCGGAGGGAGACAAAGGTTGTCCCCCGGAGGGAGACAAAGGTTGTCTCCCAGAGGGAGACAAAGGTTGTCTCCCGGAGGGAGACAGAGGTTGTCTCCCGGAGGGAGACAAACGGTGTCTCCCGGAGGGAGACAAATGTTGTCTCCCGGAGGGAGACAGAGGTTCTCTCCTGAAGGCAGACAGAGGTTGCCTCCTGGAGGGAGACAGAGGTTCTCTCCTGAATGGAGACAGAGGTCGTCTCCTGGAGGGAGACATAGGCTGTCTCCTGGAGGGAGACCGAGGTTGTCTCCCAGAGGGAGACAAAGATTGTCCCCAAGAGGGAGATAAAGGTTGTTTCCTGGAGGGAGACCGAGGTGGTCTCCCGGAGGGAGACAGAGGTTGTTTCCCTCGGAGGGAGACAGAGGTTGTCTCCACGAGGAAGACAAATTGTGTCTCACGGAGGGAGACAACATTTGTCTCCCTCAGGGCGACATAGGTTGTCTCCTGGAGGGAAACCGAGGTTGTCTCCCGGAGGGAGACAAAGGTTGTCGCCCGGAGGGAGACAAAGGTTGTCCCCCGGAGGGAGACAAAGGTTGTCTCCCAGAGGGAGACAAAGGTTGTCTCCCGGAGGGAGACAGAGGTTGTCTCCCGGAGGGAGACAAATGTTGTCTCTAGGAGGGAGACAGAGGTTGTCTCCCGGAGGGAGACAAATTGTGTCTCCCGGTTGGAGACAAATGTTGTCTCCCTGTAGGAGACAGAGGTTGTCTCCCGGAGGGAGTCAAATGTTGTCTCCCCGAGGGAGACAGAGGTTCTCTCCCGGAGGGAGACAAATTGTGTCTCCCGGAGGGAGACATAGGTTTTCTCCTGGAGGGAGACCGAGGTCGTCTCCAGGAGGGAGAAAAAGGTTTTTTCCTGGAAGGAGAGAAATGTCGTCTCCCGGAGCGAGACAGAGGTTCTCTCCTGAAGGGAGACAAATGTTGTCTCCCGGAGGGAGACAGAGGTTGTCTCCCGGAGGGAGACAGAGGTTGTCTCCTGGAGGGAGACCGAGGTTGTCTCCTGGAAGGAGACATAGGTTGTCTCCTGGAGGGAGACCGAGGTTGTCTCCCGGAGGGAGAGAAATGTCGTCTCCCGGAGGGAGAAAAATGTTGTCTCCCTAGGGAGACAAATATTGTCTCCCGGAGGGAGACAAATGTTGTCTCCCGGAGGAAGACAAAAGTTGTCTTTCGGAGGGAGATAGAGGTTGTCTCATGGAGGGAGACAAATTGTGTCTCGCGGAGGGAGACAAATGTTGTCTCCCTGAGGGAGACAGAGGTTGTCTCCTGGAGGGAGACAAATTGTGTCTCCCGGAGGGAGACATAGGTTGTCTCCCGGAGGGATTCAATGGTTGTCTCCCGGAGGGAGACAAAAGTTGTCCCTCGGAGGGAGACAAAAGGTGTCGATCGGAGGGAGACAAATGTTGTCTCTCGGGGGGAGAAAGAGGTTGTCTCCCGGAGGGAGACAAATTGTGTCTCCCGGTGGGAGACAAATGTTGTCTCCCTGGGGGAGACAGAGGTTGTCTCTTGGAGGGAAACAAATTGTGTCTTCCGGAGGAAGACATTTGTTGTCTCCCGGATGGAGACAGAGATTGTCTCCCGGAGGGAGACAAAGTTGTCCCCCGGAGGGAGACAAAGGTTATCTCCCGGAGGGAGACAATTTATGTCTCCCGGAGGGAGACATAGAATGTCTCCTGGAGGGAGACCGAGGTTGTCTCCCGGAGGGAGACAAATGTTGTCTCCCGGAGGGAGATAGGTTGTCTCCCAGAGGGAGACATAGGTTGTCTCCTGGAGGGAGACCGAGGTTGTCTCCTGGAGGGAGACAAATGTTGTCTCCCGGAGGGAGACAAGCGGTGTCTCCCGGCGGGAGAGAAATGTTGTCTCCCGGAGGGAGACACAGGTTGTCTCCTGGAGGGAGACCGAGGTTGTCTCCCGGAGGGAGACAAAGGTTGTCTCCCGGAAGGAGACAAAGGTTGTCTCCCGGAGGGAGACAGAGGTTGTCTCCCAGAGGAAAACAAAAGTTGTCTCCCTAGGGAGATAAATGTTGTCTTCCGGAGGGAAAAAAATGTTGTTTCTCGGAGGGAGACAGAGGTTGTCTCCCTGGGGGAGACAGAGGTTGTCTCCTGGAAGGAGACAAATTGTGTCTCCCGGAGGGAGACATAGGTTGTCTCCCGGAGGGAGACAAATGTTGTCTCCCTGAGGGAATAAGAGGTTGTCTCCCGGAAGGAGACAAAGGCTGTCTCCCGGAGGGAGACAGAGGTTTTCTCCAAGCGGGAAACAAATGTTGTCTCCCTAGGGAGACAAATGTTGTCTCCTTAGGGAGACAAATGTTGTCACCCGGAGGGAGACAAATGTTGTCTCTCGGAGGGAGACAGAGGTTGTCTCCCGGCGGGAGACAAACGGTGTTTTTTTTTCTTCATCAGTCTAAAATTTTACAATGACAGAACATAGTTACAAGACGATGCCACAAGGAGAATGAGAATACATTGCAACCCTGTGGCATTAACAATTAACATAAAACATTTACAAGAATAATGAACGAACAGTACATTACAGCATAAACTACAAACTACGAAAAGAACTAAAATGATACAAAGGTGGGAGGAGGAGAGGAAATTTCATTGAAATGATTTACGAGAATCTTTTTGATGATTCGATGAACTCTAGTGTTGCTTGAATGTTCGCTTTATTTGATGCAGTAGGTAACCTTTCATCACCATACAAGATTATCGAAACCAATTCCTCATTGGAAAGGTTCAACAAACCGTATGACAGCAAAATTGCTTGTACGCCGCTGAGGAGACTATTTCTCTGCAGATGGTGAGAGTGGCAATGCAGCAAGAAATGTTCCGTGTCCTCAACGCCATCGTTTATAGGACACATCGGGTTTAATTTGTCATTGAAATTGTGCCTGAACTTGTGAAAATTAAGTGCACTTAACCCAACTCGAAGCTGTGTGAGAGCGGCTAGTCCTTTAGGGTCATGAATACCAAAGACTTGTTTTGGAGTGGGACGGATAATCTTATTTAATTTTTCCTTGAAGATACCTAATGAGGGTGCGTTTCGTGTTTCTGAATCAATATTCTCCCATTCTGCCAGACAATTAGGATAGAACGTTGACTCATATTTGTCAGTTCTTGCATATATTTGCCCAGTCGCTGGTCTCGTTCGAAAAGAATAAGGAAGTTCATGAAGAAGAGGAACAGGGTCTCTAGTATAGGCAGGTGTAATATTATTGATAATTTTATAGAAAAGGACAAGACGTCTGCTCCATCGCCGAAGATCTAAGGTCTCCCAACCAAGCTCTTCGACAAACGGTGTCTCCCGGAGGTAGACAAATGTCGTCTCCCGGAGGGAGGCAGAGGCTCTCCTGAAGGGAGACAACATTTGTCTCCCCCCGGGAGACAACATTTGTCTCCCTCCGTGAGACAATCTTTGTCTCCCTCCGGGAGACAAACCTCCGCGGACAACATTTGCTTCCCTCTGGGAGACAAGCTTTGTCTCCCTCCGGGAGACAACCTTTGTCTCCCTCTGGTAGACAAACTGTCTCCCTCCGAGAGACAACATTTGTCTCCATTTGGGAGACAACATTTGTCTCCCTCCGGGAGACAACCTTTGTCTCCCTCCGGGAAACAACATTTGTCTCCCTCCGGGAGACAACCTTTGTCTCCCCCCGGGAGACAACCTTTATCTCCCTCCGGGAGACAACATTCGTCTCCCTCCGTGAGACAACCTTTATCTCCCGCCGGGAGACAACACTTGTCTCCCTCCGGGAGACAACATTTGTCTCCCTTTTGGAGACAACATTTGTCTCCCCCCGGGAGACAACCTTTGTCTCCCCCTGGGTGACAACCTTTGTCTCCCTCCGGGAGACAACATTTGTCTCCCTCCAGGAGACAACCTTTGTCTCCCCCCGGGAGACAGCCTTTGTCTCCCTCCGGGCGACAACATTGGTCTCCCTCCGGGAGACAACATTTGTCTCCCTCCGGGAGACAAAATTATTCTCCCCTTCGGGAGACAACTATTGTCTCCCTCCGGGAGACAACCTTTGTCTCCCCCCGGGAGACAACCTTTGTCTCCCTCCGGGAGACAACATTTGTCTCCCTCCGGGAGACAACCTTTGTCCCCCCCCCGGGAGACAACCTTTGTCTCCCTCCGGGAGACAACATTTGTCTCCCTCCGGGAGACAACCTTTATCTCCCTCCGGGAGACAACATTTGTCTCCCTCCGGGAGACAACATTTGTCTCCCTTCGGGAGACAACTATTGTCTCCCTCCGGGAGACAACCTTTGTCTCCCCCCGGGAGACAACCTTTGTCTCCCTCCGGGAGACAACATTTGTCTCCCTCCGGGAGACAACCTTTATCTCCTTCCGGGAGACAACATTTGTCTCCCTCCGGGAGACAACATTTGTCTCCCCCCGGGAGACAACCTTTGTCTCCCCCCGGGAGACAACCTTTGTCTCCCTCCGGGAGACAACCTTGGTCTCCCCCCGGGAGACGACCTTTGTCTCCATCCTGGAGACAACATTTGTCCCCCCCTGGGAGACAACCTTTGTCTCCCTCCGGGAGACAACATTTGTCTCCCTCCGGGAGACAACATTTGTCTCCCTTCGGGAGACAACTATTGTCTCCCTCCGGGAGACAACCTTTGTCTCCCCCCGGGAGACAACCTTTGTCTCCCTCCGGGAGACAACATTTGTCTCCCTCCGGGAGACAACCTTTATCTCCTTCCGGGAGACAACATTTGTCTCCCTCCGGGAGACAACATTTGTCTCCCCCCGGGAGACAACCTTTGTCTCCCCCCGGGAGACAACCTTTGTCTCCCTCCGGGAGACAACCTTGGTCTCCCCCCGGGAGACGACCTTTGTCTCCATCCTGGAGACAACATTTGTCCCCCCCCCGGGAGACAACCTTTGTCTCCCTCCGGGAGACAACATTTGTCTCCCTCCGGGAGACAACCTTTATCTCCCTCCGGGAGACAACATTTGTCTCCCTCCGGGAGACAACATTTGTCTCCCTCCGGGAGACAACCTTTGTCTCCATCCGGGAGACAACATTTGTCTCCCTCCGGGAGACAACATTTGTCTCCCTCCAGGAGACAACATTTGTCTCCCTCCGGGAGACAAAATTTGTCTCCCTCCGGGAGACAACCTTGGTCTCCCCCTGGGAGACAACCTTTGTCTCCCTCCGGGAGACAACCTTTGTCTCCCTCCGGGAGACAACATTTGTCTCCCTCCGGGAGACAACATTTGTCTCCCTCCGGGAGACAACAGTTGTCTCTCCCCGGGAGACAGCCTTTGTCTCCCTCCGGGCGACAACATTGGTCTCCCTCCGGGAGACAACATTTGTCTCCCTCCGGGAGACAAAATTATTCTCCCTCCGGCAGACAACATTTGTCTCTCTCCGGGAGACAACATTTGTCTCCCTCCAGGAGACAACCTTTGTCTCCCTCCGAGAGACAACATTTGTCTCCCTCCGGGAGACAACCTTTGTCTCCCTCCGGGAGGCAACATATGTCTCCCTCTGGGAGACAACCTTTGTCTCCCTCCGGGAGGCAACACATGTCTCCCTCTGGGAGACAACCTTTGTCTCCCCCCAGGAGACAACATTTGTCTCCCTCCGGGAGAGAACGTTGGTCTCCCCCCGGGAGACGACCTATGTCTCCCTCCGGGAGACAACCTTTGTCTCCCTCTGGGAAACAACATTTATCTCCCTCCGGGAGACAACCTTTGTCTCCCTCCGGGAGACAACATTTGTCTCCCCCGTGAGACAACCTTTGTCTCCCCCCGGGAGACAACCTTTGTCTCCCTCCGGGAGACAACATTTGTCTCCCTCCGGGAGACAACATTTGTCTCCCTCCGGGAGACAACCTTTGTCTCCCCCCGGGAGACAGCCTTTGTCTCCCTCCGGGCGACAACATTGGTCTCCTTCCGGGAGACAACATTTGTCTCCCTCCGGAAGACAACCTTTGTCTCTATCTGGGAGACAACATTTGCATCCTTCCGGGAGACAACCTTTGTCTCCCCCGGGGAGACAACATTAGTCTCCGTCCGGGAGACAACATTTGTCTCCCTCCGGGAGACAACCTTTGTCTCCCTCCGGGAGACAACATTTGTCTCCCTCCGGAAGACAACCTTTGTCTCTATCTGGGAGACAACATTTGTATCCCTCCGGGAGACAACCTTTGTCTCCCCCGGGGAGACAACATTTGTCTCCCTCCGGGAGACAACATTTGTCTCCCTCCGGGAGACACAATTTGTCTCCCTCCGGGAGACAACATTTGTCTCCCCCCGGGAGACAACATTTTTCTACCTCCGGGAGACCACCTTTGTCTCCCCCCGGGAGACAACCTTTGTCTCCCCCCGGGAGACAACATTTGTTTCCCTCCGGGAGACATCATTTGTCTCAATCCGGGAGACAACATTTGTCTCCCCCCGGGAGACAACATTTGTCTGCCTCCGGGAGACAACCTTTGTCTCCCCACAGGAGACAACCTTTGTCTCCCTCTGGGAGACAACATTTGTCTCCCTCAAGGAGACAACATTTGTCTCCCTCCGGGAGACAACAGTTGTCTCCCTCCGGGAGAGAACCTTTGTCTCCCTCCGGGAGACAACATTTGTCTCCCTCCTGGAGACAAAATTTGTCTCCCTCCGGGAGACAACCTTTGTCTCCTGCTGGGAGACAACCTTTGTCTCCCTCCGAGAGACAACCTTTGTCTCCCACCTGGAGACAACCTTTGTCTCCCTCCGGGAGACAACCTTTGTCTCCCTCCGGGAGACAACCTTTGTCTCCCTCCGGGAGACAACCTTTGTCTCCCTCCGGGAGAGAACATTTGTCTCCTTCCGGGAGACAACCTTTGTCTCCCTCCGGGAAACAACCTTTGTCTCCCTCCGGGAGACAATAATAATAATAATTCATTTGTTTACAGTTGGTAAAGTGTCTAGTCAATATAAACTAATAAAAACCAACTATCTAAACATAAATCCTATTTACAAATGTTGCATCGGCATTGTTCTCCCTTCCAATTTTTGATCATTGTTTTGAACTGTTTTGTATTTTGTGCGGATTTTATGCATTCTGACAAAGTGTTCCAAAGTATACTACCTCTGAACGATAGGGAACTTTGTCCATATGAAGATGTCTTAACTTTTGGTACCTAGAGTAGATTCTTTATTCTTAGGTCATACGTGATTTCCTTCGTTGTGAAAAACTCTGACAAAATAGAAGGACTAACGAAATTGGAGCATTCATATATTTCAACCATTAGCTTTTGCAGATTACTACAATGGATCGTTATCTCTTCCGACCTTGCCAGTAGTTCTTCAAATGTAGATGTATAATCGCCATGGAGAACTCTCAAGGCACGCTTATGCAACCGGTTTATTCTATTATTAGATGTTTTACCACAAAACATCCATATCAGTGGACAATAGTTGAAGGCTGACTTTATAAAAGTCTTGTATAGTATGTTTGCTTTGTCCTTTTGTAGAAACCCAGCAATACGAGAGAAGGCCTTAACTTTTTGACTTGCCTTTTTGCAAATACCTTCAACATGATTATGGAACTGTAGCTTTGAATCAATCGTTATTCCAAGGAGTTTAACCTCCTCGGTTGTCTTGATAGGTTGACCATTTATTTCAAGGCTGACTTTATGCCCCTTTTCAAGACCCATGAAAATAACCTGAAACTTGTCTGGGTTAGCTACCATTCGGTTGTCCTTGAACCATTTTAAGGCATTATCTATGTCTCCTTTGAGGGATCTCAGAATGTTATCTATACTATCTTCGCATGAGTAGATAGTGTTGTCATCGGCAAAGTTGCAAACTTGCGAGTTTTCGACCGCGTATATGAAATCATTAATAAATAGATTGAACAGTAAGGGTCCAAGAACTGAACCCTGTGGAACACCAGATTTTACTTGCTGCCAGTTACTGTAGGTACCATTTATCTTCACTCTTTGTAGCCTGTTCGTGAGGTAACTATGCAGTAAATTCAAACTATCTAAACTGAAGCCATATGCCTCAAGTTTCGCTAACAGCAGGTCATGAGGGATGCAGTCATAAGCTTTTGAAAGGTCCATTAAAACCATCCCAACCTTGCCTGACTGGTCAAGTGTTCTACGGCATTGCTCAATAACTCGAAATAGAGCATCTTGGGAACTGTAGCCTTCTCTGAAGCCACATAGGAGTTTAGACAATTTTGGCTGAATGAACGGCATGATTTGTTTCGACAGCAACCTCTCAAAAACTTTGGATATTGCTGATAAGACACTTATCGGTCGAAAATTCTTTTTCGTTGTTGTTTCTCCTTTCTTAAAGGCAGGTGACAGATCAGCTTTTTTAAGGGTGTCTGGAAACGTACAGTTTTCAATCATTGAGTTAGCAATGTTGGTTACCTCACTAAAACATAAGGCAGATGATAACTTCAAAGTTTTTGTGGGAATGTTGCCACTAACAGACTTTGTGCTATCGAGTCGATTGATTTCATCCCAAACCTCTGTTATACCAATTTTGCAGAAACTAAATTGGTGATTGGATTCAACTAACTGCTTTATTCTGACAATGCTTGGATGTGTCTTATACCTTTCAATAGCTGCCATCACCGAATTGTCTATGATAATTGGCCGATCAATATCTAAGGTGTCTGTTATATTTGTGAAGTAGGTGTTAAAACATTCACTGATATCCTTGTCATTGGTCAACAATGACCCATTTTCTACCAATGTTATTTTATTTGCCCCATTTTGACAATTGTTTGACAAAAGAGGCTTAAAAGTCCGCCAGAAAGCTTTATTCTTACCGACTTCATTGGGATCAAGATTCTCCAAATATTCCCTTTTTGCTGTTTTATTTAGTCGAACCACTAGATTCCTTTGCTTCTTGTATTCTGCAATATCCGCAGCACTTTTTGACTCATTAGCAACTCTTTTTAGTCTGGTACGCTTCATCATTGCCCTTCTCAGATTTTTGTTCATGTGGGGTTTATTATTTCCTCGAACAATGACTGTTTTTAAGGGGGCATGTTTATCAAGTGTCGAGATGAAAGTTTGTTCGAAATCATTGTAGTCATTCGAGGGATGTGTTTTAAAATTTTCTGTTAGATCCTCATGGAATTTGTTTTCTGAAAAATTCCGATAGCATCTATATTTGATTTTCTTTGGAGGCAACTTAACACTACTTGTCTTAAGTATAGTGTACACTAGATGATGGAAATCATTGAAACCTGTTTCAAATGTCTGGCTAGAAAAGCAACTGTGCTGTTTATTTGTGAGGATTAGATCTATACATCGTCCTCTATCAGATTTGAAACATGTAGGTGTCTTAATCAGGCTACACAAGTCATGATCTTCCATCAGTGAGTGTAGCGGTGGGTCTCCCTTTTCCATGTTGAAATCACCAATTATCATATGATTATCATAAGATTTGGAATAGAAATCAATCACTCTCTCTAACTCCTCCTTAAAATACGCAAAATTCTGACATGGAGGTCTGTAAATAGGTATTAACAGCCACTTTGTATTCTTAAAGTTTAACTCTAAAGGTATTATTTGTACATCGGTACGTAACGATATGCCACAGAGGCGTTTAGAAATGATATGCTCTTTCACAAAAACCAGTAGACCCCCAGAACTGGCCGAAATATCAAGGCGAAAAGGTGCCTTGAATCCTGGCATCCTAAACATTGCATCGGGGAAGGAGTCGTCCAGTTTTGTTTCAGCAATTATCAAAATGTCCACATAATCAGCAGCAAGTGCTGTGAAATTTTCAAATTTGTTCCTAACAGAATTTATATTGATATATGAAACAATAGTTTTCTGAGGATACTTAATCCTGAGGTTTTTCATCGATAAGACCCAATCGTCCTCATCAAGATTTTCCGAAGCATCTGGGGCTCCTGGTGATTGTAAAATGCGTGTGCTGTTCTCACCTTCGTCAGAACAATAATCTGGATCATTACTATCCGGGAGATTACAATTTCAATGATCAATATAATTAATAAAGTTTCTTGCTAATTGCGAGTTACCTTTGCGGTTTAAATGAAGCTTACCAATACCAAGTCCTTCTGTGTCAATATTTTCGTTGTCTATCCGATCTATTCCTTCCTTTGTACAAAATGCCTTCATTTTCTTCCTCAGGTCCTTCACTTTCTTTTCTAGTCCTGGTCTATCCTTTCTTATCGTCGGCATAGAGTAGGCAACTGTAGCCTCAGGGCACTCTTCTCTCAGCGTATCGAGGGTTTTCTTAACGTATTCTTCAGTGTCAACTGAATTTGTGAGATCATTTGTCCCACAGTGAATAATGACAATGTCTGGCTTACGTCTTGCAATTGGTTTGATATGATCTGTAAGATCTAAGCTGGTTGCTCCAGGATGCGCCCTTACTCGTACATGATGTTTTCCACTTAGGCCCCGCTCTTTCAACCCATTCAAAATTGATTCGCCAATAATGGTAACGGTTTGCTTATCTTTCTTTGGCTGCTGAGATTGTACAGTTTCATTGATAGCTTTTGTATCATTTTTAACACTTTTCTTTGTTTCAGTGCTCTCACTCTTAGGTAGATGTTGCGGGATTTTATCACTCTTTTGATTCTTTTGTTCTACTTTCTCTTTTGAATTCTTTCTCTCAGTGTTGTTTGTCACTTTACTTTGACACGCTTTGGGAATATTTAACTCTGAGTTGTGTTCTGGCAATAGTACACTTGGGGATGCCTGCTTTCCACTGGGTTGTTCACGGCAGTTTATCATGCTTTCAATAATTCTTTGCTTGGCATCTAGTTGTCTTTCGAGTGACAATATTCTTTCATCATAATTGCGAAACAATCGACGTTCGTATTCTCGATTGCCATAATCATAATATTCATCACGCTGCGTATTCCCCACGGTATTCTTGTTCACAACAATTTGTTTGATATTTCGCATCTCAGCCTTCAACTCAGAAATGGCGTCCCAGGCAAATTTCTTGAAGTTATTGAAGTCGTCAGTGAAGTCGTTATTGGTTGTACTGGATGTTTCTGTTGCGGCCTTGGTTAACAGACCCAGCTCACTGGTCATCAGCCTTTTGAAATCTATGAAATCATCATAGAGAGCGTCCCGCTGTTCACAATGGACACCAATAATGGGTTCACTATCGGAGGATGAGTCTTGTGCCGCTTCTTCATCCTCAACATCAATGGTTTGTAATACTTCACTTGCGACTTTATCTTTGGCAGGAACACTTTGTGTTGATTTAACGATTCTGTATGAAATTTTTCCCTTACTCTTAACTTCACGGACGGCTTGTTTCTCCACGGCCTTCTTGAGCGCCATGACAGTTTTTGAACTATCTCATCCAAGCTCGCTTTGACATTGTGTTACGATATTTTCGATGTATTGGCCTCCGTGTTTCATCTGAATCTTGTTAATTGTCGTAAGTACACTTTCAACTTCTTGTTCGTCTGTTTCACACTTGTTGTCCTGCTGTAGCTGAGACATTTTCAGAACTTTCGTTGGAGCGTAGAAATCCACGTCCACCTCTCAAACTTGCAACAACAACAACAACAACAACAACAACAACCTTTGTCTCCCTCCGGGAGACAACATTTGTCTCCCTCCGGGAGACAACCTTTGTCTCCCTCCGGGAGACAACCGTTGTCTCCCTCCGGGAGACAAACTGTCTCCCTCCGGGAGACAACCTTTGTCTCCCTCCGGGAGACAACCTTTGTCTCCCTCCGGGAGACAACATTTGTCTCCCTCTGGGAGACAAACAGTCTCCCTCCGGGAGACAACCTTTGTCTCCCTCCAGGAGACAACCTTTGTCTCCCTCCGGGAGACAAACTGTCTCCCTCCGGGAGACAACGTTTGTCTCCCTCCGGGAGACAACATTTGTCTCCCTCCTGAAGACAACCTTTGTCTCCCTCCGGGAGACAACGTTTGTCTCCCTCCGGGAGACAACATATGTCTCCCTCCGGGAGACAAACTGTCTCCCTCCGGGAGACAACCTTTGTCTTCCTCCGGGAGACAACCTTTGTCTCCCTCTGGGAGACAACGTTTGTCTCCCTCCGGGAGACAACATTTGTCTCCCTCCGGGAGACAACATTTGTCTCCCTCCTGGAGACAACCTTTGTCTCCCTCCGGGAGACAACGTTTGTCTCCCTCCGGGAGACAACGTTTGTCTCCCTCCGGGAGACAACATTTGTCTCCCTCCGGGAGACAACCTTTGTCTCCCTAAGGGAGACAACATTTGTCTCCCTCCGGGAGACAACATTTGTCTCCCTCCGGGAGACAACCTTTGTCTCCTTCTGGGAGACAACCTTTGTCTCCCTCCGAGAGACAACCTTTGTCTCCCTCCTGGAGACAACCTTTGTCTCCCTCCGGGAGACAACCTTTGTCTCCCACCGGGAGACAACCTTTGTCTCCCTCTGGGAGACAACCTTTGTCTCCCTCCGGGAGACAACCTTTGTCTCCCTCCGGGAGACAACATTTGTCTCCCTCCGAGAGACAACCTTTGTCTCCCTCCTGGAGACAACCTTTGTCTCCCTCCGGGAGACAACCTTTGTCTCCCTCCGGGAGACTACCTTTGTCTCCCTCTGGGAGACAAACAGTCTCTCTCCTGGAGACAACCTTTGTCTCCCTCCGGGAGACAACTTTTGTCTCCCTCCGGGAGACAACATTTGTCTCCCTCCGGGAGACAACATTTGTCTCCCTCCGGGAGACAACCTTTGTCTCCCTCCGGGAGACAACCTTTGTCTCCCTCTGGGAGACAACCTTTGTCTCCCTCCGGGAGACAACTTTTGTCTCCCTCCGGGAGACAACATTTGTCTTCCTCCGGGAGACAACATTTGTCTCCCTCCGGGAGACAACATTTGTCTCCCTCCGGGAGACAACCTTTGTCTCTCTCCGGGAGACAACCTTTGTCTCCCTCCGGGAGACAACATTTGTCTCCCTCCGAGAGACAACCTTTGTCTCCCTCCGGGAGACAACATTTGTCTCCCTCCGGGAGACAACATTTGTCTCCCTCCGGGAGACAACCTTTGTCTCCCTCCGGGAGACAACATTTGTCTCCCTCTGGGAGACAAACTGTCTCCCTCCGGGAGACAACATTTGTCTCCCTCCTGGAGACAACCTTTGTCTCCCTCCGGGAGACAACCTTTGTCTCCCTCTGGGAGACAACGTTTGTCTCCCTCCGGGAGACAACCTTTGTCTCCCTCCGGGAGACAACCTTTGTCTCCAAGTTTGGTTCCCGGAGGGAGACAAAGGTTGTCTCCCAGAGGGAGACAAACGTTGTCTCCCGGAGGGAGACAAACGTTGTCTCCCGGAGGGAGACAAAGGTTGTCTCCCGGAGGGAGACAAAGGTTGGCTCCCGGAGGGAGACAAAGGCTGTCTCCCGGAGGGAGACAAAGGTTGTCTCCCGGAGGGAGACAAATGTTGTCTCCCGGAGGGAGACAAAGGTTGTCTCCCGGAGGGAGACAAATGTTGTCTCCCGGAGGGAGACAAAGGTTGTCTCCCGGAGGGAGACAAATGTTGTCTCCCGGGGGGAGACAAAGGTTGTCTCCCGGAGGGAGACAAAGATTGTCTCCCGGAGGGAGACAAAGGTTGTCTCCCACAGGGAGACAAAGGTTGTCTCCCAGAGGGAGACAAATGTTGTCTCCCTGAGGGAGACAAACGTTGTCTCCCGAAGGGAGACAAAGGTTGTCTCCCGGAGGGAGACAAAGGTTGTCTCCCTGAGGGAGACAAATGTTGTCTCCCGGAGGGAGACAAAGGTTGTCTCCCGGAGGGAGACGAAGGTTGTCTCCCGGGGGGAGACAAAGGTTGTCTCCAGGAGGGAGACAAAGGTTGTCTCCCTGAGGGAGACAAATGTTGTCTCCCGGAGGGAGACAAAGGTTGTCTCCCGGAGGGAGATAAAGGTTGTCTCCCGGAGGGAGACAAAGGTTGTCTCCCTGAGGGAGACAAATTTTGTCTCCCGGAGGGAGACAAAGGTTGTCTCCCGGAGGGAGACAAAGGTTGTCTCCCGGAGGGAGACAAAGGTTCTCTCTCAGAGGGAGACAAATGTTGTCTCCCGGAGGGAGACAGTTTGGTTCCCGGAGGGAGACAAAGGTTGTCTCCCAGAGGGAGACAAACGTTGTCTCCCGGAGGGAGAAAATCGTTGTCTCCCGGAGGGAGACAAACGTTGTCTCCCGGAGGGAGACAAAGGTTGTCTCCCGGAGGGAGACAAAGGTTGTCTCCCGGAGGGAGACAAAGGTTGTCTCCCGGAGGGAGACAAATGTTGTCTCCCGGAGGGAGACAAAGGTTGTCTCCCGGAGGGAGACAAATGTTGTCTCCCGGAGGGAGACAAAGGTTGTCTCCCGGAGGGAGACAAATGTTGTCTCCCGGGGGGAGACAAAGGTTGTCTCCCGGAGGGAGACAAAGATTGTCTCCCGGAGAGAGACAAAGGTTGTCTCCCAGAGGGAGACAAAGGTTGTCTCCCGGAGGGAGACAAAGGTTGTCTCCCGGATGGAGACAAATGTTGTCTCCCGGAGGGAGACATTTGTTGTCTCCCGGAGGGAGACAAAGGTTGTCTCCCGGATGGAGACAAATGTTCTCTCCCGGAGGGAGACATTTGTTGTCTCCCGGAGGGAGACAAAGGTTGTCTCCCTGAGGGAGACAAATGTTGTCTCCCGGAGGGAGACAAAGGTTGTCTCCCGGAGGGAGATAAAGGTTGTCTCCCGGAGGGAGACAAAGGTTGTCTCCCTGAGGGAGACAAATGTTGTCTCCCGGAGGGAGACAAAGGTTGTCTCCCGGAGGGAGACAAAGGTTGTCTCCCGGAGGGAGACAAAGGTTCTCTCTCAGAGGGAGACAAATGTTGTCTCCCGGAGGGAGACAGTTTGGTTCCCGGAGGGAGACAAAGGTTGTCTCCCAGAGGGAGACAAACGTTGTCTCCCGGAGGGAGACAAAGGTTGTCTCCCGGAGGGAGACAAAGGTTGTCTCCCGGAGGGAGACAAAGGTTGTCTCCCGGAGGGAGACAAAGGTTGTCTCCCAGAGGGAGACAAATGTTGTCTCCCGGAGGGAGACAAAGGTTGTCTCCCGGAGGGAGACAAATGTTGTCTCCCGGAGGGAGACAAAGGTTGTCTCCCGGAGGGAGACAAATGTTGTCTCCCGGGGGGAGACAAAGGTTATCTCCCGGAGGGAGACAAAGATTGTCTCCCGGAGGGAGACAAAGGTTGTCTCCCAGAGGGAGACAAAGGTTGTCTCCCGGAGGGAGACAAAGGTTGTCTCCCGGATGGAGACAAATGTTGTCTCCCGGAGGGAGACATTTGTTGTCTCCCGGAGGGAGACAAAGGTTGTCTCCCGGATGGAGACAAATGTTGTCTCCCGGAGGGAGACATTTGTTGTCTCCCGGAGGGAGACAAAGGTTGTCTCCGGGAGGGAGACAAATGTTGTCTCCCGGGGGGGAGACAAATGTTGTCTCCCGGGGGGAGACAAAGGTTGTCTCCCGGATGGAGACAAATGTTGTCTCCCGGAGGGAGACAAAGGTTGTCTCCCGGAAGCAGACAAAGGTTGTCTCCCAGAGGGAGACAAAGGTTGTCTCCCGGAGGGCGACACAGGTTGTCTCCCGGAGGGAGACAAATGTTGTCTCCCGGGGGGAGACAAAGGTTGTCTCCCGGGGGGAGACAAAGATTGTCTCCCGGAGGGAGACAAAGGTTGTCTCCCAGAGGGAGACAAAGGTTGTCTCCCGGAGGGAGACAAAGGTTGTCTCCCGGATGGAGACAAATGTTGTCTCCCGGAGGGAGACAAAGGTTGTCTCCCGGAGGGAGACAAAGGTTGTCTCCCGGAGGGAGACAAATGTTGTCTCCCGGAGGGAGACAAAGGTTGTCTCCCGGAGGGAGACAAATGTTGTCTCCCGGGGGGAGACAAAGGTTGTCTCCCGGAGGGAGACAAAGGTTGTCTCCCTGAGGGAGACAAATGTTGTCTCCCGGAGGGAGACAAAGGTTGTCTCCCGGAGGGAGACAAATATTGTCTCCCGGAGGGAGACAAAGGTTGTCTCCCGGAGGGAGACAAATGTAGTCTCCCGGAGGGAGACAAATGTTGTCTCCCGGAGGGAAACAAAGGTTGTCTCCCGGAGGGAGACAGTTTGTCTCCCGGAGGGAGACAAATGTTGTCTCCCGGAGGGAGACAAAGGTTGTCTCCCAGAGCTAGACAGTTTGTCTCCCGGACGGTGACAATTGTTGTCTCCCGGAGGGAGACAAAGGTTGTCTCCCGGAAGCAGACAAAGGTTGTCTCCCAGAGGGAGACAAAGGTTGTCTCCCGGAGGGCGACACAGGTTGTCTCCCGGAGGGAGACAAATGTTGTCTCCCGGAGGGAGACAAAGGTTGTCTCCCGGAGGGAGACACAGGTTGTCTCCCGGAGGGAGACAAAGGTTGTCTCCCAGAGGGAGACGAAGGTTGTCTCCCGGAGGGAGACAAATGTTGTCTCCCGGAGGGAGACAAACGTTGTCTCCCGGAGGGAGACAAAGGTTGTCTCCCGGAGGGAGACAAATATTGTCTCCCGGAGGGAGACAAAGGTTGTCTCCCGGAGGGAGACAAAGGTTGTCTCCCAGAAGGAGACAAAGGTTGTTTCCCAGAGGGAGACAAAGGTTGTCTCCCGGAGGGAGACAGTTTGTCTCCCGGAGGGAGACAAATGTTGTCTCCCGGAGGGAGACAAAGGTTGTCTCCCAGAGCTAGACAGTTTGTCTCCCGGAGGGTGACAATTGTTGTCTCCCGGAGGGAGACAAAGGTTGTCTCCCGGAGGCAGACAAAGGTTGTCTCCCAGAGGGAGACAAAGGTTGTCTCCCGGAGGGCGACACAGGTTGTCTCCCGGAGGGAGACAAATATTGTCTCCCGGAGGGAGACAAAGGTTGTCTCCCGGAGGGAGACAAAGGTTGTCTCCCAGAAGGAGACAAAGGTTGTTTCCCAGAGGGAGACAAAGGTTGTCTCCCGGAGGGAGACAAAGGTTGTCTCCCAGAAGGAGACAAAGGTTGACTCCCGAAGGGAGACAAATATTGTCTCCCGGAGGGAGACAAATGTTGTCTCCCGGAGGGAGACAAAGGTTGTCTCCAAGAGGGAGACAAAGGTTGTCTCCCAGAGAGAGACAAATGTTGTCTCCCGGAGGGAGACAAAGGTTGTCTCCCGGAGGGAGACAAATGTTGTCTCCCGGAGGGAGACAAAGGTTGTCTCCCGGAGGGAGACAAAGGTTGTCTCCCGGAGGGAGACAATCGTTGTCTCCCGGAGGGAGACAAAGGTTGTCTCCCGGAGGGAGACAAATGTTGTCTTCCGGAGGGAGACAAAGGTTGTCTCCCGGAGGGAGAGAGTTTGTCTCCCGGAGGGAGACAAATGTTGTCTCCCGGAGGGAGACAAAGGTTGTCTCCCGGAGGGAGACACAGGTTGTCTCCCGGAGGGAGACAAAGGTTGTCTCCCAGAGGGAGACAAAGGTTGTCTCCCAGAAGGAGACAAAGGTTGTTTCCCAGAGGGAGACAAAGGTTGTCTCCCGGAGGGAGACAGTTTGTCTCCCGGAGGGAGACAAATGTTGTCTCCCGGAGGGAGACAAAGGTTGTCTCCCAGAGCTAGACAGTTTGTCTCCCGGAGGGTTACAATTGTTGTCTCCCGGAGGGAGACAAAGGTTGTCTCCCGGAGGCAGACAAAGGTTGTCTCCCAGAGGGAGACAAAGGTTGTCTCCCGGAGGGCGACACAGGTTGTCTCCCGGAGGGAGACAAAGGTTGTCTCCCGGAGGGAGACAAAGGTTGTCTCCCAGAAGGAGACAAAGGTTGTTTCCCAGAGGGAGACAAAGGTTGTCTCCCGGAGGGAGACAAAGGTTGTCTCTTAGAAGGAGACAAAGGTTGTCTCCCGAAGGGAGACAAATATTGTCTCCCGTAGGGAGACAAATGTTGTCTCCCGGAGGGAGACAAAGGTTGTCTCCAAGAGGGAGACAAAGGTTGTCTCCCGGAGAGAGACAAATGTTGTCTCCCGGAGGGAGACAAAGGTTGTCTCCCGGAGGGAGACAATTGTTGTTTCCCAGAGGGAGACAAAGGTTGTCTCCCGGAGGGAGACAAAGGTTGTCTCCCAGAGGGAGACAAAGGTTGTCTCCCGGAGGGAGACAAAGGTTCAGACAAAGGTTCAGAGGGAGACATTTGTCTCCCGGAGGGAGACAAATGTTGTCTCCCGGAGGGAGACAAAGGTTGTCTCCCGGAGGGAGACAAAGGTTGTCTCCCGGAGGGAGACAATCGTTGTCTCCCGGAGGGAGACAAAGGTTGTCTCCCGGAGGGAGACAAATGTTGTCTTCCGGAGGGAGACAAAGGTTGTCTCCCGGAGGGAGAGAGTTTGTCTCCCGGAGGGAGACAAATGTTGTCTCCCGGAGGGAGACAAAGGTCGTCTCCTAGAGGGAGACAGTTTGTCTCCCGGAGGGAGACAAAGGTTGTCTCCCGGAGGGAGAGAGTTTGTCTCCCGGAGGGAGACAAATGTTGTCTCCCGGAGGGAGACAAAGGTTGTCTCCCGGAGGGAGACAAATGTTGTCTCCCGGAGGGAGACAAATGTTGTCTCCCGGAGGGAGAAAAAGGTTGTCTCCCGGAGGGAGACAAACGTTGTCTCCCGGAGGGAGACAAAGGTTGTGTCCAAGAGGGAGACAAAGGTTGTCTACCAGAGGGAGACAAATGTTGTCTCCCGGAGGGAGAAAAAGGTTGTCTCCCGGAGGGAGACAAAGGTTGTCTCCCGGAGGGAGACAAATATTGTCTCCCGGAGGGAGACAAAGGTTGTCTCCCGGAGGGAGACAAATATTGTCTCCCGGAGGGAGACAAAGGTTGTCTCCTGGAGGGAGACAAATGTTGTCTCCCGGAGGGAGACAAAAGTTGTCTCCCGGAGGGAGACAAAGGTTGTTTCCCAGAAGGAGACAAACGTTGTCTCCCGGAGAGAGACAAATGTTGTCTCCCAGAGGGAGACGAAGGTTGTCTCCCGGAGGGAGACAAATGTTGTCTCCCGGAAGGAGACAAAGGTTGTCTCCCGGAGGGCGACACAGGTTGTCTCCCGGAGGGAGACAAATGTTGTCTCCCGGAGGGAGACAAAGGTTGTCTCCCGGAGGGAGAGAGTTTGTCTCCCGGAGGGAGACAAATGTTGTCTCCCGGAGGGAGACAAAGGTCGTCTCCCGGAGGGAGACAAATGTTGTCTCCCGGAGGGAGACAAATGTTGTCTCCCGGAGGGAAACAAAGGTTGTCTCCCGGAGGGAGACAGTTTGTCTCCCGGAGGGAGACAAAGGTTGTCTCCCGGAGGGAGACAAAGGTTGTTTCCCAGAAGGAGACAAAGGTTGTCTCCCGGAGAGAGACAAATGTTGTCTCCCGGAGGGAGACAATTGTTGTTTCCCAGAGGGAGACAAAGGTTGTCTCCCGGAGGGAGACAAAGGTTGTCTCCCAGAGGGAGACAAAGGTTGTCTCCCAGAGCTAGACAGTTTGCCTCCCGGAGGGTGACAATTGTTGTTTCCCGGAGGGAGACAAAGGTTGTCTCCCGGAGGCAGACAAAGGTTGTCTCCCAGAGGGAGACAAAGGTTGTCTCCCGGAGGGCGACACAGGTTGTCTCCCGGAGGGAGACAAATGTTGTCTCCCGGAGGGAGACAAAGGTTGTCTCCCGGAGGGAGACACAGGTTGTCTCCCGGAGGGAGACAAAGGTTGTCTCCCAGAGGGAGACAAAGGTTGTCTCCCAGAAGGAGACAAAGGTTGTTTCCCAGAGGGAGACAAAGGTTGTCTCCCGGAGGGAGACAGTTTGTCTCCCGGAGGGTGACAATTGTTGTCTCCCGGAGGGAGACAAAGGTTGTCTCCCGGAGGCAGACAAAGGTTGTCTCCCAGAGGGAGACAAAGGTTGTCTCCCGGAGGGCGACACAGGTTGTCTCCCGGAGGGAGACAAATATTGTCTCCCGGAGGGAGACAAAGGTTGTCTCCCGGAGGGAGACAAAGGTTGTCTCCCAGAAGGAGACAAAGGTTGTTTCCCAGAGGGAGACAAAGGTTGTCTCCCGGAGGGAGACAAAGGTTGTCTCCCAGAAGGAGACAAAGGTTGTCTCCCGAAGGGAGACAAATATTGTCTCCCGGAGGGAGACAAATGTTGTCTCCCGGAGGGAGACAAAGGTTGTCTCCAAGAGGGAGACAAAGGTTGTCTCCCGGAGAGAGACAAATGTTGTCTCCCGGAGGGAGACAAAGGTTGTCTCCCGGAGGGAGACAATTGTTGTTTCCCAGAGGGAGACAAAGGTTGTCTCCCGGAGGGAGACAAAGGTTGTCTCCCGGAGGGAGACAAAGGTTGTCTCCCAGAGGGAGAAAAAGGTTGTCTCCCGGAGGGAGACAAATGTTGTCTCCCGGAGGGAGACAAAGGTTGTCTCCCGGAGGGAGACAAAGGTTCAGACAAAGGTTCAGAGGGAGACATTTGTCTCCCGGAGGGAGACAAATGTTGTCTCCCGGAGGGAGACAAAGGTTGTCTCCCGGAGGGAGACAAAGGTTGTCTCCCGGAGGGAGACAATCGTTGTCTCCCGGAGGGAGACAAAGGTTGTCTCCCGGAGGGAGACAAATGTTGTCTCCCGGAGGGAGAGAGTTTGTCTCCCGGAGGGTGACAATTGTTGTCTCCCGGAGGGAGACAAAGGTTGTCTCCCGGAGGCAGACAAAGGTTGTCTCCCAGAGGGAGACAAAGGTTGTCTCCCGGAGGGCGACACAGGTTGTCTCCCGGAGGGAGACAAATATTGTCTCCCGGAGGGAGACAAAGGTTGTCTCCCGGAGGGAGACAAAGGTTGTCTCCCAGAAGGAGACAAAGGTTGTTTCCCAGAGGGAGACAAAGGTTGTCTCCCGGAGGGAGACAAAGGTTGTCTCCCAGAAGGAGACAAAGGTTGTCTCCCGAAGGGAGACAAATATTGTCTCCCGGAGGGAGACAAATGTTGTCTCCCGGAGGGAGACAAAGGTTGTCTCCAAGAGGGAGACAAAGGTTGTCTCCCGGAGAGAGACAAATGTTGTCTCCCGGAGGGAGACAAAGGTTGTCTCCCGGAGGGAGACAATTGTTGTTTCCCAGAGGGAGACAAAGGTTGTCTCCCGGAGGGAGACAAAGGTTGTCTCCCGGAGGGAGACAAAGGTTGTCTCCCAGAGGGAGACAAAGGTTGTCTCCCGGAGGGAGACAAATGTTGTCTCCCGGAGGGAGACAAAGGTTCAGACAAAGGTTCAGAGAGAGACATTTGTCTCCCGGAGGGAGACAAATGTTGTCTCCCGGAGGGAGACAAAGGTTGTCTCCCGGAGGGAGACAAAGGTTGTCTCCCGGAGGGAGACAATCGTTGTCTCCCGGAGGGAGACAAAGGTTGTCTCCCGGAGGGAGACAAATGTTGTCTTCCGGAGGGAGACAAAGGTTGTCTCCCGGAGGGAGAGAGTTTGTCTCCCGGAGGGAGACAAAGGTCGTCTCCTAGAGGGAGACAGTTTGTCTCCCGGAGGGAGACAAAGGTTGTCTCCCGGAGGGAGAGAGTTTGTCTCCCGGAGGGAGACAAATGTTGTCTCCCGGAGGGAGACAAAGGTTGTCTCCCGGAGGGAGACAAATGTTGTCTCCCGGAGGGAGACAAATGTTGTCTCCCGGAGGGAGACAAAGGTTGTCTCCCGGAGGGAGACAAACGTTGTCTCCCGGAGGGAGACAAAGGTTGTCTCCAAGAGGGAGACAAAGGTTGTCTCCTGGAGGGAGACAAATGTTGTCTCCCGGAGGGAGAAAAAGGTTGTCTCCCGGAGGGAGACAAAGGTTGTCTCCCGGAGGGAGACAAATATTGTCTCCCGGAGGGAGACAAAGGTTGTCTCCCGGAGGGAGACAAATATTGTCTCCCGGAGGGAGACAAAGGTTGTCTCCTGGAGGGAGACAAATGTTGTCTCCCGGAGGGAGACAAAAGTTGTCTCCCGGAGGGAGACAAAGGTTGTTTCCCAGAAGGAGACAAACGTTGTCTCCCGGAGAGAGACAAATGTTGTCTCCCAGAGGGAGACGAAGGTTGTCTCCCGGAGGGAGACAAATGTTGTCTCCCGGAAGGAGACAAACGTTGTCTCCCGGAGGGAGACAAAGGTTGTCTCCCGGAGGGAGACAAATATTGTCTCCCGGAGGGAGACAAAGGTTGTCTCCCGGAGGGAGACAAATGTTGTCTCCCGGAGGGAGACAAATGTTGTCTCCCGGAGGGAGACAAAGGTTGTCTCCCAGAGGGAGACGAAGGTTGTCTCCCGGAGGGAGACAAATGTTGTCTCCCGGAAGGAGACAAACGTTGTCTCCCGGAGGGAGACAAAGGTTGTCTCCCAGAGGGAGACAAATATTGTCTCCCGGAGGGAGACAAAGGTTGTCTCCCGGAGGGAGACAAATGTTGTCTCCCGGAGGGAGACAAATGTTGTCTCCCGGAGGGAAACAAAGGTTGTCTCCCGGAGGGAGACAGTTTGTCTCCCGGAGGGAGACAAATGTTGTCTCCCGGAGGGAGACAAAGGTTGTCTCCCAGAGGGAGACATTTTTTTTTCTCCCGGAGGGTGACAATAGTTGTCTCCCGGAGCGAGACAAAGGTTGTCTCCCGGAGGCAGACAAAGGTTGTCTCCCAGAGGGAGACAAAGGTTGTCTCCCGGAGGGCGACACAGGTTGTCTCCCGGAGGGAGACAAATGTTGTCTCCCGGAGGGAGACAACTGTTGTCTCCCGGAAGGAGACAAACGTTGTCTCCCGGAGGGAGACAAAGGTTGTCTCCCGGAGGGAGACAAATATTGTCTCCCGGAGGGAGACAAAGGTTGTCTCCCGGAGGGAGACAAATGTTGTCTCCCGGAGGGAGACAAATGTTGTCTCCCGGAGGGAAACAAAGGTTGTCTCCCGGAGGGAGACAGTTTGTCTCCCAGAGGGAGACAAATGTTGTCTCCCGGAGGGAGACAAAGGTTGTCTCCCAGAGGGAGACAGTTTGTCTCCCGGAGGTTTACAATTGTTGTCTCCCGAAGGGAGACAAAGGTTGTCTCCCGGAGGCAGACAAAGGTTGTCTCCCAGAGGGAGACAAAGGTTGTCTCCCGGAGGGCGACACAGGTTGTCTCCCGGAGGGAGACAAATGTTGTCTCCCGGAGGGAGACAAAGGTTGTCTCCCGGAGGGAGACACAGGTTGTCTCCCGGAGGGAGACAAATGTTGTCTCCCGGAGGGAGACAAAGGTTGTCTCCCGGAGGGAGACAATGGTTGTCTCCCGGAGGGAGACAAATGTTGTCTCCCAGAGGGAGACAAAGGTTGTCTCCCGGAGGGAGACAAAGGTTGTCTCCCAGAAGGAGAAAAAGGTTGTTTCCCAGAGGGAGACAAAGGTTGTCTCCCGGAGGGAGACAAAGGTTGTCTCCCAGAAGGAGACAAAGGTTGTCTCCCGAAGGGAGACAAATATTGTCTCCCGGAGGGAGACAAATGTTGTCTCCCGGAGGGAGACAAAGGTTGTCTCCAAGAGGGAGACAAAGGTTGTCTCCCGGAGAGAGACAAATGTTGTCTCCCGGAGGGAGACAAAGGTTGTCTCCCGGAGGGAGACAATTGTTGTTTCCCAGAGGGAGACAAAGGTTGTCTCCCGGAGGGAGACAAAGGTTGTCTCCCAGAGGGAGACAAAGGTTGTCTCCCAGAGGGAGACAAAGGTTGTCTCCCGGAGGGAGACAAATATTGTCTCCCGGAGGGAGACAAATGTTGTCTCCCGGAGGGAGACAAAGGTTGTCTCCAAGAGGGAGACAAAGGTTGTCTCCCGGAGAGAGACAAATGTTGTCTCCCGGAGGGAGACAAAGGTTGTCTCCCGGAGGGAGACAATTGTTGTTTCCCAGAGGGAGACAAAGGTTGTCTCCCGGAGGGAGACAAAGGTTGTCTCCCAGAGGGAGACAAAGGTTGTCTCCCAGAGGGAGACAAAGGTTGTCTCCCGGAGGGAGACAAATGTTGTCTCCCGGAGGGAGACAAACGTTGTCTCCCGGAGGGAGACAAAGGTTGTCTCCCGGAGGGAGACAATCGTTGTCTCCCGGAGGGAGACAAAGGTTGTCTCCCGGAGGGAGACAAATGTTGTCTCCCGGAGGGAGACAAATGTTGTCTCCCGGAGGGAGACAAATGTTGTCTCCCGGAGGGAGACAAATGTTGTCTCCCGGAGGGAGACAAATGTTGTCTCCCGGAGGGAGACAAAGGTTGTCTCCTGGAGGGAGACAAATGTTGTTTCCCAGAGGGAGAAAAAGGTTGTCTCCCGGAGGGAGACACAGGTTGTCTCCCGGAGGGAGACAAATGTTGTCTCCCGGAGGGAGACAAAGGTTGTCTCCCGGAGGGAGACAAATGTTGTCTCCCGGAGGGAAACAAAGGTTGTCTCCCGGAGGGCGACACAGGTTGTCTCCCGGAGGGAGACAAATATTGTCTCCCGGAGGGAGACAAAGGTTGTCTCCCGGAGGGAGACAAAGGTTGTCTCCCAGAAGGAGACAAAGGTTGTTTCCCAGAGGGAGACAAAGGTTGTCTCCCGGAGGGAGACAAAGGTTGTCTCCCAGAAGGAGACAAAGGTTGTCTCCCGAAGGGAGACAAATATTGTCTCCCGGAGGGAGACAAATGTTGTCTCCCGGAGGGAGACAAAGGTTGTCTCCAAGAGGGAGACAAAGGTTGTCTCCCGGAGAGAGACAAATGTTGTCTCCCGGAGGGAGACAAAGGTTGTCTCCCGGAGGGAGACAATTGTTGTATCCCAGAGGGAGACAAAGGTTGTCTCCCGGAGGGAGACAAAGGTTGTCTCCCGGAGGGAGACAAAGGTTGTCTCCCAGAGGGAGACAAAGGTTGTCTCCCGGAGGGAGACAAATGTTGTCTCCCGGAGGGAGACAAAGGTTGTCTCCCGGAGGGAGACAAAGGTTCAGACAAAGGTTCAGAGAGAGACATTTGTCTCCCGGAGGGAGACAAATGTTGTCTCCCGGAGGGAGACAAAGGTTGTCTCCCGGAGGGAGACAAAGGTTGTCTCCCGGAGGGAGACAATCGTTGTCTCCCGGAGGGAGACAAAGGTTGTCTCCCGGAGGGAGACAAATGTTGTCTTCCGGAGGGAGACAAAGGTTGTCTCCCGGAGGGAGAGAGTTTGTCTCCCGGAGGGAGACAAATGTTGTCTCCCGGAGGGAGACAAAGGTCGTCTCCTAGAGGGAGACAGTTTGTCTCCCGGAGGGAGACAAAGGTTGTCTCCCGGAGGGAGAGAGTTTGTCTCCCGGAGGGAGACAAATGTTGTCTCCCGGAGGGAGACAAAGGTTGTCTCCCGGAGGGAGACAAATGTTGTCTTCCGGAGGGAGACAAAGGTTGTCTCCCGGAGGGAGAGAGTTTGTCTCCCGGAGGGAGACAAATGTTGTCTCCCGGAGGGAGACAAAGGTTGTCTCCCGGAGGGAGACAAACGTTGTCTCCCGGAGGGAGACAAAGGTTGTCTCCAAGAGGGAGACAAAGGTTGTCTCCCGGAGGGAGACAAATGTTGTCTCCCGGAGGGAGAAAAAGGTTGTCTCCCGGAGGGAGACAGAGGTTGTCTCCCGGAGGGAGACAAATATTGTCTCCCGGAGGGAGACAAAGGTTGTCTCCCGGAGGGAGACAAATATTGTCTCCCGGAGGGAGACAAAGGTTGTCTCCTGGAGGGAGACAAATGTTGTCTCCCGGAGGGAGACAAAAGTTGTCTCCCGGAGGGAGACAAAGGTTGTTTCCCAGAAGGAGACAAACGTTGTCTCCCGGAGAGAGACAAATGTTGTCTCCCAGAGGGAGACGAAGGTTGTCTCCCGGAGGGAGACAAATGTTGTCTCCCGGAAGGAGACAAACGTTGTCTCCCGGAGGGAGACAAAGGTTGTCTCCCGGAGGGAGACAAATATTGTCTCCCGGAGGGAGACAAAGGTTGTCTCCCGGAGGGAGACAAATGTTGTCTCCCGGAGGGAGACAAATGTTGTCTCCCGGAGGGAGACAAAGGTTGTCTCCCAGAGGGAGACGAAGGTTGTCTCCCGGAGGGAGACAAATGTTGTCTCCCGGAAGGAGACAAACGTTGTCTCCCGGAGGGAGACAAAGGTTGTCTCCCAGAGGGAGACAAATATTGTCTCCCGGAGGGAGACAAAGGTTGTCTCCCGGAGGGAGACAAATGTTGTCTCCCGGAGGGAGACAAATGTTGTCTCCCGGAGGGAAACAAAGGTTGTCTCCCGGAGGGAGACAGTTTGTCTCCCGGAGGGAGACAAATGTTGTCTCCCGGAGGGAGACAAAGGTTGTCTCCCAGAGGGAGACATTTTTTTTTCTCCCGGAGGGTGACAATAGTTGTCTCCCGGAGCGAGACAAAGGTTGTCTCCCGGAGGCAGACAAAGGTTGTCTCCCAGAGGGAGACAAAGGTTGTCTCCCGGAGGGCGACACAGGTTGTCTCCCGGAGGGAGACAAATGTTGTCTCCCGGAGGGAGACAAATGTTGTCTCCCGGAAGGAGACAAACGTTGTCTCCCGGAGGGAGACAAAGGTTGTCTCCCGGAGGGAGACAAATATTGTCTCCCGGAGGGAGACAAAGGTTGTCTCCCGGAGGGAGACAAATGTTGTCTCCCGGAGGGAGACAAATGTTGTCTCCCGGAGGGAAACAAAGGTTGTCTCCCGGAGGGAGACAGTTTGTCTCCCAGAGGGAGACAAATGTTGTCTCCCGGAGGGAGACAAAGGTTGTCTCCCAGAGGGAGACAGTTTGTCTCCCGGAGGTTGACAATTGTTGTCTCCCGAAGGGAGACAAAGGTTGTCTCCCGGAGGCAGACAAAGGTTGTCTCCCAGAGGGAGACAAAGGTTGTCTCCCGGAGGGAGACAAATGTTGTCTCCCGGAGGGAGACAAATGTTGTCTCCCGGAGGGAGACAAATGTTGTCTCCCGGAGGGAGACAAATGTTGTCTCCCGGAGGGAGACAAATGTTGTCTCCCGGAGGGAGACAAAGGTTGTCTCCTGGAGGGAGACAAATGTTGTTTCCCAGAGGGAGAAAAAGGTTGTCTCCCGGAGGGAGACAAAGGTTGTCTCCCAGAGGGAGACAAATGTTGTCTCCCGGAGGGAGACAAAGGTTGTCTCCCAGAGGGAGACAAATGTTGTCTCCCGGAGGGAGACAAATGTTGTCTCCCGGAGGGAGACAAATGTTGTCTCCCGGAGGGAAACAAAGGTTGTCTCCCGGAGGGAGACAGTTCTTCTCCCGGAGGGAGACAAATGTTGTCTCCCGGAGGGAGACAAAGGTTGTCTCCCAGAGGGAGACATTTTTTTTCTCCCGGAGGGTGACAATAGTTGTCTCCCGGAGGGAGACAAAGGTTGTCTCCCGGAGGCAGACAAAGGTTGTCTCCCAGAGGGAGACAAAGGTTGTCTCCCGGAGGGCGACACAGGTTGTCTCCCGGAGGGAGACAAATGTTGTCTCCCGGAGGGAGACAAATGTTGTCTCCCGGAAGGAGACAAACGTTGTCTCCAGGAGGGAGACAAAGGTTGTCTCCCGGAGGGAGACAAATATTGTCTCCCGGAGGGAGACAAAGGTTGTCTCCCGGAGGGAGACAAATGTTGTCTCCCGGAGGGAGACAAATGTTGTCTCCCGGAGGGAGACAAATGTTGTCTCCCGGAGGGAGACAAATGATGTCTCCCGGAGGGAGACAAAGGTTGTCTCCCGGAGGGAGACAGTTTGTCTCCCGGAGGGAGACAAAGGTTGTCTCCCAGAGGGAGACAAATGTTGTCTCCCGGAGGGAGACAAAGGTTGTCTCCCGGAGGGAGACAAAGGTTGTCTCCCGGAGGGAGACAAAGGTTGTCTCCCTGAGGGAGACAAAGGTTGTGTCCCTGAGGGAGACAAAGGTTGTGTCCCGGAGGGAGACAAATGTTGTCTCCCGGAGGGAGACAAAGGTTGTCTCCCGGAGGGAGACAAAGGTTTTCTCCCGGAGGGAGACAAATGTTGTCTCCCGGAGGGAGACAAATGTTGTCTCCCGGAGGGAGATACAGGTTGTCTCCCGGAGGGAGACAAATGTTGTCTCCCGGAGGGAGACAAATGTTGTCTCCCGGAGGGAGACAAAGGTTGTCTCCCGGAGGGAGACAAAGGTTGTCTCCCGGAGGGAGACAAAGGTCGTCTCCTAGATGGAGACAAATGTTGTCTCCCGGAGGGAGACAAATGTTGTTTCCCAGAGGGAGACAAAGGTTGTCTCCCGGAGGGAGACAAAGGTTGACTCCCGGAGGGAGACAAAGGTTGTCTCCCGGAGGGAGACAAATGTTGTCTCCCGGAGGGAGATAAAGGTTGTCTCCCGGAGGGAGACAAATGTTGTCTCCCGGAGGGAGACAAATGTTGTCTCCCGGAGGGAGACAAATGTTGTCTCCCTGAGGGAGACAAAGGTTGTCTCCCGGAGGGAGACAAATGTTGTCTCCCGGAGGGAGACAAATGTTGTCTCCCGGAGGGAGATACAGGTTGTCTCCCGGAGGGAGACAAATGTTGTCTCCCTCCGGGAGACAAATGTTGTCTCCCGGAGGGAGACAAAGGTTGTCTCCCGGAGGGAGACAAAGGTCGTCTCCTAGAGGGAGACAAATGTTGTCTCCCGGAGGGAGACAAATGTTGTTTCCCAGAGGGAGACAAAGGTTGTCTCCCGGAGGGAGACAAAGGATGACTCCCGGAGGGAGACAAAGGTTGTCTCCCGGAGGGAGACAAATGTTGTCTCCCGGAGGGAGATAAAGGTTGTCTCCCGGAGGGAGACAAATGTTGTCTCCCGGAGGGAGACAAATGCTGTCTCCCGGAGGGAGACAAATGTTGTCTACCGAAAGGGAGACAAACGTTGTCTCCTGGGGGAGACAAAGGTTGTCTCCCGGATGGAGACAAAGGTTGTCTCCAAGAGGGAGACAGTTTGTCTCCCGGAGGGAGACAAAGGTTGTCTCCCAGAGGGAGACAAATGTTGTCTCCCGAAGGGAGACAAATGTTGTCTCCCGGAGGGAGACAAAGGTTGTCTCCCGGAGGGAGACAAATGTTGTCTCCCGGAGGGAGACAAAGGTTGTCTCCGGGAGGGAGACAAAGGTTGTCTCCCGGATGGAGACAAATGTTGTCTCCCGGAGGGAGACAAATGTTGTCTCCCGGAGGGAGACAAAGGTTGTCTCCCGGAGGGAGACAAATGTTGTCTCCCGGAGGGAGACAAAGGTTGTCTCCCGGAGGGAGACACATGTTGTCTCCCGGAGGGAGACACTTTGTCTCCCGGAGGGAGACAAAGGTTGTCTCCCAGAGGGAGACAAATGTTGTCTCCCGAAGGGAGAAAAATGTTGTCTCCCGGAGGAAGACAAAGGTTGTCTCCCGGAGGGAGACAAATGTTGTCTCCCGGAGGGAGACAAAGGTTGTCTCCCGGAGGGAGACAAAGGTTGTCTCCCGGAGGGAGACAAAGGTTGTCTCCAAGAGGGAGACAAATGTTGTCTCCCGGAGGGAGACAGTTTGTCTCCCGGAGGGAGACAAAGGTTGTCTCCCAGAGGGAGACAAATGTTGTCTCCCGGAGGGAGACAAAGGTTGTCTCCCGGAGGGAGACAAAGGTTGTCTCCCGGAGGGAGACAAAGGTTGTCTCCCTGAGGGAGACAAAGGTTGTGTCCCTGAGGGAGACAAAGGTTGTGTCCCGGAGGGAGACAAATGTTGTCTCCCGGAGGGAGACAAAGGTTGTCTCCCGGAGGGAGACAAAGGTTGTCTCCCGGATGGAGACAAATGTTGTCTCCCGGAGGGAGACAAATGTTGTCTCCCGGAGGGAGACAAAGGTTGTCTCCCGGAGGGAGACAAATGTTGTCTCCCAGAGGCAGACAAATGTTGTCTCCCGGAGGGAGACAAATGTTGTCTCCCGGAGGGAGACAAAGGTTGTCTCCCGGAGGGAGACAAAGGTTGTCTCCCGGAGGGAGACAAAGGTTGTCTCCCTGAGGGAGACAAAGGTTGTCTCCCGGAGGGAGACAAAGGTTGTTTCCCGGAGGGAGACAAAGGTTGTCTCCCAGAGGGAGACAAATGTTGTCTCCCGGAGGGAGACAAAGGTTGTCTCCCGGAGGGAGACAAAGGTTGTCTCCCGGAGGGAGACAAAGGTTGTCTCCCTGAGGGAGACAAAGGTTGTGTCCCGGAGGGAGACAAAGGTTGTGTCCCGGAGGGAGACAAATGTTGTCTCCCGGAGGGAGACAAAGGTTGTCTCCCGGAATGAGACAAAGGTTGTCTCCCGGATGGAGACAAATGTTGTCTCCCGGAGGGAGACAAATGTTGTCTCCCGGAGGGAGACAAAGGTTCTCTCCCGGAGGGAGACAAATGTTGTCTCCCAGAGGGAGACAAATGTTGTCTCCCGGAGGGAGAAAAATGTTGTCTCCCGGAGGGAGACAAAGGTTGTCTCCCGGGGGGAGACAAAGGTTGTCTCCCGGAGGGAGACAAATGATGTCTCCCGGAGGGAGACAAAGGTTGTCTCCCGGAGGGAGACAGTTTGTCTCCCGGAGGGAGACAAAGGTTGTCTCCCAGAGGGAGCCAAATGTTGTCTCCCGGTGGGAGACAAAGGTTGTCTCACGGAGGGAGACAAAGGTTGTCTCCCGGAGGGAGACAAAGGTTGTCTCCCTGAGGGAGACAAAGGTTGTCTCCCGGAGGGAGACAAAGGTTGTTTCCCGGAGGGAGACAAAGGTTGTCTCCCGTAGGGAGACAAAGGTTGTCTCGAGGAGGGAGACTGTTTGTCTCCCGGAGGGAGACAAAGGTTGTCTTCCGGAGGGAGACAAATGTTGTCTCCAAGAGGGAGACAAATGTTGTCTCCCGGAGGGAGACAAAGGTTGTCTCCCGGAAGGAAACAAAGGTTGTCTCCCTGAGGGAGACAAAGGTTGTCTCCCGTAGGGAGACAAAGGTTGTGTCCCGGAGGGAGACAAATGTTGTCTCCAGGAGGGAGACAAAGGTTGTCTCCCGGAGGGAGACAAAGGTTGTCTCCCGGATGGAGACAAATGTTGTCTCCCGGAGGGAGACAAATGTTGTCTCCCGGAGGGAGACAAAGGTTGTCTCCCGGAGGGAGACACATGTTGTCTCCCGGAGGGAGACAAAGGTTGTCTCCCGGAGGGAGACAAATGTTGTCTCCCGGAGGGAGACAAAGGTTGTCTCCCGGAGGGAGACACATGTTGTCTCCCGGAGGGAGAGAGTTTGTCTCCCGGAGGGAGACAAAGGTTTTCTCCCAGAGGGAGACAAATGTTGTCTCCCGAAGGGAGACAAATGTTGTCTCCCGGAGGGAGACAAAGGTTGTCTCCCGGAGGGAGACAAATGTTGTCTCCCGGAGGAAGACAAAGGTTGTCTCCCGGAGGGAGACAAATGTTGTCTCCCGGAGAGAGACAAAGGTTGTCTCCCGGAGGGAGACAAAAGTTGTCTCCCAGAGGGAGACAAATGTTGTCTCCCGGAGGGAGACAAATGTTGTCTCCCGGAGGGAGACAAAGGTTGTCTCCCGGGGGGAGACAAAGGTTGTCTCCCGGAGGGAGACAAAGGTTGTCTCCAAGAGGGAGACAAATGTTGTCTCCCGGAGGGAGACAAATGTTGTCTCCCGGAGGGAGACAAATGATGTCTCCCGGAGGGAGACAAAGGTTGTCTCCCGGAGGGAGACAAAGGTTGTCTCCCGGAGGGAGACAGTTTGTCTCCCGGAGGGAGACAAAGGTTGTCTCCCAGAGGGAGACAAATGTTGTCTCCCGGAGGGAGACAAAGGTTGTCTCCCGGAGGGAGACAAAGGTTGTCTCCCCGAGGGAGACAAAGGTTGTCTCCCTGAGGGAGACAAAGGTTGTGTCCCGGAGGTAGACAAAGGTTGTGTCCCGGAGGGAGACAAATGTTGTCTCCCGGAGGGAGACAAAGGTTGTCTCCCGGAGGGAGACAAAGGTTGTCTCCCGGAGGGAGACAAAGGTTGTCTTCCGGAGGGAGACAAATGTTGTCTCCAAGAGGGAGACAAATGTTGTCTCCCGGAGGGAGACAAAGGTTGTCTCCCGGAAGGAAACAAAGGTTGTCTCCCTGAGGGAGACAAAGGTTGTCTCCCGTAGGGAGACAAAGGTTGTGTCCCGGAGGGAGACAAATGTTGTCTCCAGGAGGGAGACAAAGGTTGTCTCCCGGAGGGAGACAAAGGTTGTCTCCCGGATGGAGACAAATGTTGTCTCCCGGAGGGAGACAAATGTTGTCTCCCGGAGGGAGACAAAGGTTGTCTCCCGGAGGGAGACAAATGTTGTCTCCCGGAGGGAGACAGTTTGTCTCCCGGAGGGAGACAAAGGTTGTCTCCCAGAGGGAGACAAATGTTGTCTCCCGGAGGGAGACAAAGGTTGTCTCCCGGAGGGAGACAGTTTGTCTCCCGGAGGGAGACAAAGGTTGTCTCCCAGAGGGAGACAAATGTTGTCTCCCGAAGGGAGACAAATGTTGTCTCCCGGAGGGAGACAAAGGTTGTCTCCCAGAGGGAGACAAACGTTGTCTCCCGGAGGGAGACAAATGTTGTCTCCCGGAGGGAGACAAAGGTTGTCTCCCGGGGGGAGACAAAGGTTGTCTCCCGGAGGGAGACAAATGATGTCTCCCGGAGGGAGACAAAGGTTGTCTCCCGGAGGGAGACAGTTTGTCTCCCGGAGGGAGACAAAGGTTGTCTCCCAGAGGGAGACAAATGTTGTCTCCCGGTGGGAGACAAAGACTGTCTCCCGGAGGGAGACAAAGGTTGTCTCCCGGAGGGAGACAAAGGTTGTCTCCCTGAGGGAGACAAAGGTTGTCTCCCCTAGGGAGACAAAGGTTTTTTCCCGGAGGGAGACAAAGGTTGTCTCCCGTAGGGAGACAAAGGTTGTCTCGAGGAGGGAGACTGTTTGTCTCCCGGAGGGAGACAAAGGTTGTCTTCCGGAGGGAGACAAATGTTGTCTCCAAGAGGGAGACAAATGTTGTCTCCCGGAGGGAGACAAAGGTTCTCTCCCGGAAGGAAACAAAGGTTGTCTCCCTGAGGGAGACAAAGGTTGTCTCCCGTAGGGAGACAAAGGTTGTGTCCCGGAGGGAGACAAATGTTGTCTCCAGGAGGGAGACAAAGGTTGTCTCCCGGAGGGAGACAAAGGTTGTCTCCCGGATGGAGACAAATGTTGTCTCCCGGAGGGAGACAAATGTTGTCTCCCGGAGGGAGACAAAGGTTGTCTCCCGGAGGGAGACAAATGTTGTCTCCCGGAGGGAGACAAATGTTGTCTCCCGAAGTGAGACAAATGTTGTCTCCCGGAGGGAGACAGTTTGTCTCCCGGAGGGAGACAAAGGTTGTCTCCCAGAGGGAGACAAATGTTGTCTCCCGGAGGGAGACAAATGTTGTCTCCCGGAGGGAGACAAAGGTTGTCTCCCGGGGGGAGACAAAGGTTGTCTCCCGGAGGGAGACAAACGTTGTCTCCCGGAGGGAGACAAATGTTGTCCCCCGGAGGGAGACAAAGGTTGTCTCCCGGAGGGAGACAAACGTTGTCTCCCGGAGGGAGACAAATGTTGTCTCCCGGAGGGAGACAAAGGTTGTCTCCCGGAGGGAGACAGTTTGTCTCCCGGAGGGAGACAAAGGTTGTCTCCCAGAGGGAGACAAATGTTGTCTCCCGAAGGGAGACAAATGTTGTCTCCCGAAGGGAGACAAATGTTGTCTCCCGGAGGGAGACAGTTTGTCTCCCGGAGGGAGACAAAGTTTGTCTCCCAGAGGGAGACAAATGTTGTCTCCCGAAGGGAGACAAATGTTGTCTCCCGGAGGGAGACAGTTTGTCTCCCGGAGGGAGACAAAGGTTGTCTCCAAGAGGGAGACAAATGTTGTCTCCCGGAGGGAGACAAATGTTGTCTCCCGGAGGGAGACAAATGATGTCTCCCGGAGGGAGACAAAGGTTGTCTCCCGGAGACAAAGGTTGTCTACCAGAGGGAGACAAATGTTGTCTCCCGGAGGGAGACAAAGGTTGTCTCCCGGCGGGAGACAAAGGTTGTCTCCCGGAGGGAGACAAAGGTTGTCTCCCTGAGGGAGACAAAGGTTGTGTCCTGGAGGGAGAGAAATGTTGTCTCCCGGAGGGAGACAAAGATTGTCTCCCGGAGGGAGACAAAGGTTGTCTCCCGGATGGAGACAAATGTTGTCTCCCGGAGGGAGACAAATGTTGTCTCCCGGAGGGAGACAAAGGTTGTCTCCCGGAGGGAGACAAATGTTGTCTCCCAGAGGGAGACAAAGGTTGTCTCCCTGAGGGAGACAAAAGTTGTCTCCCGGAGGGAGACAAAGGTTGTTTCCCGGAGGGAGACAAAGGTTGTCTCCCGTAGGGAGACAAAGGTTGTCTCGAGGAGGGAGACTATTTGTCTCCCGGAGGGAGACAAAGGTTGTCTTCCGGAGGGAGACAAATGTTGTCTCCAAGAGGGAGACAAATGTTGTCTCCAGGAGGGAGACAAAGGTTGTCTCCCGGAAGGAAACAAAGGTTGTCTCCCTGATGGAGACAAAGGTTGTCTCCCGTAGGGAGACAAAGGTTGTCTCCCGGAGGGAGACAAAGGTTGTCTCCCAGAGATAGACAAATATTGTCTCCCGAAGGGAGACAAATGTTGTCTCCCTCCGGGAGACAGTTTGTCTCCCGGAGGGAGACAAAGGTTGTCTCCCAGAGGGAGACAAATGTTGTCTCCCGGAGGGAGACAAATGTTGTCTCCCGGAGGGAGACAAAGGTTGTCTCCCGGGGGGAGACAAAGGTTGTCTCCCGGAGGGAGACAAATGATGTCTCCCGGAGGGAGACAAAGGTTGTCTCCCGGAGGGAGACAGTTTGTCTCCCGGAGGGAGACAAAGGTTGTCTCCCAGAGGGAGACAAATGTTGTCTCCCGGAGGGAGACAAATGTTGTCTCCCGGAGGGAGACAAAGGTTGTCTCCCGGAGGGAGACAAACGTTGTCTCCCGGATGGAGACAAATGTTGTCTCCCAAAGGGAGACAAATGTTGTCTCCCGGAGGGAGACAAAGGTTGTCTCCCAGAGGGAGACAAATGTTGTCTCCCGAAGGGAGACAAATGTTGTCTCCTGGAGGGAGACAAAGGTTGTCTCCCAGAGGGAGACAAACGTTGTCTCCCGGAGGGAGACAAATGTTGTCTCCCGGAGGGAGACAAATGTTGTCTCCCGGAGGGAGACAAATGTTGTCTCCCGGAGGGAGACAAAGGTTGTCTCCCGGGGGGAGACAAGGGTTGTCTCCCGGAGGGAGACAAATGATGTCTCCCGGAGGGAGACAAAGGTTGTCTCCCGGAGGGAGACAGTTTGTCTCCCGGAGGGAGACAAAGGTTGTCTCCCGGAGGGAGACAAATGTTGTCTCCCGAAGGGAGACAAATGTTGTCTCCCGGAGGGAGACAGTTTGCCTCCCGGAGGGAGACAAATGTTGTCTCCCGAAGTGAGACAAATGTTGTCTCCCGGAGGGAGACAGTTTGTCTCCCGGAGGGAGACAAAGGTTGTCTCCCAGAGGGAGACAAATGTTGTCTCCCGGAGGGAGACAAATGTTGTCTCCCGGAGGGAGACAAAGGTTGTCTCCCGGGGGGAGACAAAGGTTGTCTCCCAGAGGGAGACAAACGTTGTCTCCCGGAGGGAGACAAATGTTGTCCCCCGGAGGGAGACAAAGGTTGTCTCCCGGAGGGAGACAAACGTTGTCTCCCGGAGGGAGACAAATGTTGTCTCCCGGAGGGAGACAAAGGTTGTCTCCCGGAGGGAGACAGTTTGTCTCCCGGAGGGAGACAAAGGTTGTCTCCCAGAGGGAGACAAATGTTGTCTCCCGAAGGGAGACAAATGTTGTCTCCCGAAGGGAGACAAATGTTGTCTCCCGGAGGGAGACAGTTTGTCTCCCGGAGGGAGACAAAGGTTGTCTCCCAGAGGGAGACAAATGTTGTCTCCCGGAGGGAGACAAATGTTGTCTCCCGAAGGGAGACAAAGGTTGTCTCCCGGGGGGGAGACAAAGGTTGTCTCCCGGAGGGAGACAAATGATGTCTCCCGGAGGGAGACAAAGGTTGTCTCTCGGAGGGAGACAGTTTGTCTCCCGGAGGGAGACAAAGGTTGTCTCCCAGAGGGAGACAAATGTTGTCTCCCGAAGGGAGACAAATGTTGTCTCCCGGAGGGAGACAAAGGTTGTCTCCCAGGGGGAGACAAACGTTGTCTCCCAGAGGGAGACAAATGTTGTCTCCCGGAGGGAGACAAAGGTTGTCTCCCGGAGGGAGACAAAGGTTGTCTCCCGGAGGGAGACACATGTTGTCTCCCGGAGGGAGACAAAGGTTGTCTCCCAGAGGGAGACAAATGTTGTCTCCCGAAGGGAGACAAATGTTGTCTCCCGGAGGGAGACAGTTTGTCTCCCGGAGGGAGACAAAGGTTGTCTCCCAGAGGGAGACAAATGTTGTCTCCCGGAGGGAGACAAAGGTTGTCTCCCAGAGGGAGACAGTTTGTCTCCCGGAGGGAGACAAAGGTTGTCTCCCAGAGGGAGACAAATGTTGTCTCCCGAAGAAAGACAAATGTTGTCTCCCGGAGGGAGACAAAGGTTGTTTCCCGGAGGGAGAAAAAGGTTGTCTCCCTGAGGGAGACAAATGTTGTCTCCCGGAGGGAGACAAAGGTTGTCTCCCGGAGGGAGACAAAGGTTGTCTCCCAGAGGGAGACAAAGGTTGTCTCCCGGAGGGAGACAAAGGTTGTCTCCCTGAGGGAGACAAATGTTGTCTCCCGGAGGGAGACAAAGGTTGTCTCCCGGAGGGAGACAAAGGTTGTCTCCCAGAGGGAGAAAAATGTTGTCTCCCGAAGGGAGACAAATGTTGTCTCCGGGGGGGAAAAAAAGGTTGTCTCCCAGAGGGAGACAAACGTTGTTTCCCGGAGGGAGACAAAGGTTGTCTCCCAGAGGGAGACAGTTTGTCTCCCGGAGGGAGACAAAGGTTGTCTCCCAGAGGGAGACAAATGTTGTCTCCCGAAGAAAGACAAATGTTGTCTCCCGGAGGGAGACAAAGGTTGTTTCCCGGAGGGAGACAAAGGTTGTCTCCCTGAGGGAGACAAATGTTGTCTCCCGGAGGGAGACAAAGGTTGTCTCCCGGAGGGAGACAAAAGTTGTCTCCCGGTTGGAGACAAATGTGGTCTCCCGGAGGGAGACAAATGTTGTCTCCCGGAGGGAGACAAAGGTTGTCTCCCAGAGGGAGACAAAGGTTGTCTCCTGGAGGGAGACAAAGGTTGTCTCCCGGAGGGAGACAAAGGTTGTCTCCCTGAGGGAGACAAATGTTGTCTCCCGGAGGGAGACAAAGGTTGTCTCCCGGAGGGAGACAAAGGTTGTCTCCCGGAGGGAGACAAATGTTGTCTCCCGAAGAAAGACAAATGTTGTCTCCCGGAGGGAGACAAAGGTTGTTTCCCGGAGGGAGAAAAAGGTTGTCTCCCTGAAGGAGACAAAGGTTGTCTCCCCGAGGGAGACAAAGGTTGTCTCCCAGAGGGAGAAAAATGTTGTCTCCCGAAGGGAGACAAATGTTGTCTCCGGGGGGGAAAAAAAGGTTGTCTCCCGGAGGGAGACAAAGGTTATCTCCCAGAGGGAGACAAAGGTTGTCTCCCGGAGGGAGACAAAGGTTGTCTCCCTGAGGGAGACAAATGTTGTCTCCCGGAGGGAGACAAAGGTTGTCTCCCGGAGGGAGACAAAGGTTGTCTCCCAGAGGGAGAAAAATGTTGTCTCCCGAAGGGAGACAAATGTTGTCTCCGGGGGGGAAAAAAGGTTGTCTCCCAGAGGGAGACAAACGTTGTTTCCCGGAGGGAGACAAAGGTTGTCTCCCAGAGGGAGACAGTTTGTCTCCCGGAGGGAGACAAAGGTTGTCTCCCAGAGGGAGACAAATGTTGTCTCCCGAAGAAAGACAAATGTTGTCTCCCGGAGGGAGACAAAGGTTGTTTCCCGGAGGGAGACAAAGGTTGTCTCCCTGAGGGAGACAAATGTTGTCTCCCGGAGGGAGACAAAGGTTGTCTCCCGGAGGGAGACAAAGGTTGTCTCCCGGCTGGAGACAAATGTGGTCTCCCGGAGGGAGACAAATGTTGTCTCCCGGAGGGAGACAAAGGTTGTCTCCCAGAGGGAGACAAAGGTTGTCTCCCGGAGGGAGACAAAGGTTGTCTCCCGGAGGGAGACAAAGGTTGTCTCCCTGAGGGAGACAAATGTTGTCTCCCGGAGGGAGACAAAGGTTGTCTCCCGGAGGGAGACAAAGGTTGTCTCCCTGAGGGAGACAAATGTTGTCTCCCGGAGGGAGACAAAGGTTGTCTCCCGGAGGGAGACAAAGGTTGTCTCCCTGAGGGAGACAAATGTTGTCTCCCGGAGGGAGACAAAGGTTGTCTCCCGGAGGGTGACAAAGGTTGTCTCCCGGAGGGAGACAAAGGTCGTCTCCCTGAGGGAGACAAATATTGTCTCACGGAGGAAGACAAAGGTTGTCTCCCGGAGGGAGACAAAGGTTGTCTCCCGGAGGGAGACAAATGTTGTCTCCCGGAGGGAGACAAAGGTTGTCTCCCGGAGGGAGACAAAGGTTGTCTCCCGGATGGAGACAAATGTGGTCTCCCGGAGGGAGACAAATGTTGTCTCCCGGAGGGAGACAAAGGTTGTCTCCCAGAGGGAGACAAAGGTTGTCTCCCTGGGGGAGACAAATGTTGTCTCCCGGAGGGAGACAAAGGTTGTCTCCCGGAGGGAGACAAAGGTTGTCTCCCTGAGGGAGACAAATGTTGTCTCCCGGAGGGAGACAAAGGTTGTCTCCCGGAGGGAGACAAAGGTTGTCTCCCTGAGGGAGACAAATGTTGTCTCCCGGAGGGAGACAAAGGTTGTCTCCCGGAGGGTGACAAAGGTTGTCTCCCGGAGGGAGACAAAGGTTGTCTCCCGGAGGGAGACAAAGGTCGTCTCCCTGAGGGAGACAAATATTGTCTCAGGGAGGAAGACAAAGGTTGTCTCCCGGAGGGAGACAAAGGTTGTCTCCCGGAGGGAGACAAAGGTTGTTTCCAAGAGGGAGACAAATGTTGTCTCCCGGAGGGAGACAAAGGTTGTCTCCCGGAGGGAGACAAAGGTTGTCTCCCGGAGGGAGACAAATGTTGTCTCCCGAAGAAAGACAAATGTTGTCTCCCGGAGGGAGACAAAGGTTGTTTCCCGGAGGGAGAAAAAGGTTGTCTCCCTGAAGGAGACAAAGGTTGTCTCCCCGAGGGAGACAAAGGTTGTCTCCCAGAGGGAGAAAAATGTTGTCTCCCGAAGGGAGACAAATGTTGTCTCCGGGGGGGAAAAAAAGGTTGTCTCCCGGAGGGAGACAAAGGTTATCTCCCAGAGGGAGACAAAGGTTGTCTCCCGGAGGGAGACAAAGGTTGTCTCCCTGAGGGAGACAAATGTTGTCTCCCGGAGGGAGACAAAGGTTGTCTCCCGGAGGGAGACAAAGGTTGTCTCCCAGAGGGAGAAAAATGTTGTCTCCCGAAGGGAGACAAATGTTGTCTCCGGGGGGGAAAAAAGGTTGTCTCCCAGAGGGAGACAAACGTTGTTTCCCGGAGGGAGACAAAGGTTGTCTCCCAGAGGGAGACAGTTTGTCTCCCGGAGGGAGACAAAGGTTGTCTCCCAGAGGGAGACAAATGTTGTCTCCCGAAGAAAGACAAATGTTGTCTCCCGGAGGGAGACAAAGGTTGTTTCCCGGAGGGAGACAAAGGTTGTCTCCCTGAGGGAGACAAATGTTGTCTCCCGGAGGGAGACAAAGGTTGTCTCCCGGAGGGAGACAAAGGTTGTCTCCCGGCTGGAGACAAATGTGGTCTCCCGGAGGGAGACAAATGTTGTCTCCCGGAGGGAGACAAAGGTTGTCTCCCAGAGGGAGACAAAGGTTGTCTCCCGGAGGGAGACAAAGGTTGTCTCCCGGAGGGAGACAAAGGTTGTCTCCCTGAGGGAGACAAATGTTGTCTCCCGGAGGGAGACAAAGGTTGTCTCCCGGAGGGAGACAAAGGTTGTCTCCCTGAGGGAGACAAATGTTGTCTCCCGGAGGGAGACAAAGGTTGTCTCCCGGAGGGAGACAAAGGTTGTCTCCCTGAGGGAGACAAATGTTGTCTCCCGGAGGGAGACAAAGGTTGTCTCCCGGAGGGTGACAAAGGTTGTCTCCCGGAGGGAGACAAAGGTCGTCTCCCTGAGGGAGACAAATATTGTCTCACGGAGGAAGACAAAGGTTGTCTCCCGGAGGGAGACAAAGGTTGTCTCCCGGAGGGAGACAAATGTTGTCTCCCGGAGGGAGACAAAGGTTGTCTCCCGGAGGGAGACAAAGGTTGTCTCCCGGATGGAGACAAATGTGGTCTCCCGGAGGGAGACAAATGTTGTCTCCCGGAGGGAGACAAAGGTTGTCTCCCAGAGGGAGACAAAGGTTGTCTCCCTGGGGGAGACAAATGTTGTCTCCCGGAGGGAGACAAAGGTTGTCTCCCGGAGGGAGACAAAGGTTGTCTCCCTGAGGGAGACAAATGTTGTCTCCCGGAGGGAGACAAAGGTTGTCTCCCGGAGGGAGACAAAGGTTGTCTCCCTGAGGGAGACAAATGTTGTCTCCCGGAGGGAGACAAAGGTTGTCTCCCGGAGGGTGACAAAGGTTGTCTCCCGGAGGGAGACAAAGGTTGTCTCCCGGAGGGAGACAAAGGTCGTCTCCCTGAGGGAGACAAATATTGTCTCAGGGAGGAAGACAAAGGTTGTCTCCCGGAGGGAGACAAAGGTTGTCTCCCGGAGGGAGACAAAGGTTGTTTCCAAGAGGGAGACAAATGTTGTCTCCCGGAGGGAGACAAAGGTTGTCTCCCAGAGGGAGACAAATGTTGTCTCCCGGAGGGAGACAAAGGTTGTCTCCCGGAGGGTGACCAAGGTTGTCTCCCGGAGGGAGACAAAGGTCGTCTCCCTGAGGGAGACAAATATTGTCTCACGGAGGAAGACAAAGGTTGTCTCCCGGAGGGAGACAAAGGTTGTCTCCCGGAGGGAGACAAATGTTGTCTCCCGGAGGGAGACAAAGGTTGTCTCCCGGAGGGAGACAAAGGTTGTTTCCCGGATGGAGACAAATGTGGTCTCCCGGAGGGAGACAAATGTTGTCTCCCGGAGGGAGACAAAGGTTGTCTCCCAGAGGGAGACAAAGGTTGTCTCCCTGAGGGAGACAAATGTTGTCTCCCGGAGGGAGACAAAGGTTGTCTCCCGGAGGGAGACAAAGGTTGTCTCCCTTAGGGAGACAAATGTTGTCTCCCGGAGGGAGACAAAGGTTGTCTCCCGGAGGGTGACAAAGGTTGTCTCCCGGAGGGAGACAAAGTTCGTCTCCCTGAGGGAGACAAATATTGTCTCACGGAGGAAGACAAAGGTTGTCTCCCGGAGGGAGACAAAGGTTGTCTCCCGGAGGGAGACAAATGTTGTCTCCCGGAGGGAGACAAAGGTTGTCTCCCGGAGGGAGACACATGTTGTCTCCCGGAGGGAGACAGTTTGTCTCCCGGAGGGAGACAAAGGTTGTCTCCCAGAGGGAGACAAATGTTGTCTCCCGAAGGGAGACAAATGTTGTCTCCTGGAGGGAGACAGTTTGTCTCCCGGAGGGAGACAAAGGTTGTCTCCAAGAGGGAGACAAATGTTGTCTCCCGAGGGAGACAAAGGTTGTCTCCCAGAGGGAGACAAAGGTTGTCTCCCGGAGGGAGACAAAGGTTGTCTCCCTGAGGGAGACAAATGTTGTCTCCCGGAGGGAGACAAAGGTTGTCTCCCGGAGGGAGAGAAAGGTTGTCTCCCAGAGGGAGACAAATGTTGTCTCCCGAAGGGAGACAAATGTTGTCTCCCGGAGGGAGACAAAGGTTGTCTCCCGGAGGGAGACAAAGGTTGTCTCCCTGAGGGAGACAAATGTTGTCTCCCGGAGGGAGACAAAGGTTGTCTCCCGGAGGGAGACAAAGGTTGTCTCCCTGAGGGAGACAAATGTTGTCTCCCGGAACGAGACAAAGGTTGTCTCCTGGAGGGAGACAAAGGTTGTCTCCCGGAGGGAGACAAAGGTTGTCTCCCGGAGGGAGACAAATGTTGTCCCCCAGAGGGAGACAAAGGTTGTCTCCCGGAGGGAGACAAAGGTTGTCTCCCGGAGGGAGACAGAGGTTGTCTCCCGGAGGGAGACAAAGGTTGTCTCCCAGAGGGAGACAAATGTTGTCTCCCAGGGGGAGACAAAGGCCGTCTCCCGGGGGGAGACAAAGGTTGTCTCCCGGAGGGAGAAAAAAAATTGTCTCCCTGAGGGAGACAAATGTTGTCTCCCGGAGGGAGACAAAGGTTGTCTCCCGGAGGGAGACAAAGGTTGTCTCCCGGAGGGAGACAAAGGTTGTCTCCCGGAGGTAGACAAAGGTTGTCTCCCGGAGGGAGACAAAGGTTGTCTCCCAGAGGGAGACAAATGTTGTCTCCCGAAGGGAGACAAATGTTGTCTCCCGGAGGGAGACACTCCCGGAGGGAGACAAAGGTTGTCTCCCTGAGGGAGACAAAGGTCGTCTCCCTGAGGGAGACAAATATTGTCTCACGGAGGAAGACAAAGGTTGTCTCCCGGAGGGAGACAAAGGTTGTCTCCCGGAGGGAGACAAATGTTGTCTCCCGGAGGGAGACAAAGGTTGTCTCCCGGAGGGAGACAAAGGTTGTCTCCCGGATGGAGACAAATGTGGTCTCCCGGAGGGAGACAAATGTTGTCTCCCGGAGGGAGACAAAGGTTGTCTCCCAGAGGGAGACAAAGGTTGTCTCCCTGAGGGAGACAAATGTTGTCTCCCGGAGGGAGACAAAGGTTGTCTCCCGGAGGGAGACAAAGGTTGTCTCCCTGAGGGAGACAAATGTTGTCTCCCGGAGGGAGACAAAGGTTGTCTCCCGGAGGGAGACAAAGGTTGTCTCCCTGAGGGAGACAAATGTTGTCTCCCGCAGGGAGACAAAGGTTGTCTCCCGGAGGGTGACAAATGTTGTCTCCCGGAGGGAGACAAAGGTCGTCTCCCTGAGGGAGACAAATATTGTCTCACGGAGGAAGACAAAGGTTGTCTCCCGGAGGGAGACAAAGGTTGTCTCCCGGAGGGAGACAAATGTTGTCTCCCGGAGGGAGACAAAGGTTGTCTCCCGGAGGGAGACACATGTTGTCTCCCGGAGGGAGACAAAGGTTGTCTCCCAGAGGGAGACAAAGGTTGTCTCCCTGAGGGAGACAAATGTTGTCTCCCGGAGGGAGACAAAGGTTGTCTCCCGGAGGGAGACAAAGGTTGTCTCCCTGAGGGAGACAAATGTTGTCTCCCGGAGGGAGACAAAGGTTGTCTCCCGGAGGGAGACAAAGGTTGTCTCCCTGAGGGAGACAAATGTTGTCTCCCGGAGGGAGACAAAGGTTGTCTCCCGGAGGGTGACAAAGGTTGTCTCCCGGAGGGAGACAAAGGTTGTCTCCCGGAGGGAGACAAAGGTCGTCTCCCTGAGGGAGACAAATATTGTCTCAGGGAGGAAGACAAAGGTTGTCTCCCGGAGGGAGACAAAGGTTGTCTCCCGGAGGGAGACAAAGGTTGTTTCCAAGAGGGAGACAAATGTTGTCTCCCGGAGGGAGACAAAGGTTGTCTCCCAGAGGGAGACAAATGTTGTCTCCCGGAGGGAGACAAAGGTTGTCTCCCGGAGGGTGACCAAGGTTGTCTCCCGGAGGGAGACAAAGGTCGTCTCCCTGAGGGAGACAAATATTGTCTCACGGAGGAAGACAAAGGTTGTCTCCCGGAGGGAGACAAAGGTTGTCTCCCGGAGGGAGACAAATGTTGTCTCCCGGAGGGAGACAAAGGTTGTCTCCCGGAGGGAGACAAAGGTTGTCTCCCGGATGGAGACAAATGTGGTCTCCCGGAGGGAGACAAATGTTGTCTCCCGGAGGGAGACAAAGGTTGTCTCCCAGAGGGAGACAAAGGTTGTCTCCCTGAGGGAGACAAATGTTGTCTCCCGGAGGGAGACAAAGGTTGTCTCCCGGAGGGAGACAAAGGTTGTCTCCCTGAGGGAGACAAATGTTGTCTCCCGGAGGGAGACAAAGGTTGTCTCCCGGAGGGAGACAAAGGTTGTCTCCCTGAGGGAGACAAATGTTGTCTCCCGGAGGGAGACAAAGGTTGTCTCCCGGAGGGTGACAAAGGTTGTCTCCCGGAGGGAGACAAAGTTCGTCTCCCTGAGGGAGACAAATATTGTCTCACGGAGGAAGACAAAGGTTGTCTCCCGGAGGGAGACAAAGGTTGTCTCCCGGAGGGAGACAAATGTTGTCTCCCGGAGGGAGACAAAGGTTGTCTCCCGGAGGGAGACACATGTTGTCTCCCGGAGGGAGACAGTTTGTCTCCCGGAGGGAGACAAAGGTTGTCTCCCAGAGGGAGACAAATGTTGTCTCCCGAAGGGAGACAAATGTTGTCTCCTGGAGGGAGACAGTTTGTCTCCCGGAGGGAGACAAAGGTTGTCTCCAAGAGGGAGACAAATGTTGTCTCCCGAGGGAGACAAATGTTGTCTCCCAGAGGGAGACAAAGGTTGTCTCCCGGAGGGAGACAAAGGTTGTCTCCCTGAGGGAGACAAATGTTGTCTCCCGGAGGGAGACAAAGGTTGTCTCCCGGAGGGAGACAAAGGTTGTCTCCCAGAGGGAGACAAATGTTGTCTCCCGAAGGGAGACAAATGTTGTCTCCCGGAGGGAGACAAAGGTTGTCTCCCGGAGGGAGACAAAGGTTGTCTCCCTGAGGGAGACAAATGTTGTCTCCCGGAGGGAGACAAAGGTTGTCTCCCGGAGGGAGACAAAGGTTGTCTCCCTGAGGGAGACAAATGTTGTCTCCCGGAACGAGACAAAGGTTGTCTCCTGGAGGGAGACAAAGGTTGTCTCCCGGAGGGAGACAAAGGTTGTCTCCCGGAGGGAGACAAATGTTGTCCCCCAGAGGGAGACAAAGGTTGTCTCCCGGAGGGAGACAAAGGTTGTCTCCCGGAGGGAGACAGAGGTTGTCTCCCGGAGGGAGACAAAGGTTGTCTCCCAGAGGGAGACAAATGTTGTCTCCCAGGGGGAGACAAAGGCCGTCTCCCGGGGGGAGACAAAGGTTGTCTCCCGGAGGGAGAAAAAAAATTGTCTCCCTGAGGGAGACAAATGTTGTCTCCCGGAGGGAGACAAAGGTTGTCTCCCGGAGGGAGACAAAGGTTGTCTCCCGGAGGGAGACAAAGGTTGTCTCCCGGAGGGAGACAAAGGTTGTCTCCCGGAGGGAGACAAAGGTTGTCTCCCAGAGGGAGACAAATGTTGTCTCCCGAAGGGAGACAAATGTTGTCTCCCGGAGGGAGACACTCCCGGAGGGAGACAAAGGTTGTCTCCCTGAGGGAGACAAAGGTCGTCTCCCTGAGGGAGACAAATATTGTCTCACGGAGGAAGACAAAGGTTGTCTCCCGGAGGGAGACAAAGGTTGTCTCCCGGAGGGAGACAAATGTTGTCTCCCGGAGGGAGACAAAGGTTGTCTCCCGGAGGGAGACAAAGGTTGTCTCCCGGATGGAGACAAATGTGGTCTCCCGGAGGGAGACAAATGTTGTCTCCCGGAGGGAGACAAAGGTTGTCTCCCAGAGGGAGACAAAGGTTGTCTCCCTGAGGGAGACAAATGTTGTCTCCCGGAGGGAGACAAAGGTTGTCTCCCGGAGGGAGACAAAGGTTGTCTCCCTGAGGGAGACAAATGTTGTCTCCCGGAGGGAGACAAAGGTTGTCTCCCGGAGGGAGACAAAGGTTGTCTCCCTGAGGGAGACAAATGTTGTCTCCCGGAGGGAGACAAAGGTTGTCTCCCGGAGGGTGACAAATGTTGTCTCCCGGAGGGAGACAAAGGTCGTCTCCCTGAGGGAGACAAATATTGTCTCACGGAGGAAGACAAAGGTTGTCTCCCGGAGGGAGACAAAGGTTGTCTCCCGGAGGGAGACAAATGTTGTCTCCCGGAGGGAGACAAAGGTTGTCTCCCGGAGGGAGACACATGTTGTCTCCCGGGGGGAGACAGTTTGTCTCCCGGAGGGAGACAAAGGTTGTCTCCCAGAGGGAGACAAATGTTGTCTCCCGAAGGGAGACAAATGTTGTCTCCTGGAGGGAGACAGTTTGTCTCCCGGAGGGAGACAAAGGTTGTCTCCAAGAGGGAGACAAATGTTGTCTCCCGGAGGGAGACAAAGGTTGTCTCCCAGAGGGAGACAAAGGTTGTCTTCCGGAGGGAGACAAAGGTTGTCTCCCTGAGGGAGACAAATGTTGTCTCCCGGAGGGAGACAAAGGTTGTCTCCCGGAGGGAGACAAAGGTTGTCTCCTATAGGGAGACAAATGTTTTCTCCCGAAGGGAGACAAATGTTGTCTCCCGGAGGGAGACAAAGGTTGTCTCCCGGAGGGAGACAAAGGTTGTCTCCCTGAGGGAGACAAATGTTGTCTCCCGGAGGGAGACAAAGGTTGTCTCCCGGAGGGAGACAAAGGTTGTCTCCCTGAGGGAGAAAAATGTTGTCTCCCGGAGGGAGACAAAGGTTGTCTCCCGGAGGGAGACAAAGGTTGTCTCCCTGAGGGAGACAAATGTTGTCTCCCGGAGGGAGACAAAGGTTGTCTCCCGGAGGGAGACAAAGGTTGTCTCCCTGAGGGAGACAAATGTTGTCTCCCGGAGCGAGACAAAGGTTGTCTCCTGGAGGGAGACAAAGGTTGTCTCCCGGAGGGAGACAGTTTGTCTCCCGGAGGGAGACAAAGGTTGTCTCCAAGAGGGAGACAAATGTTGTCTCCCGAGGGAGACAAAGGTTGTCTCCCAGAGGGAGACAAAGGTTGTCTCCCGGAGGGAGACAAAGGTTGTCTCCCTGAGGGAGACAAATGTTGTCTCCCGGAGGGAGACAAAGGTTGTCTCCCGGAGGGAGACAAAGGTTGTCTCCCGGAGGGAGACAGTTTGTCTCCCGGAGGGAGACAAAGGTTGTCTCCCAGAGGGAGACAAATGTTGTCTCCCGAAGGGAGACAAATGTTGTCTCCTGGAGGGAGACAGTTTGTCTCCCGGAGGGAGACAAAGGTTGTCTCCAAGAGGGAGACAAATGTTGTCTCCCGAGGGAGACAAAGGTTGTCTCCCAGAGGGAGACAAAGGTTGTCTCCCGGAGGGAGACAAAGGTTGTCTCCCTGAGGGAGACAAATGTTGTCTCCCGGAGGGAGACAAAGGTTGTCTCCCGGAGGGAGACAAAGGTTGTCTCCCAGGGGGAGACAAATGTTGTCTCCCGAAGGGAGACAAATGTTGTCTCCCGGAGGGAGACAAAGGTTGTCTCCCGGAGGGAGACAAAGGTTGTCTCCCTGAGGGAGACAAATGTTGTCTCCCGGAGGGAGACAAAGGTTGTCTCCCGGAGGGAGACAAAGGTTGTCTCCCGGAGGGAGACAAAGGTTGTCTCCCTGAGGGAGACAAATGTTGTCTCCCGGAACGAGACAAAGGTTGTCTCCTGGAGGGAGACAAAGGTTGTCTCCCGGAGGGAGACAAAGGTTGTCTCCCGGAGGGAGACAAATGTTGTCCCCCAGAGGGAGACAAAGGTTGTCTCCCGGAGGGAGACAAAGGTTGTCTCCCGGAGGGAGACAGAGGTTGTCTCCCGGAGGGAGACAAAGGTTGTCTCCCAGAGGGAGACAAATGTTGTCTCCCAGGGGGAGACAAAGGCCGTCTCCCGGGGGGAGACAAAGGTTGTCTCCCGGAGGGAGAAAAAAAATTGTCTCCCTGAAAGAGACAAAGGTTGTCTCCCGGAGGGAGACAGAGGTTGTCTCCCGGAGGGAGACAAAGGTTGTCTCCCAGAGGGAGACAAATGTTGTCTCCCAGGGGGAGACAAAGGCCGTCTCCCGGGGGGAGACAAAGGTTGTCTCCCGGAGGGAGACAAAGGTTGTCTCCCGGAGGGAGACAAATGTTGTCTCCCGGAGGGAGACAAAGGTTGTCTCCCGGAGGGAGACAAAGGTTGTCTCCCGGATGGAGACAAATGTGGTCTCCCGGAGGGAGACAAATGTTGTCTCCCGGAGGGAGACAAAGGTTGTCTCCCAGAGGGAGACAAAGGTTGTCTCCCGGAGGGAGACAAAGGTTGTCTCCCGGATGGAGACAAATGTGGTCTCCCGGAGGGAGACAAATGTTGTCTCCCGGAGGGAGACAAAGGTTGTCTCCCAGAGGGAGACAAAGGTTGTCTCCCTGAGGGAGACAAATGTTGTCTCCCGGAGGGAGACAAAGGTTGTCTCCCGGAGGGAGACAAAGGTTGTCTCCCTGAGGGAGACAAATGTTGTCTCCCGGAGGGAGACAAAGGTTGTCTCCAAGAGGGAGACAAATGTTGTCTCCCGGAGGGAGACAAAGGTTGTCTTCCGGAGGGAGACAAAGGTTGTCTCCCTGAGGGAGACAAATGTTGTCTCCCGGAGGGAGACAAAGGTTGTCTCCCGGAGGGAGACAAAGGTTGTCTCCTATAGGGAGACAAATGTTGTCTCCCGAAGGGAGACAAATGTTGTCTCCCGGAGGGAGACAAAGGTTGTCTCCCGGAGGGAGACAAAGGTTGTCTCCCTGAGGGAGACAAATGTTGTCTCCCGGAGGGAGACAAAGGTTGTCTCCCGGAGGGAGACAAAGGTTGTCTCCCTGAGGGAGACAAATGTTGTCTCCCGGAGCGAGACAAAGGTTGTCTCCTGGAGGGAGACAAAGGTTGTCTCCCGGAGGGAGACAAAGGTTGTCTCCCGGAGGGAGACAAATGTTGTCCCCCGGAGGGAGACAAAGGTTGTCTCCCGGAGGGAGACAAAGGTTGTCTCCCGGAGGGAGACAAAGGTTGTCTCCCGGAGGGAGACAAAGGTTGTCTCCCAGAGGGAGACAAATGTTGTCTCCCAGGGGAAGACAAAGGTCGTCTCCCGGGGGGAGACAAAGGTTGTCTCACGGAGGGAGACAAAGGTTGTCTCCCTGAGGGAGACAAAGGTTGTCTCCCGGAGGGAGACAAAGGTTGTCTCCCAGAGGGAGACAAATGTTGTCTCCCGAAGGGAGACAAATGTTGTCTCCCGGAGGGAGACAAAGGTTGTCTCCCGGAGGGAGACAAAGGTTGTCTCCCTGAGGGAGACAAATGTTGTCTCCCGGAGGGAGACAAAGGTTGTCTCCCGGAGGGAGACAAAGGTTGTCTCCCTGAGGGAGACAAATGTTGTCTCCCGGAGCGAGACAAAGGTTGTCTCCTGGAGGGAGACAAAGGTTGTCTCCCGGAGGGAGACAAAGGTTGTCTCCCGGAGGGAGACAAATGTTGTCCCCCGGAGGGAGACAAAGGTTGTCTCCCGGAGGGAGACAAAGGTTGTCTCCCGGAGGGAGACAAAGGTTGTCTCCCGGAGGGAGACAAAGGTTGTCTCCCAGAGGGAGACAAATGTTGTCTCCCAGGGGGAGACAAAGGTCGTCTCCCGGGGGGAGACAAAGGTTGTCTCCCGGAGGGAGACAAATGTTGTCTCCCGGGGGGAGACAAAGGTTGTCTCCCGGAGGGAGACAAATGTTGTCTCCCGGAGGGAGAAAATGGTTGTCTTCCGGAGGGAGACAAATGTTGTCTCCAAGAGGGAGATAAATGTTGTCTCCCGGAGGGAGACAAAGGTTGTCTCCCGGAGGGAGTCAAAGGTTGTCTCCCGAAGGGAGACAAATGTTGTCTCTCGGAGGGAGACAGTTTGTCTCCCGGAGGGAGACAAAGGTTGTCTCCCAGAGGGAGACAAATGTTGTCTCCCGGAGGGAGACAAAGGTTGTCTCCCGGAGGGAGTCAAAGGTTGTCTCCCGAAGGGAGACAAATGTTGTCTCTCGGAGGGAGACAGTTTGTCTCCCGGAGGGAGACAAAGGTTGTCTCCCAGAGGGAGACAAATTTTGTCTCCCGAAGGGAGACAAATGTTGTCTCCCGGAGGGAGACAAAGGTTGTCTCCCGGAGGGAGACAAAGGTTGTCTCCCGGAGGGAGACAAAGGTTGTCTCCCTAAGGGAGACAAATGTTGTCTCCCGGAGGGAGACAAAGGTTGTCTCCCGGAGGGAGACAAATGTTGTCCCCCGGAGGGAGACAAAGGTTGTCTCCCTGAGGGAGACAAATGTTGTCTCCCGGAGGGAGACAAAGGTTGTCTCCCGGATTGAGACAAATGTTGTCTCCCGGAGGGAGACAAAGGTTGTCTCCCAGAGGGAGACAAATGTTGTCTCCCGGAGGGAGACAAAGGTTGTCTCCCGGAAGGAGACAAATGTTGTCTCCCGGGGGGAGACAAATGTTGTCTATCGGAGGGAGACAAAGGTTGTCTCCCGGATGGAGACAAATGTTGTCTCCCGGAGGGAGACAAAGGTTGTCTCCCGGAGGGAGACAAAGGTTGTCTCCCGGAGGGAGACAAAGGTTGTCTCCCGGAGGGAGACAAAGGTTGCCTGCCGGAGAGAGACAAAGGTTGTCTCCCGGATGGAGACAAATGTGGTCTCCCGGAGGGAGACAAATGTTGTCTCCCGGAGGGAGACAAAGGTTGTCTCCCGGAGGGAGACAAAGGTTGTCTCCCAGAGGGAGACAAATGTTGTCTCCCGAAGGGATACAAATGTTGTCTCCCGGAGGGAGACAAAGGTTGTCTCCCGGAGGGAGACAAAGGTTGTCTCCCTGAGGGAGACAAAGGTTGTCTCCAGGAGGGAGACAAATGTTGTCTCCCGGAGGGAGACAAAGGTTGTCTCCCGGAGGGAGACAAAGGTTGTCTCCCAGAGGGAGACAAATGTTGTCTCCCGAAGGGATGCAAATGTTGTCTCCCGGAGGGAGACACAGGTTGTCTCCCGGAGGGAGACAAAGGTTGTCTCCCTGAGGGAGACAAATGTTGTCTCCCGGAGGGAGACAAAGGTTGTCTCCCGGAGGGAGACAAAGGTTGTCTCCCTGAGGGAGACAAATGTTGTCTCCCGGAGGGAGACAAAGGTTGTCTCCCGGAGGGAGACAAAGGTTACCTGCCGGAGGGAGACAAAGGTTGTCTCCCTGATGGAGACAAATGTGGTCTCCCGGAGGGAGACAAATGTTGTCCCCCGGAGGGAGACAAAGGTTGTCTCCCGGAGGGAGACAAAGGTTGTCTCCCAGAGGGAGACAAATGTTGTCTCCCGAAGGGATACAAATGTTGTCTCCCGGAGGGAGACAAAGGTTGTCTCCCGGAGGGAGACAAAGGTTGTCTCCCTGAGGGAGACAAATGTTGTCTCCCTGAGGGAGACAAATGTTGTCTCCCGGAGGGAGACAAAGGTTGTCTCCTGGAAGGAGACAAATGTTGTCTCCCGGGGGGAGACAAGTGTTGTCTATCGGAGGGAGACAAAGGTTGTCTCCCGGATGGAGACAAATGTTGTCTCCCGGAGGGAGACAAAGGTTGTCTCCCGGAGGGAGACAAAGGTTGTCTCCCGGAGGGAGACAAAGGTTGCCTGCTGGAGGGAGACAAAGGTTGTCTCCCGGATGGAGACAAATGTGGTCTCCCGGAGGGATACAAATGTCGTCTCCGGGAGGGAGACAAAGGTTGTCTCCCGGAGGGAGACAAAGGTTGTCTCCCTGAGGGAGACAAATGTTGTCTCCCGGAGGGAGACAAAGGTTGTCTCCCGGATTGACACAAATGTTGTCTCCCGGAGGGAGACAAAGGTTGTCTCCAAGAGGGAGATAAATGTTGTCTCCCGGAGGGAGACAAAGGTTGTCTCCCTGAGGGAGACAAATGTTGTCTCCCGGAGGGAGACAAAGGTTGTCTCCCGGGGGGAGACAAAGGTTGTCTCCCTGAGGGAGACAAATGTTGTCTCCCGGAGGGAGACAAAGGTTGTCTCCCGGAGGGTGACAAAGGTTGTCTCCCGGAGGGAGACAAAGGTTGTCTCCCGGAGGGAGACAAAGGTCGTCTCCCTGAGGGAGACAAATATTGTCTCAGGGAGGAAGACAAAGGTTGTCTCCCGGAGGGAAACAAAGGTTGTCTCCCGGAGGGAGACAAAGGTCGTCTCCCTGAGGGAGACAAATATTGTCTCACGGAGGAAGACAAAGGTTGTCTCCCGGAGGGAGACAAAGGTTGTCTCCCGGAGGGAGACAAATGTTGTCTCCCGGAGGGAGACAAAGGTTGTCTCCCGGAGGGAGACAAAGGTTGTCTCCCGGATGGAGACAAATGTGGTCTCCCGGAGGGAGACAAATGTTGTCTCCCGGAGGGAGACAAAGGTTGTCTCCCAGAGGGAGACAAAGGTTGTCTCCCTGACGGAGACAAATGTTGTCTCCCGGAGGGAGACAAAGGTTGTCTCCCGGAGGGAGACAAAGGTTGTCTCCCTGAGGGAGACAAATGTTGTCTCCCGGAGGGAGACAAAGGTTGTCTCCCGGAGGGAGACAAAGGTTGTCTCCCTGAGGGAGACAAATGTTGTCTCCCGGAGGGAGACAAAGGTTGTCTCCCGGAGGGTGACAAAGGTTGTCTCCCGGAGGGAGACAAAGGTCGTCTCCCTGAGGGAGACAAATATTGTCTCACGGAGGAAGACAAAGGTTGTCTCCCGGAGGGAGACAAAGGTTGTCTCCCAGAGGGAGACAAAGGTTGTCTCCCGGAGGGAGACAAAGGTTGTCTCCCTGAGGGAGACAAATGTTGTCTCCCGGAGGGAGACAAAGGTTGTCTCCCGGAGGGAGACAAAGGTTGTCTCCCAGAGGGAGACAAATGTTGTCTCCCGAAGGGAGACAAATGTTGTCTCCCGGAGGGAGACAAAGGTTGTCTCCCGGGGGGAGACAAAGGTTGTCTCCCTGAGGGAGACAAATGTTGTCTCCCGGAGGGAGACAAAGGTTGTCTCCCGGAGGGAGACAAAGGTTGTCTCCCTGAGGGAGACAAATGTTGTCTCCCGGGGGGAGACAAAGGTTGTCTCCCTGAGGGAGACAAATGTTGTCTCCCGGAGGGAGACAAAGGTTGTCTCCCGGAGGGAGACAAAGGTTGTCTCCCTGAGGGAGACAAATGTTGTCTCCCGGAGCGAGACAAAGGTTGTCTCCTGGAGGGAGACAAAGGTTGTCTCCCGGAGCGAGACAAAGGTTGTCTCCTGGAGGGAGACAAAGGTTGTCTCCCGGAGGGAGACAAAGGTTGTCTCCCGGAGGGAGACAAATGTTGTCCCCCAGAGGGAGACAAAGGTTGTCTCCCGGAGGGAGACAAAGGTTGTCTCCCGGAGGGAGACAAAGGTTGTCTCCCGGAGGGATACAAAGGTTGTCTCCCAGAGGGAGACAAATGTTGTCTCCCGGAGGGAGACAAAGGTTGTCTCCCGGAGGGAGACAGAGGTTGTCTCCCGGAGGGAGACAAAGGTTGTCTCCCAGAGGGAGACAAATGTTGTCTCCCAGGGGGAGACAAAGGTCGTCTCCCGGGGGGAGACAAAGGTTGTCTCCCGGAGGGAGACAAAAGTTGTCTCCCTGAGGGAGACAAATGTTGTCTCCCGGAGGGAGACAAAGGTTGTCTCCCGGAGGGAGACAAAGGTTGTCTCCCGGAGGGAGACAAAGGTTGTCTCCCGGAGGGAGACAAAGGTTGTCTCCCAGAGGGAGACAAATGTTGTCTCCCGAAGGGAGACAAATGTTGTCTTCCGGAGGGAGACACTCCCGGAGGGAGACAAAGGTTGTCTCCCTGAGGGAGACAAAGGTCGTCTCCCTGAGGGAGACAAATATTGTCTCACGGAGGAAGACAAAGGTTGTCTCCCGGAGGGAGACAAAGGTTGTCTGCCGGAGGGAGACAAATGTTGTCTCCCGGAGGGAGACAAAGGTTGTCTCCCGGAGGGAGACAAAGGTTGTCTCCCGGATGGAGACAAATGTGGTTTCCCGGAGGGAGACAAATGTTGTCTCCCGGAGGGAGACAAAGGTTGTCTCCCAGAGGGAGACAAAGGTTGTCTCCCTGAGGGAGACAAATGTTGTCTCCCGGAGGGAGACAAAGGTTGTCTCCCGGAGGGAGACAAAGGTTGTCTCCCTGAGGGAGACAAATGTTGTCTCCCGGAGGGAGACAAAGGTTGTCTCCCGGAGGGAGAAAAAGGTTGTCTCCCTGAGGGAGACAAATGTTGTCTCCCGGAGGGAGACAAAGGTTGTCTCCCGGAGGGTGACAAAGGTTGTCTCCCGGAGGGAGACAAAGGTCGTCTCCCTGAGGGAGACAAATATTGTCTCACGGAGGAAGACAAAGGTTGTCTCCCGGAGGGAGACAAAGGTTGTCTCCCGGAGGGAGACAAATGTTGTCTCCCGGAGGGAGACAAAGGTTGTCTCCCGGAGGGAGACACATGTTGTCTCCCGGAGGGAGACAGTTTGTCTCCCGGAGGGAGACAAAGGTTGTCTCCCAGAGGGAGACAAATGTTGTCTCCCGAAGGGAGACAAATGTTGTCTCCTGGAGGGAGACAGTTTGTCTAACGGAGGGAGACAAAGGTTGTCTCCAAGAGGGAGACAAATGTTGTCTCCCGGAGGGAGACAAAGGTTGTCTCCCAGAGGGAGACAAAGGTTGTCTCCCGGAGGGAGACAAAGGTTGTCTCCCTGAGGGAGTTAAATGTTGTCTCCCGGAGGGAGACAAAGGTTGTCTCCCGGAGGGAGACAAAGGTTGTCTCCCTGAGGGAGACAAATGTTGTCTCCCGGAGCGAGACAAAGGTTGTCTCCTGGAGGGAGACAAAGGTTGTCTCCCGGAGGGAGACAAAGGTTGTCTCCCGGAGGGAGACAAATGTTGTCCCCCGGAGGGAGACAAAGGTTGTCTCCCGGAGGGAGACAAAGGTTGTCTCCCGGAGGGAGACAAAGGTTGTCTCCCGGAGGGAGACAAAGGTTGTCTCCCAGAGGGAGACAAATGTTGTCTCCCAGGGGGAGACAAAGGTCGTCTCCCGGGGGGAGACAAAGGTTGTCTCCCGGAGGGAGACAAAGGTTGTCTCCCTGAGGGAGACAAAGGTTGTCTCCCGGAGGGAGACAAAGGTTGTCTCCCAGAGGGAGACAAATGTTGTCTCCCGAAGGGAGACAAATGTTGTCTCCCGGAGGGAGACAAAGGTTGTCTCCCGGAGGGAGACAAAGGTTGTCTCCCTGAGGGAGACAAATGTTGTCTCCCGGAGGGAGACAAAGGTTGTCTCCCGGAGGGAGACAAAGGTTGTCTCCCTGAGGGAGACAAATGTTGTCTCCCGGAGCGAGACAAAGGTTGTCTCCTGGAGGGAGACAAAGGTTGTCTCCCGGAGGGAGACAAAGGTTGTCTCCCGGAGGGAGACAAATGTTGTCCCCCGGAGGGAGACAAAGGTTGTCTCCCGGAGGGAGACAAAGGTTGTCTCCCGGAGGGAGACAAAGGTTGTCTCCCGGAGGGAGACAAAGGTTGTCTCCCAGAGGGAGACAAATGTTGTCTCCCAGGGGGAGACAAAGGTCGTCTCCCGGGGGGAGACAAAGGTTGTCTCCCGGAGGGAGACAAATGTTGTCTCCCGGGGGGAGACAAAGGTTGTCTCCCGGAGGGAGACAAATGTTGTCTCCCGGAGGGAGAAAATGGTTGTCTTCCGGAGGGAGACAAATGTTGTCTCCAAGAGGGAGATAAATGTTGTCTCCCGGAGGGAGACAAAGGTTGTCTCCCGGAGGGAGTCAAAGGTTGTCTCCCGAAGGGAGACAAATGTTGTCTCTCGGAGGGAGACAGTTTGTCTCCCGGAGGGAGACAAAGGTTGTCTCCCAGAGGGAGACAAATGTTGTCTCCCGGAGGGAGACAAAGGTTGTCTCCCGGAGGGAGTCAAAGGTTGTCTCCCGAAGGGAGACAAATGTTGTCTCTCGGAGGGAGACAGTTTGTCTCCCGGAGGGAGACAAAGGTTGTCTCCCAGAGGGAGACAAATTTTGTCTCCCGAAGGGAGACAAATGTTGTCTCCCGGAGGGAGACAAAGGTTGTCTCCCGGAGGGAGACAAAGGTTGTCTCCCGGAGGGAGACAAAGGTTGTCTCCCTAAGGGAGACAAATGTTGTCTCCCGGAGGGAGACAAAGGTTGTCTCCCGGAGGGAGACAAATGTTGTCCCCCGGAGGGAGACAAAGGTTGTCTCCCTGAGGGAGACAAATGTTGTCTCCCGGAGGGAGACAAAGGTTGTCTCCCGGATTGAGACAAATGTTGTCTCCCGGAGGGAGACAAAGGTTGTCTCCCTGAGGGAGACAAATGTTGTCTCCCGGAGGGAGACAAAGGTTGTCTCCCGGAAGGAGACAAATGTTGTCTCCCGGGGGGAGACAAATGTTGTCTATCGGAGGGAGACAAAGGTTGTCTCCCGGATGGAGACAAATGTTGTCTCCCGGAGGGAGACAAAGGTTGTCTCCCGGAGGGAGACAAAGGTTGTCTCCCGGAGGGAGACAAAGGTTGTCTCCCGGAGGGAGACAAAGGTTGCCTGCCGGAGGGAGACAAAGGTTGTCTCCCGGATGGAGACAAATGTGGTCTCCCGGAGGGAGACAAATGTTGTCTCCCGGAGGGAGACAAAGGTTGTCTCCCGGAGGGAGACAAAGGTTGTCTCCCAGAGGGAGACAAATGTTGTCTCCCGAAGGGATACAAATGTTGTCTCCCGGAGGGAGACAAAGGTTGTCTCCCGGAGGGAGACAAAGGTTGTCTCCCTGAGGGAGACAAATGTTGTCTCCCGAAGGGATACAAATGTTGTCTCCCGGAGGGAGACAAAGGTTGTCTCCCGGAGGGAGACAAAGGTTGTCTCCCTGAGGGAGACAAAGGTTGTCTCCCGGAGGGAGACAAATGTTGTCTCCCGGGGGGAGACAAAGGTTGTCTCCCGGAGGGAGACAAAGGTTGTCTCCCAGAGGGAGACAAATGTTGTCTCCCGAAGGGATGCAAATGTTGTCTCCCGGAGGGAGACACAGGTTGTCTCCCGGAGGGAGACAAAGGTTGTCTCCCTGAGGGAGACAAATGTTGTCTCCCGGAGGGAGACAAAGGTTGTCTCCCGGAGGGAGACAAAGGTTGTCTCCCTGAGGGAGACAAATGTTGTCTCCCGGAGGGAGACAAAGGTTGTCTCCCGGAGGGAGACAAAGGTTACCTGCCGGAGGGAGACAAAGGTTGTCTCCCTGATGGAGACAAATGTGGTCTCCCGGAGGGAGACAAATGTTGTCTCCCGGAGGGAGACAAAGGTTGTCTCCCGGAGGGAGACAAAGGTTGTCTCCCAGAGGGAGACAAATGTTGTCTCCCGAAGGGATACAAATGTTGTCTCCCAGAGGGAGACAAAGGTTGTCTCCCGGAGGGAGACAAAGGTTGTCTCCCTGAGGGAGACAAATGTTGTCTCCCTGAGGGAGACAAATGTTGTCTCCCGGAGGGAGACAAAGGTTGTCTCCCGGAAGGAGACAAATGTTGTCTCCCGGGGGGAGACAAGTGTTGTCTATCGGAGGGAGACAAAGGTTGTCTCCCGGATGGAGACAAATGTTGTCTCCCGGAGGGAGACAAAGGTTGTCTCCCGGAGGGAGACAAAGGTTGTCTCCCGGAGGGAGACAAAGGTTGCCTGCTGGAGGGAGACAAAGGTTGTCTCCCGGATGGAGACAAATGTGGTCTCCCGGAGGGATACAAATGTTGTCTCCCGGAGGGAGACAAAGGTTGTCTCCCGGAGGGAGACAAAGGTTGTCTCCCTGAGGGAGACAAATGTTGTCTCCCGGAGGGAGACAAAGGTTGTCTCCCGGATTGACACAAATGTTGTCTCCCGGAGGGAGACAAAGGTTGTCTCCAAGAGGGAGATAAATGTTGTCTCCCGGAGGGAGACAAAGGTTGTCTCCCTGAGGGAGACAAATGTTGTCTCCCGGAGGGAGACAAAGGTTGTCTCCCGGAGGGAGACAAAGGTTGTCTCCCTGAGGGAGACAAATGTTGTCTCCCGGAGGGAGACAAAGGTTGTCTCCCGGAGGGAGACAAAGGTTGTCTCCCTGAGGGAGACAAATGTTGTCTCCCGGAGGGAGACAAAGGTTGTCTCCCGGAGGGTGACAAAGGTTGTCTCCCGGAGGGAGACAAAGGTTGTCTTCTGGAGGGAGACAAAGGTCGTCTCCCTGAGGGAGACAAATATTGTCTCAGGGAGGAAGACAAAGGTTGTCTCCCGGAGGGAGACAAAGGTTGTCTCCCGGAGGGAGACAAAGGTTGTCTCCAAGAGGGAGACAAATGTTGTCTCCCGGAGGGAGACAAAGGTTGTCTCCCAGAGGGAGACAAATGTTGTCTCCCGGAGGGAGACAAAGGTTGTCTCCCGGAGGGTGACAAAGGTTGTCTCCCGGAGGGAGACAAAGGTCGTCTCCCTGAGGGAGACAAATATTGTCTCACGGAGGAAGACAAAGGTTGTCTCCCGGAGGGAGACAAAGGTTGTCTCCCGAAGGGAGACAAATGTTGTCTCCCGGAGGGAGACAAAGGTTGTCTCCCGGAGGGAGACAAATGTTGTCTCCCGGATGGAGACAAATGTGGTCTCCCGGAGGGAGACAAATGTTGTCTCCCGGAGGGAGACAAAGGTTGTCTCCCAGAAGGAGACAAAGGTTGTCTCCCTGACGGAGACAAATGTTGTCTCCCGGAGGGAGACAAAGGTTGTCTCCCGGAGGGAGACAAAGGTTGTCTCCCTGAGGGAGACAAATGTTGTCTCCCGGAGGGAGACAAAGGTTGTCTCCCGGAGGGAGACAAAGGTTGTCTCCCTGAGGGAGACAAATGTTGTCTCCCGGAGGGAGACAAAGGTTGTCTCCCGGAGGGTGACAAAGGTTGTCTCCCGGAGGGAGACAAAGGTCGTCTCCCTGAGGGAGACAAATATTGTCTCACGGAGGAAGACAAAGGTTGTCTCCCGGAGGGAGACAAAGGTTGTCTCCCGGAGGGAGACAAATGTTGTCTCCCGGAGGGAGACAAAGGTTGTCTCCCGGAGGGAGACACATGTTGTCTCCCGGAGGGAGACAGTTTGTCTCCCGGAGGGAGACAAAGGTTGTCTCCCAGAGGGAGACAAATGTTGTCTCCCGAAGGGAGACAAATGTTGTCTCCTGGAGGGAGACAGTTTGTCTCCCGGAGGGAGACAAAGGTTGTCTCCAAGAGGGAGACAAATGTTGTCTCCCGGAGGGAGACAAAGGTTGTCTCCCAGAGGGAGACAAAGGTTGTCTCCCGGAGGGAGACAAAGGTTGTCTCCCTGAGGGAGACAAATGTTGTCTCCCGGAGGGAGACAAAGGTTGTCTCCCGGAGGGAGACAAAGGTTGTCTCCCAGAGGGAGACAAATGTTGTCTCCCGAAGGGAGACAAATGTTGTCTCCCGGAGGGAGACAAAGGTTGTCTCCCGGAGGGAGACAAAGGTTGTCTCCCTGAGGGAGACAAATGTTGTCTCCCGGAGGGAGACAAAGGTTGTCTCCCGGAGGGAGACAAAGGTTGTCTCCCTGAGGGAGACAAATGTTGTCTCCCGGAGCGAGACAAAGGTTGTCTCCTGGAGGGAGACAAAGGTTGTCTCCCGGAGGGAGACAAAGGTTGTCTCCCGGAGGGAGACAAATGTTGTCCCCCAGAGGGAGACAAAGGTTGTCTCCCGGAGGGAGACAAAGGTTGTCTCCCGGAGGGAGACAAAGGTTGTCTCCCGGAAGGATACAAAGGTTGTCTCCCAGAGGGAGACAAATGTTGTCTCCCAGGGGGAGACAAAGGTCGTCTCCCGGGGGGAGACAAAGGTTGTCTCCCGGAGGGAGACAAAAGTTGTCTCCCTGAGGGAGACAAATGTTGTCTCCCGGAGGGAGACAAAGGTTGTCTCCCGGAGGGAGACAAAGGTTGTCTCCCGGAGGGAGACAAAGGTTGTCTCCCGGAGGGAGACAAAGGTTGTCTCCCGGAGGGAGACAAAGGTTGTCTCCCAGAGGGAGACAAATGTTGTCTCCCGAAGGGAGACAAATGTTGTCTCCCGGAGGGAGACACTCCCGGAGGGAGACAAAGGTTGTCTCCCTGGAGGAGACAAAGGTCGTCTCCCTGAGGGAGACAAATATTGTCTCACGGAGGAAGACAAAGGTTGTCTCCCGGAGGGAGACAAAGGTTGTCTCCCGGAGGGAGACAAATGTTGTCTCCCGGAGGGAGACAAAGGTTGTCTCCCGGAGGGAGACAAAGGTTGTCTCCCGGAGGGAGACAAAGGTTGTCTCCCGGAAGGATACAAAGGTTGTCTCCCAGAGGGAGACAAATGTTGTCTCCCAGGGGGAGACAAAGGTCGTCTCCCGGGGGGAGACAAAGGTTGTCTCCCGGAGGGAGACAAAAGTTGTCTCCCTGAGGGAGACAAATGTTGTCTCCCGGAGGGAGACAAAGGTTGTCTCCCGGAGGGAGACAAAGGTTGTCTCCCGGAGGGAGACAAAGGTTGTCTCCCGGAGGGAGACAAAGGTTGTCTCCCGGAGGGAGACAAAGGTTGTCTCCCAGAGGGAGACAAATGTTGTCTCCCGAAGGGAGACAAATGTTGTCTCCCGGAGGGAGACACTCCCGGAGGGAGACAAAGGTTGTCTCCCTGGAGGAGACAAAGGTCGTCTCCCTGAGGGAGACAAATATTGTCTCACGGAGGAAGACAAAGGTTGTCTCCCGGAGGGAGACAAAGGTTGTCTCCCGGAGGGAGACAAATGTTGTCTCCCGGAGGGAGACAAAGGTTGTCTCCCGGAGGGAGACAAAGGTTGTCTCCCGGATGGAGACAAATGTGGTCTCCCGGAGGGAGACAAATGTTGTCTCCCAGAGGGAGACAAAGGTTGTCTCCCAGAGGGAGACAAAGGTTGTCTCCCTGAGGGAGACAAATGTTGTCTCCCGGAGGGAGACAAAGGTTGTCTCCCGGAGGGAGACAAAGGTTGTCTCCCTGAGGGAGACAAATGTTGTCTCCCGGAGGGAGACAAAGGTTGTCTCCCGGGGGGAGACAAAGGTTGTCTCCCTGAGGGAGACAAATGTTGTCTCCCGGAGGGAGACAAAGGTTGTCTCCCGGAGGGTGACAAAGGTTGTCTCCCGGAGGGAGACAAAGGTCGTCTCCCTGAGGGAGACAAATATTGTCTCACGGAGGAAGACAAAGGTTGTCTCCCGGAGGGAGACAAAGGTTGTCTCCCGGAGGGAGACAAATGTTGTCTCCCGGAGGGAGACAAAGGTTGTCTCCCGGAGGGAGACACATGTTGTCTCCCGGAGGGAGACAGTTTGTCTCCCGGAGGGAGACAAAGGTTGTCTCCCAGAGGGAGACAAATGTTGTCTCCCGAAGGGAGACAAATGTTGTCTCCTGGAGGGAGACAGTTTGTCTCCCGGAGGGAGAGAAAGGTTGTCTCCAAGAGGGAGACAAATGTTGTCTCCCGGAGGGAGACAAAGGTTGTCTCCCAGAGGGAGACAAAGGTTGTCTCCAAGAGGGAGACAAAGGTTGTCTCCCTGAGGGAGACAAATGTTGTCTCCCGGAGGGAGACAAAGGTTGTCTCCCGGAGGGAGACAAAGGTTGTCTCCCGGAGGGAGACAAAGGTTGTCTCCCATAGGGAGACAAATGTTGTCTCCCGAAGGGAGACAAATGTTGTCTCCCGGAGGGAGACAAAGGTTGTCTCCCGGAGGGAGACAAAGGTTGTCTCCCTGAGGGAGACAAATGTTGTCTCCCGGAGGGAGACAAAGGTTGTCTCCCGGAGGGAGACAAAGGTTGTCTCCCTGAGGGAGACAAATGTTGTCTCCCGGAGCGAGACAAAGGTTGTCTCCTGGAGGGAGACAAAGGTTGTCTCCCGGAGGGAGACAAAGGTTGTCTCCCGGAGGGAGACAAATGTTGTCCCCCGGAGGGAGACAAAGGTTGTCTCCCGGAGGGAGACAAAGGTTGTCTCGCGGAGGGAGACAAAGGTTGTCTCCCGGAGGGAGACAAAGGTTGTCTCCCAGAGGGAGACAAATGTTGTCTCCCAGGGGGAGACAAAGGTCGTCTCCCGGGGGGAGACAAAGGTTGTCTCCCGGAGGGAGACAAAGGTTGTCTCCCTGAGGGAGACAAATGTTGTCTCCCGAAGGGAGACAAAGGTTGTCTCCCGGAGGGAGACAAAGGTTGTCTCCCGGAGGGAGACAAAGGTTGTCTCCCGGAGGGAGACAAAGGTTGTCTTCCAGAGGGAGACAAATGTTGTCTCCCGAAGGGAGACAAATGTTGTCTCCCGGAGGGAGACAAAGGTTGTCTCCCGGAGGGAGACAAAGGTTGTCTCCCTGAGGGAGACAAATGTTGTCTCCCGGAGGGAGACAAAGGTTGTCTCCCGGAGGGAGACAAAGGTTGTCTCCCTGAGGGAGACAAATGTTGTCTCCCGGAGCGAGACAAAGGTTGTCTCCTGGAGGGAGACAAAGGTTGTCTCCCGGAGGGAGACAAAGGTTGTCTCCCGGAGGGAGACAAAAGTGTCCCCCGGAGGGAGACAAAGGTTGTCTCCCGGAGGGAGACAAAGGTTGTCTCCCGGAGGGAGACAAAGGTTGTCTCCCGGAGGGAGACAAAGGTTGTCTCCCAGAGGGAGACAAATGTTGTCTCCCAGGGGGAGACAAAGGTCGTCTCCCGGGGGGAGACAAAGGTTGTCTCCCGGAGGGAGACAAATGTTGTCTCCTGGGGGGAGACAAAGGTTGTCTCCCGGAGGGAGACAAATGTTGTCTCCCGGAGGGAGAAAATGGTTGTCTTCCGGAGGGAGACAAATGTTGTCTCCAAGAGGGAGATAAATGTTGTCTCCCGGAGGGAGACAAAGGTTGTCTCCCGGAGGGAGTCAAAGGTTGTCTCCCGAAGGGAGACAAATGTTGTCTCTCGGAGGGAGACAGTTTGTCTCCCGGAGGGAGACAAAGGTTGTCTCCCAGAGGGAGACAAATGTTGTCTCCCGGAGGGAGACAAAGGTTGTCTCCCGGAGGGAGTCAAAGGTTGTCTCCCGAAGGGAGACAAATGTTGTCTCTCGGAGGGAGACAGTTTGTCTCCCGGAGGGAGACAAAGGTTGTCTCCCAGAGGGAGACAAATTTTGTCTCCCAAAGGGAGACAAATGTTGTCTCCCGGAGGGAGACAAAGGTTGTCTCCCGGAGGGAGACAAAGGTTGTCTCCCGGAGGGAGACAAAGGTTGTCTCCCTAAGGGAGACAAATGTTGTCTCCCGGAGGGAGACAAAGGTTGTCTCCCGGAGGGAGACAAATGTTGTCCCCCGGAGGGAGACAAAGGTTGTCTCCCTGAGGGAGACAAATGTTGTCTCCCGGAGGGAGACAAAGGTTGTCTCCCGGATTGAGACAAATGTTGTCTCCCGGAGGGAGACAAAGGTTGTCTCCCTGAGGGAGACAAATGTTGTCTCCCGGAGGGAGACAAAGGTTGTCTCCCGGAAGGAGACAAATGTTGTCTCCCGGGGGGAGACAAATGTTGTCTATCGGAGATATACAAAGGTTGTCTCCCGGATGGAGACAAATGTTGTCTCCCGGAGGGAGACAAAGGTTGTCTCCCGGAGGGAGACAAAGGTTGTCTCCCGGAGGGAGACAAAGGTTGTCTCCCGGAGGGAGACAAAGGTTGCCTGCCGGAGGGAGACAAAGGTTGTCTCCCGGATGGAGACAAATGTGGTCTCCCGGAGGGAGACAAATGTTGTCTCCCGGAGGGAGACAAAGGTTGTCTCCCGGAGGGAGACAAAGGTTGTCTCCCAGAGGGAGACAAATGTTGTCTCCCGAAGGGATACAAATGTTGTCTCCCGGAGGGAGACAAAGGTTGTCTCCCGGAGGGAGACAAAGGTTGTCTCCCTGAGGGAGACAAAGGTTGTCTCCCGGAGGGAGACAAATGTTGTCTCCCGGAGGGAGACAAAGGTTGTCTCCCGGAGGGAGACAAAGGTTGTCTCCCAGAGGGAGACAAATGTTGTCTCCCGAAGGGATGCAAATGTTGTCTCCCGGAGGGAGACACAGGTTGTCTCCCGGAGGGAGACAAAGGTTGTCTCCCTGAGGGAGACAAATGTTGTCTCCCGGAGGGAGACAAAGGTTGTCTCCCGGAGGGAGACAAAGGTTGTCTCCCTGAGGGAGACAAATGTTGTTTCCCGGAGGGAGACAAAGGTTGTCTCCCGGAGGGAGACAAAGGTTGCCTGCCGGAGGGAGACAAAGGTTGTCTCCCTGATGGAGACAAATGTGGTCTCCCGGAGGGAGACAAATGTTGTCTCCCGGAGGGAGACAAAGGTTGTCTCCCGGAGGGAGACAAAGGTTGTCTCCCAGAGGGAGACAAATGTTGTCTCCCGAAGGGATACAAATGTTGTCTCCCGGAGGGAGACAAAGGTTGTCTCCCGGAGGGAGACAAAGGTTGTCTCCCTGAGGGAGACAAATGTTGTCTCCCTGAGGGAGACAAATGTTGTCTCCCGGAGGGAGACAAAGGTTGTCTCCCGGAAGGAGACAAATGTTGTCTCCCGGGGGGAGACAAATGTTGTCTATCGGAGGGAGACAAAGGTTGTCTCCCGGATGGAGACAAATGTTGTCTCCCGGAGGGAGACAAAGGTTGTCTCCCGGAGGGAGACAAAGGTTGTCTCCCGGAGGGAGACAAAGGTTGCCTGCTGGAGGGAGACAAAGGTTGTCTCCCGGATGGAGACAAATGTGGTCTCCCGGAGGGATACAAATGTTGTCTCCCGGAGGGAGACAAAGGTTGTCTCCCGGAGGGAGACAAAGGTTGTCTCCCTGAGGGAGACAAATGTTGTCTCCCGGAGGGAGACAAAGGTTGTCTCCCGGATTGACACAAATGTTGTCTCCCGGAGGGAGACAAAGGTTGTCTCCAAGAGGGAGATAAATGTTGTCTCCCGGAGGGAGACAAAGGTTGTCTCCCGGAGGGAGTCAAAGGTTGTCTCCCGAAGGGAGACAAATGTTGTCTCTGGGAGGGAGACAGTTTGTCTCCCGGAGGGAGACAAAGGTTGTCTCCCAGAGGGAGACAAATGTTGTCTCCCGAAGGGAGACAAATGTTGTCTCCCGGAGGGAGACAAAGGTTGTCTCCCGGAGGGAGACAAAGGTTGTCTCCCGGAGGGAGACAAAGGTTGTCTCCCTGAGGGAGACAAATGTTGTCTCCTGGAGGGAGACAAAGGTTGTCTCCCGGAGGGAGACAAATGTTGTCCCCCGGAGGGAGACAAAGGTTGTCTCCCTGAGGGAGACAAATGTTGTCTCCCGGAGGGAGACAAAGGTTGTCTCCCGGATTGAGACAAATGTTGTCTCCCGGAGGGAGACAAAGGTTGTCTCCCTGAGGGAGACAAATGTTGTCTCCCGGAGGGAGACAAAGGTTGTCTCCCGGAAGGAGACAAATGTTGTCTCCCGGGGGGAGACAAATGTTGTCTATCGGAGGGAGACAAAGGTTGTCTCCCGGATGGAGACAAATGTTGTCTCCCGGAGGGAGACAAAGGTTGTCTCCCGGAGGGAGACAAAGGTTGTCTCCCGGAGGGAGACAAAGGTTGTCTCCCGGAGGGAGACAAAGGTTGCCTGCCGGAGGGAGACAAAGGTTGTCTCCCGGATGGAGACAAATGTGGTCTCCCGGAGGGAGACAAATGTTGTCTCCCGGAGGGAGACAAAGGTTGTCTCCCGGAGGGAGACAAAGGTTGTCTCCCAGAGGGAGACAAATGTTGTCTCCCGAAGGGATACAAATGTTGTCTCCCGGAGGGAGACAAAGGTTGTCTCCCGGAGGGAGACAAAGCTTGTCTCCCTGAGGGAGACAAAGGTTGTCTCCCGGAGGGAGACAAATGTTGTCTCCCGGAGGGAGACAAAGGTTGTCTCCCGGAGGGAGACAAAGGTTGTCTCCCAGAGGGAGACAAATGTTGTCTCCCGAAGGGATGCAAATGTTGTCTCCCGGAGGGAGACACAGGTTGTCTCCCGGAGGGAGACAAAGGTTGTCTCCCTGAGGGAGACAAATGTTGTCTCCCGGAGGGAGACAAATGTTGTCTCCCGGAGGGAGACAAAGGTTGTCTCCCGGAGGGAGACAAAGGTTGCCTGCCGGAGGGAGACAAAGGTTGTCTCCCGGATGGAGACAAATGTGGTCTCCCGGAGGGAGACAAATGTTGTCTCCCGGAGGGAGACAAAGGTTGTCTCCCGGAGGGAGACAAAGGTTGTCTCCCAGAGGGAGACAAATGTTGTCTCCCGAAGGGATACAAATGTTGTCTCCCGGAGGGAGACAAAGGTTGTCTCCCGGAGGGAGACAAAGGTTGTCTCCCTGAGGGAGACAAATGTTGTCTCCCTGAGGGAGACAAATGTTGTCTCCCGGAGGGAGACAAAGGTTGTCTCCCGGAAGGAGACAAATGTTGTCTCCCGGGGGGAGACAAATGTTGTCTATCGGAGGGAGACAAAGGTTGTCTCCCGGATGGAGACAAATGTTGTCTCCCGGAGGGAGACAAAGGTTGTCTCCCGGAGGGAGACAAAGGTTGTCTCCCGGAGGGAGACAAAGGTTGCCTGCTGGAGGGAGACAAAGGTTGTCTCCCGGATGGAGACAAATGTGGTCTCCCGGAGGGATTTGATTTGATTTTAAATGATTGATTTGATTTTAAATTGTTTAGGCACGGTGGCCACGTCAGTCAAAGGACTGATTTACAGTGGGCCGTGCAAATAAATACAAAGCTAACAAAAGCATACATAACTAAAAAAACCCTATTTACAAAATTTTCTTATGATCAAATTAAAATGATGCTAACTATAGCATGAAAGAGAGAATCAGCATTCGGTGTTGGCATTGTTGATACGTTTTTTGAATATTTCATAAGATTTTGATGATTTTACTTCAACCGAAAGATCGTTCCATAATTTAGCACCCTTATATGAAAAGCATTTCTGGCCGAAAGCCGATTTGCGACGAGGAACGGCCAAATCTGTTTTAGTATTGCGAAGTTCTCTCTTGCATGCATCGGACAGCCTGAGAAACATTTCTGTAAGGTAAATGGGAGCTTGGTTGTTTACCGATTTGTACACCATCTTCAAGGTTTCTGATTCGATAAGTTCATTTATGGTGGGCCAACCAAGTTTTTTGATAATGGGTAAGGCAGAAGCATCGTAAGCACTGTTTGTGACGATTCTCGCCGCCCTATTTTGGAGTTTTTGCAGCCTATTGATAGCATTGATGCCGGCAACTCCCCATACCGGGCAGCTGTATCTGAAGTATGGTTCCACCAAACTTCTGTACATTTTTTGTACAGTAACAATGGGCAGATACTTTTTGGAAAAACGTAACATCCCTAAACCACGTGAAACTTTTTTCGTCACTGCTGAAATTTGTTCGTCCCAGCTCAAATGTTTATCAACGATTACCCCAAGGTATTTGATATTTTCTACTATGGAAACATTCGCCTCGCCTACTACGAAAGAGGGCTTTGCTACTCTTTCATCATTTATATCTTTCAGTCGCTTTCTGCTGCCGACTACAAGACTATGTGTCTTAGCAACATTCAGGGACAATTTATTACCTTGAAGCCAAGATTTAAGGTTATTCAGGTCATCATTGACGCAGTCGTTAATATGCGTAACCGAGTCCGACGCAAACATAAGGCTTGTGTCATCAGCATACATGTTAACGTCACAATGTTTCATCTGTAGGTGGAGGTCATTGATATATATGGTAAATAACAGAGGCCCTAGACAGGACCCCTGTGGTACTCCACAGGTTATAGATTCTATATTCGAAATCTTCCCATTTACCTTACAACATTGCTTTCTATTAGTTAAATAAGAGCAGAACCATTTCATTTCTTTATCATGAATACCGTAAAGCTCAAGTTTTTGCAATAATATTTCATGATTTACCGTGTCAAAAGCCTTTTTGAGGTCCACAAAGGTAACTGCAGTGTACTTACCCCCCTCTAAATTCAAGTACCAATCATTAGTGCACTTAAGCAAACACGACAGAACAGAATGCAACTGTCTGTAGGCTGATTGTTTACCGAAAATGAGTTTATTCGAATCTAGGTAGTGGTACAGCTGGTCATAAATTAGTTTCTCAAAAAGGCGAGAGACAACCGGTAGAACAGAAATTGGGCGATAGTTAGAGCTTTCATCGGACGGACCATCCTTAAATACTGGTGCAACCCTTGCTATCTTCCAACAGTCAGGGAACAGGCCCAAAGACAGGGACAAGTTAAAGAGCTGACTTAGGGGCTGAGCTAAAATTGGCATTCCTACCTTGAGGAAAAAGCTGGATATTCGATCTAGGCCAGACCCCTGTGAAGTCTTAAATTTATTCATTGCTTTCAGTAACTCTAGGTGCAGAATTGGCGAGAATGTGAAACGAGCAGCCGTTGGGTTTATGTCATGGTCGCCTTTCAAGAGAGTATTTTCCTCATCAGGAATTTTTCTACTCAACTTGTCCCCAACTGAACAGAAGTACTCATTCATAGAATTGGCTATGCTTTCCGAATCCTTAATTACTGTGTCTCCCACCTTTAGGGATTGGATTTGAGTTGACTTTGATCGCTTGTTGACGAGTTTGTTGATTGTTGACCATGTTTGTTTAAGGTCACCTTCACACTCATTTAGTTGATTTGTGAAGTATTCTCTCTTTAATCGAGAATTCATATTGTTAGCCTGATTTCTAACTTGTCTATACGCATTCATTAATATTTCAGATTTTGCCTTGACCGCTGCATTCTTAATTCTGTCCCTAGTTCGAAACAGAGCCTTCAGATCAGGAGATAGCCAAGGGCTGTACTTTTCTGACACTCGCTTCTCTATTGAGGGAGCGTGCTTTTCAATTACTAAAGATAACGTCCTCATAAATTTATCTACTATCACATTGATATCGTCCGAACAAACTAAAATAGCAGACCAGTTAACATCATCAAGATCAGCTAAGAAAGCTTCTTTATTGAAGTTTTTCAGCTGTCTTGTATGGATATGCTTATGATTATGTTTGATTCCACCTTGATACTTCCTTACAGAGTAAACAACATAATGATCACTAATGGCGGCCTTGACAACACCAGACTCCACAATATTGTTTATATCACTGACAGCAATATGATCTATGATCGTGGAGGTATTTTCAGTCTCCCGAGTGGGTTCAGTTATCAACTGTTTTAGTCCGAACGATTGATATAAGTCCTTGAGACGTTTAATGTGCCCTGGAACAGGGGATTTTGATTGATTTGTGCCTGCAGTCTCTGTGCTGAAATCACAATTGGTATCCCCTAAAAGAATTATCTCCTTTCCCTCTGCTTCAAAGAAGCGTAGGACTTTTTCAAGCTTATCGAAAGTTTCGAATGGCTCGTTGGGAGGCCTATACCATGAGAGTATTATGAATGGACTAGCTCGTGGTGGAGTGATCTGTGCACTTAGGATTTCCAGATTTGACTTGGGAATATCTTCTCTAATATCGCATTTAAAAGTATCTCGACAAAAAAATGCAATCCCTCCGCCATGGCGATTTCTGTCAAGTCGCCGAAATATGTACCCTTCAATTTTGAAAAGGTTGTCTGATAAAGTATCATCAATTTTGGTTTCATTTAGGGAGAGAAAATGTATGCCATTATCCTTCAACAAGAGCTCGATCTCATCTAAATGCGGGAGGAGACTATTCACGTTCATAGAAGCAATAACCATGCCTTTTTTGGACCCTAGTTTGACCAAACCGCCATTTAGAGTTTGTTCATTTAATTGACTTACATTACTAAGAACGCTCTCTAAAGGGGTGGAAGTCTCTTGCTTTTCATTGTCATAGAGTCAAATATCATCTATGAAATTTTTGAGATTATTTGCTAAGAAAGATGTACCTTTGCGGTTTAAATGCAGTCTCTTCATTCCCAAGCAAGATTCATCAATGCTCTTATTGTCAATAACGTAGGTATTATTCCTGGAGGCAACATCTCTCAGAATTTTGTTGCACGATTCCACTTTCCTGCCAAGACCACTTCGATCTTTTCTTATTGTACACAGAGAAATAGCAATTTCTGTGCTTGGCGATTCCTCTTTTATGGTGTCGATAGCTTTTTGCACATTTTCCTTGGTGTCTTTTCCGGAGGTCGTATCATTTGTGCCAAAATGAATGACAATTAGATCAGGCTTTTTCCTTGCAACTGGTTTCACATGATCAAGTAAATCTTCTGTGGAATCTCCAGGACATTTCCGTAGCCTGACATTATGCTTCTTGGAGAGACCTTTTTCCTCAATGCCGTTAATTATAGAATCTCCCAGAACGAAAACTCTCTTTCTTTGGCCTTCTCCAGTACTGCCGCCATCACAGGTACTATTCAACGAACTGACATACAAATGTTGTCTCCCGGAGGGAGACAAAGGTTGTCTCCCGGAGGGAGACAAAGGTTGTCTCCCTGAGGGAGACAAATGTTGTCTTCCGGAGGGAGACAAAGGTTGTCTCCCGGATTGAGACAAATGTTGTCTCCCGGAGGGAGACAAAGGTTGTCTCCCTGAGGGAGACAAATGTTGTCTCCCGGAGGGAGACAAAGGTTGTCTCCCGGAAGGAGACAAATGTTGTCTCCCGGGGGGAGACAAATGTTGTCTATCGGAGGGAGACAAAGGTTGTCTCCCGGATGGAGACAAATGTTGTCTCCCGGAGGGAGACAAAGGTTGTCTCCCGGAGGGAGACAAAGGTTGTCTCCCGGAGGGAGACAAAGGTTGCCTGCCGGAGGGAGACAAAGGTTGTCTCCCGGATGGAGACAAATGTGGTCTCCCGGAGGGAGACAAATGTTGTCTCCCGGAGGGAGACAAAGGTTGTCTCCCGGAGGGAGACAAAGGTTGTCTCCCAGAGGGAGACAAATGTTGTCTCCCGAAGGGATACAAATGTTGTCTCCCGGAGGGAGACAAAGGTTGTCTCCCGGAGGGAGACAAAGGTTGTCTCCCTGAGGGAGACAAAGGTTGTCTCCCGGAGGGAGACAAATGTTGTCTCCCGGAAGGAGACAAATGTTGTCTCCCGGGGGGAGACAAATGTTGTCTATCGGAGGGAGACAAAGGTTGTCTCCCGGATGGAGACAAATGTTGTCTCCCGGAGGGAGACAAAGGTTGTCTCCCGGAGGGAGACAAAGGTTGTCTCCCGGAGGGAGACAAAGGTTGCCTGCCGGAGGGAGACAAAGGTTGTCTCCCGGATGGAGACAAATGTGGTCTCCCGGAGGGAGACAAATGTTGTCTCCCGGAGGGAGACAAAGGTTGTCTCCCGGAGGGAGACAAAGGTTGTCTCCCAGAGGGAGACAAATGTTGTCTCCCGAAGGGATACAAATGTTGTCTCCCGGAGGGAGACAAAGGTTGTCTCCCGGAGGGAGACAAAGGTTGTCTCCCTGAGGGAGACAAAGGTTGTCTCCCGGAGGGAGACAAATGTTGTCTCCCGGAGGGAGACAAAGGTTGTCTCCCGGAGGGAGACAAAGGTTGTCTCCCAGAGGGAGACAAATGTTGTCTCCCGAAGGGATGCAAATGTTGTCTCCCGGAGGGAGACACAGGTTGTCTCCCGGAGGGAGACAAAGGTTGTCTCCCTGAGGGAGACAAATGTTGTCTCCCGGAGGGAGACAAAGGTTGTCTCCCGGAGGGAGACAAAGGTTGTCTCCCTGAGGGAGACAAATGTTGTCTCCCGGAGGGAGACAAAGGTTGTCTCCCGGAGGGAGACAAAGGTTGTCTCCCGGAGGGAGACAAATGTTGTCTCCCGGAGGGAGACAGTTTGTCTCCCGGAGGGAGACAAAGGTTGTCTCCCCAGAGGGAGACAAATGTTGTCTCCCGGAGGGAGACAAATGTTGTCTCTCGGAGGGAGGCAAAGGTTGTCTCCCGGATGGGGACAAATGTTGTCTCCCGGAGGGAGACAAATGTTGTCTCCCGGAGGGAGACAAAGGTTGTCTCCCGGGGGGAGACAAAGGTTGTCTCCCGGAGGGAGAAAAAGGTTGTCTCCCAGAGGGAGACAAACGTTGTCTCCCGGTGGGAGACAAATGTTGTCTCCCGGAGGGAGACAAAGGTTGTCTCCCGGAGGGAGACAAAGGTTGTCTCCCGGATGGAGACAAATGTTGTCTCCCGGAGGGAGACAAATGTTGTCTCCTGGAGGGAGACAAAGGTTGTCTCCCGGAGGGAGACAAAGGTTGTCTCCCGGAGGGAGACAAAGGTTGTCTCCCAGAGGGAGACAAATGTTGTCTCCCGAAGGGAGACAAATGTTGTCTCCCGGAGGGACTCAAATGTTGTCTCCCGGAGGGAGACAAAGGTTGTCTCCCGGAGGGAGACAAATGTTGTCTCCCGGGGGGAGACAAAGGTTGTCTCCCAGAAGGAGACAAAGGTTGTCTCCCGGAGGGAGACAAAGGTTGTCTCCCGGAGGGAGACAAAGGTTGTCTCCCGGAGGGAGACAAAGGTTGTCTCCCGGAGGGAGACAAAGGTTGTCTCCCAGAGGGAGACAAATGTTGTCTCCCTGAGGGAGACAAAGGTTGTCTCCCGGAGGGAGACAAAGGTTGTCTCCCGGAGGGAGACAGAGGTTGTCTCCCGGATGGAGACAAATGTTGTTTCCCGGAGGGAGACAAATGTTGTCTCCCGGAGGGAGACAAAGGTTGTCTCCCGGAGGGAGACAAAGGTTGTCTCCCAGAGGGAGACAAATGTTGTCTCCCTGAGGGAGACAAAGGTTGTCTCCCGAAGGGAGACAAATGTTGTCTCCCGGAGGGAGACAAAGGTTGTCTCCTGGAGGGAGACAAAGGTTGTCTCCCGGAGGGAGACAAAGGTTGTCTCCCGCCGGGAGACAAAGGTTGTCTCCCTGAGGGAGACAAATGTTGTCTCCCGGAGGGAGACAAAGGTTGTCTCCCGGAGGGAGACAAAGGTTGTCTCCCGATGGGACTCAAATGTTGTCTCCCGGAGGGAGACAAAGGTTGTCTCCCGGAGGGAGACAAATGTTGTCTCCCGGGGGGAGACAAAGGTTGTCTCCCAGAAGGAGACAAAGGTTGTCTCCCGGAGGGAGACAAAGGTTGTCTCCCGGAGGGAGACAAAGGTTGTCTCCCGGAGGGACTCAAATGTTGTCTCCCGGAGGGAGACAAAGGTTGTCTCCCGGAGGGAGACAAATGTTGTCTCCCGGGGGGAGACAAAGGTTGTCTCCCAGAAGGAGACAAAGGTTGTCTCACGGAGGGAGACAAAGGTTGTCTCCCGGATGGAGACAAATGTTGTCTCCCGGAGGGAGACAAAGGTTGTCTCCCGGAGGGAGACAAAGGTTGTCTCCCGGAGGGAGACAGAGGTTGTCTCCCGGAGGGAGACAGAGGTTGTCTCCCGGATGGAGACAAATGTTGTCTCCCGGTGGGAGACAAATGTTGTCTCCCGGAGGGAGACAAAGGTTGTCTTCCGGGGGGAGACAAAGGTTGTCTCCCGGAGGGAGACAAATGTTGTCTCCCGGAGGGAGACAAAGGTTGTCTCCCGGAGGGAGACAGAGGTTGTCTCCCGGATGGAGACAAATGTTGTCTCCCGGAGGGAGACAAAGGTTGTCTCCCGGAGGGAGACAAATGTTGTCTCCCGGAGGGAGACAAAGGTTGTCTCCCGGAGGGAGACAGAGGTTGTCCCCCGGATGGAGACAAATGTTGTCTCCCGGAGGGAGACAAAGGTTGTCTCCCGGAGGGAGACAAAGGTTGTTTCCCGGAGGGAGACAGAGGTTGTCTCCCGGATGGAGACAAATGTTGTCTCCCGGAAGGAGACAAATGTTGTCTCCCGGGGGGAGACAAATGTTGTCTATCGGAGGGAGACAAAGGTTGTCTCCCGGATGGAGACAAATGTTGTCTCCCGGAGGGAGACAAAGGTTGTCTCCCGGAGGGAGACAAAGGTTGTCTCCCGGAGGGAGACAAAGGTTGTCTCCCGGAGGGAGACAAAGGTTGTCTCCCGGAGGGAGACAAAGGTTGCCTGCCGGAGGGAGACAAAGGTTGTCTCCCGGATGGAGACAAATGTGGTCTCCCGGAGGGAGACAAATGTTGTCTCCCGGAGGGAGACAAAGGTTGTCTCCCGGAGGGAGACAAATGTTGTCTCCCGGAGGGAGACAAAGGTTGTCTCCCGGAGGGAGACAAAGGTTGTCTCCCAGAGGGAGACAAATGTTGTCTCCCGGAGGGAGACAAAGGTTGTCTCCCGGAGGGAGACAGAGGTTGTCTCCCGGATGGAGACAAATGTTGTCTCCCGGAGGGAGACAAAGGTTGTCTCCCGGAGGGAGACAAAGGTTGTTTCCCGGAGGGAGACAGAGGTTGTCTCCCGGATGGAGACAAATGTTGTCTCCCGGAGGGAAACAAATGTTGTCTCCCGGAGGGAGACAAAGGTAGTCTCCCGGAGGGAGACAAAGGTTGTCTCCCAGAGGGAGACAAATGTTGTCTCCCTGAGGGAGACAAAGGTTGTCTCCCGAAGGGAGGCAAATGTTGTCTCCCGGAGGGAGACAAAGGTTGTCTCCCGGAGGGAGACAAAGGTTGTCTCCCGGAGGGAGACAGAGGTTGTCTCCCGGATGGAGACAAATGTTGTCTCCCGGAGGGAAACAAAGGTTGTCTCCCGGATTGAGACAAATGTTGTCTCCCGGAGGGAGACAAAGGTTGTCTCCCTGAGGGAGACAAATGTTGTCTCCCGGAGGGAGACAAAGGTTGTCTCCCGGAAGGAGACAAATGTTGTCTCCCGGGGGGAGACAAATGTTGTCTATCGGAGGGAGACAAAGGTTGTCTCCCGGATGGAGACAAATGTTGTCTCCCGGAGGGAGACAAAGGTTGTCTCCCGCAGGGAGACAAAGGTTGTCTCCCGGAGGGAGACAAAGGTTGTCTCCCGGAGGGAGACAAAGGTTGCCTGCCGGAGGGAGACAAAGGTTGTCTCCCGGATGGAGACAAATGTGGTCTCCCGGAGGGAGACAAATGTTGTCTCCTGGAGGGAGACAAAGGTTGTCTCCCGGAGGGAGACAAAGGTTGTCTCCCAGAGGGAGACAAATGTTGTCTCCCGAAGGGATACAAATGTTGTCTCCCGGAGGGAGACAAAGGTTGTCTCCCAGAGGGAGACAAAGGTTGTCTCCCTGAGGGAGACAAATGTTGTCTCCCGGAGGGAGACAAAGGTTGTCTCCCGGAGGGAGACAAATGTTGTCTCCCGGAGGGAGACAAAGGTTGTCTCCCGGAGGGAGACAAAGGTTGTCTCCCAGAGGGAGACAAATGTTGTCTCCCGAAGGGATGCAAATGTTGTCTCCCGGAGGGAGACAAAGGTTGTCTCCCTGAGGGAGACAAATGTTGTGTCCCGGAGGGAGACAAAGGTTGTCTCCCGGAGGGAGACAAAGGTTGTCTCCCTCAGGGAGACAAATGTTGTCTCCCGGAGGGAGACAAAGGTTGTCTCCCGGAGGGAGACAAAGGTTGTCTCCCGGAGGGAGACAAATGTTGTCTCCCGGAGGGAGACAGTTTGTCTCCCGGAGGGAGACAAAGGTTGTCTCCCATGAGGGAGACAAATGTTGTCTCCCGGAGGGAGACAAATGTTGTCTTTCGGAGGGAGACAAAGGTTGTCTCCCAGAGGGAGACAAATGTTGTCTCCCGAAGGGATGCAAATGTTGTCTCCCGGAGGGAGACAAAGGTTGTCTCCCTGAGGGAGACAAATGTTGTGTCCCGGAGGGAGACAAAGGTAGTCTCCCGGAGGGAGACAAAGGTTGTCTCCCTGAGGGAGACAAATGTTGTCTCCCGGAGGGAGACAAAGGTTGTCTCCCGGAGGGAGACAAAGGTTGTCTCCCGGAGGGAGACAAATGTTGTCTCCCGGAGGGAGACAGTTTGTCTCCCGGAGGGAGACAAAGGTTGTCTCCCCAGAGGGAGACAAATGTTGTCTCCCGGAGGGAGACAAATGTTGTCTCTCGGAGGGAGACAAAGGTTGTCTCCCGGATGGGGACAAATGTTGTCTCCCGGAGGGAGACAAATGTTGTCTCCCGGAGGGAGACAAAGGTTGTCTCCCGGGGGGAGACAAAGGTTGTCTCCCGGAGGGAGAAAAAGGTTGTCTCCCAGAGGGAGACAAACGTTGTCTCCCGGTGGGAGACAAATGTTGTCTCCCGGAGGGAGACAAAGGTTGTCTCCCGGAGGGAGACAAATGTTGTCTCCCGGAGGGAGACAAAGGTTGTCTCACGGAGGGAGACAAAGGTTGTCTCCCGGAGGGAGACAAAGGTTGTCTCCCGGATGGAGACAATTGTTGTCTCCCGGAGGGAGACAAATGTTGTCTCCTGGAGGGAGACAAAGGTTGTCTCCCGGAGGGAGACAAAGGTTTTCTCCCGGAGGGAGACAAAGGTTGTCTCCCGGAGGGAGACAAAGGTTGTCTCCCAGAGGGAGACAAATGTTGTCTCCCGAAGTGAGACAAATGTTGTGTCCCGGAGGGAGACAAAGGTTGTCTCCCGGAGGGAGACAAAGGTTGTCTCCCGGAGGGAGACAAAGGTTGTCTCCCTGAGGGAGACAAATGTTGTCTCCCGGAGGGAGACAAAGGTTGTCTCCCGGAGGGAGACAAAGGTTTTCTCCCTCAGGGAGACAAATGTTGTCTCCCGGAGGGAGACAATGGTTGTCTCCCGGAGGGAGACAAAGGTTGTCTCCCGGAGGGAGACAAAGGTTGTCTCCCGGAGGGAGACAAATGTTGTCTCCCGGAGGGAGACAAAGGTTGTCTCCCGGAGGGAGACAAAGGTTGTCTCCCGGAGGGAGACAAAGGTTGTCTCCCAGAGGGAGACAAATGTTGTCTCCCGGGGGGAGACAAAGGTCGTCTCCCGGGGGGAGACAAAGGTTTTCTCCCGGAGGGAGACAAATGTTGTCTCTCGGAGGGAGACAAAGGTTGTCTCCCGGGGGAGACAAAGGTTGTCTCCCGGAGGGAGACAAATGTTGTCTCCCAAAGGGGAGACAAAGGTTGTCTCCCGGAGGGAGGCAAATGTTGTCTCCCGGAGGGAGACAAAGGTTGTCTCCCGGAGGGAGACAAATGTTGTCTCCAAGAGGGAGATAAATGTTGTCTCCCGGAGGGAGACAAAGGTTGTCTCCCCCTGGGAGACAAAGGTTGTCTCCCTCAGGGAGACAAATGTTGTCTCCCGGAGGGAGACAAGGGTTGTCTCCCGGAGGGAGACAAATGTTGTCTCCAAGAGGGAGATAAATGTTTTGTCCCGGAGGGAGACAAAGGTTGTCTCCCGGAGGGAGACAAAGGTTGACTCCCAGAGGGAGACAAATGTTGTCTCGCGGGGGGAGACAAAGGTTGTCTCCCGGGGGGAGACAAAGGTTGTCTCCGGGAGGGAGACAAATGTTGTCTCCCGGGGGGAGAAAAATGTTGTCTCCCGGGGGGAGACAAAGGTTGTCTCCCGGATGGAGACAAATGTTGTCTCCCGGAGGGAGAAAAATGTTGTCTCCCGGAGGGAGACAGTTTGTCTCCCGGAGGGAGACAAAGGTTGTCTCCCAGAGGGAGACAAATGTTGTCTCCCGAAGGGAGACAAATGTTGTCTCCTGGAGGGAGACAAATGTTGTCTCCCGGAGGGAGACAAAGGTTGTCTTCCGGGGGGAGACAAAGGTTGTCTCCCGGAGGGAGACAGAGGTTGTCTCCCGGATGGAGACAAATGTTGTCTCCCGGAGGGAGACAAATGTTGTCTCCCGGAGGGAGACAAAGGTTGTCTCCCTGAGGGAGACAAAGGTTGTCTCCCAGAGGGAGACAAATGTTGTCTCCCTGAGGGAGACAAAGGTTGTCTCCCGAAGGGAGGCAAATGTTGTCTCCCGGAGGGAGACAAAGGTTGTCTCCCGGAGGGAGACAAAGGTTGTCTCCCGGAGGGAGACAGAGGTTGTCTCCCGGATGGAGACAAATGTTGTCTCCCGGAGGGAAACAAATGTTGTCTCCCGGAGGGAGACAAAGGTTGTCTCCCGGAGGGAGACAAAGGTTGTCTCCCAGAGGGAGACAAATGTTGTCTCCCTGAGGGAGACAAAGGTTGTCTCCCGGAGGGAGACAAAGGTTGTCTCCCGGAGGGAGACAGAGGTTGTCTCCCGGATGGAGACAAATGTTGTTTCCCGGAGGGAGACAAATGTTTTCTCCCGGAGGGAGACAAAGGTTGTCTCCCGGAGGGAGACAAAGGTTGTCTCCCAGAGGGAGACAAATGTTGTCTCCCTGAGGGAGACAAAGGTTGTCTCCCGAAGGGAGACAAATTTTGTCTCCCGGAGGGAGACAAAGGTTGTCTCCTGGAGGGAGACAAAGGTTGTCTCCCGGAGGGAGACAAAGGTTGTCTCCCGCCGGGAGACAAAGGTTGTCTCCCTGAGGGAGACAAATGTTGTCTCCCGGGGGGAGACAAAGGTTGTCTCCCAGAAGGAGACAAAGGTTGTCTCACGGAGGGAGACAAAGGTTGTCTCCCGGATGGAGACAAATGTTGTCTCCCGGAGGGAGACAAAGGTTGTCTCCCGGGGGAGACAAAGGTTGTCTCCCAAAGGGGAGACAAAGGTTGTCTCCCGGAGGGAGGCAAATGTTGTCTCCCGGAGGGAGACAAAGGTTGTCTCCCGGAGGGAGACAAATGTTGTCTCCAAGAGGGAGATAAATGTTGTCTCCCGGAGGGAGACAAAGGTTGTCTCCCCCTGGGAGACAAAGGTTGTCTCCCTCAGGGAGACAAATGTTGTCTCCCGGAGGGAGACAAGGGTTGTCTCCCGGAGGGAGACAAATGTTGTCTCCAAGAGGGAGATAAATGTTTTGTCCCGGAGGGAGACAAAGGTTGTCTCCCGGAGGGAGACAAAGGTTGACTCCCAGAGGGAGACAAATGTTGTCTCGCGGGGGGAGACAAAGGTTGTCTCCCGGGGGGAGACAAAGGTTGTCTCCGGGAGGGAGACAAATGTTGTCTCCCGGGGGGAGAAAAATGTTGTCTCCCGGGGGGAGACAAAGGTTGTCTCCCGGATGGAGACAAATGTTGTCTCCCGGAGGGAGAAAAATGTTGTCTCCCGGAGGGAGACAGTTTGTCTCCCGGAGGGAGACAAAGGTTGTCTCCCAGAGGGAGACAAATGTTGTCTCCCGAAGGGAGACAAATGTTGTCTCCTGGAGGGAGACAAATGTTGTCTCCCGGAGGGAGACAAAGGTTGTCTTCCGGGGGGAGACAAAGGTTGTCTCCCGGAGGGAGACAGAGGTTGTCTCCCGGATGGAGACAAATGTTGTCTCCCGGAGGGAGACAAATGTTGTCTCCCGGAGGGAGACAAAGGTTGTCTCCCTGAGGGAGACAAAGGTTGTCTCCCAGAGGGAGACAAATGTTGTCTCCCTGAGGGAGACAAAGGTTGTCTCCCGAAGGGAGGCAAATGTTGTCTCCCGGAGGGAGACAAAGGTTGTCTCCCGGAGGGAGACAAAGGTTGTCTCCCGGAGGGAGACAGAGGTTGTCTCCCGGATGGAGACAAATGTTGTCTCCCGGAGGGAAACAAATGTTGTCTCCCGGAGGGAGACAAAGGTTGTCTCCCGGAGGGAGACAAAGGTTGTCTCCCAGAGGGAGACAAATGTTGTCTCCCTGAGGGAGACAAAGGTTGTCTCCCGGAGGGAGACAAAGGTTGTCTCCCGGAGGGAGACAGAGGTTGTCTCCCGGATGGAGACAAATGTTGTTTCCCGGAGGGAGACAAATGTTGTCTCCCGGAGGGAGACAAAGGTTGTCTCCCGGAGGGAGACAAAGGTTGTCTCCCAGAGGGAGACAAATGTTGTCTCCCTGAGGGAGACAAAGGTTGTCTCCCGAAGGGAGACAAATTTTGTCTCCCGGAGGGAGACAAAGGTTGTCTCCTGGAGGGAGACAAAGGTTGTCTCCCGGAGGGAGACAAAGGTTGTCTCCCGCCGGGAGACAAAGGTTGTCTCCCTGAGGGAGACAAATGTTGTCTCCCGGGGGGAGACAAAGGTTGTCTCCCAGAAGGAGACAATGGTTGTCTCACGGAGGGAGACAAAGGTTGTCTCCCGGATGGAGACAAATGTTGTCTCCCGAAGGGAGACAAAGGTTGTCTCCCGGAGGGAGACAAAGGTTGTCTCCCGGAGGGAGACAAAGGTTGTCTCCCGGAGGGAGACAAAGGTTGTCTTCCAGAGGGAGACAAATGTTGTCTCCCGAAGGGAGACAAATGTTGTCTCCCGGAGGGAGACAAAGGTTGTCTCCCGGAGGGAGACAAAGGTTGTCTCCCTGAGGGAGACAAATGTTGTCTCCCGGAGGGAGACAAAGGTTGTCTCCCGGAGGGAGACAAAGGTTGTCTCCCTGAGGGAGACAAATGTTGTCTCCCGGAGCGAGACAAAGGTTGTCTCCTGGAGGGAGACAAAGGTTGTCTCCCGGAGGGAGACAAAGGTTGTCTCCCGGAGGGAGACAAAAGTGTCCCCCGGAGGGAGACAAAGGTTGTCTCCCGGAGGGAGACAAAGGTTGTCTCCCGGAGGGAGACAAAGGTTGTCTCCCGGAGGGAGACAAAGGTTGTCTCCCAGAGGGAGACAAATGTTGTCTCCCAGGGGGAGACAAAGGTCGTCTCCCGGGGGGAGACAAAGGTTGTCTCCCGGAGGGAGACAAATGTTGTCTCCTGGGGGGAGACAAAGGTTGTCTCCCGGAGGGAGACAAATGTTGTCTCCCGGAGGGAGAAAATGGTTGTCTTCCGGAGGGAGACAAATGTTGTCTCCAAGAGGGAGATAAATGTTGTCTCCCGGAGGGAGACAAAGGTTGTCTCCCGGAGGGAGTCAAAGGTTGTCTCCCGAAGGGAGACAAATGTTGTCTCTCGGAGGGAGACAGTTTGTCTCCCGGAGGGAGACAAAGGTTGTCTCCCAGAGGGAGACAAATGTTGTCTCCCGGAGGGAGACAAAGGTTGTCTCCCGGAGGGAGTCAAAGGTTGTCTCCCGAAGGGAGACAAATGTTGTCTCTCGGAGGGAGACAGTTTGTCTCCCGGAGGGAGACAAAGGTTGTCTCCCAGAGGGAGACAAATTTTGTCTCCCAAAGGGAGACAAATGTTGTCTCCCGGAGGGAGACAAAGGTTGTCTCCCGGAGGGAGACAAAGGTTGTCTCCCGGAGGGAGACAAAGGTTGTCTCCCTAAGGGAGACAAATGTTGTCTCCCGGAGGGAGACAAAGGTTGTCTCCCGGAGGGAGACAAATGTTGTCCCCCGGAGGGAGACAAAGGTTGTCTCCCTGAGGGAGACAAATGTTGTCTCCCGGAGGGAGACAAAGGTTGTCTCCCGGATTGAGACAAATGTTGTCTCCCGGAGGGAGACAAAGGTTGTCTCCCTGAGGGAGACAAATGTTGTCTCCCGGAGGGAGACAAAGGTTGTCTCCCGGAAGGAGACAAATGTTGTCTCCCGGGGGGAGACAAATGTTGTCTATCGGAGATATACAAAGGTTGTCTCCCGGATGGAGACAAATGTTGTCTCCCGGAGGGAGACAAAGGTTGTCTCCCGGAGGGAGACAAAGGTTGTCTCCCGGAGGGAGACAAAGGTTGTCTCCCGGAGGGAGACAAAGGTTGCCTGCCGGAGGGAGACAAAGGTTGTCTCCCGGATGGAGACAAATGTGGTCTCCCGGAGGGAGACAAATGTTGTCTCCCGGAGGGAGACAAAGGTTGTCTCCCGGAGGGAGACAAAGGTTGTCTCCCAGAGGGAGACAAATGTTGTCTCCCGAAGGGATACAAATGTTGTCTCCCGGAGGGAGACAAAGGTTGTCTCCCGGAGGGAGACAAAGGTTGTCTCCCTGAGGGAGACAAAGGTTGTCTCCCGGAGGGAGACAAATGTTGTCTCCCGGAGGGAGACAAAGGTTGTCTCCCGGAGGGAGACAAAGGTTGTCTCCCAGAGGGAGACAAATGTTGTCTCCCGAAGGGATGCAAATGTTGTCTCCCGGAGGGAGACACAGGTTGTCTCCCGGAGGGAGACAAAGGTTGTCTCCCTGAGGGAGACAAATGTTGTCTCCCGGAGGGAGACAAAGGTTGTCTCCCGGAGGGAGACAAAGGTTGTCTCCCTGAGGGAGACAAATGTTGTTTCCCGGAGGGAGACAAAGGTTGTCTCCCGGAGGGAGACAAAGGTTGCCTGCCGGAGGGAGACAAAGGTTGTCTCCCTGATGGAGACAAATGTGGTCTCCCGGAGGGAGACAAATGTTGTCTCCCGGAGGGAGACAAAGGTTGTCTCCCGGAGGGAGACAAAGGTTGTCTCCCAGAGGGAGACAAATGTTGTCTCCCGAAGGGATACAAATGTTGTCTCCCGGAGGGAGACAAAGGTTGTCTCCCGGAGGGAGACAAAGGTTGTCTCCCTGAGGGAGACAAATGTTGTCTCCCTGAGGGAGACAAATGTTGTCTCCCGGAGGGAGACAAAGGTTGTCTCCCGGAAGGAGACAAATGTTGTCTCCCGGGGGGAGACAAATGTTGTCTATCGGAGGGAGACAAAGGTTGTCTCCCGGATGGAGACAAATGTTGTCTCCCGGAGGGAGACAAAGGTTGTCTCCCGGAGGGAGACAAAGGTTGTCTCCCGGAGGGAGACAAAGGTTGCCTGCTGGAGGGAGACAAAGGTTGTCTCCCGGATGGAGACAAATGTGGTCTCCCGGAGGGATACAAATGTTGTCTCCCGGAGGGAGACAAAGGTTGTCTCCCGGAGGGAGACAAAGGTTGTCTCCCTGAGGGAGACAAATGTTGTCTCCCGGAGGGAGACAAAGGTTGTCTCCCGGATTGACACAAATGTTGTCTCCCGGAGGGAGACAAAGGTTGTCTCCAAGAGGGAGATAAATGTTGTCTCCCGGAGGGAGACAAAGGTTGTCTCCCGGAGGGAGTCAAAGGTTGTCTCCCGAAGGGAGACAAATGTTGTCTCTGGGAGGGAGACAGTTTGTCTCCCGGAGGGAGACAAAGGTTGTCTCCCAGAGGGAGACAAATGTTGTCTCCCGAAGGGAGACAAATGTTGTCTCCCGGAGGGAGACAAAGGTTGTCTCCCGGAGGGAGACAAAGGTTGTCTCCCGGAGGGAGACAAAGGTTGTCTCCCTGAGGGAGACAAATGTTGTCTCCTGGAGGGAGACAAAGGTTGTCTCCCGGAGGGAGACAAATGTTGTCCCCCGGAGGGAGACAAAGGTTGTCTCCCTGAGGGAGACAAATGTTGTCTCCCGGAGGGAGACAAAGGTTGTCTCCCGGATTGAGACAAATGTTGTCTCCCGGAGGGAGACAAAGGTTGTCTCCCTGAGGGAGACAAATGTTGTCTCCCGGAGGGAGACAAAGGTTGTCTCCCGGAAGGAGACAAATGTTGTCTCCCGGGGGGAGACAAATGTTGTCTATCGGAGGGAGACAAAGGTTGTCTCCCGGATGGAGACAAATGTTGTCTCCCGGAGGGAGACAAAGGTTGTCTCCCGGAGGGAGACAAAGGTTGTCTCCCGGAGGGAGACAAAGGTTGTCTCCCGGAGGGAGACAAAGGTTGCCTGCCGGAGGGAGACAAAGGTTGTCTCCCGGATGGAGACAAATGTGGTCTCCCGGAGGGAGACAAATGTTGTCTCCCGGAGGGAGACAAAGGTTGTCTCCCGGAGGGAGACAAAGGTTGTCTCCCAGAGGGAGACAAATGTTGTCTCCCGAAGGGATACAAATGTTGTCTCCCGGAGGGAGACAAAGGTTGTCTCCCGGAGGGAGACAAAGCTTGTCTCCCTGAGGGAGACAAAGGTTGTCTCCCGGAGGGAGACAAATGTTGTCTCCCGGAGGGAGACAAAGGTTGTCTCCCGGAGGGAGACAAAGGTTGTCTCCCAGAGGGAGACAAATGTTGTCTCCCGAAGGGATGCAAATGTTGTCTCCCGGAGGGAGACACAGGTTGTCTCCCGGAGGGAGACAAAGGTTGTCTCCCTGAGGGAGACAAATGTTGTCTCCCGGAGGGAGACAAATGTTGTCTCCCGGAGGGAGACAAAGGTTGTCTCCCGGAGGGAGACAAAGGTTGCCTGCCGGAGGGAGACAAAGGTTGTCTCCCGGATGGAGACAAATGTGGTCTCCCGGAGGGAGACAAATGTTGTCTCCCGGAGGGAGACAAAGGTTGTCTCCCGGAGGGAGACAAAGGTTGTCTCCCAGAGGGAGACAAATGTTGTCTCCCGAAGGGATACAAATGTTGTCTCCCGGAGGGAGACAAAGGTTGTCTCCCGGAGGGAGACAAAGGTTGTCTCCCTGAGGGAGACAAATGTTGTCTCCCTGAGGGAGACAAATGTTGTCTCCCGGAGGGAGACAAAGGTTGTCTCCCGGAAGGAGACAAATGTTGTCTCCCGGGGGGAGACAAATGTTGTCTATCGGAGGGAGACAAAGGTTGTCTCCCGGATGGAGACAAATGTTGTCTCCCGGAGGGAGACAAAGGTTGTCTCCCGGAGGGAGACAAAGGTTGTCTCCCGGAGGGAGACAAAGGTTGCCTGCTGGAGGGAGACAAAGGTTGTCTCCCGGATGGAGACAAATGTGGTCTCCCGGAGGGATTTGATTTGATTTTAAATGATTGATTTGATTTTAAATTGTTTAGGCACGGTGGCCACGTCAGTCAAAGGACTGATTTACAGTGGGCCGTGCAAATAAATACAAAGCTAACAAAAGCATACATAACTAAAAAAACCCTATTTACAAAATTTTCTTATGATCAAATTAAAATGATGCTAACTATAGCATGAAAGAGAGAATCAGCATTCGGTGTTGGCATTGTTGATACGTTTTTTGAATATTTCATAAGATTTTGATGATTTTACTTCAACCGAAAGATCGTTCCATAATTTAGCACCCTTATATGAAAAGCATTTCTGGCCGAAAGCCGATTTGCGACGAGGAACGGCCAAATCTGTTTTAGTATTGCGAAGTTCTCTCTTGCATGCATCGGACAGCCTGAGAAACATTTCTGTAAGGTAAATGGGAGCTTGGTTGTTTACCGATTTGTACACCATCTTCAAGGTTTCTGATTCGATAAGTTCATTTATGGTGGGCCAACCAAGTTTTTTGATAATGGGTAAGGCAGAAGCATCGTAAGCACTGTTTGTGACGATTCTCGCCGCCCTATTTTGGAGTTTTTGCAGCCTATTGATAGCATTGATGCCGGCAACTCCCCATACCGGGCAGCTGTATCTGAAGTATGGTTCCACCAAACTTCTGTACATTTTTTGTACAGTAACAATGGGCAGATACTTTTTGGAAAAACGTAACATCCCTAAACCACGTGAAACTTTTTTCGTCACTGCTGAAATTTGTTCGTCCCAGCTCAAATGTTTATCAACGATTACCCCAAGGTATTTGATATTTTCTACTATGGAAACATTCGCCTCGCCTACTACGAAAGAGGGCTTTGCTACTCTTTCATCATTTATATCTTTCAGTCGCTTTCTGCTGCCGACTACAAGACTATGTGTCTTAGCAACATTCAGGGACAATTTATTACCTTGAAGCCAAGATTTAAGGTTATTCAGGTCATCATTGACGCAGTCGTTAATATGCGTAACCGAGTCCGACGCAAACATAAGGCTTGTGTCATCAGCATACATGTTAACGTCACAATGTTTCATCTGTAGGTGGAGGTCATTGATATATATGGTAAATAACAGAGGCCCTAGACAGGACCCCTGTGGTACTCCACAGGTTATAGATTCTATATTCGAAATCTTCCCATTTACCTTACAACATTGCTTTCTATTAGTTAAATAAGAGCAGAACCATTTCATTTCTTTATCATGAATACCGTAAAGCTCAAGTTTTTGCAATAATATTTCATGATTTACCGTGTCAAAAGCCTTTTTGAGGTCCACAAAGGTAACTGCAGTGTACTTACCCCCCTCTAAATTCAAGTACCAATCATTAGTGCACTTAAGCAAACACGACAGAACAGAATGCAACTGTCTGTAGGCTGATTGTTTACCGAAAATGAGTTTATTCGAATCTAGGTAGTGGTACAGCTGGTCATAAATTAGTTTCTCAAAAAGGCGAGAGACAACCGGTAGAACAGAAATTGGGCGATAGTTAGAGCTTTCATCGGACGGACCATCCTTAAATACTGGTGCAACCCTTGCTATCTTCCAACAGTCAGGGAACAGGCCCAAAGACAGGGACAAGTTAAAGAGCTGACTTAGGGGCTGAGCTAAAATTGGCATTCCTACCTTGAGGAAAAAGCTGGATATTCGATCTAGGCCAGACCCCTGTGAAGTCTTAAATTTATTCATTGCTTTCAGTAACTCTAGGTGCAGAATTGGCGAGAATGTGAAACGAGCAGCCGTTGGGTTTATGTCATGGTCGCCTTTCAAGAGAGTATTTTCCTCATCAGGAATTTTTCTACTCAACTTGTCCCCAACTGAACAGAAGTACTCATTCATAGAATTGGCTATGCTTTCCGAATCCTTAATTACTGTGTCTCCCACCTTTAGGGATTGGATTTGAGTTGACTTTGATCGCTTGTTGACGAGTTTGTTGATTGTTGACCATGTTTGTTTAAGGTCACCTTCACACTCATTTAGTTGATTTGTGAAGTATTCTCTCTTTAATCGAGAATTCATATTGTTAGCCTGATTTCTAACTTGTCTATACGCATTCATTAATATTTCAGATTTTGCCTTGACCGCTGCATTCTTAATTCTGTCCCTAGTTCGAAACAGAGCCTTCAGATCAGGAGATAGCCAAGGGCTGTACTTTTCTGACACTCGCTTCTCTATTGAGGGAGCGTGCTTTTCAATTACTAAAGATAACGTCCTCATAAATTTATCTACTATCACATTGATATCGTCCGAACAAACTAAAATAGCAGACCAGTTAACATCATCAAGATCAGCTAAGAAAGCTTCTTTATTGAAGTTTTTCAGCTGTCTTGTATGGATATGCTTATGATTATGTTTGATTCCACCTTGATACTTCCTTACAGAGTAAACAACATAATGATCACTAATGGCGGCCTTGACAACACCAGACTCCACAATATTGTTTATATCACTGACAGCAATATGATCTATGATCGTGGAGGTATTTTCAGTCTCCCGAGTGGGTTCAGTTATCAACTGTTTTAGTCCGAACGATTGATATAAGTCCTTGAGACGTTTAATGTGCCCTGGAACAGGGGATTTTGATTGATTTGTGCCTGCAGTCTCTGTGCTGAAATCACAATTGGTATCCCCTAAAAGAATTATCTCCTTTCCCTCTGCTTCAAAGAAGCGTAGGACTTTTTCAAGCTTATCGAAAGTTTCGAATGGCTCGTTGGGAGGCCTATACCATGAGAGTATTATGAATGGACTAGCTCGTGGTGGAGTGATCTGTGCACTTAGGATTTCCAGATTTGACTTGGGAATATCTTCTCTAATATCGCATTTAAAAGTATCTCGACAAAAAAATGCAATCCCTCCGCCATGGCGATTTCTGTCAAGTCGCCGAAATATGTACCCTTCAATTTTGAAAAGGTTGTCTGATAAAGTATCATCAATTTTGGTTTCATTTAGGGAGAGAAAATGTATGCCATTATCCTTCAACAAGAGCTCGATCTCATCTAAATGCGGGAGGAGACTATTCACGTTCATAGAAGCAATAACCATGCCTTTTTTGGACCCTAGTTTGACCAAACCGCCATTTAGAGTTTGTTCATTTAATTGACTTACATTACTAAGAACGCTCTCTAAAGGGGTGGAAGTCTCTTGCTTTTCATTGTCATAGAGTCAAATATCATCTATGAAATTTTTGAGATTATTTGCTAAGAAAGATGTACCTTTGCGGTTTAAATGCAGTCTCTTCATTCCCAAGCAAGATTCATCAATGCTCTTATTGTCAATAACGTAGGTATTATTCCTGGAGGCAACATCTCTCAGAATTTTGTTGCACGATTCCACTTTCCTGCCAAGACCACTTCGATCTTTTCTTATTGTACACAGAGAAATAGCAATTTCTGTGCTTGGCGATTCCTCTTTTATGGTGTCGATAGCTTTTTGCACATTTTCCTTGGTGTCTTTTCCGGAGGTCGTATCATTTGTGCCAAAATGAATGACAATTAGATCAGGCTTTTTCCTTGCAACTGGTTTCACATGATCAAGTAAATCTTCTGTGGAATCTCCAGGACATTTCCGTAGCCTGACATTATGCTTCTTGGAGAGACCTTTTTCCTCAATGCCGTTAATTATAGAATCTCCCAGAACGAAAACTCTCTTTCTTTGGCCTTCTCCAGTACTGCCGCCATCACAGGTACTATTCAACGAACTGACATACAAATGTTGTCTCCCGGAGGGAGACAAAGGTTGTCTCCCGGAGGGAGACAAAGGTTGTCTCCCTGAGGGAGACAAATGTTGTCTTCCGGAGGGAGACAAAGGTTGTCTCCCGGATTGAGACAAATGTTGTCTCCCGGAGGGAGACAAAGGTTGTCTCCCTGAGGGAGACAAATGTTGTCTCCCGGAGGGAGACAAAGGTTGTCTCCCGGAAGGAGACAAATGTTGTCTCCCGGGGGGAGACAAATGTTGTCTATCGGAGGGAGACAAAGGTTGTCTCCCGGATGGAGACAAATGTTGTCTCCCGGAGGGAGACAAAGGTTGTCTCCCGGAGGGAGACAAAGGTTGTCTCCCGGAGGGAGACAAAGGTTGCCTGCCGGAGGGAGACAAAGGTTGTCTCCCGGATGGAGACAAATGTGGTCTCCCGGAGGGAGACAAATGTTGTCTCCCGGAGGGAGACAAAGGTTGTCTCCCGGAGGGAGACAAAGGTTGTCTCCCAGAGGGAGACAAATGTTGTCTCCCGAAGGGATACAAATGTTGTCTCCCGGAGGGAGACAAAGGTTGTCTCCCGGAGGGAGACAAAGGTTGTCTCCCTGAGGGAGACAAAGGTTGTCTCCCGGAGGGAGACAAATGTTGTCTCCCGGAAGGAGACAAATGTTGTCTCCCGGGGGGAGACAAATGTTGTCTATCGGAGGGAGACAAAGGTTGTCTCCCGGATGGAGACAAATGTTGTCTCCCGGAGGGAGACAAAGGTTGTCTCCCGGAGGGAGACAAAGGTTGTCTCCCGGAGGGAGACAAAGGTTGCCTGCCGGAGGGAGACAAAGGTTGTCTCCCGGATGGAGACAAATGTGGTCTCCCGGAGGGAGACAAATGTTGTCTCCCGGAGGGAGACAAAGGTTGTCTCCCGGAGGGAGACAAAGGTTGTCTCCCAGAGGGAGACAAATGTTGTCTCCCGAAGGGATACAAATGTTGTCTCCCGGAGGGAGACAAAGGTTGTCTCCCGGAGGGAGACAAAGGTTGTCTCCCTGAGGGAGACAAAGGTTGTCTCCCGGAGGGAGACAAATGTTGTCTCCCGGAGGGAGACAAAGGTTGTCTCCCGGAGGGAGACAAAGGTTGTCTCCCAGAGGGAGACAAATGTTGTCTCCCGAAGGGATGCAAATGTTGTCTCCCGGAGGGAGACACAGGTTGTCTCCCGGAGGGAGACAAAGGTTGTCTCCCTGAGGGAGACAAATGTTGTCTCCCGGAGGGAGACAAAGGTTGTCTCCCGGAGGGAGACAAAGGTTGTCTCCCTGAGGGAGACAAATGTTGTCTCCCGGAGGGAGACAAAGGTTGTCTCCCGGAGGGAGACAAAGGTTGTCTCCCGGAGGGAGACAAATGTTGTCTCCCGGAGGGAGACAGTTTGTCTCCCGGAGGGAGACAAAGGTTGTCTCCCCAGAGGGAGACAAATGTTGTCTCCCGGAGGGAGACAAATGTTGTCTCTCGGAGGGAGGCAAAGGTTGTCTCCCGGATGGGGACAAATGTTGTCTCCCGGAGGGAGACAAATGTTGTCTCCCGGAGGGAGACAAAGGTTGTCTCCCGGGGGGAGACAAAGGTTGTCTCCCGGAGGGAGAAAAAGGTTGTCTCCCAGAGGGAGACAAACGTTGTCTCCCGGTGGGAGACAAATGTTGTCTCCCGGAGGGAGACAAAGGTTGTCTCCCGGAGGGAGACAAAGGTTGTCTCCCGGATGGAGACAAATGTTGTCTCCCGGAGGGAGACAAATGTTGTCTCCTGGAGGGAGACAAAGGTTGTCTCCCGGAGGGAGACAAAGGTTGTCTCCCGGAGGGAGACAAAGGTTGTCTCCCAGAGGGAGACAAATGTTGTCTCCCGAAGGGAGACAAATGTTGTCTCCCGGAGGGACTCAAATGTTGTCTCCCGGAGGGAGACAAAGGTTGTCTCCCGGAGGGAGACAAATGTTGTCTCCCGGGGGGAGACAAAGGTTGTCTCCCAGAAGGAGACAAAGGTTGTCTCCCGGAGGGAGACAAAGGTTGTCTCCCGGAGGGAGACAAAGGTTGTCTCCCGGAGGGAGACAAAGGTTGTCTCCCGGAGGGAGACAAAGGTTGTCTCCCAGAGGGAGACAAATGTTGTCTCCCTGAGGGAGACAAAGGTTGTCTCCCGGAGGGAGACAAAGGTTGTCTCCCGGAGGGAGACAGAGGTTGTCTCCCGGATGGAGACAAATGTTGTTTCCCGGAGGGAGACAAATGTTGTCTCCCGGAGGGAGACAAAGGTTGTCTCCCGGAGGGAGACAAAGGTTGTCTCCCAGAGGGAGACAAATGTTGTCTCCCTGAGGGAGACAAAGGTTGTCTCCCGAAGGGAGACAAATGTTGTCTCCCGGAGGGAGACAAAGGTTGTCTCCTGGAGGGAGACAAAGGTTGTCTCCCGGAGGGAGACAAAGGTTGTCTCCCGCCGGGAGACAAAGGTTGTCTCCCTGAGGGAGACAAATGTTGTCTCCCGGAGGGAGACAAAGGTTGTCTCCCGGAGGGAGACAAAGGTTGTCTCCCGATGGGACTCAAATGTTGTCTCCCGGAGGGAGACAAAGGTTGTCTCCCGGAGGGAGACAAATGTTGTCTCCCGGGGGGAGACAAAGGTTGTCTCCCAGAAGGAGACAAAGGTTGTCTCCCGGAGGGAGACAAAGGTTGTCTCCCGGAGGGAGACAAAGGTTGTCTCCCGGAGGGACTCAAATGTTGTCTCCCGGAGGGAGACAAAGGTTGTCTCCCGGAGGGAGACAAATGTTGTCTCCCGGGGGGAGACAAAGGTTGTCTCCCAGAAGGAGACAAAGGTTGTCTCACGGAGGGAGACAAAGGTTGTCTCCCGGATGGAGACAAATGTTGTCTCCCGGAGGGAGACAAAGGTTGTCTCCCGGAGGGAGACAAAGGTTGTCTCCCGGAGGGAGACAGAGGTTGTCTCCCGGAGGGAGACAGAGGTTGTCTCCCGGATGGAGACAAATGTTGTCTCCCGGTGGGAGACAAATGTTGTCTCCCGGAGGGAGACAAAGGTTGTCTTCCGGGGGGAGACAAAGGTTGTCTCCCGGAGGGAGACAAATGTTGTCTCCCGGAGGGAGACAAAGGTTGTCTCCCGGAGGGAGACAGAGGTTGTCTCCCGGATGGAGACAAATGTTGTCTCCCGGAGGGAGACAAAGGTTGTCTCCCGGAGGGAGACAAATGTTGTCTCCCGGAGGGAGACAAAGGTTGTCTCCCGGAGGGAGACAGAGGTTGTCCCCCGGATGGAGACAAATGTTGTCTCCCGGAGGGAGACAAAGGTTGTCTCCCGGAGGGAGACAAAGGTTGTTTCCCGGAGGGAGACAGAGGTTGTCTCCCGGATGGAGACAAATGTTGTCTCCCGGAAGGAGACAAATGTTGTCTCCCGGGGGGAGACAAATGTTGTCTATCGGAGGGAGACAAAGGTTGTCTCCCGGATGGAGACAAATGTTGTCTCCCGGAGGGAGACAAAGGTTGTCTCCCGGAGGGAGACAAAGGTTGTCTCCCGGAGGGAGACAAAGGTTGTCTCCCGGAGGGAGACAAAGGTTGTCTCCCGGAGGGAGACAAAGGTTGCCTGCCGGAGGGAGACAAAGGTTGTCTCCCGGATGGAGACAAATGTGGTCTCCCGGAGGGAGACAAATGTTGTCTCCCGGAGGGAGACAAAGGTTGTCTCCCGGAGGGAGACAAATGTTGTCTCCCGGAGGGAGACAAAGGTTGTCTCCCGGAGGGAGACAAAGGTTGTCTCCCAGAGGGAGACAAATGTTGTCTCCCGGAGGGAGACAAAGGTTGTCTCCCGGAGGGAGACAGAGGTTGTCTCCCGGATGGAGACAAATGTTGTCTCCCGGAGGGAGACAAAGGTTGTCTCCCGGAGGGAGACAAAGGTTGTTTCCCGGAGGGAGACAGAGGTTGTCTCCCGGATGGAGACAAATGTTGTCTCCCGGAGGGAAACAAATGTTGTCTCCCGGAGGGAGACAAAGGTAGTCTCCCGGAGGGAGACAAAGGTTGTCTCCCAGAGGGAGACAAATGTTGTCTCCCTGAGGGAGACAAAGGTTGTCTCCCGAAGGGAGGCAAATGTTGTCTCCCGGAGGGAGACAAAGGTTGTCTCCCGGAGGGAGACAAAGGTTGTCTCCCGGAGGGAGACAGAGGTTGTCTCCCGGATGGAGACAAATGTTGTCTCCCGGAGGGAAACAAAGGTTGTCTCCCGGATTGAGACAAATGTTGTCTCCCGGAGGGAGACAAAGGTTGTCTCCCTGAGGGAGACAAATGTTGTCTCCCGGAGGGAGACAAAGGTTGTCTCCCGGAAGGAGACAAATGTTGTCTCCCGGGGGGAGACAAATGTTGTCTATCGGAGGGAGACAAAGGTTGTCTCCCGGATGGAGACAAATGTTGTCTCCCGGAGGGAGACAAAGGTTGTCTCCCGCAGGGAGACAAAGGTTGTCTCCCGGAGGGAGACAAAGGTTGTCTCCCGGAGGGAGACAAAGGTTGCCTGCCGGAGGGAGACAAAGGTTGTCTCCCGGATGGAGACAAATGTGGTCTCCCGGAGGGAGACAAATGTTGTCTCCTGGAGGGAGACAAAGGTTGTCTCCCGGAGGGAGACAAAGGTTGTCTCCCAGAGGGAGACAAATGTTGTCTCCCGAAGGGATACAAATGTTGTCTCCCGGAGGGAGACAAAGGTTGTCTCCCAGAGGGAGACAAAGGTTGTCTCCCTGAGGGAGACAAATGTTGTCTCCCGGAGGGAGACAAAGGTTGTCTCCCGGAGGGAGACAAATGTTGTCTCCCGGAGGGAGACAAAGGTTGTCTCCCGGAGGGAGACAAAGGTTGTCTCCCAGAGGGAGACAAATGTTGTCTCCCGAAGGGATGCAAATGTTGTCTCCCGGAGGGAGACAAAGGTTGTCTCCCTGAGGGAGACAAATGTTGTGTCCCGGAGGGAGACAAAGGTTGTCTCCCGGAGGGAGACAAAGGTTGTCTCCCTCAGGGAGACAAATGTTGTCTCCCGGAGGGAGACAAAGGTTGTCTCCCGGAGGGAGACAAAGGTTGTCTCCCGGAGGGAGACAAATGTTGTCTCCCGGAGGGAGACAGTTTGTCTCCCGGAGGGAGACAAAGGTTGTCTCCCATGAGGGAGACAAATGTTGTCTCCCGGAGGGAGACAAATGTTGTCTTTCGGAGGGAGACAAAGGTTGTCTCCCAGAGGGAGACAAATGTTGTCTCCCGAAGGGATGCAAATGTTGTCTCCCGGAGGGAGACAAAGGTTGTCTCCCTGAGGGAGACAAATGTTGTGTCCCGGAGGGAGACAAAGGTAGTCTCCCGGAGGGAGACAAAGGTTGTCTCCCTGAGGGAGACAAATGTTGTCTCCCGGAGGGAGACAAAGGTTGTCTCCCGGAGGGAGACAAAGGTTGTCTCCCGGAGGGAGACAAATGTTGTCTCCCGGAGGGAGACAGTTTGTCTCCCGGAGGGAGACAAAGGTTGTCTCCCCAGAGGGAGACAAATGTTGTCTCCCGGAGGGAGACAAATGTTGTCTCTCGGAGGGAGACAAAGGTTGTCTCCCGGATGGGGACAAATGTTGTCTCCCGGAGGGAGACAAATGTTGTCTCCCGGAGGGAGACAAAGGTTGTCTCCCGGGGGGAGACAAAGGTTGTCTCCCGGAGGGAGAAAAAGGTTGTCTCCCAGAGGGAGACAAACGTTGTCTCCCGGTGGGAGACAAATGTTGTCTCCCGGAGGGAGACAAAGGTTGTCTCCCGGAGGGAGACAAATGTTGTCTCCCGGAGGGAGACAAAGGTTGTCTCACGGAGGGAGACAAAGGTTGTCTCCCGGAGGGAGACAAAGGTTGTCTCCCGGATGGAGACAATTGTTGTCTCCCGGAGGGAGACAAATGTTGTCTCCTGGAGGGAGACAAAGGTTGTCTCCCGGAGGGAGACAAAGGTTTTCTCCCGGAGGGAGACAAAGGTTGTCTCCCGGAGGGAGACAAAGGTTGTCTCCCAGAGGGAGACAAATGTTGTCTCCCGAAGTGAGACAAATGTTGTGTCCCGGAGGGAGACAAAGGTTGTCTCCCGGAGGGAGACAAAGGTTGTCTCCCGGAGGGAGACAAAGGTTGTCTCCCTGAGGGAGACAAATGTTGTCTCCCGGAGGGAGACAAAGGTTGTCTCCCGGAGGGAGACAAAGGTTTTCTCCCTCAGGGAGACAAATGTTGTCTCCCGGAGGGAGACAATGGTTGTCTCCCGGAGGGAGACAAAGGTTGTCTCCCGGAGGGAGACAAAGGTTGTCTCCCGGAGGGAGACAAATGTTGTCTCCCGGAGGGAGACAAAGGTTGTCTCCCGGAGGGAGACAAAGGTTGTCTCCCGGAGGGAGACAAAGGTTGTCTCCCAGAGGGAGACAAATGTTGTCTCCCGGGGGGAGACAAAGGTCGTCTCCCGGGGGGAGACAAAGGTTTTCTCCCGGAGGGAGACAAATGTTGTCTCTCGGAGGGAGACAAAGGTTGTCTCCCGGGGGAGACAAAGGTTGTCTCCCGGAGGGAGACAAATGTTGTCTCCCAAAGGGGAGACAAAGGTTGTCTCCCGGAGGGAGGCAAATGTTGTCTCCCGGAGGGAGACAAAGGTTGTCTCCCGGAGGGAGACAAATGTTGTCTCCAAGAGGGAGATAAATGTTGTCTCCCGGAGGGAGACAAAGGTTGTCTCCCCCTGGGAGACAAAGGTTGTCTCCCTCAGGGAGACAAATGTTGTCTCCCGGAGGGAGACAAGGGTTGTCTCCCGGAGGGAGACAAATGTTGTCTCCAAGAGGGAGATAAATGTTTTGTCCCGGAGGGAGACAAAGGTTGTCTCCCGGAGGGAGACAAAGGTTGACTCCCAGAGGGAGACAAATGTTGTCTCGCGGGGGGAGACAAAGGTTGTCTCCCGGGGGGAGACAAAGGTTGTCTCCGGGAGGGAGACAAATGTTGTCTCCCGGGGGGAGAAAAATGTTGTCTCCCGGGGGGAGACAAAGGTTGTCTCCCGGATGGAGACAAATGTTGTCTCCCGGAGGGAGAAAAATGTTGTCTCCCGGAGGGAGACAGTTTGTCTCCCGGAGGGAGACAAAGGTTGTCTCCCAGAGGGAGACAAATGTTGTCTCCCGAAGGGAGACAAATGTTGTCTCCTGGAGGGAGACAAATGTTGTCTCCCGGAGGGAGACAAAGGTTGTCTTCCGGGGGGAGACAAAGGTTGTCTCCCGGAGGGAGACAGAGGTTGTCTCCCGGATGGAGACAAATGTTGTCTCCCGGAGGGAGACAAATGTTGTCTCCCGGAGGGAGACAAAGGTTGTCTCCCTGAGGGAGACAAAGGTTGTCTCCCAGAGGGAGACAAATGTTGTCTCCCTGAGGGAGACAAAGGTTGTCTCCCGAAGGGAGGCAAATGTTGTCTCCCGGAGGGAGACAAAGGTTGTCTCCCGGAGGGAGACAAAGGTTGTCTCCCGGAGGGAGACAGAGGTTGTCTCCCGGATGGAGACAAATGTTGTCTCCCGGAGGGAAACAAATGTTGTCTCCCGGAGGGAGACAAAGGTTGTCTCCCGGAGGGAGACAAAGGTTGTCTCCCAGAGGGAGACAAATGTTGTCTCCCTGAGGGAGACAAAGGTTGTCTCCCGGAGGGAGACAAAGGTTGTCTCCCGGAGGGAGACAGAGGTTGTCTCCCGGATGGAGACAAATGTTGTTTCCCGGAGGGAGACAAATGTTTTCTCCCGGAGGGAGACAAAGGTTGTCTCCCGGAGGGAGACAAAGGTTGTCTCCCAGAGGGAGACAAATGTTGTCTCCCTGAGGGAGACAAAGGTTGTCTCCCGAAGGGAGACAAATTTTGTCTCCCGGAGGGAGACAAAGGTTGTCTCCTGGAGGGAGACAAAGGTTGTCTCCCGGAGGGAGACAAAGGTTGTCTCCCGCCGGGAGACAAAGGTTGTCTCCCTGAGGGAGACAAATGTTGTCTCCCGGGGGGAGACAAAGGTTGTCTCCCAGAAGGAGACAAAGGTTGTCTCACGGAGGGAGACAAAGGTTGTCTCCCGGATGGAGACAAATGTTGTCTCCCGGAGGGAGACAAAGGTTGTCTCCCGGGGGAGACAAAGGTTGTCTCCCAAAGGGGAGACAAAGGTTGTCTCCCGGAGGGAGGCAAATGTTGTCTCCCGGAGGGAGACAAAGGTTGTCTCCCGGAGGGAGACAAATGTTGTCTCCAAGAGGGAGATAAATGTTGTCTCCCGGAGGGAGACAAAGGTTGTCTCCCCCTGGGAGACAAAGGTTGTCTCCCTCAGGGAGACAAATGTTGTCTCCCGGAGGGAGACAAGGGTTGTCTCCCGGAGGGAGACAAATGTTGTCTCCAAGAGGGAGATAAATGTTTTGTCCCGGAGGGAGACAAAGGTTGTCTCCCGGAGGGAGACAAAGGTTGACTCCCAGAGGGAGACAAATGTTGTCTCGCGGGGGGAGACAAAGGTTGTCTCCCGGGGGGAGACAAAGGTTGTCTCCGGGAGGGAGACAAATGTTGTCTCCCGGGGGGAGAAAAATGTTGTCTCCCGGGGGGAGACAAAGGTTGTCTCCCGGATGGAGACAAATGTTGTCTCCCGGAGGGAGAAAAATGTTGTCTCCCGGAGGGAGACAGTTTGTCTCCCGGAGGGAGACAAAGGTTGTCTCCCAGAGGGAGACAAATGTTGTCTCCCGAAGGGAGACAAATGTTGTCTCCTGGAGGGAGACAAATGTTGTCTCCCGGAGGGAGACAAAGGTTGTCTTCCGGGGGGAGACAAAGGTTGTCTCCCGGAGGGAGACAGAGGTTGTCTCCCGGATGGAGACAAATGTTGTCTCCCGGAGGGAGACAAATGTTGTCTCCCGGAGGGAGACAAAGGTTGTCTCCCTGAGGGAGACAAAGGTTGTCTCCCAGAGGGAGACAAATGTTGTCTCCCTGAGGGAGACAAAGGTTGTCTCCCGAAGGGAGGCAAATGTTGTCTCCCGGAGGGAGACAAAGGTTGTCTCCCGGAGGGAGACAAAGGTTGTCTCCCGGAGGGAGACAGAGGTTGTCTCCCGGATGGAGACAAATGTTGTCTCCCGGAGGGAAACAAATGTTGTCTCCCGGAGGGAGACAAAGGTTGTCTCCCGGAGGGAGACAAAGGTTGTCTCCCAGAGGGAGACAAATGTTGTCTCCCTGAGGGAGACAAAGGTTGTCTCCCGGAGGGAGACAAAGGTTGTCTCCCGGAGGGAGACAGAGGTTGTCTCCCGGATGGAGACAAATGTTGTTTCCCGGAGGGAGACAAATGTTGTCTCCCGGAGGGAGACAAAGGTTGTCTCCCGGAGGGAGACAAAGGTTGTCTCCCAGAGGGAGACAAATGTTGTCTCCCTGAGGGAGACAAAGGTTGTCTCCCGAAGGGAGACAAATTTTGTCTCCCGGAGGGAGACAAAGGTTGTCTCCTGGAGGGAGACAAAGGTTGTCTCCCGGAGGGAGACAAAGGTTGTCTCCCGCCGGGAGACAAAGGTTGTCTCCCTGAGGGAGACAAATGTTGTCTCCCGGGGGGAGACAAAGGTTGTCTCCCAGAAGGAGACAATGGTTGTCTCACGGAGGGAGACAAAGGTTGTCTCCCGGATGGAGACAAATGTTGTCTCCCGGAGGGAGACAAAGGTTGTCTCCCGGAGGGAGACAAAGGTTGTCTCCCGGAGGGAGACAGAGGTTGTCTCCCGGAGGGAGACAGAGGTTGTCTCCCGGATGGAGACAAATGTTGTCTCCCGGTGGGAGACAAATGTTGTCTCCCGGAGGGAGACAAAGGTTGTCTCCCGGAGGGAGACAAAGGTTGTCTCCCAGAGGGAGACAAATGTTGTCTCCCTGAGGGAGACAAACGTTGTCTCCCGAAGGGAGACAAATGTTGTCTCCCGGAGGGAGACAAAGGTTGTCTCCTGGAGGGAGACAAAGGTTGTCTCCCTGAGGGAGACAAATGTTGTCTCCCGGAGGGAGACAAGGGTTGTCTCCCGGGGGGAGACAAAGGTTGTCTCCCAGAGAGAGACAAAGGTTGTCTCCCGGAGGGAGACAAAGGTTGTCTCCCGGAGGGAGACAAAAGTTGTCTCCCGGATGGAGACAAATGTTGTCTCCCGGAGGGAGACAAAGGTTGTCTCCCGGAGGGAGACAAAGGTTGTCTCCCGGAGGGAGACAAAGGTTGTCTCCCGGAGGGAGACAGAGGTTGTCTCCCGGATGGAGACAAATGTTGTCTCCCTGAGGGAGACAAATGTTGACTCCCGGAGGGAGACAAGGGTTGTCTCCCGGGGGGAGACAAAGGTTGTCTCCCAGAGGGAGACAAAGGTTGTCTCCCGGAGGGAGACAAAGGTTGTCTCCCGGAGGGAGACAAAGGTTGTCTCCCGGAGGGGGACAAAGGTTGTCTCCCGGAGGGAGACAAAGGTTGTCACCCGGAGGGAGACAAAGGTTGTCTCCCGGAGGGAGACAAAGGTTGTCTCCCGGAGGGAGACAGAGGTTGTCTCCCGGATGGAGACAAATGTTGTCTCCCGGTGGGAGACAAATGTTGTCTCCTGGAGGGAGACAAAGGTTGTCTCCCTGAGGGAGACAAATGTTGTCTCCCGGAGGGAGACAAAGGTTGTCTCTCGCCGGGAGACAAAGTTTGTCTCCCTGAGGGAGACAAATGTTGTATCCCGGAGGGAGACAAGGGTTGTCTCCCGGAGGGAGACAAGGGTTGTCTCCCGGAGGGAGACAGAGGTTGTCTCCCGGATGGAGACAAATGTTGTCTCCCGGAGGGAGACAAATGTTGTCTCCCGGAGGGAGACCAAGGTTGTCTCCCGGAGGGAGACAAAGGTTGTCTCCCAGAGGGAGACAAATGTTGTCTCCCTGAGGGAGACAAAGGTTGTCTCCCGAAGGGAGGCAAATGTTGTCTCCCGGAGGGAGACAAATGTTGTCTCCCGGAGGGAGACAAAGGTTGTCTCCCGGAGGGAGACAGAGGTTGTCTCCCGGATGGAGACAAATGTTGTCTCCCGGAGGGAGACAAATGTTGTCTCCCGGAGGGAGACAAAGGTTGTCTCCCGGAGGGAGACAAAGGTTGTCTCCCAGACGGAGAGAAACGTTGTCTCCCGGAGGGAGACAAAGGTTGTCTCCCGGAGGGAGACAAATGTTGTCTCCCGGAGGGAGACAAAGGTTGTCTCCCGGAGGGAGACAGAGGTTGTCTCCCGGATGGAGACAAATGTTGTCTCCCGGAGGGAGACAAAGGTTGTCTCCCGGAGGGAGACAAAGGTTGTTTCCCGGAGGGAGACAGAGGTTGTCTCCCGGATGGAGACAAATGTTGTCTCCCGGAAGGAGACAAATGTTGTCTCCCGGGGGGAGACAAATGTTGTCTATCGGAGGGAGACAAAGGTTGTCTCCCGGATGGAGACAAATGTTGTCTCCCGGAGGGAGACAAAGGTTGTCTCCCGGAGGGAGACAAAGGTTGTCTCCCGGAGGGAGACAAAGGTTGTCTCCCGGAGGGAGACAAAGGTTGTCTCCCGGAGGGAGACAAAGGTTGCCTGCCGGAGGGAGACAAAGGTTGTCTCCCGGATGGAGACAAATGTGGTCTCCCGGAGGGAGACAAATGTTGTCTCCCGGAGGGAGACAAAGGTTGTCTCCCGGGGGGAGACAAAGGTTGTCTCCCAGAGGGAGACAAATGTTGTCTCCCGGGGGGAGACAAAGGTTGTCTCCCAGAAGGAGACAAATGTTGTCTCCCGGAGGGAGACAAAGGTTGTCTTCCGGGGGGAGACAAAGGTTGTCTCCCGGAGGGAGACAGAGGTTGTCTCCCGGATGGAGACAAATGTTGTCTCCCGGAGGGAGACAAATGTTGTCTTCCGGAGGGAGACAAAGGTTGTCTCCCGGAGGGAGACAAAGGTTGTCTCCCAGAGGGAGACAAATGTTGTCTCCCGGAGGGAGACAAAGGTTGTCTCCCGGAGGGAGACAAATGTTGTCTCCCGGAGGGAGACAAAGGTTGTCTCCCGGAGGGAGACAGAGGTTGTCTCCCGGATGGAGACAAATGTTGTCTCCCGGAGGGAGACAAAGGTTGTCTCCCGGAGGGAGACAAAGGTTTTTTCCCGGAGGGAGACAGAGGTTGTCTCCCGGATGGAGACAAATGTTGTCTCCCGGAGGGAAACAAATGTTGTCTCCCGGAGGGAGACAAAGGTTGTCTCCCGGAGGGAGACAAAGGTTGTCTCCCAGAGGGAGACAAATGTTGTCTCCCTGAGGGAGACAAAGGTTGTCTCCCGAAGGGAGGCAAATGTTGTCTCCCGGAGGGAGACAAAGGTTGTCTCCCGGAGGGAGACAAAGGTTGTCTCCCGGAGGGAGACAGAGGTTGTCTCCCGGATGGAGACAAATGTTGTCTCCCGGAGGGAAACAAAGGTTGTCTCCCGGATTGAGACAAATGTTGTCTCCCGGAGGGAGACAAAGGTTGTCTCCCTGAGGGAGACAAATGTTGTCTCCCGGAGGGAGACAAAGGTTGTCTCCCGGAAGGAGACAAATGTTGTCTCCCGGGGGGAGACAAATGTTGTCTATCGGAGGGAGACAAAGGTTGTCTCCCGGATGGAGACAAATGTTGTCTCCCGGAGGGAGACAAAGGTTGTCTCCCGGAGGGAGACAAAGGTTGTCTCCCGGAGGGAGACAAAGGTTGTCTCCCGGAGGGAGACAAAGGTTGTCTCCCGGAGGGAGACAAAGGTTGCCTGCCGGAGGGAGACAAAGGTTGTCTCCCGGATGGAGACAAATGTTGTCTCCCGGAGGGAGACAAAGGTTGTCTCCCGGAGGGAGACAAAGGTTGTCTCCCGGAGGGAGACAAAGGTTGTCTCCCGGAGGGAGACAAAGGTTGTCTCCCGGAGGGAGACAAAGGTTGCCTGCCGGAGGGAGACAAAGGTTGTCTCCCGGATGGAGACAAATGTGGTCTCCCGGAGGGAGACAAATGTTGTCTCCCGGAGGGAGACAAAGGTTGTCTCCCGGAGGGAGACAAAGGTTGTCTCCCAGAGGGAGACAAATGTTGTCTCCCGAAGGGATACAAATGTTGTCTCCAGGAGGGAGACAAAGGTTGTCTCCCGGAGGGAGACAAAGGTTGTCTCCCTGAGGGAGACAAATGTTGTCTCCCGGAGGGAGACAAAGGTTGTCTCCCGGAGGGAGACAAATGTTGTCTCCCGGAGGGAGACAAAGGTTGTCTCCCGGAGGGAGACAAAGGTTGTCTCCCAGAGGGAGACAAATGTTGTCTCCCGAAGGGATGCAAATGTTGTCTCCCGGAGGGAGACAAAGGTTGTCTCCCTGAGGGAGACAAATGTTGTCTCCCGGAGGGAGACAAAGGTTGTCTCCCGGAGGGAGACAAAGGTTGTCTCCCTGAGGGAGACAAATGTTGTCTCCCGGAGGGAGACAAAGGTTGTCTCCCGGAGGGAGACAAAGGTTGTCTCCCGGAGGGAGACAAATGTTGTCTCCCGGAGGGAGACAGTTTGTCTCCCGGAGGGAGACAAAGGTTGTCACCCCAGAGGGAGACAAATATTGTCTCCCGGAGGGAGACAAATGTTGTCTCTCGGAGGGAGACAAAGGTTGTCTCCCGGATGGGGACAAATGTTGTCTCCCGGAGGGAGACAAATGTTGTCTCCCGGAGGGAGACAAAGGTTGTCTCCCGGGGGGAGACAAAGGTTGTCTCCCGGAGGGAGAAAAAGGTTGTCTCCCAGAGGGAGACAAACGTTGTCTCCCGGTGGGAGACAAATGTTGTCTCCCGGAGGGAGACAAAGGTTGTCTCCCGGAGGGAGACAAATGTTGTCTCCCGGAGGGAGACAAAGGTTGTCTCCCGGAGGGAGACAAAGGTTGTCTCCCGGAGGGAGACAAAGGTTGTCTCCCGGATGGAGACAAATGTTGTCTCCCGGAGGGAGACAAATGTTGTCTCCTGGAGGGAGACAAAGGTTGTCTCCCGGAGGGAGACAAAGGTTGTCTCCCGGAGGGAGACAAAGGTTGTCTCCCGGAGGGAGACAAAGGTTGTCTCCCAGAGGGAGACAAATGTTGTCTCCCGAAGGGAGACAAATGTTGTCTCCCGGAGGGAGACAAAGGTTGTCTCCCGGAGGGAGACAAAGGTTGTCTCCCGGAGGGAGACAAAGGTTGTCTCCCTGAGGGAGACAAATGTTGTCTCCCGGAGGGAGACAAAGGTTGTCTCCCGGAGGGAGACAAAGGTTTTCTCCCTCAGGGAGACAAATGTTGTCTCCCGGAGGGAGACAATGGTTGTCTCCCGGAGGGAGACAAAGGTTGTCTCCCGGAGGGAGACAAAGGTTGTCTCCCGGAGGGAGACAAATGTTGTCTCCCGGAGGGAGACAAAGGTTGTCTCCCGGAGGGAGACAAAGGTTGTCTCCCGGAGGGAGACAAAGGTTGTCTCCCAGAGGGAGACAAATGTTGTCTCCCGGGGGGAGACAAAGGTCGTCTCCCGGGGGGAGACAAAGGTTGTCTCCCGGAGGGAGACAAATGTTGTCTCTCGGAGGGAGACAAAGGTTGTCTCCCGGGGGAGACAAAGGTTGTCTCCCGGAGGGAGACAAATGTTGTCTCCCAAAGGGGAGACAAAGGTTGTCTCCCGGAGGGAGGCAAATGTTGTCTCCCGGAGGGAGACAAAGGTTGTCTCCCGGAGGGAGACAAATGTTGTCTCCAAGAGGGAGATAAATGTTGTCTCCCGGAGGGAGACAAAGGTTGTCTCCCGCCGGGAGACAAAGGTTGTCTCCCTCAGGGAGACAAATGTTGTCTCCCGGAGGGAGACAAGGGTTGTCTCCCGGAGGGAGACAAATGTTGTCTCCAAGAGGGAGATAAATGTTTTGTCCCGGAGGGAGACAAAGGTTGTCTCCCGGAGGGAGACAAAGGTTGACTCCCAGAGGGAGACAAATGTTGTCTCGCGGGGGGAGACAAAGGTTGTCTCCCGGGGGGAGACAAAGGTTGTCTCCGGGAGGGAGACAAATGTTGTCTCCCGGAGGGAGACAAATGTTGTCTCCCGGAGGGAGACAAAGGTTGTCTCCCGGAGGGACTCAAATGTTGTCTCCCGGAGGGAGACAAAGGTTGTCTCCCGGAGGGAGACAAATGTTGTCTCCCGGGGGGAGACAAAGGTTGTCTCCCAGAAGTAGACAAAGGTTGTCTCACGGAGGGAGACAAAGGTTGTCTCCCGGATGGAGACAAATGTTGTCTCCCGGAGGGAGACAAAGGTTGTCTCCCGGAGGGAGACAAAGGTTGTCTCCCGGAGGGAGACAGAGGTTGTCTCCCGGAGGGAGACAGAGGTTGTCTCCCGGATGGAGACAAATGTTGTCTCCCGGTGGGAGACAAATGTTGTCTCCCGGAGGGAGACAAAGGTTGTCTCCCGGAGGGAGACAAAGGTTGTCTCCCAGAGGGAGACAAATGTTGTCTCCCTGAGGGAGACAAACGTTGTCTCCCGAAGGGAGACAAATGTTGTCTCCCGGAGGGAGACAAAGGTTGTCTCCTGGAGGGAGACAAAGGTTGTCTCCCTGAGGGAGACAAATGTTGTCTCCCGGAGGGAGACAAGGGTTGTCTCCCGGGGGGAGACAAAGGTTGTCTCCCAGAGGGAGACAAAGGTTGTCTCCCGGAGGGAGACAAAGGTTGTCTCCCGGAGGGAGACAAAAGTTGTCTCCCGGATGGAGACAAATGTTGTCTCCCGGAGGGAGACAAAGGTTGTCTCCCGGAGGGAGACAAAGGTTGTCTCCCGGAGGGAGACAAAGGTTGTCTCCCGGAGGGAGACAGAGGTTGTCTCCCGGATGGAGACAAATGTTGTCTCCCTGAGGGAGACAAATGTTGACTCCCGGAGGGAGACAAGGGTTGTCTCCCGGGGGGAGACAAAGGTTGTCTCCCAGAGGGAGACAAAGGTTGTCTCCCGGAGGGAGACAAAGGTTGTCTCCCGGAGGGAGACAAAGGTTGTCTCCCGGAGGGGGACAAAGGTTGTCTCCCGGAGGGAGACAAAGGTTGTCTCCCGGAGGGAGACATAGGTTGTCTCCCGGAGGGAGACAAAGGTCTTCTCCCGGAGGGAGACAGAGGTTGTCTCCCGGATGGAGACAAATGTTGTCTCCCGGTGGGAGACAAATGTTGTCTCCCGGAGGGAGACAAAGGTTGTCTCCCGGACGGAGACAAAGGTTGTCTCCCAGAGGGAGAAAAATGAAGTCTCCCTGAGGGAGACAAAGGTTGACTCCCGAAGGGAGACAAATGTTGTCTCCCGGAGGGAGACAAAGGTGGTCTCCTGGAGGGAGACAAAGGTTGTCTCCCTGAGGGAGACAAATGTTGTCTCCCGGAGGGAGACAAAGGTTGTCTCCCGCCGGGAGACAAAGTTTGTCTCCCTGAGGGAGACAAATGTTGTCTCCCGGAGGGAGACAAGGGTTGTCTCCCGGAGGGAGACAAGGGTTGTCTCCCGGAGGGAGACAGAGGTTGTCTCCCGGATGGAGACAAATGTTGTCTCCCGGAGGGAGACAAATGTTGTCTCCCGGAGGGAGACAAAGGTTGTCTCCCGGAGGGAGACAAAGGTTGTCTCCCAGAGGGAGACAAATGTTGTCTCCCTGAGGGAGACAAAGGTTGTCTCCCGAAGGGAGGCAAATGTTGTCTCCCGGAGGGAGACAAAGGTTGTCTCCCGGAGGGAGACAAAGGTTGTCTCCCGGAGAGACTCAAATGTTGTCTCCCGGAGGGAGACAAAGGTTGTCTCCCGGAGGGAGACAAAGGTTGTCTCCCGGAGGGAGACAAATGTTGTCTCCCGGGGGGAGACAAAGGTTGTCTCCCAGAAGGAGACAAAGGTTGTCTCCCGGAGGGAGACAAAGGTTTTCTCCCGGAGGGAGACAAAGGTTGTCTCCCGGAGGGACTCAAATGTTGTCTCCCGGAGGGAGACAAAGGTTGTCTCCCGGAGGGAGACAAATGTTGTCTCCCGGGGGGAGACAAAGGTTGTCTCCCAGAAGGAGACAAAGGTTGTCTCACGGAGGGAGACAAAGGTTGTCTCCCGGATGGAGACAAATGTTGTCTCCCGGAGGGAGACAAAGGTTGTCTCCCGGAGGGAGACAAAGGTTGTCTCCCGGAGGGAGACAGAGGTTGTCTCCCGGAGGGAGACAGAGGTTGTCTCCCGGATGGAGACAAATGTTGTCTCCCGGTGGGAGACAAATGTTGTCTCCCGGAGGGAGACAAAGGTTGTCTCCCGGAGGGAGACAAAGGTTGTCTCCCAGAGGGAGACAAATGTTGTCTCCCTGAGGGAGACAAACGTTGTCTCCCGAAGGGAGACAAATGTTGTCTCCCGGAGGGAGACAAAGGTTGTCTCCTGGAGGGAGACAAAGGTTGTCTCCCTGAGGGAGACAAATGTTGTCTCCCGGAGGGAGACAAGGGTTGTCTCCCGGGGGGAGACAAAGGTTGTCTCCCAGAGGGAGACAAAGGTTGTCTCCCAAAGGGAGACAAAGGTTGTCTCCCGGAGGGAGACAAAAGTTGTCTCCCGGATGGAGACAAATGTTGTCTCCCGGAGGGAGACAAAGGTTGTCTCCCGGAGGGAGACAAAGGTTGTCTCCCGGAGGGAGACAAAGGTTGTCTCCCGGAGGGAGACAGAGGTTGTCTCCCGGATGGAGACAAATGTTGTCTCCCTGAGGGAGACAAATGTTGACTCCCGGAGGGAGACAAGGGTTGTCTCCCGGGGGGAGACAATGGTTGTCTCCCAGAGGGAGACAAAGGTTGTCTCCCGGAGGGAGACAAAGGTTGTCTCCCGGAGGGAGACAAAGGTTGTCTCCCGGAGGGAGACAAAGGTTGTCTCCCTGAGGGGGACAAAGGTTGTCTCCCGGAGGGAGACAAAGGTTGTCTCCCGGAGGGAGACAAAGGTTGTCTCCCGGAGGGAGACAAAGGTTGTCTCCCGGAGGGAGACAGAGGTTGTCTCCCGGATGGAGACAAATGTTGTCTCCCGGTGGGAGACAAATGTTGTCTCCCGGAGGGAGACAAAGGTTGTCTCCCGGACGGAGACAAAGGTTGTCTCCCAGAATGAGAAAAATGAAGTCTCCCTGAGGGAAACAAAGGTTGACTCCCGAAGGGAGACAAATGTTGTCTCCCGGAGGGAGACAAAGGTTGTCTCCTGGAGGGAGACAAAGGTTGTCTCCCTGAGGGAGACAAATGTTGTCTCCCGGAGGGAGACAAAGGTTGTCTCCCGCCGGGAGACAAAGTTTGTCTCCCTGAGGGAGACAAATGTTGTCTCCCGGAGGGAGACAAGGGTTGTCTCCCGGAGGGAGACAAGGGTTGTCTCCCGGAGGGAGACAAGGGTTGTCTCCCGGAGGGAGACAAAGGTTGTCTCCCGGAGGGAGACAAAGGTTGTCTCCCGGAGTTAGACAAATGTTGTCTCCCGGAGGGAGACAAAGGTTGTCTCCCGGAGGGAGACAAATGTTGTCTCCCGGGGGGAGACAAAGGTTGTCTCCCGGAGGGAGACAAAGGTTGTCTCCCGGAGGGAGACAAAGGTTGTCTCCCGGAGGGAGACAAAGGTTGTCTCCCTGAGGGAGAAAAATGAAGTCTCCCTGAGGGAGACAAAGGTTGACTCCCGAAGGGAGACAAATGTTGTCTCCCGGAGGGAGACAAAGGTTGTCTCCTGGAGGGAGACAAAGGTTGTCTCCCTGAGGGAGACAAATGTTGTCTCCCGGAGGGAGACAAAGGTTGTCTCCCGCCGGGAGACAAAGTTTGTCTCCCTGAGGGAGACAAATATTGTCTCCCGGAGGGAGACAAGGGTTGTCTCCCGGAGGGAGACAAGGGTTGTCTCCCGGAGGGAGACAAGGGTTGTCTCCCGGAGGGAGACAAAGGTTGTCTCCCGGAGGGAGACAAAGGTTGTCTCCCGGAGTTAGACAAATGTTGTCTCCCGGAGGGAGACAAAGGTTGTCTCCCGGAGGGAGACAAATGTTGTCTCCCGGGGGGAGACAAAGGTTGTCTCCCGGAGGGAGACAAAGGTTGTCTCCCGGAGGGAGACAAAGGTTGTCTCCCTGAGGGAGACAAATGTTGTCTCCCGGAGGGAGAGAAAGGTTGTCTCCCGGAGGGAGACAAAGGTTTTCTCCCTCAGGGAGACAAATGTTGTCTCCCGGAGGGAGACAATGGTTGTCTCCCGGAGGGAGACAAAGGTTGTCTCCCGGAGGGAGACAAAGGTTGTCTCCCGGAGGGAGACAAATGTTGTCTCCCGGAGGGAGACAAGGGTTGTCTCCCGGAGGGAGACAAAGGTTGTCTCCCGGAGGGAGACAAAGGTTGTCTCCCGGAGGGAGACAAATGTTGTCTCCCGGAGGGAGACAAAGGTTGTCTCCCGGAGGGAGACAAATGTTGTCTCCCGGGGGGAGACAAATGTTGTCTCCCGGAGGGAGACAAAGGTTGTCTCGCGGGGGGAGACAAAGGTTGTCTCCCGGGGGGAGACAAAGGTTGTCTCCGGGAGGGAGACAAATGTTGTCTCCCGGGGGGAGACAAATGTTGTCTCCCGGGGGGAGACAAAGGTTGTCTCCCGGATGGAGACAAATGTTGTCTCCCGGAGGGAGACAAATGTTGTCTCCCGGAGGGAGACAGTTTGTCTCCCGGAGGGAGACAAAGGTTGTCTCCCAGAGGGAGACAAATGTTGTCTCCCGAAGGGAGACAAATGTTGTCTCCTGGAGGGAGACAAATGTTGTCTCCCGGAGGGAGACAAAGGTTGTCTTCCGGGGGGAGACAAAGGTTGTCTCCCGGAGGGAGACAAATGTTGTCTCCCGGAGGGAGACAAAGGTTGTCTCCCAGAGAGAGACAAACGTTGTCTCCCGGAGGGAGACAAATGTTGTCTCCCGGAGGGAGACAAAGGTTGTCTCCCGGAGGGAGACAAAGGTTGTCTCCCGGAGGGAGGCAGAGGTTCTCTCCCGGATGGAGACAAATGTTGTCTCCCGGAGGGAGACAAATGTTGTCTCCCGGAGGGAGGCAAAGGTTGTCTCCCGGAGGGAGACAAATGTTGTCTCCCGGGGGGAGACAAAGGTTGTCTCCCAGAAGGAGACAAAGGTTGTCTCCCGGAGGGAGACAAAGGTTGTCTCCCGGAGGGAGACAAAGGTTGTCTCCCCGAGGGACTCAAATGTTGTCTCCCCGAGGGAGACAAAGGTTGTCTCCCGGAGGGAGACAAATGTTGTCTCCCGGGGGGAGACAAAGGTTGTCTCCCAGAAGGAAACAAAGGTTGTCTCACGGAGGGAGACAAAGGTTGTCTCCCGGATGGAGACAAAGGTTGTCTCCCGGAGGGAGACAAAGGTTGTCTCAAGGAGGGAGACAGAGGTTGTCTCCCGGAGGGAGACAGAGGTTGTCTCCCGGATGGAGACAAATGTTGTCTCCCGGTGGGAGACAAATGTTGTCTCCCGGAGGGAGACAAAGGTTGTCTCCCGGAGGGAGACAAAGGTTGTCTCCCAGAGGGAGACAAATGTTGTCTCCCTGAGGGAGACAAACGTTGTCTCCCGAAGGGAGACAACTGTTGTCTCCCGGAGGGAGACAAAGGTTGTCTCCTGGAGGGAGACAAAGGTTGTCTCCCTGAGGGAGACAAATGTTGTCTCCCGGAGGGAGACAAAGGTTGTCTCCCGCCGGGAGACAAAGGTTGTCTCCCTGAGGGAGACAAATGTTGTCTCCCGGAGGGAGACAAGGGTTGTCTCCCGGGGGGAGACAAAGGTTATCTCCCGGAGGGAGACAAAGGTTGTCTCCCGGAGGGAGACAAAGGTTGTCTCCTGGAGGGAGACAAAGGTTGTCTCCCAGAGGGAGACAAAGGTTGTCTCCCGCCGGGAGACAAAGGTTGTCTCCCTGAGGGAGACAAATGTTGTCTCCCGGAGGGAGACAAAGGTTGTCTCCCGGAGGGAGACAAAGGTTGTCTCCCGGAGGGACTCAAATGTTGTCTCCCGGAGGGAAACAAAGGTTGTCTCCCGGAGGGAGACAAATGTTGTCTCCCGGGGGGAGACAAAGGTTGTCTCCCAGAAGGAGACAAAGGTTGTCTCCCGGAGGGAGACAAAGGTTGTCTCCCGGAGGGAGACAAAGGTTGTCTCCCGGAGGGACTCAAATGTTGTCTCCCGGAGGGAGACAAAGGTTGTCTCCCGGAGGGAGACAAAGGTTGTCTCCCGGGGGGAGACAAAGGTTGTCTCCCAGAAGGAGACAAAGGTTGTCTCACGGAGGGAGACAAAGGTTGTCTCCCGGATGGAGACAAATGTTGTCTCCCGGAGGGAGACAAAGGTTGTCTCCCGGAGGAAGACAAAGGTTGTCTCAAGGAGGGAGACAGAGGTTGTCTCCCGGAGGGAGACAGAGGTTGTCTCCAGGATGGAGACAAATGTTGTCTCCCGGTGGGAGACAAATGCTGTCTCCCGGAGGGAGACAAAGGTTGTCTCCCGGAGGGAGACAAAGGTTGTCTCCCAGAGGGAGACAAATGTTGTCTCCCTGAGGGAGACAAACGTTGTCTCCCGAAGGGAGACAACTGTTGTCTCCCGGAGGGAGACAATGGTTGTCTCCTGGAGGGAGACAAAGGTTGTCTCCCTCAGGGAGACAACATTTGTCTCCCGGAGGGAGACAAAGGTTGTCTCCCGCCGGGAGACAAAGGTTGTCTCCCTGAGGGAGACAAATGTTGTCTCCCGGAGGGAGACAAGGGTTGTCTCCCGGGGGGAGACAACGGTTGTCTCCCAGAGGGAGACAAAGGTTGTCTCCCGGAGGGAGACAAAGGTTGTCTCCCGGAGGGAGACAAAGGTTGTCTCCCGGATGGAGACAAATGTTGTCTCCCGGAGGGAGACAAAGGTTGTCTCCCGGAGGGAGACAAAGGTTGTCTCCCGGAGGGAGACAGAGGTTGTCTCCCGGAGGGAGACAGAGGTTGTCTCCCGGATGGAGACAAATGTTGTCTCCCTGAGGGAGACAAATGTTGACTCCCGGTGGGAGACAAGGGTTGTCTCACGGGGGGAGACAAAGGTTGTCTCCCAGAGGGAGACAAAGGTTGTCTCCCGGAGGGAGACAAAGGTTGTCTCCCGGAGGGAGACAAAGGTTGTCTCCCAGATGGAGACAAATGTTGTCTCCCGGAGGGAGACAAAGGTTGTCTCCCGGAGGGAGACAAAGGTTGTCTCCCGGAGGGAGACAAAGGTTGTCTCCCGGAGAGAGACAGAGGTTGTCTCCCGGATGGAGACAAATGTTGTCTCCCGGTGGGAGACAAATGTTGTCTCCCGGAGGGAGACAAAGGTTGTCTCCCGGACGGAGACAAAGGTTGTCTCCCAGAGGGAGAAAAATGAAGTCTCCCTGAGGGAGACAAAGGTTGACTCCCGAAGCGAGACAAATGTTGTCTCCCGGAGGGAGACAAAGGTTGTCTCCTGGAGGGAGACAAAGGTTGTCTCCCTGAGGGAGACAAATGTTGTCTCCCGGAGGGAGACAAAGGTTGTCTCCCGCCGGGAGACAAAGTTTGTCTCCCTGAGGGAGACAAATGTTGTCTCCCGGAGGGAGACAAGGGTTGCCTCCCGGAGGGAGACAAGGGTTGTCTCCCGGAGGGAGACAAGGGTTGTCTCCCGGACTCCTGGAGGGAGACAAAGGTTGTCTCCCGGAGGGAGACAAAGGTTGTCTCCCGGAGGGAGACAAATGTTGTCTCCCGGAGGGAGACAAAGGTTGTCTCCCGGAGGGAGACAAATGTTGTCTCCCGGGGGGAGACAAAGGTTGTCTCCCGGAGGGAGACAAAAGTTGTCTCCCGGAGGGAGACAAATGTTGTCTCCCGGAGGGAGACAAAGGTTGTCTCCCGGAGGGAGACAAATGTTGTCTCCAAGAGGAAGATAAATGTTTTGTCCCGGAGGGAGACAAAGGTTGTCTCCCGGAGGGAGACAAAGGTTGTCTCCCGGAGGGAGACAAAGGTTGTCTCCCGGAGGGAGACAAAGGTTGTCTCCCGGAGGGAGACAAAGGTTGTCTCCCGGAGGGAGACAAATGTTGTCTCCCGGAGGGAGACAAAGGTTGTCTCCCGGAGGGAGACAAATGTTGTCTCCCGGGGGGAGACAAAGGTTGTCTCCCGGAGGGAGACAAAGGTTGTCTCCCGGAGGGAGACAAATGTTGTCTCCCGGAGGGAGACAAAGGTTGTCTCCCGGAGGGAGACAAATGTTGTCTCCAAGAGGAAGATAAATGTTTTGTCCCGGAGGGAGACAAAGGTTGTCTCCCGGAGGGAGACAAAGGTTGTCTCCCGGAGGGAGACAAAGGTTGTCTCCCGGAGGGAGACAAAGGTTGTCTCCCAGAGGGAGACAAATGTTGTCTCCCGGGGGGAGACAAAGGTTGTCTCCCGGGGGGAGACAAAGGTTGTCTCTGGGAAGGAGACAAATGTTGTCTCCCGGGGGAGACAAATGTTGTCTCCCGGGGGGAGACAAAGGTTGTCTCCCGGATGGAGACAAATGTTGTCTCCCGGAGGGAGACAAATGTTGTCTCCCGGAGGGAGACAAAGGTTGTCTCCCGGGGGGAGACAAAGGTTGTCTCCCGGAGGGAGACAAATGTTGTCTCCCGGAGGGAGACAAAGGTTGTCTCACAGAGGGAGACAAATGTTGTCTCCCAAAGGGAGACAAATGTTGTCTCCCGGAGGGAGACAAAGGTTGTCTCCCGGAGGGAGACAAAGGTTGTCTCCCGGAGGGAGACAAAGGTTGTCTCCCGGAGGGAGACAAAGGTTGTCTCCCGGAGGGAGACAAATGTTGTCTCCCGGAGGGAGACAAAGGTTGTCTCCCGGAGGGAGACAAATGTTGTCTCCCGGAGGGAGACAAAGGTTGTTTCCCGGAGGGAGACAAAGGTTGTCTCCCGGAGGGAGACAAATGTTGTCTCCCGGAGGGAGACAAAGGTTGTCTCCCGGAGGGAGACAAATGTTGTCTCCCGGGGGGAGACAAAGGTTGTCTCCCGGAGGGAGACAAAGGTTGTCTCCCTCAGGGAGACAAATGTTGTCTCCCGGAGGGAGACAAGGGTTGTCTCCCGGAGGGAGACAAATGTTGTCTCCAAGAGGGAGATAAATGTTTTGTCCCGGAGGGAGACAAAGGTTGTCTCCCGGAGGGAGACAAAGGTTGACTCCCAGAGGGAGACAAATGTTGTCTCGCGGGGGAGACAAATATTGTCTCCTGGAGGGAGACAAATGTTGTCTCCCGGAGGGAGACAAAGGTTGTCTTCCAGGGGGAGACAAAGGTTGTCTCCCGGAGGGAGACAAATGTTGTCTCCCGGAGGGAGACAAAGGTTGTCTCCCAGAGGGAGACAAACGTTGTCTCCCGGAGGGAGACAAATGTTGTCTCCCAGAGGGAGACAAATGTTGTCTCCCGGAGGGAGACAAATGTTGTCTCCCGGAGGGAGACAAAGGTTGTCTCCCGGAGGGAGACAAAGGTTGTCTCCCGGAGGGAGGCAGAGGTTGTCTCCCGGATGGAGACAAATGTTGTCTCCCGGAGGGAGACAAAGGTTGTCTCCCGGAGGGAGACAAAGGTTGTCTCCCAGAGGGAGACAAATGTTGTCTCCCTGAGGGAGACAAAGGTTATCTCCCGGAGGGAGACAAAGGTTGTCTCCCGGAGGGAGACAAAGGTTGTCTCCCGGAGGGAGACAAAGGTTGTCTTCCGGGGGGAGACAAAGGTTGTCTCCCGGAGGGAGACAAATGTTGTCTCCCGCCGGGAGACAAAGGTTGTCTCCCTGAGGGAGACAAATGTTGTCTCCCGGAGGGAGACAAAGATTGTCTCCCGGAGGGAGACAAAGGTTGTCTCCCGGAGGGAGACAAAGGTTGTCTCCCGGAGGGACTCAAATGTTGTCTCCCAGAGGGAGACAAAGGTTGTCTCCCGGAGGGAGACAAATGTTGTCTCCCGGGGGGAGACAAAGGTTGTCTCCCAGAAGGAGACAAAGGTTGTCTCCCGGAGGGAGACAAAGGTTGTCTCCCGGAGGGAGACAAAGGTTGTCTCCCGGAGGGACTCAAATGTTGTCTCCCGGAGGGAGACAAAGGTTGTCTCCCGGAGGGAGACAAATGTTGTCTCCCGGGGGGAGACAAAGGTTGTCTCCCAGAAGGAGACAGAGGTTGTCTCACGGAGGGAGACAAAGGTTGTCTCCCGGATGGAGACAAATGTTGTCTTCCGGAGGGAGACAAAGGTTGTCTCCCGGAGGGAGACAAAGGTTGTCTCCCGGAGGGAGACAGAGGTTGTCTCCCGGAGGGAGACAAATGTTGTCTCCCGGAGGGAGACAGTTTGTCTCCCGGAGGGAGACAAAGGTTGTCTCCCAGAGGGAGACAAATGTTGTCTCCCGAAGGGAGACAAATGTTGTCTCCTGGAGGGAGACAAATGTTGTCTCCCGGAGGGAGACAAAGGTTGTCTTCCGGGGGGAGACAAAGGTTGTCTCCCGGAGGGAGACAAATGTTGTCTCCCGGAGGGAGACAAAGGTTGTCTCCCGGAGGGAGACAAATGTTGTCTCCCGGAGGGAGACAAAGGTTGTCTCCCGGAGGGAGACAAAGGTTGTCTCCCGGAGGGAGGCAGAGGTTGTCTCCCGGATGGAGACAAATGTTGTCTCCCGGAGGGAGACAAATGTTGTCTCCCGGAGGGAGACAAATGTTGTCTCCAAGAGGAAGATAAATGTTTTGTCCCGGAGGGAGACAAAGGTTGTCTCCCGGAGGGAGACAAAGGTTGTCTCCCGGAGGGAGACAAAGGTTGTCTCCCGGAGGGAGACAAAGGTTGTCTCCCAGAGGGAGACAAATGTTGTCTCCCGGGGGGAGACAAAGGTTGTCTCCCGGGGGGAGAGAAAGGTTGTCTCCGGGAAGGAGACAAATGTTGTCTCCCGGGGGAGACAAATGTTGTCTCCCGGGGGGAGACAAAGGTTGTCTCCCGGATGGAGACAAATGTTGTCTCCCGGAGGGAGACAAATGTTGTCTCCCGGAGGGAGACAAAGGTTGTCTCCCGGGGGGAGACAAAGGTTGTCTCCCGGAGGGAGACAAATGTTGTCTCCCGGAGGGAGACAAAGGTTGTCTCTCAGAGGGAGACAAATGTTGTCTCCCAAAGGGAGACAAATGTTGCCTCCCGGAGGGAGACAAAGGTTGTCTCCCGGAGGGAGACAAAGGTTGTCTCCCGGAGGGAGACAAAGGTTGTCTCCCGGAGGGAGACAAAGGTTGTCTCCCGGAGGGAGACAAATGTTGTCTCCCGGAGGGAGGCAAAGGTTGTCTCCTGGAGGGAGACAAATGTTGTCTCCCGGAGGGAGACAAAGGTTGTTTCCCGGAGGGAGACAAAGGTTGTCTCCCGGAGAGAGACAAATGTTGTCTCCCGGAGGGAGACAAAGGTTGTCTCCCGGAGGGAGACAAATGTTGTCTCCGGGGGGGAGACAAAGGTTGTCTCCCTCAGGGAGACAAATGTTGTCTCCCGGAGGGAGACAAGGGTTGTCTCCCGGAGGGAGACAAATGTTGTCTCCAAGAGGGAGATAAATGTTTTGTCCCGGAGGGAGACAAAGGTTGTCTCCCGGAGGGAGACAAAGGTTGACTCCCAGAGGGAGACAAATGTTGTCTCGCGGGGGAGACAAAGGTTGTCTCCCGGAGGGAGACAGTTTGTCTCCCGGAGGGAGACAAAGGTTGTCTCCCAGAGGGAGACAAATGTTGTCTCCCGAAGGGAGACAAATGTTGTCTCCTGGAGGGAGACAAATGTTGTCTCCCGGAGGGAGACAAAGGTTGTCTTCCGGGGGGAGACAAAGGTTGTCTCCCGGAGGGAGACAAATGTTGTCTCCCGCCGGGAGACAAAGGTTGTCTCCCTGAGGGAGACAAATGTTGTCTCCCGGAGGGAGACAAAGGTTGTCTCCCGGAGGGAGACAAAGGTTGTCTCCCGGAGGGAGACAAAGGTTGTCTCCCGGAGGGACTCAAATGTTGTCTCCCGGAGGGAGACAAAGGTTGTCTCCCGGAGGGAGACAAATGTTGTCTCCCGGGGGGAGACAAAGGTTGTCTCCCAGAAGGAGACAAAGGTTGTCTCCCGGAGGGAGACAAAGGTTGTCTCCCGGAGGGAGACAAAGGTTGTCTCCCGGAGGGACTCAAATGTTGTCTCCCGGAGGGAGACAAAGGTTGTCTCCCGGAGGGAGACAAATGTTGTCTCCCGGGGGGAGACAAAAGTTGTCTCCCAGAAGGAGACAGAGGTTGTCTCACGGAGGGAGACAAAGGTTGTCTCCCGGATGGAGACAAATGTTGTCTTCCGGAGGGAGACAAAGGTTGTCTCCCGGAGGGAGACAAAGGTTGTCTCCCGGAGGGAGACAGAGGTTGTCTCCCGGAGGGAGACAAATGTTGTCTCCCGGAGGGAGACACTTTGTCTCCCGGAGGGAGACAAAGGTTGTCTCCCAGAGGGAGACAAATGTTGTCTCCCGAAGGGAGACAAATGTTGTCTCCTGGAGGGAGACAAATGTTGTCTCCCGGAGGGAGACAAAGGTTGTCTTCCGGGGGGAGACAAAGGTTGTCTCCCGGAGGGAGACAAATGTTGTCTCCCGGAGGGAGACAAAGGTTGTCTCCCGGAGGGAGACAAATGTTGTCTCCCGGAGGGAGACAAAGGTTGTCTCCCGGAGGGAGACAAAGGTTGTCTCCCGGAGGGAGGCAGAGGTTGTCTCCCGGATGGAGACAAATGTTGTCTCCCGGAGGGAGACAAATGTTGTCTCCCGGAGGGAGACAAATGTTGTCTCCAAGAGGAAGATAAATGTTTTGTCCCGGAGGGAGACAAAGGTTGTCTCCCGGAGGGAGAAAAAGGTTGTCTCCCGGAGGGACTCAAATGTTGTCTCCCGGAGGGAGACAAAGGTTGTCTCCCGGAGGGAGACAAATGTTGTCTCCCGGGGGGAGACAAAGGTTGTCTCCCAGAAGGAGACAGAGGTTGTCTCACGGAGGGAGACAAAGGTTGTCTCCCGGATGGAGACAAATGTTGTCTTCCGGAGGGAGACAAAGGTTGTCTCCCGGAGGGAGACAAAGGTTGTCTCCCGGAGGGAGACAGAGGTTGTCTCCCGGAGGGAGACAAATGTTGTCTCCCGGAGGGAGACAGTTTGTCTCCCGGAGGGAGACAAAGGTTGTCTCCCAGAGGGAGACAAATGTTGTCTCCCGAAGGGAGACAAATGTTGTCTCCTGGAGGGAGACAAATGTTGTCTCCCGGAGGGAGACAAAGGTTGTCTTCCGGGGGGAGACAAAGGTTGTCTCCCGGAGGGAGACAAATGTTGTCTCCCGGAGGGAGACAAAGGTTGTCTCCCGGAGGGAGACAAATGTTGTCTCCCGGAGGGAGACAAAGGTTGTCTCCCGGAGGGAGACAAAGGTTGTCTCCCGGAGGGAGGCAGAGGTTGTCTCCCGGATGGAGACAAATGTTGTCTCCCGGAGGGAGACAAATGTTGTCTCCCGGAGGGAGACAAATGTTGTCTCCAAGAGGAAGATAAATGTTTTGTCCCGGAGGGAGACAAAGGTTGTCTCCCGGAGGGAGAGAAAGGTTGTCTCCCGGAGGGAGACAAAGGTTGTCTCCCGGAGGGAGACAAAGGTTGTCTCCCAGAGGGAGACAAATGTTGTCTCCCGGGGGGAGACAAAGGTTGTCTCCCGGGGGGAGACAAAGGTTGTCTCCGGGAAGGAGACAAATGTTGTCTCCCGGGGGAGACAAATGTTGTCTCCCGGGGGGAGACAAAGGTTGTCTCCCGGATGGAGACAAATGTTGTCTCCCGGAGGGAGACAAATGTTGTCTCCCGGAGGGAGACAAAGGTTGTCTCCCGGGGGAGACAAAGGTTGTCTCCCGGAGGGAGACAAATGTTGTCTCCCGGAGGGAGACAAAGGTTGTCTCTCAGAGGGAGACAAATGTTGTCTCCCAAAGGGAGACAAATGTTGCCTCCCGGAGGGAGACAAAGGTTGTCTCCCGGAGGGAGACAAAGGTTGTCTCCCGGAGGGAGACAAAGGTTGTCTCCCGGAGGGAGACAAAGGTTGTCTCCCGGAGGGAGACAAAGGTTGTCTCCCGGAGGGAGACAAATGTTGTCTCCCGGAGGGAGACAAAGGTTGTCTCCTGGAGGGAGACAAATGTTGTCTCCCGGAGGGAGACAAAGGTTGTTTCCCGGAGGGAGACAAAGGTTGTCTCCCGGAGGGAGACAAATGTTGTCTCCCGGAGGGAGACAAAGGTTGTCTCCCGGAGGGAGACAAATGTTGTCTCCCGGGGGGAGACAAAGGTTGTCTCCCGGAGGGAGACAAAGGTTGTCTCCCTCAGGGAGACAAATGTTGTCTCCCGGAGGGAGACAAGGGTTGTCTCCCGGAGGGAGACAAATGTTGTCTCCAAGAGGGAGATAAATGTTTTGTCCCGGAGGGAGACAAAGGTTGTCTCCCGGAGGGAGACAAAGGTTGACTACCAGAGGGAGACAAATGTTGTCTCGCGGGGGAGACAAAGGTTGTCTCCCGGAGGGAGACAGTTTGTCTCCCGGAGGGAGACAAAGGTTGTCTCCCAGAGGGAGACAAATGTTGTCTCCCGAAGGGAGACAAATGTTGTCTCCTGGAGGGAGACAAATGTTGTCTCCCGGAGGGAGACAAAGGTTGTCTTCCGGGGGGAGACAAAGGTTGTCTCCCGGAGGGAGACAAATGTTGTCTCCCGGAGGGAGACAAAGGTTGTCTCCCAGAGGGAGACAAACGTTGTCTCCCGGAGGGAGACAAATGTTGTCTCCCAGAGGGAGACAAATGTTGTCTCCCGGAGGGAGACAAATGTTGTCTCCCGGAGGGAGACAAAGGTTGTCTCCCGGAGGGAGACAAAGGTTGTCTCCCGGAGGGAGGCAGAGGTTGTCTCCCGGATGGAGACAAATGTTGTCTCCCGGAGGGAGACAAAGGTTGTCTCCCAGAGGGAGACAAAGGTTGTCTCCCGGAGGGAGACAAAGGTTGTCTCCCAGAGGGAGACAAATGTTGTCTCCCGGGGGGAGACAAAGGTTGTCTCCCAGAAGGAGACAAAGGTTGTCTCCCGGAGGGAGACAAAGGTTGTCTCCCGGAGGGAGACAAAGGTTGTCTCCCGGAGGGACTCAAATGTTGTCTCCCGGAGGGAGACAAAGGTTGTCTCCCGGAGGGAGACAAATGTTGTCTCCCGGGGGGAGACAAAGGTTGTCTCCCAGAAGGAGACAGAGGTTGTCTCACGGAGGGAGACAAAGGTTGTCTCCCGGATGGAGACAAATGTTTTCTCCCGGAGGGAGACAAAGGTTGTCTCCCGGAGGGAGACAAAGGTTGTCTCCCGGAGGGAGACAGAGGTTGTCTCCCGGAGGGAGACAAATGTTGTCTCCCGGAGGGAGACAGTTTGTCTCCCGGAGGGAGACAAAGGTTGTCTCCCAGAGGGAGACAAATGTTGTCTCCCGAAGGGAGACAAATGTTGTCTCCTGGAGGGAGACAAATGTTGTCTCCCGGAGGGAGACAAAGGTTGTCTTCCGGGGGGAGACAAAGGTTGTCTCCCGGAGGGAGACAAATGTTGTCTCCCGGAGGGAGACAAAGGTTGTCTCCCAGAGGGAGACAAAGGTTGTCTCCCGGAGGGAGACAAATTTTGTCTCCCGGAGGGAGACAAAGGTTGTCTCCCGGAGGGAGACAAATGTTGTCTCCCGGAGGGAGACAAAGGTTGTCTCCCGGAGGGAGACAAAGGTTGTCTCCCGGAGGGAGGCAGAGGTTGTCTCCCGGATGGAGACAAATGTTGTCTCCCGGAGGGAGACAAATGTTGTCTCCCGGAGGGAGACAAAGGTTGTCTCCCGGAGGGAGACAAAGGTTGTCTCCCGGAGGGAGACAAAGGTTGTCTCCCAGAGGGAGACAAATGTTGTCTCCCTGAGGGAGACAAAGGTTATCTCCCGAAGGGAGACAAAGGTTGTCTCCCGGAGGGAGACAAAGGTTGTCTCCCGGAGGGAGACAAAGGTTGTCTCCCGGAGGGAGACAAAGGTTGTCTCCCGGAGGGAGACAAAGGTTGTCTCCCGGAGGGAGACAAATGTTGTCTCCCGGAGGGAGACAAAGGTTGTCTCCCGGAGGGAGACAAATGTTGTCTTTCGGGGGGAGACAAAGGTTGTCTCCCGGAGGGAGACAAAGGTTGTCTCCCGGAGGGAGACAAATGTTGTCTCCCGGAGGGAGACAAAGGTTGTCTCTCGGAGGGAGACAAATGTTGTCTCCAAGAGGAAGATAAATGTTTTGTCCCGGAGGGAGACAAAGGTTGTCTCCCGGAGGGAGACAAAGGTTGTCTCCCGGAGGGAGACAAAGGTTGTCTCCCGGAGGGAGACAAAGGTTGTCTCCCAGAGGGAGACAAATGTTGTCTCCCGGGGGGACACAAAGGTTGTCTCCCGGGGGGAGACAAAGGTTGTCTCCGGGAAGGAGACAAATTTTGTCTCCCGGGGGAGACAAATGTTGTCTCCCGGGGGGAGACAAAGGTTGTCTCCCGGATGGAGACAAATGTTGTCTCCCGGAGGGAGACAAATGTTGTCTCCCGGAGGGAGACAAAGGTTGTCTCCCGGGGGGAGACAAAGGTTGTCTCCCGGAGGGAGACAAATGTTGTCTCCCGGAGGGAGACAAAGGTTGTCTCTCAGAGGGAGACAAATGTTGTCTCCCAAAGGGAGACAAATGTTGTCTCCCGGAGGGAGACAAAGGTTGTCTCCCGGAGGGAGACAAAGGTTGCCTCCCGGAGGGAGACAAAGGTTGTCTCCCGGAGGGAGACAAAGGTTGTCTCCCGGAGGGAGACAAATGTTGTCTCCCGGAGGGAGACAAAGGTTGTCTCCCGGAGGGAGACAAATGTTGTCTCCCGGAGGGAGACAAAGGTTGTTTCCCGGAGGGAGACAAAGGTTGTCTCCCGGAGGGAGACAAATGTTGTCTCCCGGAGGGAGACAAAGGTTGTCTCCCGGAGGGAGACAAATGTTGTCTCCCGGGGGGAGACAAAGGTTGTCTCCCGGAGGGAGACAAAGGTTGTCTCCCTCAGGGAGACAAATGTTGTCTCCCGGAGGGAGACAAGGGTTGTCTCCCGGAGGGAGACAAATGTTGTCTCCAAGAGGGAGATAAATGTTTTGTCCCGGAGGGAGACAAAGGTTGTCTCCCGGAGGGAGACAAAGGTTGACTCCCAGAGGGAGACAAATGTTGTCTCGCGGGGGAGACAAAGGTTGTCTCCCGGAGGGAGACAGTTTGTCTCCCGGAGGGAGACAAAGGTTGTCTCCCAGAGGGAGACAAATGTTGTCTCCCGAAGGGAGACAAATGTTGTCTCCTGGAGGGAGACAAATGTTGTCTCCCGGAGGGAGACAAAGGTTGTCTTCCGGGGGGAGACAAACGTTGTCTCCCGGAGGGAGACAAATGTTGTCTCCCGGAGGGAGACAAAGGTTGTCTCCCAGAGGGAGACAAAGGTTGTCTCCCGGAGGGAGACAAATGTTGTCTCCCAGAGGGAGACAAATGTTGTCTCCCGGAGGGAGACAAATGTTGTCTCCCGGAGGGAGACAAAGGTTGTCTCCCGGAGGGAGACAAAGGTTGTCTCCCGGAGGGAGGCAGAGGTTGTCTCCCGGATGGAGACAAATGTTGTCTCCCGGAGGGAGACAAAGGTTGTCTCCCGGAGGGAGACAAAGGTTGTCTCCCGGAGGGAGACAAAGGTTGTCTCCCAGAGGGAGACAAATGTTGTCTCCCTGAGGGAGACAAAGGTTATCTCCCGGAGGGAGACAAAGGTTGTCTCCCGGAGGGAGACAAAGGTTGTCTCCTGGAGGGAGACAAAGGTTGTCTCTTGGAGGGAGACAAAGGTTGTCTCCCGCCGGGAGACAAAGGTTGTCTCCCTGAGGGAGACAAATGTTGTCTCCCGGAGGGAGACAAAGGTTGTCTCTCGGAGGGAGACAAAGGTTGTCTCCCGGAGGGAGACAAAGGTTGTCTCCCGGAGGGACTCAAATGTTGTCTCCCGGAGGGAGACAAAGGTTGTCTCCCGGAGGGAGACAAATGTTGTCTCCCGGGGGGAGACAAAGGTTGTCTCCCAGAAGGAGACAAAGGTTGTCTCCCGGAGGGAGACAAAGGTTGTCTCCCGGAGGGAGACAAAGGTTGTCTCCCGGAGGGACTCAAATGTTGTCTCCCGGAGGGAGACAAAGGTTGTCTCCCGGAGGGAGACAAATGTTGTCTCCCGGGGGGAGACAAAGGTTGTCTCCCAGAAGGAGACAGAGGTTGTCTCACGGAGGGAGACAAAGGTTGTCTCCCGGATGGAGACAAATGTTGTCTCCCGGAGGGAGACAAAGGTTGTCTCCCGGAGGGAGACAAAGGTTGTCTCCCGGAGGGAGACAGAGGTTGTCTCCCGGAGGGAGACAAATGTTGTCTCCCGGAGGGAGACAAAGGTTGTCTCCCAGAGGGAGACAAATGTTGTCTCCCGAAGGGAGACAAATGTTGTCTCCTGGAGGGAGACAAATGTTGTCTCTCGGAGGGAGACAAAGGTTGTCTTCCGGGGGGAGACAAAGGTTGTCTCCCGGAGGGAGACAAATGTTGTCTCCCGGAGGGAGACAAAGGTTGTCTCCCAGAGGGAGACAAAGGTTGTCTCCCGGAGGGAGACAAATGTTGTCTCCCGGAGGGAGACAAAGGTTGTCTCCCGGAGGGAGACAAATGTTGTCTCCCGGAGGGAGACAAAGGTTGTCTCCCGGAGGGAGACAAAGGTTGTCTCCCGGAGGGAGGCAGAGGTTGTCTCCCGGATGGAGACAAATGTTGTCTCCCGGAGGGAGACAAATGTTGTCTCCCGGAGGGAGACAAAGGTTGTCTCCCGGAGGGAGACAAAGGTTGTCTCCCGGAGGGAGACAAAGGTTGTCTCCCAGAGGGAGACAAATGTTGTCTCCCTGAGGGAGACAAAGGTTATCTCCCGGAGGGAGACAAAGGTTGTCTCCCGGAGGGAGACAAAGGTTGTCTCCTGGAGGGAGACAAAGGTTGTCTCCCGGAGGGAGACAAAGGTTGTCTCCCGCCGGGAGACAAAGGTTGTCTCCCTGAGGGAGACAAATGTTGTCTCCCGGAGGGAGACAAAGGTTGTCTCCCGGAGGGAGACAAAGGTTGTCTCCCGGAGGGAGACAAAGGTTGTCTCCCGGAGGGACTCAAATGTTGTCTCCCGGAGGGAGACAAAGGTTGTCTCCCGGAGGGAGACAAATGTTGTCTCCCGGGGGGAGACAAAGGTTGTCTCCCAGAAGGAGACAAAGGTTGTCTCCCGGAGGGAGACAAAGGTTGTCTCCCGGAGGGAGACAAAGGTTGTCTCCCGGAGGGACTCAAATGTTGTCTCCCGGAGGGAGACAAAGGTTGTCTCTCGATGGGAGACAAATACTGTCTCCCGGGGGGAGACAAAGGTTGTCTCCCAGAAGGAGACAAAGGTAGTCTCACGGAGGGAGACAAAGGTTGTCTCCCGGATGGAGACAAATGTTGTCTCCCGGAGGGAGACAAAGGTTGTCTCCCGGAGGGAGACAAAGGTTGTCTCCCGGAGGGAGACAGAGGTTGTCTCCCGGAGGGAGACAGAGGTTGTCTCCCGGATGGAGACAAATGTTGTCTCCCGGTGGGAGACAAATGTTGTCTCCCGGAGGGAGACAAAGGTTGTCTCCCGGAGGGAGACAAAGGTTGTCTCCCAGAGGGAGACAAATGTTGTCTCCCTGAGGGAGACAAACATTGTCTCCCGAAGGAAGACAAATGTTGTCTCCCGGAGGGAGACAAAGGTTGTCTCCTGGAGGGAGACAAAGGTTGTCTCCCTGAGGGAGACAAATGTTGTCTCCCGGAGGGAGACAAAGGTTGTCTCCCGCCGGGAGACAAAGGTTGTCTCCCTGAGGGAGACAAATGTTGTCTCCCGGTGGGAGACAAATGTTGTCTCCCGGAGGGAGACAAAGGTTGTCTCCCGGAGGGACACAAATGTTGTCTCCCGGGGGGAGACAAAGGTTGTCTCCCGGAGGGAGACAAAGGTTGTCTCCCTCAGGGAGACAAATGTTGTCTCCCGGAGGGAGACAAGGGTTGTCTCCCGGAGGGAGACAAATGTTGTCTCCAAGAGGGAGATAAATGTTTTGTCCCGGAGGGAGACAAAGGTTGTCTCCCGGAGGGAGACAAAGGTTGACTCCCAGAGGGAGACAAATGTTGTCTCGCGGGGGAGACAAAGGTTGTCTCCCGGAGGGAGACAAATGTTGTCTCCCGGAGGGAGACAAAGGTTGTCTCCCAGAGGGAGACAAACGTTGTCTCCCGGAGGGAGACAAATGTTGTCTCCCAGAGGGAGACAAATGTTGTCTCCCGGAGGGAGACAAATGTTGTCTCCCGGAGGGAGACAAAGGTTGTCTCCCGGAGGGAGACAAAGGTTGTCTCCCGGAGGGAGGCAGAGGTTGTCTCCCGGAGGGAGACAAAGGTTGTCTCCCGGAGGGACTCAAATGTTGTCTCCCGGAGGGAGACAAAGGTTGTCTCCCGGAGGGAGACAAATATTGTCTCCCGGGGGGAGACAAAGGTTGTCTCCCAGAAGGAGACAAAGGTTGTCTCCCGGAGGGAGACAAAGGTTGTCTCCCGGAGGGAGACAAAGGTTGTCTCCCGGAGGGACTCAAATGTTGTCTCCCGGAGGGAGACAAAGGTTGTCTCCCGGAGGGAGACAAATGTTGTCTCCCGGGGGGGCACAAAGGTTGTCTCCCAGAAGGAGACAGAGGTTGTCTCACGGAGGGAGACAAAGGTTGTCTCCCGGATGGAGACAAATGTTGTCTCCCGGAGGGAGACAAAGGTTGTCTCCCGGAGGGAGACAAAGGTTGTCTCCCGGAGGGAGACAGAGGTTGTCTCCCGGAGGGAGACAAATGTTGTCTCCCGGAGGGAGACAGTTTGTCTCCCGGAGGGAGACAAAGGTTGTCTCCCAGAGGGAGACAAATGTTGTCTCCCGAAGGGAGACAAATGTTGTCTCCTGGAGGGAGACAAATGTTGTCTCCCGGAGGGAGACAAAGGTTGTCTTCCGGGGGGAGACAAAGGTTGTCTCCCGGAGGGAGACAAATGTTGTCTCCCGGAGGGAGACAAAGGTTGTCTCCCAGAGGGAGACAAAGGTTGTCTACCGGAGGGAGACAAATGTTGTCTCCCGGAGGGAGACAAAGGTTGTCTCCCGGAGGGAGACAAATGTTGTCTCCCGGAGGGAGACAAAGGTTGTCTCCCGGAGGGAGACAAAGGTTGTCTCCCGGAGGGAGGCAGAGGTTGTCTCCCGGATGGAGACAAATGTTGTCTCCCGGAGGGAGACAAATGTTGTCTCCCGGAGGGAGACAAAGGTTGTCTCCCGGAGGGAGACAAAGGTTGTCTCCCGGAGGGAGACAAAGGTTGTCTCCCAGAGGGAGACAAATGTTGTCTCCCTGAGGGAGACAAAGGTTATCTCCCGGAGGGAGACAAAGGTTTTCTCCCGGAGGGAGAGAAAGGTTGTCTCCTGGAGGGAGACAAAGGTTGTCTCCCGGAGGGAGACAAAGGTTGTCTCCCGGAGGGAGACAAAGGTTGTCTCCCGCCGGGAGACAAAGGTTGTCTCCCTGAGGGAGACAAATGTTGTCTCCCGGAGGGAGACAAAGGTTGTCTCCCGGAGGGAGACAAAGGTTGTCTCCCGGAGGGAGACAAAGGTTGTCTCCCGGAGGGAGACAAAGGTTGTCTCCCGGAGGGACTCAAATGTTGTCTCCCGGAGGGAGACAAAGGTTGTCTCCCGGAGGGAGACAAATGTTGTCTCCCGGGGGGAGACAAAGGTTGTCTCCCAGAAGGAGACAAAGGTTGTCTCCCGGAGGGAGACAAAGGTTGTCTCCCGGAGGGAGACAAAGGTTGTCTCCCGGAGGGACTCAAATGTTGTCTCCCGGAGGGAGACAAAGGTTGTCTCCCGGAGGGAGACAAATGTTGTCTCCCGGGGGGAGACAAAGGTTGTCTCCCAGAAGGAGACAAAGGTTGTCTCACGGAGGGAGACAAAGGTTGTCTCCCGGATGGAGACAAATGTTGTCTCCCGGAGGGAGACAAAGGTTGTCTCCCGGAGGGAGACAAAGGTTGTCTCCCGGAGGGAGACAGAGGTTGTCTCCCGGAGGGAGACAGAGGTTGTCTCCCGGATGGAGACAATTGTTGTCTCCCGGTGGGAGAGAAATGTTGTCTCCCGGAGGGAGACAAAGGTTGTCTCCCGGACGGAGACAAAGGTTGTCTCCCAGAGGGAGAAAAATGAAGTCTCCCTGAGGGAGACAAAGGTTGACTCCCGAAGGGAGACAAATGTTGTCTCCCGGAGGGAGACAAAGGTTGTCTCCTGGAGGGAGACAAAGGTTGTCTCCCTGAGGGAGACAAATGTTGTCTCCCGGAGGGAGACAAAGGTTGTCTCCCGCCGGGAGACAAAGTTTGTCTCCCTGAGGGAGACAAATGTTGTCTCCCGGAGGGAGACAAGGGTTGTCTCCCGGAGGGAGACAAGGGTTGTCTCCCGGAGGGAGACAAGGGTTGTCTCCCGGAGGGAGACAAAGGTTGTCTCCCGGAGGGAGACAAATTTTGTCTCCCGGAGGGAGACAAAGGTTGTCTCCCGGAGGGAGACAAATGTTGTCTCCCGGGGGGAGACAAAGGTTGTCTCCCGGAGGGAGACAAAGGTTGTCTCCCGGAGGGAGACAAATGTTGTCTCCAAGAGGAAGATAAATGTTTTGTCCCTGAGGGAGACAAAGGTTGTCTCCCGGAGGGAGACAAAGGTTGTCTCCTGGAGGGAGACAGAGGTTGTCTCCCGGATGGAGACAAATGTTGTCTCCCGGTGGGAGACAAATGTTGTCTCCCGGATGGAGACAAATGTTGTCTCCCGGTGGGAGACAAATGTTGTCTCCCGGAGGGAGACAAAGGTTGTCTCCCGGACGGAGACAAAGGTTGTCTCCCAGAGGGAGAAAAATGAAGTCTCCCTGAGGGAGACAAAGGTTGACTCCCGAAGGGAGACAAATGTTGTCTCCCGGAGGGAGACAAAGGTTGTCTCCTGGAGGGAGACAAAGGTTGTCTCCCTGAGGGAGACAAATGTTGTCTCCCGGAGGGAGACAAAGGTTGTCTCCCGCCGGGAGACAAAGTTTGTCTCCCTGAGGGAGACAAATGTTGTCTCCCGGAGGGAGACAAGGGTTGTCTCCCGGAGGGAGACAAGGGTTGTCTCCCGGAGGGAGACAAGGGTTGTCTCCCGGAGGGAGACAAAGGTTGTCTCCCGGAGGGAGACAAAGGTTGTCTCCCGGAGGGAGACAAATGTTGTCTCCCGGGGGAGACAAAGGTTGTCTCCCGGAGGGAGACAAAGGTTGTCTCCCGGAGGGAGACAAATGTTGTCTCCCTGAGGGAGACAAACGTTGTCTCCCGAAGGGAGACAAAGGTTGTCTCCCGGAGGGAGACAAAGGTTGTCTCCCTGAGGGAGACAAATGTTGTCTCCCAGAGGGAGACAAAGGTTGTCTCCCGGAGGAAGACAAATGTTGTCTCCCGGAGGGAGACAAAGGTTGTCTCCCGGAGGGAGAAAGAGGTTGTCTCCCGGAGGGAGACAGAGTTTGTCTCCCGGAGTGAGACAAAGGTTGTCTCCCGGAGGGAGACAAAGGTTGTCTCCCGGATGGAGACAAATGTTGTCTCCCGGAGGGAGACATTTGTTGTCTCCCGCAGGGAGACAAAGGTTGTCTCCCGGATGGAGACAAATGTTGTCTCCCGGAGGGAGACATTTGTTGTCTCCCGGGGGGAGACAAAGGTTGTCTCCCGGATGGAGACAAATGTTGTCTCCCGAAGGGAGACAAATGTTGTCTCCCGGAGGGAGACAAAGGTTGTCTCCCGGAGGGAGACAAAGGTTGTCTCCCGGAGGGAGACAAAGGTTGTCTCCCGGGGGGAGACAAAGGTTGTCTCCGGGAGGGAGACAAATGTTGTCTCCCGGGGGGGAGACAAATGTTGTCTCCCGGGGGGAGACAAAGGTTGTCTCCCGGATGGAGACAAATGTTGTCTCCCGAAGGGAGACAAATGTTGTCTCCCGGAGGGAGACAAAGGTTGTCTCCCGGAGGGAGACAAATGTTGTCTCCCGGGGGGAGACAAAGGTTGTCTCCCGGGGGGAGACAAAGATTGTCTCCCGGAGGGAGACAAAGGTTGTCTCCCAGAGGGAGACAAAGGTTGTCTCCCGGAGGGAGACAAAGGTTGTCTCCCGGATGGAGACAAATGTTGTCTCCCGGAGGGAGACAAAGGTTGTCTCCCGGAGGGAGACAAAGGTTGTCTCCCGGAGGGAGACAAATGTTGTCTCCCGGAGGGAGACAAAGGTTGTCTCCCGGAGGGAGACAAATGTTGTCTCCCGGGGGGAGACAAAGGTTGTCTCCCGGAGGGAGACAAAGGTTGTCTCCCAGAGGGAGACAAAGGTTGTCTCCCAGAGGGAGACAAACGTTGTCTCCCGGAGGGAGACAAATGTTGTCTCCCAGAGGGAGACAAATGTTGTCTCCCGGAGGGAGACAAATGTTGTCTCCCGGAGGGAGACAAAGGTTGTCTCCTAGAGGGAGACAAAGGTTGTCTCCCGGAGGGAGACAAAGGTTGTCTCCCGGAGGGAGACAAAGGTTGTCTCCCGGAGGGGGACAAAGGTTGTCTCCCGGAGGGAGACAAAGGTTGTCTCCCGGAGGGAGACAAAGGTTGTCTCCCGGAGGGAGACAGAGGTTGTCTCCCGGATGGAGACAAATGTTGTCTCCCGGTGGGAGACAAATGTTGTCTCCCGGAGGGAGACAAAGGTTGTCTCCCGGACGGAGACAAAGGTTGTCTCCCAGAGGGAGAAAAATGAAGTCTCCCTGAGGGAGACAAAGGTTGACTCCCGAAGGGAGACAAATGTTGTCTCCCGGAGGGAGACAAAGGTTGTCTCCCGGATGGAGACAAATGTTGTCTCCCGGAGGGAGACAAATGTTGTCTCCCGGAGGGAGACAAAGGTTGTCTCCCGGGGGGAGACAAAGGTTGTCTTCCGGATGGAGACAAATGTTGTCTCCTAGAGGGAGACAAAGGTTGTCTCCCGGAGGGAGACAAAGGTTGTCTCCCGGAGGGAGACAAATGTTGTCTCCCGGAGGGAGACAAAGGTTGTCTCCCGGAGGGAGACAAATGTTGTCTCCCGGGGGGAGACAAAGGTTGTCTCCCGGAGGGAGACAAAGGTTGTCTCCCAGAGGGAGACAAAGGTTGTCTCCCAGAGGGAGACAAACGTTGTCTCCCGGAGGGAGACAAATGTTGTCTTCCAGAGGGAGACAAATGTTGTCTCCCGGAGGGAGACAAAGGTTGTCTCCCGGAGGGAGACAAAGGTTGTCTCCCGGAGGGAGACAGAGGTTGTCTCCCGGATGGAGACAAATGTTGTCTCCCGGTGGGAGACAAATGTTGTCTCCCGGAGGGAGACAAAGGTTGTCTCCCGGACGGAGACAAAGGTTGTCTCCCAGAGGGAGAAAAATGAAGTCTCCCTGAGGGAGACAAAGGTTGACTCCCGAAGGGAGACAAATGTTGTCTCCCGGAGGGAGACAAAGGTTGTCTCCCGGATGGAGACAAATGTTGTCTCCCGGAGGGAGACAAATGGTGTCTCCCGGAGGGAGACAAAGGTTGTCTCCCGGGGGGAGACAAAGGTTGTCTCCCGGAGGGAGACAAATGTTGTCTCCCGGAGGGAGACAAAGGTTGTCTCTCAGAGGGAGACAAATGTTGTCTCCCAAAGGGAGACAAATGTTGTCTCCCGGAGGGAGACAAAGGTTGTCTCCCGGAGGGAGACAAAGGTTGTCTCCCGGAGGGAGACAAAGGTTGTCTCCCGGAGGGAGACAAAGGTTGTCTCCCGGAGGGAGACATATGTTGTCTCCCGGAGGGAGACAAAGGTTGTCTCCCGGAGAGAGACAAATGTTGTCTCCCGGAGGGAGACAAAGGTTGTTTCCCGGAGGGAGACAAAGGTTGTCTCCCGGAGGGAGACAAATGTTGTCTCCCGGAGGGAGACAAAGGTTGTCTCCCGGAGGGAGACAAATGTTGTCTCCCGGGGGGAGACAAAGGTTGTCTCCCGGAGGGAGACAAAGGTTGTCTCCCTCAGGGAGACAAATGTTGTCTCCCGGAGGGAGACAAGGGTTGTCTCCCGGAGGGAGACAAATGTTGTCTCCAAGAGGGAGATAAATGTTTTGTCCCGGAGGGAGACAAAGGTTGTCTCCCGGAGGGAGACAAAGGTTGACTCCCAGAGGGAGACAAATGTTGTCTCGCGGGGGAGACAAAGGTTGTCTCCCGGAGGGAGACAGTTTGTCTCCCGGAGGGAGACAAAGGTTGTCTCCCAGAGGGAGACAAATGTTGTCTCCCGAAGGGAGACAAATGTTGTCTCCTGGAGGGAGACAAATGTTGTCTCCCGGAGGGAGACAAAGGTTGTCTTCCGGGGGGAGACAAAGGTTGTCTCCCGGAGGGAGACAGAGGTTGTCTCCCGGATGGAGACAAATGTTGTCTCCCGGTGGGAGACAAATGTTGTCTCCCGGAGGGAGACAAAGGTTGTCTCCCGGGGGGAGACAAAGGTTGTCTCCCGGAGGGAGACAAATGTTGTCTCCCGGAGGGAGACAAAGGTTGTCTCTCAGAGGGAGACAAATGTTGTCTCCCAAAGGGAGACAAATGTTGTCTCCCGGAGGGAGACAAAGGTTGTCTCCCGGAGGGAGACAAAGGTTGTCTCCCGGAGGGAGACAAAGGTTGTCTCCCGGAGGGAGACAAAGGTTGTCTCCCGGAGGGAGACATATGTTGTCTCCCGGAGGGAGACAAAGGTTGTCTCCCGGAGGGAGACAAATGTTGTCTCCCGGAGGGAGACAAAGGTTGTTTCCCGGAGGGAGACAAAGGTTGTCTCCCGGAGGGAGACAAATGTTGTCTCCCGGAGGGAGACAAAGGTTGTCTCCCGGAGGGAGACAAATGTTGTCTCCCGGGGGGAGACAAAGGTTGTCTCCCGGAGGGAGACAAAGGTTGTCTCCCTCAGGGAGACAAATGTTGTCTCCCGGAGGGAGACAAGGGTTGTCTCCCGGAGGGAGACAAATGTTGTCTCCAAGAGGGAGATAAATGTTTTGTCCCGGAGGGAGACAAAGGTTGTCTCCCGGAGGGAGACAAAGGTTGACTCCCAGAGGGAGACAAATGTTGTCTCGCGGGGGAGACAAAGGTTGTCTCCCGGAGGGAGACAGTTTGTCTCCCGGAGGGAGACAAAGGTTGTCTCCCAGAGTGAGACAAATGTTGTCTCCCGAAGGGAGACAAATGTTGTCTCCTGGAGGGAGACAAATGTTGTCTCCCGGAGGGAGACAAAGGTTGTCTTCCGGGGGGAGACAAAGGTTGTCTCCCGGAGGGAGACAAATGTTGTCTCCCGGAGGGAGACAAAGGTTGTCTCCCAGAGGGAGACAAACGTTGTCTCCCGGAGGGAGACAAATGTTGTCTCCCAGAGGGAGACAAATGTTGTCTCCCGAAGGGAGACAAATGTTGTCTCCTGGAGGGAGACAAATGTTGTCTCCCGGAGGGAGACAAAGGTTGTCTTCCGGGGGGAGACAAAGGTTGTCTCCCGGAGGGAGACAAATGTTGTCTCCCGGAGGGAGACAAAGGTTGTCTCCCAGAGGGAGACAAACGTTGTCTCCCGGAGGGAGACAAATGTTGTCTCCCAGAGGGAGACAAATGTTGTCTCCCGGAGGGAGACAAATGTTGTCTCCCGGAGGGAGACAAAGGTTGTCTCCCGGAGGGAGACAAAGGTTGTCTCCCGGAGGGAGGCAGAGGTTGTCTCCCGGATGGAGACAAATGTTGTCTCCCGGAGGGAGACAAAGGTTGTCTCCCGGAGGGAGACAAAGGTTGTCTCCCGGAGGGAGACAAAGGTTGTCTCCCAGAGGGAGACAAATGTTGTCTCCCTGAGGGAGACAAAGGTTATCTCCCGGAGGGAGACAAAGGTTGTCTCCCGGAGGGAGACAAAGGTTGTCTCCTGGAGGGAGACAAAGGTTGTCTCCCGGAGGGAGACAAAGGTTGTCTCCCGCCGGGAGACAAAGGTTGTCTCCCTGAGGGAGACAAATGTTGTCTCCCGGAGGGAGACAAAGGTTATCTCCCGGAGGGAGACAAAGGATGTCTCCCGGAGGGAGACAAAGGTTGTCTCCCGGAGGGACTCAAATGTTGTCTCCCGGAGGGAGACAAAGGTTGTCTCCCGAAGGGAGACAAATGTTGTCTCCCGGGGGGAGACAAAGGTTGTCTCCCAGAAGGAGACAAAGGTTGTCTCCCGGAGGGAGACAAAGGTTGTCTCCCGGAGGGAGACAAAGGTTGTCTCCCGGAGGGACTCAAATGTTGTCTCCCGGAGGGAGACAAAGGTTGTCTCCCGGAGGGAGACAAATGTTGTCTCCCGGGGGGAGACAAAGGTTGTCTCCCAGAAGGAGACAGAGGTTGTCTCACGGAGGGAGACAAAGGTTGTCTCCCGGATGGAGACAAACGTTGTCTCCCGGAGGGAGACAAAGGTTGTCTCCCGGAGGGAGACAAAGGTTGTCTCCCGGAGGGAGGCAGAGGTTGTCTCCCGGATGGAGACAAATGTTGTCTCCCGGAGGGAGACAAAGGTTGTCTCCCGGAGGGAGACAAAGGTTGTCTCCCGGAGGGAGACAAAGGTTGTCTCCCAGAGGGAGACAAATGTTGTCTCCCTGAGGGAGACAAAGGTTATCTCCCGGAGGGAGACAAAGGTTGTCTCCCGGAGGGAGACAAAGGTTGTCTCCTGGAGGGAGACAAAGGTTGTCTCCCGGAGGGAGACAAAGGTTGTCTCCCGCCGGGAGACAAAGGTTGTCTCCCTGAGGGAGACAAATGTTGTCTCCTGGAGGGAGACAAAGGTTATCTCCCGGAGGGAGACAAAGGTTGTCTCCCGGAGGGAGACAAAGGTTGTCTCCCGGAGGGACTCAAATGTTGTCTCCCGGAGGGAGACAAAGGTTGTCTCCCGGAGGGAGACAAATGTTGTCTCCCGGGGGGAGACAAAGGTTGTCTCCCAGAAGGAGACAAAGGTTGTCTCCCGGAGGGAGACAAAGGTTGTCTCCCGGAGGGAGACAAAGGTTGTCTCCCGGAGGGACTCAAATGTTGTCTCCCGGAGGGAGACAAAGGTTGTCTCCCGGAGGGAGACAAATGTTGTCTCCCGGGGGGAGACAAAGGTTGTCTCCCAGAAGGAGACAGAGGTTGTCTCACGGAGGGAGACAAAGGTTGTCTCCCGGATGGAGACAAATGTTGTCTCCCGGAGGGAGACAAAGGTTGTCTCCCGGAGGGAGACAAAGGTTGTCTCCCGGAGGGAGACAGAGGTTGTCTCCCGGAGGGAGACAAATGTTGTCTCCCGGAGGGAGACAGTTTGTCTCCCGGAGGGAGACAAAGGTTGTCTCCCAGAGGGAGACAAATGTTGTCTCCCGAAGGGAGACAAATGTTGTCTCCTGGAGGGAGACAAATGTTGTCTCCCGGAGGGAGACAAAGGTTGTCTTCCGGGGGGAGACAAAGGTTGTCTCCCGGAGGGAGACAAATGTTGTCTCCCGGAGGGAGACAAAGGTTGTCTCCCAGAGGGAGACAAAGGTTGTCTCCCGGAGGGAGACAAATGTTGTCTCCCGGAGGGAGACAAAGGTTGTCTCCCGGTGGGAGACAAATGTTGTCTCCCGGGGGGAGACAAAGGTTGTCTCCCAGAAGGAGACAGAGGTTGTCTCACGGAGGGAGACAAAGGTTGTCTCCCGGATGGAGACAAATGTTGTCTCCCGGAGGGAGACAAAGGTTGTCTCCCGGAGGGAGACAAAGGTTGTCTCCCGGAGGGAGACAGAGGTTGTCTCCCGGAGGGAGACAAATGTTGTCTCCCGGAGGGAGACAGTTTGTCTCCCGGAGGGAGACAAAGGTTGTCTCCCAGAGGGAGACAAATGTTGTCTCCCGAAGGGAGACAAATGTTGTCTCCTGGAGGGAGACAAATGTTGTCTCCCGGAGGGAGACAAAGGTTGTCTTCCGGGGGGAGACAAAGGTTGTCTCCCGGAGGGAGACAAATGTTGTCTCCCGGAGGGAGACAAAGGTTGTCTCCCAGAGGGAGACAAAGGTTGTCTCCCGGAGGGAGACAAATGTTGTCTCCCGGAGGGAGACAAAGGTTGTCTCCCGGAGGGAGACAAATGTTGTCTCCCGGAGGGATACAAAGGTTGTCTCCCGGAGGGAGACAAAGGTTGTCTCCCGGAGGGAGGCAGAGGTTGTCTCCCGGATGGAGAAAAATGTTGTCTCCCGGAGGGAGACAAATGTTGTCTCCCGGAGGGAGACAAAGGTTGTCTCCCGGAGGGAGACAAAGGTTGTCTCCCGGAGGGAGACAAAGGTTGTCTCCCGAAGGGAGACAAAGGTTGTCTCCCAGAGGGAGACAAATGTTGTCTCCCTGAGGGAGACAAAGGTTATCTCCCGGAGGGAGACAAAGGTTGTCTCCCGGAGGGAGACAAAGGTTGTCTCCTGGAGGGAGACAAAGGTTGTCTCCCGGAGGGAGACAAAGGTTGTCTCCCGCCGGGAGACAAAGGTTGTCTCCCTGAGGGAGACAAATGTTGTCTCCCGGAGGGAGACAAAGGTTGTCTCCCGGAGGGAGACAAAGGTTGTCTCCCGGAGGGAGACAAAGGTTGTCTCCCGGAGGGACTCAAATGTTGTCTCCCGGAGGGAGACAAAGGTTGTCTCCCGGTGGGAGACAAATGTTGTCTCCCGGGGGGAGACAAAGGTTGTCTCCCAGAAGGAGACAAAGGTTGTCTCCCGGAGGGAGACAAAGGTTGTCTCCCGGAGGGAGACAAAGGTTGTCTCCCGGAGGGACTCAAATGTTGTCTCCCGGAGGGAGACAAAGGTTGTCTCCCGGAGGGAGACAAATGTTGTCTCCCGGGGGGAGACAAAGGTTGTCTCCCAGAAGGAGACAAAGGTTGTCTCACGGAGGGAGACAAAGGTTGTCTCCCGGATGGAGACAAATGTTGTCTCCCGGAGGGAGACAAAGGTTGTCTCCCGGAGGGAGACAAAGGTTGTCTCCCGGAGGGAGACAGAGGTTGTCTCCCGGAGGGAGACAGAGGTTGTCTCCCGGATGGAGACAAATGTTGTCTCCCGGTGGGAGACAAATGTTGTCTCCCGGAGGGAGACAAAGGTTGTCTCCAGGAGGGAGACAAAGGTTGTCTCCCAGAGGGAGACAAAGGTTGTCTCCCGGAGGGAGACAAATGTTGTCTCCCGGAGACAGACAAATGTTGTCTCCCGGAGGGAGACAAAGGTTGTCTCCCAGAGGGAGACAAATGTTGTCTCCCGGAGGGAGACAAACGTTGTCTCCTGGAGGGAGACAGTTTGTCTCCCGGAGGGAGACAAAGGTTGGCTCCGGAGGGAGACAAATGTTGTCTCCCGGAGGGAGACAAAGGTTGTCTCCCGGAGGGAGACAAATGTTGTCTCCCGGAGGGAGACAAATGTTGTCTCCCGGAGGGAGACAAAGGTTGTCTCCCGGAGGGAGACAAAGGTTGTCTCCCAGAGGGAGACAAAGGTTGTCTCCCAGAGGGAGACAAAGGTTGTCATTCGGAGGGAGACAAAGGTTTTCTCCCGGAGGGAGACAAAGGTTGTCTCCCGGAGGGAGACAAAAGTTGTCTCCCGGAGAGAGACAAAGGTTTTCTCCCAGAGGGAGACAAAGGTTGTCTCCCGGAGGGAGACAAATGCTGTCTCCCGGAGGGAGACAAATGTTGTCTCCCGGAGGGAGACAAAGGTTGTCTCCCAGAGGGAGACAAATGTTGTTTCCCGGAGGGAGACAAAGGTTGTCTCCCGGAGGGAGACAAAGGTTGTCTCCCGGAGGGAGACAAAGGTTGTCTCCCGGAGGGAGACAAATGTTGTCTCCCGGAGGGAGACAAATGTTGTCTCCCGGAGGGAGACAAATGTTGTCTCCCGGAGGGAGACAAAGGTTGTCTCCCGGAGGGAGACAAAGGTTGTCTCCCAGAGGGAGACAAAGGTTGTCTCCCAGATTGAGACAAAGGTTGTCTCCCAGAGGGAGACAAAGGTTGTCTCCCGGAGGGAGACAAAGGTTTTCTCCCGGAGGGAGACAAAGGTTGTCTCCCGGAGGGAGACAAAAGTTGTCTCCCGGAGAGAGACAAAGGTTTTCTCCCAGAGGGAGACAAAGGTTGTCTCCCGGAGGGAGACAAATGCTGTCTCCCGGAGGGAGACAAATGTTGTCTCCCGGAGGGAGACAAAGGTTGTCTCCCGGAGGGAGACAAAGGTTGTCTCCCAGAGGGAGACAAAGGTTGTCTCCCAGAGGGAGACAAAGGTTGTCTCCCGGAGGGAGACAAAGGTTTTCTCCCGGAGGGAGACAAAGGTTGTCTCCCGAAGGGAGACAAAGGTTGTCTCCCAGAGGGAGACAAATGTTGTCTCCCTGAGGGAGACAAAGGTTATCTCCCGGAGGGAGACAAAGGTTGTCTCCCGGAGGGAGACAAAGGTTGTCTCCTGGAGGGAGACAAAGGTTGTCTCCCGGAGGGAGACAAAGGTTGTCTCCCGCCGGGAGACAAAGGTTGTCTCCCTGAGGGAGACAAATGTTGTTTCCCGGAGGGAGACAAAGGTTGTCTCCCGGAGGGAGACAAAGGTTGTCTCCCGGAGGGAGACAAAGGTTGTCTCCCGGAGGGACTCAAATGTTGCCTCCCGGAGGGAGACAAAGGTTGTCTCCCGGTGGGAGACAAATGTTGTCTCCCGGGGGGAGACAAAGGTTGTCTCCCAGTAGGAGACAATGGTTGTCTCCCGGAGGGAGACAAAGGTTGTCTCCCGGAGGGAGACAAAGGTTGTCTCCCGGAGGGACTCAAATGTTGTCTCCCGGAGGGAGACAAAGGTTGTCTCCCGGAGGGAGACAAATGTTGTCTCCCGGGGGGAGACAAAGGTTGTCTCCCAGAAGGAGACAAAGGTTGTCTCACGGAGGGAGACAAAGGTTGTCTCCCGGATGGAGACAAATGTTGTCTCCCGGAGGGAGACAAAGGTTGTCTCCCGGAGGGAGACAAAGGTTGTCTCCCGGAGGGAGACAGAGGTTGTCTCCCGGAGGGAGACAGAGGTTGTCTCCCGGATGGAGACAAATGTTGTCTCCCGGTGGGAGACAAATGTTGTCTCCCGGAGGGAGACAAAGGTTGTCTCCAGGAGGGAGACAAAGGTTGTCTCCCAGAGGGAGACAAAGGTTGTCTCCCGGAGGGAGACAAATGTTGTCTCCCGGTGACAGGCAAATGTTGTCTCCCGGAGGGAGACAAAGGTTGTCTCCCAGAGGGAGACAAATGTTGTCTCCCGGAGGGAGACAAACGTTGTCTCCTGGAGGGAGACAGTTTGTCTCCCGGAGGGAGACAAAGGTTGGCTCCGGAGGGAGACAAATGTTGTCTCCCGGAGGGAGACAAAGGTTGTCTCCCGGAGGGAGACAAATGTTGTCTCCCGGAGGGAGACAAATGTTGTCTCCCGGAGGGAGACAAAGGTTGTCTCCCGGAGGGAGACAAAGGTTGTCTCCCAGAGGGAGACAAAGGTTGTCTCCCAGAGGGAGACAAAGGTTGTCATTCGGAGGGAGACAAAGGTTTTCTCCCGGAGGGAGACAAAGGTTGTCTCCCGGAGGGAGACAAAAGTTGTCTCCCGGAGAGAGACAAAGGTTTTCTCCCAGAGGGAGACAAAGGTTGTCTCCCGGAGGGAGACAAATGCTGTCTCCCGGAGGGAGACAAATGTTGTCTCCCGGAGGGAGACAAAGGTTGTCTCCCAGAGGGAGACAAATGTTGTTTCCCGGAGGGAGACAAAGGTTGTCTCCCGGAGGGAGACAAAGGTTGTCTCCCGGAGGGAGACAAAGGTTGTCTCCCGGAGGGAGACAAATGTTGTCTCCCGGAGGGAGACAAATGTTGTCTCCCGGAGGGAGACAAATGTTGTCTCCCGGAGGGAGACAAAGGTTGTCTCCCGGAGGGAGACAAAGGTTGTCTCCCAGAGGGAGACAAAGGTTGTCTCCCAGATTGAGACAAAGGTTGTCTCCCAGAGGGAGACAAATGTTGTCTCCCGGAGGGAGACAAAGGTTGTCTCCCGGAGGGAGACAAAGGTTGTCTCCCAGAGGGAGACAAAGGTTGTCTCCCAGAGGGAGACAAAGGTTGTCTCCCAGAGGGAGACAAAGGTTGTCTCCCGGAGGGAGACAAAGGTTTTCTCCCGGAGGGAGACAAAGGTTGTCTCCCGGAGGGAGACAAAAGTTGTCTCCCGGAGAGAGACAAAGGTTTTCTCCCAGAGGGAGACAAAGGTTGTCTCCCGGAGGGAGACAAATGCTGTCTCCCGGAGGGAGACAAATGTTGTCTCCCGGAGGGAGACAAAGGTTGTCTCCCGGAGGGAGACAAAGGTTGTCTCCCAGAGGGAGACAAAGGTTGTCTCCCAGAGGGAGACAAAGGTTGTCTCCCGGAGGGAGACAAAGGTTTTCTCCCGGAGGGAGACAAAGGTTGTCTCCCGGAGAGAGACAAAGGTTTTCTCCCAGAGGGAGACAAAGGTTGTCTCCCGGAGGGAGACAAATGCTGTCTCCCGGAGGGAGACAAATGTTGTCTCCCGGCGGGAGACAAAGGTTGTCTCCCAGCGGGTGACAAATGTTGTCTCCCGGAGGGAGACAAAGGTTGTCTGCCGGAGGGAGACAAAGGTTGTCTCCCGGAGGGAGACAAAGGTTGTCTCCCGGAGGGAGACAAATGTTGTCTCCCGGAGGGAGACAAATGTTGTCTCCCGGAGGGAGACAAAGGTTGTGTTCTGGAGGGAGACAAATGTTGTTTCCCAGAGGGAGACAAAGGTTGTCTCCCGGAGGGAGACAAAGGTTGTCTCCCAGAGGGAGACAAAGGTTGTCTCCCGGAGGGAGACAAAGGTTGTCTCCAAGAGGGAGACAAAGGTTGTCTCCCTGAGGGAGACAAACGTTGTCTCCCGGAGGGAGACAAAGGTTGTCTCCCGGAGGGAGGCAAAGGTTGTCTCCCGGAGGGAGACAAAGGTTGTCTCCCAGAGGGAGACAAAGGTTGTCTCCCAGAGGGAGACAAAGGTTGTCTCCCGGAGGGAGACAAAGGTTTTCTCCCGGAGGGAGACAAAGGTTGTCTCCCGGAGAGAGACAAAGGTTTTCTCCCAGAGGGAGACAAAGGTTGTCTCCCGGAGGGAGACAAAGGTTTTCTCCCGGAGGGAGACAAATGTTGTCTCCCGGAGGGAGACAAATGTTGTCTCCCGGAGGGAGACAAATGTTGTCTCCCGGAGGGAGAAAAAGGTTGTGTTCTGGAGGGAGACAAATGTTGTTTCCCAGAGGGAGACAAAGGTTGTCTCCCGGAGGGAGACAAAGGTTGTCTCCCAGAAAGAGACAGTTTATCTCCCGGAGGGAGACAAAGGTTGTCTCCCGGAGGGAGACAAATGTTGTCTCCTTGAGGGAGACAAAGGTTGTCTCCCGGAGGGAGACAAATGTTGTCTCCCGGAGGGAGACAAAGGTTGTCTCCCAGAAAGAGACAGTTTATCTCCCGGAGGGAGACAAAGGTTGTCTCCCGGAGGGAGACAAATGTTGTCTCCTTGTGGGAGACAAAGGTTGTCTCCCGGAGGGAGGCAAAGGTTGTCTCCTGGAGGGAGACAAAGGTTGTCTCCCAGAGGGAGACAAAGGTTGTCTCCCAGAGGGAGACAAAGGTTGTCTCCCGGAGGGAGACAAAGGTTTTCTCCCGGAGGGAGACAAAGGTTGGCTCCGGAGGGAGACAATTGTTGTCTCCAGGAGGGAGACAAAGGTTGTCTCCCGGAGGGAGACAAATGTTGTCTCCCGGAGGGAGACAAACGTTGTCTCCTGGAGGGAGACAGTTTGTCTCCAGGAGGGAGACAAATGCTGTCTCCCGGAGGGAGACAAATGTTGTCTCCCGGAGGGAGACAAAGGTTGTCTCCCAGAGGGAGACAAATGTTGTCTCCCGGAGGGAGACAAAGGTTGTCTCCCGGAGGGAGACAAATGTTGTCTCCCGGAGGGAGACAAAGGTTGTCTCCCGGAGGGAGACAGTTTGTCTCCCGGAGGGAGACAACATTTGTCTCCCGGAGGGAGACAAAGTTTGTCTCTCAGAGGGAGACAAAGGTTGTCTCCCTGAGGGAGACAGTTTGTCTCCCGGAGGGAGACAACATTTGTCTCCCGGAGGGAGACAAAGTTTGTCTCCCAGAGGGAGACAAAGGTTGTCTCCCGGAGGGAGACAAATGTTGTCTCCCGGAGGGAGACAAATGTTGTCTCCCGGAGGGAGACAAATGTTGTCTCCCGGAGGGAGACAAAGGTTGTCTCCCAGAGGGAGACAAATGTTGTCTCCCGGAGGGAGACAAACGTTGTCTCCTGGAGGGAGACAGTTTGTCTCCCGGAGGGAGACAAAGGTTGGCTCCGGAGGGAGACAACTGTTGTCTCCCGGAGGGAGACAAAGTTTGTCTCCCGGAGGGAGACAAATGTTGTCTCCCGGAGGAAGACAAATGTTGTCTCCCGGAGGAAGACAAATGTTGTCTCCCGGAGGGAGACAAAGGTTGTCTCCAGGAGGGAGACAAATGTTGTCTCCCGGAGGGAGACAAAGGTTGTCTCCCAGAGGGAGACAAATGTTGTCTCCCGGAGGGAGACAAACGTTGTCTCCCGGAGGGAGACAAACGTTGTCTCTTGGAGGGAGACAGTTTGTCTCCAGGAGGGAGACAAAGGTTGGCTCCGGAGGGAGACAATTGTTGTCTCCAGGAGGGAGACAAAGGTTGTCTCCCGGAGGGAGACAAATGTTGTCTCCCGGAGGGAGACAAATGTTGTCTCCCGGAGGGAGACAAATGTTGTCTCCCGGAGGGAGACAAAGGTTGTCTCCCGGAGGGAGACAAAGGTTGTCTCCCTGAGGGAGACAAAGGTTGTCTCCCAGAGGGAGACAAAGGTTGTCTCCCGGAGGGAGACAAAGGTTGTCTCCCGGAGAGAGACAAAGGTTGTCTCCCGGAGGGAGACAAATGCTGTCTCCCGGAGGGAGACAAATGTTGTCTCCCTGAGGGAGACAAAGGTTGTCTCCCGGAGGGAGACAAAAGTTGTCTCCCGGAGGGAGACAAAGGTTGTCTCCCAGAGGGAGACAAAGGTTGTCTCCCGGAGGGAGACAAATGTTGTCTCCCGGAGGGAGACAAAGGTTGTCTCCCAGAGGGAGACAAAGGTTGTCTCCCGGAGGGAGACAAAGGTTGTCTCCCGGAGGGAGACAAATGTTGTCTCCCGGAGGGAGACAAATGTTGTCTCCCGGAGGGAGACAAAGGTTGTGTCCCGGAGGGAGACAAAGGTTGTCTCCCGGAGGGAGACAAAGGTTGTCTCCCAGAAGGAGACAGTTTATCTCCCGGAGGGAGACAAAGGTTGTCTCCCGGAGGGAGACAAAGGTTGTCTCCCGGAGGGAGATAAACGTTGTCTCCCGGAGGGAGACAAATGTTGTTTCCCAGAGGGAGACAAAGGTTGCCTCCCGAAGGGAGACAAAGGTTGTCTCCCGGAGGGAGACAAAGGTTGTCTCCCGGAGGGAGACAAAGGTTGTCTCCAAGAGGGAGACAAAGGTTGTCTCCCGGAGGGAGACATAGGTTGTCTCCCGGAGGGAGACAAATGTTGTCTCCCGGAGGGAGACAAATGTTGTCTCCCGGAGGGAGACAAAGGTTGTCTCCCGGAGGGAGACAAACGTTGTCTCCCGGAGGGAGACAAATGTTGTTTCCCAGAGGGAGACAAAGGTTGTCTCCCGAAGGGAGACAAAGGTTGTGTCCTGGAGGGAGACAAACGTTGTCTCCTGGAGGGAGACAGTTTGTCTCCAGGAGGGAGACAAAGGTTGGCTCCGTAGGGAGACAATTGTTGTCTCCAGGAGGGAGACAAATGTTGTCTCCCGGAGGGAGACAAATGATGTCTCCCGGAGGGAGACAAATGTTGTCTCCCGGAGGGAGACAAAGGTTGTCTCCCGGAGGGAGACAAAGGTTGTCTCCCTGAGGGAGACAAAGGTTGTCTCCCAGAGGGAAACAAAGGTTGTCTCCCGGAGGGAGACAAAGGTTGTCTCCCGGCGAGAGACAAAGGTTGTCTCCCGGAGGGAGACAAATGCTGTCTCCCGGAGGGAGACAAATGTTGTCTCCCGGAGGGAGACAAAGGTTGTCTCCCAGAGGGAGACAAATGTTGTCTCCCGGAAGGAGACAAAGGTTGTCTCCCGGAGGGAGACAAAGGTTGTCTCCAAGAGGGAGACAAAGGTTGTCTCCCAGAGGGAAACAAATGTTGTCTCCCGGAGGGAGACAAACGTTGTCTCCCGGAGGGAGACAAACGTTGTCTCCTGGAGGGAGACAGTTTGTCTCCAGGAGGGAGACAAAGGTTGGCTCCGGAGGGAGACAATTGTTGTCTCCAGGAGGGAGACAAAGGTTGTCTCCCGGAGGGAGACAAATGTTGTCTCCCGGAGGGAGACAAACGTTGTCTCCTGGAGGGAGACAGTTTGTCTCCAGGAGGGAGACAAATGCTGTCTCCCGGAGGGAGACAAATGTTGTCTCCCGGAGGGAGACAAAGGTTGTCTCCCAGAGGGAGACAAATGTTGTCTCCCGGAGGGAGACAAAGGTTGTCTCCCGGAGGGAGACAAATGTTGTCTCCCGGAGGGAGACAAAGGTTGTCTCCCGGAGGGAGACAGTTTGTCTCCCGGAGGGAGACAACATTTGTCTCCCGGAGGGAGACAAAGTTTGTCTCCCAGAGGGAGACAAAGGTTGTCTCCCTGAGGGAGACAGTTTGTCTCCCGGAGGGAGACAACATTTGTCTCCCGGAGGGAGACAAAGTTTGTCTCCCAGAGGGAGACAAAGGTTGTCTCCCGGAGGGAGACAAATGTTGTCTCCCGGAGGGAGACAAATGTTGTCTCCCGGAGGGAGACAAATGTTGTCTCCCGGAGGGAGACAAAGGTTGTCTCCCAGAGGGAGACAAATGTTGTCTCCCGGAGGGAGACAAACGTTGTCTCCTGGAGGGAGACAGTTTGTCTCCCGGAGGGAGACAAAGGTTGGCTCCGGAGGGAGACAACTGTTGTCTCCCGGAGGGAGACAAAGTTTGTCTCCCGGAGGGAGACAAATGTTGTCTCCCGGAGGAAGACAAATGTTGTCTCCCGGAGGAAGACAAATGTTGTCTCCCGGAGGGAGACAAAGGTTGTCTCCAGGAGGGAGACAAATGTTGTCTCCCGGAGGGAGACAAAGGTTGTCTCCCAGAGGGAGACAAATGTTGTCTCCCGGAGGGAGACAAACGTTGTCTCCCGGAGGGAGACAAACGTTGTCTCTTGGAGGGAGACAGTTTGTCTCCAGGAGGGAGACAAAGGTTGGCTCCGGAGGGAGACAATTGTTGTCTCCAGGAGGGAGACAAAGGTTGTCTCCCGGAGGGAGACAAATGTTGTCTCCCGGAGGGAGACAAATGTTGTCTCCCGGAGGGAGACAAATGTTGTCTCCCGGAGGGAGACAAAGGTTGTCTCCCGGAGGGAGACAAAGGTTGTCTCCCTGAGGGAGACAAAGGTTGTCTCCCAGAGGGAGACAAAGGTTGTCTCCCGGAGGGAGACAAAGGTTGTCTCCCGGAGAGAGACAAAGGTTGTCTCCCGAAGGGAGACAAATGCTGTCTCCCGGAGGGAGACAAATGTTGTCTCCCTGAGGGAGACAAAGGTTGTCTCCCGGAGGGAGACAAAAGTTGTCTCCCGGAGGGAGACAAAGGTTGTCTCCCAGAGGGAGACAAAGGTTGTCTCCCGGAGGGAGACAAATGTTGTCTCCCGGAGGGAGACAAAGGTTGTCTCCCAGAGGGAGACAAAGGTTGTCTCCCGGAGGGAGACAAAGGTTGTCTCCCGGAGGGAGACAAAGGTTGTCTCCCGGAGGGAGATAAACGTTGTCTCCCGGAGGGAGACAAATGTTGTTTCCCAGAGGGAGACAAAGGTTGCCTCCCGAAGGGAGACAAAGGTTGTCTCCCGGAGGGAGACAAAGGTTGTCTCCCGGAGGGAGACAAAGGTTGTCTCCAAGAGGGAGACAAAGGTTGTCTCCCGGAGGGAGACATAGGTTGTCTCCCGGAGGGAGACAAATGTTGTCTCCCGGAGGGAGACAAATGTTGTCTCCCGGAGGGAGACAAAGGTTGTCTCCCGGAGGGAGACAAACGTTGTCTCCCGGAGGGAGACAAATGTTGTTTCCCAGAGGGAGACAAAGGTTGTCTCCCGAAGGGAGACAAAGGTTGTGTCCTGGAGGGAGACAAACGTTGTCTCCTGGAGGGAGACAGTTTGTCTCCAGGAGGGAGACAAAGGTTGGCTCCGTAGGGAGACAATTGTTGTCTCCAGGAGGGAGACAAATGTTGTCTCCCGGAGGGAGACAAATGATGTCTCCCGGAGGGAGACAAATGTTGTCTCCCGGAGGGAGACAAAGGTTGTCTCCCGGAGGGAGACAAAGGTTGTCTCCCTGAGGGAGACAAAGGTTGTCTCCCAGAGGGAAACAAAGGTTGTCTCCCGGAGGGAGACAAAGGTTGTCTCCCGGAGAGAGACAAAGGTTGTCTCCCGGAGGGAGACAAATGCTGTCTCCCGGAGGGAGACAAATGTTGTCTCCCGGAGGGAGACAAAGGTTGTCTCCCAGAGGGAGACAAATGTTGTCTCCCGGAAGGAGACAAAGGTTGTCTCCCGGAGGGAGACAAAGGTTGTCTCCAAGAGGGAGACAAAGGTTGTCTCCCGGAGGGAGACATAGGTTGTCTCCCGGAGGGAGACAAATGTTGTCTCCCGGAGGGAGACAAATGTTGTCTGCCGGAGGGAGACAAAGGTTGTCTCCCGGAGGGAGACAAACGTTGTCTCCCGAAGGGAGACAAATGTTGTTTCCCAGAGGGAGACAAAGGTTGTCTCCCGAAGGGAGACAAAGGTTGTGTCCCGGAGGGAGACAAACGTTGTCTCCTGGAGGGAGACAGTTTGTCTCCAGGAGGGAGACAAAGGTTGGCTCCGGAGGGAGACAATTGTTGTCTCCAGGAGGGAGACAAAGGTTGTCTCCCGGAGGGAGACAAACGTTGTCTCCCGGAGGGAGACAAATGTTGTTTCCCGGGGGGAGACAAAGGTTGTCTCCCAGAGGGAGACATAGGTTGTCTCCCGGAGGGAGACAAATGTTGTCTCCCGGAGGGAGACAAAGGTTGTCTCCCAGAGGGAGACAAAGGTTGTCTCACGGAGGGAGACAAAGGTTGTCTCCCGGAAGGAGACAAATGTTGTCTCCCGGAGGGAGACAAAGGTTGTCTCCCGGAGGGAGACAAAGGTTGTCTCCCGGAGGGAGACAAAGGTTGTCTCCTGGAGGGAGATAAACGTTGTCTCCCGGAGGGAGACAAATGTTGTTTCCCAGAGGGAGACAAAGGTTGCCTCCCGGAGGGAGACAAAGGTTGTCTCCCGGAGGGAGACAAACGTTGTCTCCCGGAGGGAGACAAATGTTGTTTCCTGGAGGGAGACAAAGGTTGTCTCCCAGAGGGAGACAAATGTTGTCTCCAGGAGGGAGACAAATGTTGTCTCCCGGAGGGAGACAAATGCTGTCTCCCGGAGGGAGACAAAGGTTGTCTCCCGGAGGGAGACAAAGGTTGTCTCCCGGAGGGAGACAAAGGTTGTCTCCCGGAGGGAGACAAAGGTTGTCTCCCGGAGGGAGACAAATGTTGTCTCCCGGAGGGAGACAAAGGTTGTCTCCCAGAGGGAGACAAAGGTTGTCTCACGGAGGGAGACAAAGGTTGTCTCCCGGAAGGAGACAAATGTTGTCTCCCGGAGGGAGACAAAGGTTGTCTCTAGGAGGGAGACAAAGGTTGTCTCCCGGAGGGAGACAAAGGTTGTCTCCTGGAGGGAGATAAACGTTGTCTCCCGGAGGGAGACAAATGTTGTTTCCCAGAGGGAGACAAAGGTTGTCTCCCTGAGGGAGACAAGGGTTGTCTCCCAGAAGGAGACAGTTTATCTCCCAGAGGGAGACAAAGGTTGTCTCCCGAAGGGAGACAAAGGTTGTGTCCCGGAGGGAGACAAACGTTGTCTCCTGGAGGGAGACAGTTTGTCTCCAGGAGGGAGACAAAGGTTGGCTCCGGAGGGAGACAATTGTTGTCTCCAGGAGGGAGACAAAGGTTGTCTCCCGGAGGGAGACAAATGATGTCTCCCGGAGGGAGACAAATGTTGTCTCCCGGAGGGAGACAAAGGTTGTCTCCCAGAGGGAGACAAACGTTGTCTCCCGGAGGGAGACAAATGTTGTTTTCCAGAGGGAGACAAACGTTGTCTCCCGGAGGGAGACAAATGTTGTTTCCCAGAGGGAGACAAAGGTTGTCTCCCGAAGGGAGACAAAGGTTGTGTCCCGGAGGGAGACAAACGTTGTCTCCTGGAGGGAGACAGTTTGTCTCCAGGAGGGAGACAAAGGTTGGCTCCGGAGGGAGACAATTGTTGTCTCCAGGAGGGAGACAAACGTTGTCACCGGAGGGAGACAAATGTTGTTTCCCGGAGGGAGACAAAGGTTGTCTCCCAGAGGGAGACAAATGTTGTCTCCCGGAGGGAGACAAATGTTGTCTCCCGGAGGGAGACAAATGCTGTCTCCCGGAGGGAGACAAAGGTTGTCTCCCGGAGGGAGACAAAGGTTGTCTCCCGGAGGGAGACAAATGTTGTCTCCCGGAGGGAGACAAATGTTGTCTCCCGGAGGGAGACAAAGGTTGTCTCCCGGAGGGAGACAAAGGTTGTCTCCCTGAGGGAGACAAGGGTTGTCTTTTGGAGGGAGACGAATGTTGTTTCCCAGAGGGAGACAAAGGTTGTCTCCCGGAGGGAGACAAAGGTTGTCTCCTGGAGGGAGACAAACATTGTCTCCCGGAGGGAGACAAATGTTGTTTCCCAGAGGGAGACAAAGGTTGTCTCCCGGAGGGAGACAGTTTCTCTCCCGGAGGGAGACAAAGGTTGTCTCCCGGAGGGAGACAAATGTTGTCTCCCGGTCTCTCCCGGAGGGAGACAAAGGTTGTCTCCCGGAGGGAGACAAAGGTTGTCTCCCGGAGGGAGACAAATGTTGTCTCCCGGAGGGAGACAAATGTTGTCTCCGGGAGTGAGACAAAGGTTGTCTCCCGGAGGGAGACAAAGGTTGTCTCCCGGAGGGAGACAAAGGTTGTCTCCCGGAGGGAGACAAAGGTTGTCTCCCGGAGGGAGACAAACGTTGTCTCCCGGAGGGAGACAACATTTGTCTCCTGGAGGGAGACAAAGGTTGCCTCCCGGAGGGAGACAAAGGTTGTCTCCCGGAGGGAGACAAACGTTGTCTCCCGGAGGGAGACAAATGTTGTTTCCCAGAGGGGGACAAAGGTTGTCTCCCGGAGGGAGACAAAGGTTGTCTCCCGGAGGGAGACAAAGGTTGTCTCCCGGAGGGAGACAAAGGTTGTCTCCCGGAGGGAGACAAACGTTGTCTCCCGGAGGGAGACAAATGTTGTTTCCCAGAGGGAGACAAAGGTTGTGTCCCGGAGGGAGACAAAGGTTTTCTCCCGGAGGGAGACAGTTTGTCTCCCGGAGGGAGACAACATTTGTCTCCTGGAGGGAGACAAATGTTGTTTCCCAGAGGGAGACAAAGTTTGTCTCCCGGAGGGAGACAAATGTTGTTTCCCAGAGGGAGACAAAGGTTGTCTCCCGGAGGGAGACAAAGGTTGTCTCCCGGAGGGAGACAAATGTTGTCTCCCGGAGGGAGACAAAGGTTGTCTCCCGGAAGGAGACAAAGGTTGTCTCCCGGAGGGAGACAGTTTGTCTCCCGGAGGGAGACAAATGTTGTCTCCCGGAGGGAGACAAAGGCTGTCTCCCAGAAGGAGACAGTTTATTTCCCCCAAGGGAGACAAAGGTTGTCTCCCGGAGGGAGACAGTTTGTCTCCCGGAGGGAGACAACATTTGTCTCCTGGAGGGAGACAAAGGTTGTCTCCCGGAGGGAGACAAACGTTGTCTCCCGGAGGGAGACAAACGTTGTCTCCCGGAGGGAGACAAATGTTGTTTCCCAGAGGGAGACAAAGGTTGTCTCCCGGAGGGAGACAAAGGTTGTCTCCCGGAGGGAGACAAATGTTGTCTCCCGGAGGGAGACAAAGGTTGTCTCCCGGAAGGAGACAAAGGTTGTCTCCCGGAGGGAGACAGTTTGTCTCCCGGAGGGAGACAAATGTTGTCTCCCGGAGGGAGACAAAGGTTGTCTCCCAGAAGGAGACAGTTTATTTCCCCCAAGGGAGACAAAGGTTGTCTCCCGGAGGGAGACAAATGTTGTCTCCCGGAGGGAGACAAATGCTGTCTCCCGGAGGGAGACAAAGGTTGTCTCCCGGAGGGAGACAAAGGTTGTCTCCCGGAGGGAGACAAATGTTGTCTCCCGGAGGGAGACAAATGTTGTCTCCCAGAGGGAGACAAAGGTTGTGTCCCGGAGGGAGACAAAGGTTTTCTCCCGGAGGGAGACAACATTTGTCTCCTGGAGGGAGACAAAGGTTGTCTCCCGGAGGGAGACAAAGGTTGTCTCCCGGAGGGAGACAAAGGTTGTCTCCCGGGGGGGGACAGTTTCTCTCCCGGAGGGAGACAAAGGTTGTCTCCCGGAGGGAGACAAAGGTTGTCTCCCGGAGGGAGACAAATGTTGTCTCCCGGAGGGAGAAAAAGGTTGTGTCCCGGAGGGAGACAAAGGTTGTCTCTCGGAGGGAGACAAATGTTGTTTCCCGGAAGGAGACAAAGGTTGTCTCCCGGAGGGAGACAAAGGTTGTCTCCCGGAGGGAGACAAATGTTGTCTCCCGGAGGGAGACAAAGGTTGTCTCCCGGAAGGAGACAAACGTTGTCTCCCGGAGGGAGACAAACGTTGTCTCCCGGAGGGAGACAAATGTTGTTTCCCAGAGGGAGACAAAGGTTGTCTCCCGGAGGGAGACAAAGGTTGTCTCCCGGAGGGAGACAAATGTTGTCTCCCGGAGGGAGACAAAGGTTGTCTCCCGGAAGGAGACAAAGGTTGTCTCCCGGAGGGAGACAGTTTGTCTCCCGGAGGGAGACAAATGTTGTCTCCCGGAGGGAGACAAAGGTTGTCTCCCAGAAGGAGACAGTTTATTTCCCCCAAGGGAGACAAAGGTTGTCTCCCGGAGGGAGACAAATGTTGTCTCCCGGAGGGAGACAAATGCTGTCTCCCGGAGGGAGACAAAGGTTGTCTCCCGGGGGGGGACAGTTTCTCTCCCGGAGGGAGACAAAGGTTGTCTCCCGGAGGGAGACAAACGTTGTCTCCCGGAGGGAGACAAATGTTGTTTCCCAGAGGGAGACAAAGGTTGTCTCCCGGAGGGAGACAAAGGTTGTCTCCCGGAGGGAGACAAAGGTTGTCTCCCGGAGGGAGACAAACGTTGTCTCCCGGAGGGAGACAAATGTTGTTTCCCAGAGGGAGACAAAGGTTGTGTCCCGGAGGGAGACAAAGGTTTTCTCCCGGAGGGAGACAGTTTGTCTCCCGGAGGGAGACAACATTTGTCTCCTGGAGGGAGACAAATGTTGTTTCCCAGAGGGAGACAAAGTTTGTCTCCCGGAGGGAGACAAATGTTGTTTCCCAGAGGGAGACAAAGGTTGTCTCCCGGAGGGAGACAAAGGTTGTCTCCCGGAGGGAGACAAATGTTGTCTCCCGGAGGGAGACAAAGGTTGTCTCCCGGAAGGAGACAAAGGTTGTCTCCCGGAGGGAGACAGTTTGTCTCCCGGAGGGAGACAAATGTTGTCTCCCGGAGGGAGACAAAGGCTGTCTCCCAGAAGGAGACAGTTTATTTCCCCCAAGGGAGACAAAGGTTGTCTCCCGGAGGGAGACAGTTTGTCTCCCGGAGGGAGACAACATTTGTCTCCTGGAGGGAGACAAAGGTTGTCTCCCGGAGGGAGACAAACGTTGTCTCCCGGAGGGAGACAAACGTTGTCTCCCGGAGGGAGACAAATGTTGTTTCCCAGAGGGAGACAAAGGTTGTCTCCCGGAGGGAGACAAAGGTTGTCTCCCGGAGGGAGACAAATGTTGTCTCCCGGAGGGAGACAAAGGTTGTCTCCCGGAAGGAGACAAAGGTTGTCTCCTGGAGGGAGACAGTTTGTCTCCCGGAGGGAGACAAATGTTGTCTCCCGGAGGGAGACAAAGGCTGTCTCCCAGAAGGAGACAGTTTATTTCCCCCAAGGGAGACAAAGGTTGTCTCCCGGAGGGAGACAAATGTTGTTTCCCAGAGGGAGACAAAGGTTGTCTCCCGGAGGGAGACAAAGGTTGTCTCCCGGAGGGAGACAAATGTTGTCTCCCGGAGGGAGACAAAGGTTGTCTCCCGGAAGGAGACAAAGGTTGTCTCCCGGAGGGAGACAGTTTGTCTCCCGGAGGGAGACAAATGTTGTCTCCCGGAGGGAGACAAAGGTTGTCTCCCAGAAGGAGACAGTTTATTTCCCCCAAGGGAGACAAAGGTTGTCTCCCGGAGGGAGACAAATGTTGTCTCCCGGAGGGAGACAAATGTTGTCTCCCGGAGGGAGACAAATGCTGTCTCCCGGAAGGAGACAAAGGTTGTCTCCCGGAGGGAGACAAAGGTTGTCTCCCGGAGGGAGACAAATGTTGTCTCCCGGAGGGAGACAAATGTTGTCTCCCAGAGGGAGACAAAGGTTGTGTCCCGGAGGGAGACAAAGGTTTTCTCCCGGAGGGAGACAACATTTGTCTCCTGGAGGGAGACAAAGGTTGTCTCCCGGAGGGAGACAAAGGTTGTCTCCCGGAGGGAGACAAACGTTGTCTCCCGGGGAGGGAGACAAATGTTGTCTCCCGGAGGGAGACAAAGGTTGTCTCCCGGAAGGAGACAAAGGTTGTCTCCCGGAGGGAGACAGTTTGTCTCCCGGAGGGAGACAAATGTTGTCTCCCGGAGGGAGACAAAGGCTGTCTCCCAGAAGGAGACAGTTTATTTCCCCCAAGGGAGACAAAGGTTGTCTCCCGGAGGGAGACAGTTTGTCTCCCGGAGGGAGACAACATTTGTCTCCTGGAGGGAGACAAAGGTTGTCTCCCGGAGGGAGACAAACGTTGTCTCCCGGAGGGAGACAAACGTTGTCTCCCGGAGGGAGACAAATGTTGTTTCCCAGAGGGAGACAAAGGTTGTCTCCCGGAGGGAGACAAAGGTTGTCTCCCGGAGGGAGACAAATGTTGTCTCCCGGAGGGAGACAAAGGTTGTCTCCCGGAAGGAGACAAAGGTTGTCTCCCGGAGGGAGACAGTTTGTCTCCCGGAGGGAGACAAATGTTGTCTCCCGGAGGGAGACAAAGGTTGTCTCCCAGAAGGAGACAGTTTATTTCCCCCAAGGGAGACAAAGGTTGTCTCCCGGAGGGAGACAAATGTTGTCTCCCGGAGGGAGACAAATGTTGTCTCCCGGAGGGAGACAAATGCTGTCTCCCGGAGGGAGACAAAGGTTGTCTCCCGGAGGGAGACAAAGGTTGTCTCCCGGAGGGAGACAAATGTTGTCTCCCGGAGGGAGACAAATGTTGTCTCCCAGAGGGAGACAAAGGTTGTGTCCCGGAGGGAGACAAAGGTTTTCTCCCGGAGGGAGACAACATTTGTCTCCTGGAGGGAGACAAAGGTTGTCTCCCGGAGGGAGACAAAGGTTGTCTCCCGGAGGGAGACAAACGTTGTCTCCCGGGGGGGGGACAGTTTCTCTCCCGGAGGGAGACAAAGGTTGTCTCCCGGAGGGAGACAAAGGTTGTCTCCCGGAGGGAGACAAATGTTGTCTCCCGGAGGGAGACAAAGGTTGTGTCCCGGAGGGAGACAAAGGTTGTCTCTCGGAGGGAGACAAATGTTGTTTCCCGGAAGGAGACAAAGGTTGTCTCCCGGAGGGAGACAGTTTGTCTCCCGGAGGGAGACAAATGTTGTCTCCCGGAGGGAGACAAAGGTTGTCTCCCAGAGGGAGACAAAGGTTGTCTCCCGGAGGGAGACAAAGGTTGTCTCCCTGAGGGAGACAAAGGTTGTCTCCCAGAGGGAGACAAAGGTTGCCTCCCGGAGGGAGACAAAGGTTGTCTCCCGGAGGGAGACAAACGTTGTCTCCCGGAGGGAGACAAATGTTGTTTCCCGGAGGGAGACAAAGGTTGTCTCCCGGAGGGAGACAAATGCTGTCTCCCGGAGGGAGACAAAGGTTGTCTCCCGGAGGGAGACAAATGTTGTGTCCCGGAGGGAGACAAATGTTGTCTCCCGGAGGGAGACAAAGGTTGTCTCCCGGAGGGAGACAAAGGTTGTCTCCCTGAGGGAGACAAGGGTTGTCTCCCGGAGGGAGACGAATGTTGTTTCCCAGAGGGAGACAAAGGTTGTCTCCCGGAGGGAGACAAAGATTGTCTCCCGGAGGGAGACAAAGGTTGTCTCCCTGAGGGAGACAAGGGTTGTCTCCCGGAGGGAGACGAATGTTGTTTCCCAGAGGGAGACAAAGGTTGTCTCCCGGAGGGAGACAAAGGTTGTCTCCCGGAGGGAGACAAACATTGTCTCCCGGAGGGAGACAAATGTTGTTTCCCAGAGGGAGACAAAGGTTGTCTCCCGGAGGGAGACAGTTTCTCTCCCGGAGGGAGACAAATGTTGTCTCCCGGAGGGAGACAAATGTTGTCTCCCGGAGGGAGACAAATGTTGTCTCCCGGAGGGAGGCAAAGGTTGTGTCTCGGAGGGAGACAGTTTCTCTCCCGGAGGGAGACAAAGGTTGTCTCCCGGAGGGAGACAAAGAATGTCTCCCGGAGGGAGACAAATGTTGTCTCCCGGAGGGAGACAAATGTTGTCTCCGGGAGTGAGACAAAGGTTGTGTCCCGGAGGGAGACAAAGGTTGTCTCCCGGAGGGAGACAAAGGTTGTCTCCCGGAGGGAGACAAATGTTTTCTCCCGGAGGGAGACAAATGTTGTCTCCCGGAGGGAGACAAAGGTTGTCTCCCAGAGGGAGACAAACGTTGTCTCCCGGAGGGAGACAAATGTTGTTTTCCAGAGGGAGACAAAGGTTGTCTCCCGGAGGGAGACAAATGTTGTCTCCCGGAGGGAGGCAAAGGTTGTGTCTCGGAGGGAGACAAAGGTTGTCTCCCGGAGGGAGACAAAGGTTGTCTCCCGGAGGGAGACAAATGTTTTCTCCCGGAGGGAGACAAATGTTGTTTCCCAGAGGGAGACAAAGGTTGTCTCCCGGAGGGAGACAGTTTCTCTCCCGGAGGGAGACAAATGTTGTCTCCCGGAGGGAGACAAATGTTGTCTCCCGGAGGGAGACAAATGTTGTCTCCCGGAGGGAGGCAAAGGTTGTGTCTCGGAGGGAGACAGTTTCTCTCCCGGAGGGAGACAAAGGTTGTCTCCCGGAGGGAGACAAAGAATGTCTCCCGGAGGGAGACAAATGTTGTCTCCCGGAGGGAGACAAATGTTGTCTCCGGGAGTGAGACAAAGGTTGTGTCCCGGAGGGAGACAAAGGTTGTCTCCCGGAGGGAGACAAAGGTTGTCTCCCGGAGGGAGACAAATGTTTTCTCCCGGAGGGAGACAAATGTTGTCTCCCGGAGGGAGACAAAGGTTGTCTCCCAGAGGGAGACAAACGTTGTCTCCCGGAGGGAGACAAATGTTGTTTTCCAGAGGGAGACAAAGGTTGTCTCCCGGAGGGAGACAAAGGTTGTCTCCCGGAGGGAGACAAATGTTGTCTCCCGGAGGGAGACAAAGGTTGTCTCCCGGAAGGAGACAAAGGTTGTCTCCCGGAAGGAGACAAAGGTTGTCTCCCGGAGGGAGACAGTTTGTCTCCCGGAGGGAGACAAATGTTGTCTCCCTGAGGGAGACAAAGGTTGTCTCCCAGAGGGAGACAAAGGTTGCCTCCCGGAGGGAGACAAAGGTTGTCTCCCGGAGGGAGACAAACGTTGTCTCCCGGAGGGAGACAAATGCTGTTTCCCGGAGGGAGACAAAGGTTGTCTCCCAGAGGGTGACAAATGTTGTCTCCCGGAGGGAGACAAATGCTGTCTCCCGGAGGGAGACAAAGGTTGTCTCCCGGAGGGAGACAAAGGTTGTCTCCCGGAGGGAGACAAATGTTGTCTCCCGGAGGGAGACAAATGTTGTCTCCCGGAGGGAGACAAAGGTTGTCTCCCGGAGGGAGACAAAGGTTGTCTCCCTGAGGGAGACAAGGGTTGTCTCCCGGAGGGAGACGAATGTTGTTTCCCAGAGGGAGACAAAGGTTGTCTCCCGGAGGGAGACAAAGGTTGTCTCCCGGAGGGAGACAAACATTGTCTCCCGGAGGGAGACAAAGGTTGTCTCCCGGAGGGAGACAAAGGTTGTCTCCCGGAGGGAGACAAATGTTGTCTCCCGGAGGGAGACAAATGTTGTCTCCGGGAGTGAGACAAAGGTTGTGTCCCGGAGGGAGACAAAGGTTGTCTCCCGGAGGGAGACAAAGGTTGTCTCCCGGAGGGAGACAAATGTTTTCTCCCGGAGGGAGACAAATGTTGTCTCCCGGAGGGAGACAAAGGTTGTCTCCCAGAGGGAGACAAACGTTGTCTCCCGGAGGGAAACAAATGTTGTTTTCCAGAGGGAGACAAAGGTTGTCTCCTGGAGGGAGACAAAGGTTGTCTCCCGGAGGGAGACAAATGTTGTCTCCCGGAGGGAGACAAAGGCTGTCTCCCGGAAGGAGACAAAGGTTGTCTCCCTGAGGGAGACAAAGGTTGTCTCCCAGAGGGAGACAAAGGTTGCCTCCCGGAGGGAGACAAAGGTTGTCTCCCGGAGGGAGACAAACGTTGTCACCGGAGGGAGACAAATGTTGTTTCCCGGAGGGAGACAAAGGTTGTCTCCCAGAGGGAGACAAATGTTGTCTCCCGGAGGGAGACAAATGTTGTCTCCCGGAGGGAGACAAATGCTGTCTCCCGGAGGGAGACAAAGGTTGTCTCCCGGAGGGAGACAAAGGTTGTCTCCCGGAGGGAGACAAATGTTGTCTCCCGGAGGGAGACAAATGTTGTCTCCCGGAGGGAGACAAAGGTTGTCTCCCGGAGGAAGACAAAGGTTGTCTCCCTGAGGGAGACAAGGGTTGTCTCCCGGAGGGAGACGAATGTTGTTTCCCAGAGGGAGACAAAGGTTGTCTCCGGGAGTGAGACAAAGGTTGTGTCCCGGAGGGAGACAAAGGTTGTCTCCCGGAGGGAGACAAAGGTTGTCTCCCGGAGGGAGACAAATGTTTTCTCCCGGAGGGAGACAAATGTTGTCTCCCGGAGGGAGACAAAGGTTGTCTCCCAGAGGGAGACAAACGTTGTCTCCCGGAGGGAAACAAATGTTGTTTTCCAGAGGGAGACAAAGGTTGTCTCCTGGAGGGAGACAAAGGTTGTCTCCCGGAGGGAGACAAATGTTGTCTCCCGGAGGGAGACAAAGGTTGTCTCCCGGAAGGAGACAAAGGTTGTCTCCCTGAGGGAGACAAAGGTTGTCTCCCAGAGGGAGACAAAGGTTGCCTCCCGGAGGGAGACAAAGGTTGTCTCCCGGAGGGAGACAAACGTTGTCACCGGAGGGAGACAAATGTTGTTTCCCGGAGGGAGACAAAGGTTGTCTCCCAGAGGGAGACAAATGTTGTCTCCCGGAGGGAGACAAATGTTGTCTCCCGGAGGGAGACAAATGCTGTCTCCCGGAGGGAGACAAAGGTTGTCTCCCGGAGGGAGACAAAGGATGTCTCCCGGAGGGAGACAAATGTTGTCTCCCGGAGGGAGACAAATGTTGTCTCCCGGAGGGAGACAAAGGTTGTCTCCCGGAGGGAGACAAAGGTTGTCTCCCTGAGGGAGACAAGGGTTGTCTCCCGGAGGGAGACGAATGTTGTTTCCCAGAGGGAGACAAAGGTTGTCTCCCGGAGGGAGACAAAGGTTGTCTCCCGGAGGGAGACAAACATTGTCTCCCGGAGGGAGACAAATGTTGTTTCCCAGAGGGAGACAAAGGTTGTCTCCCGGAGGGAGACAAAGGTTATCTCCCGGAGGGAGACAAATGTTGTCTCCCGGAGGGAGACAAATGTTGTCTCCGGGAGTGAGACAAAGGTTGTCTCCCGGAGGGAGACAAAGGTTGTCTCCCGGAGGGAGACAAAGGTTGTCTCCCGGAGGGAGACAAAGGTTGTCTCCCGGAGGGAGACAAACGTTGTCTCCCGGAGGGAGACAACATTTGTCTCCTGGAGGGAGACAAAGGTTGCCTCCCGGAGGGAGACAAAGGTTGTCTCCCGGAGGGAGACAAACGTTGTCTCCCGGAGGGAGACAAATGTTGTTTCCCAGAGGGGGACAAAGGTTGTCTCCCGGAGGGAGACAAAGGTTGTCTCCCGGAGGGAGACAAAGGTTGTCTCCCGGAGGGAGACAAAGGTTGTCTCCCGGAGGGAGACAAACGTTGTCTCCCGGAGGGAGACAAATGTTGTTTCCCAGAGGGAGACAAAGGTTGTGTCCCGGAGGGAGACAAAGGTTTTCTCCCGGAGGGAGACAGTTTGTCTCCCGGAGGGAGACAACATTTGTCTCTTGGAGGGAGACAAAGGTTGTCTCCCGGAGGGAGACAAAGGTTGTCTCCCGGAGGGAGACAAACGTTGTCTCCCGGGGGGGGACAGTTTCTCTCCCGGAGGGAGACAAAGGTTGTCTCCCGGAGGGAGACAAAGGTTGTCTCCCGGAGGGAGACAAATGTTGTCTCCCGGAGGGAGACAAAGGTTGTGTCCCGGAGGGAGACAAAGGTTGTCTCTCGGAGGGAGACAAATGATGTTTCCCAGAGGGAGACAAAGTTTGTCTCCCGGAGGGAGACAAATGTTGTTTCCCAGAGGGAGACAAAGGTTGTCTCCCGGAGGGAGACAAAGGTTGTCTCCCGGAGGGAGACAAATGTTGTCTCCCGGAGGGAGACAAAGGTTGTCTCCCGGAAGGAGACAAAGGTTGTCTCCCGGAGGGAGACAGTTTGTCTCCCGGAGGGAGACAAAAGTTGTCTCCCGGAGGGAGACAAAGGCTGTCTCCCAGAAGGAGACAGTTTATTTCCCCCAAGGGAGACAAAAGTTGTCTCCCGGAGGGAGACAGTTTGTCTGCCGGAGGGAGACAACATTTGTCTCCTGGAGGGAGACAAAGGTTGTCTCCCGGAGGGAGACAAACGTTGTCTCCCGGAGGGAGACAAACGTTGTCTCCCGGAGGGAGACAAATGTTGTTTCCCAGAGGGAGACAAAGGTTGTCTCCCGGAGGGAGACAAAGGTTGTCTCCCGGAGGGAGACAAATGTTGTCTCCCGGAGGGAGACAAAGGTTGTCTCCCGGAAGGAGACAAAGGTTGTCTCCCGGAAGGAGACAGTTTATTTCCCCCAAGGGAGACAAAGGTTGTCTCCCGGAGGGAGACAAATGTTGTCTCCCGGAGGGAGACAAATGTTGTCTCCCGGAGGGAGACAAATGCTGTCTCCCGGAGGGAGACAAAGGTTGTCTCCCGGAGGGAGACAAAGGTTGTCTCCCGGAGGGAGACAAATGTTGTCTCCCGGAGGGAGACAAATGTTGTCTCCCAGAGGGAGACAAAGGTTGTGTCCCGGAGGGAGACAAAGGTTTTCTCCCGGAGGGAGACAGTTTGTCTCCCGGAGGGAGACAACATTTGTCTCCTGGAGGGAGACAAAGGTTGTCTCCCGGAGGGAGACAAAGGTTGTCTCCCGGAGGGAGACAAACATTGTCTCCCGGGGGGGGGACAGTTTCTCTCCCGGAGGGAGACAAAGGTTGTCTCCCGGAGGGAGACAAAGGTTGTCTCCCGGAGGGAGACAAAGGTTGTCTCCCGGAGGGAGACAAATGTTGTCTCCCGGAGGGAGACAAAGGTTGTGTCCCGGAGGGAGACAAAGGTTGTCTCTCGGAGGGAGACAAATGTTGTTTCCCAGAGGGAGACAAAGTTTGTCTCTCGGAGGGAGACAAATGTTGTTTCCCAGAGGGAGACAAAGGTTGTCTCCCGGAGGGAGACAGTTTGTCTCCCGGAGGGAGACAAATGTTGTCTCCCGGAGGGAGACAAAGGTTGTCTCCCAGAAGGAGACAGTTTATTTCCCCCAAGGGAGACAAAGGTTGTCTCCCGGAGGGAGACAGTTTGTCTCCCGGAGGGAGACAACATTTGTCTCCTGGAGGGAGACAAAGGTTGTCTCCCGGAGGGAGACAAAGGTTGTCTCCCGGAGGGAGACAAATGTTGTCTCCCTCCCGGAAGGAGACAAAGGTTGTCTCCCGGAGGGAGACAGTTTGTCTCCCGGAGGGAGACAAATGTTGTCTCCCGGAGGGAGACAAAGGTTGTCTCCCAGAAGGAGACAGTTTATTTCCCCCAAGGGAGACAAAGGTTGTCTCCCGGAGGGAGACAAATGTTGTCTCCCGGAGGGAGACAAATGTTGTCTCCCGGAGGGAGACAAATGCTGTCTCCCGGAGGGAGACAAAGGTTGTCTCCCGGAGGGAGACAAAGGTTGTCTCCCGGAGGGAGACAAATGTTGTCTCCCGGAGGGAGACAAAGGTTGTCTCCCGGAGGGAGACAAAGGTTGTCTCCCTGAGGGAGACAAGGGTTGTCTCCCGGAGGGAGACGAATGTTGTTTCCCAGAGGGAGACAAAGGTTGTCTCCCGGAGGGAGACAAAGGTTGTCTCCCGGAGGGAGACAAACATTGTCTCCCGGAGGGAGACAAATGTTGTTTCCCAGAGGGAGACAAAGGTTGTCTCCCGGAGGGAGACAGTTTCTCTCCCGGAGGGAGACAAAGGTTGTCTCCCGGAGGGAGACAAATGTTGTCTCCCGGTCTCTCCCGGAGGGAGAGAAAGGTTGTCTCCCGGAGGGAGACAAAGGTTGTCTCCCGGAGGGAGACAAATGTTGTCTCCCGGAGGGAGACAAATGTTGTCTCCGGGAGTGAGACAAAGGTTTTGTCCCGGAGGGAGACAAAGGTTGTCTCCCGGAGGGAGACAAAGGTTGTCTCCTGGAGGGAGACAAATGTTTTCTCCCAGAGGGAGACAAATGTTGTCTCCCGGAGGGAGACAAAGGTTGTCTCCCAGAGGGAGACAAACGTTGTCTCCCGGAGGGAGACAAATGTTGTTTTCCAGAGGGAGACAAAGGTTGTCTCCCGGAGGGAGACAAATGTTGTCTCCCGGAGGGAGACAAAGGTTGTCTCCCGGAAGGAGACAAAGGTTGTCTCCCGGAGGGAGACAAATGTTGTCTCCCGGAGGGAGACAAATGTTGTCTCCCGGAGGGAGACAAAGGTTGTCTCCCGGAGGGAGACAAACGTTGTCTCCCGGAGGGAGACAAATGTTGTTTCCCAGAGGGAGACAAATGTTGTCTCCCGGAGGAGACAAAGGTTGTCTCCCGGAGGGAGACAGTTTGTCTCCCGGAGGGAGACAAATGTTGTCTCCCGGAGGGAGGCAAAGGTTGTGTCTCGGAGGGAGACAGTTTCTCTCCCGGAGGGAGACAAAGGTTGTCTCCCGGAGGGAGACAAAGGTTGTCTCCCGGAGGGAGACAAACGTTGTCTCCCGGAGGGAGACAACATTTGTCTCCTGGAGGGAGACAAAGGTTGCCTCCCGGAGGGAGACAAAGGTTGTCTCCCGGTGGGAGGCAAACGTTGTGTCCCGGAGGGAGACAAATGTTGTTTCCCAGAGGGAGACAAAGGTTGTCTCCCGGAGGGAGACAAAGGTTGTCTCCCGGAGGGAGACAAAGGTTGTCTCCCGGAGGGAGACAAAGGTTGTCTCCCGGAGGGAGACAAACGTTGTCTCCCGGAGGGAGACAAATGTTGTTTCCCAGAGGGAGACAAAGGTTGTGTCCCGGAGGGAGACAAAGGTTTTCTCCCGGAGGGAGACAGTTTGTCTCCCGGAGGGAGACAACATTTGTCTCCTGGAGGGAGACAAAGGTTGTCTCCCGGAGGGAGACAAAGGTTGTCTCCCGGAGGGAGACAAACGTTGTCTCCCGGGGGGGGGACAGTTTCTCTCCCGGAGGGAGACAAAGGTTGTCTCCCGGAGGGAGACAAAGGTTGTCTCCCGGAGGGAGACAAATGTTGTCTCCCGGAGGGAGACAAAAGTTGTCTCCCGGAAGGAGACAAAGGTTGTCTCCCGGAGGGAGACAGTTTGTCTCCCGGAGGGAGACAAATGTTGTCTCCCGGAGGGAGACAAAGGTTGTCTCCCAGAAGGAGACAGTTTATCTCCCGGAGGGAGACAAAGGTTGTCTCCCGGAGGGAGACAGTTTGTCTCCCGGAGGGAGACAACATTTGTCTCCTGGAGGGAGACAAAGGTTGTCTCCCGGAGGGAGACAAACGTTGTCTCCCGGAGGGAGACAAACGTTGTCTCCCGGAGGGAGACAAACGTTGTCTCCCGGAGGGAGACAAATGTTGTTTCCCAGAGGGAGAAAAAGTTTGTCTCCCGGAGGGAGACAAATGTTGTTTCCCAGAGGGAGACAAAGGTTGTCTCCCGGAGGGAGACAAAGGTTGTCTCCCGGAGGGAGACAAATGTTGTCTCCCGGAGGGAGACAAAGGTTGTCTCCCGGAAGGAGACAAAGGTTGTCTCCCGGAGGGAGACAGTTTGTCTCCCGGAGGGAGACAAATGTTGTCTCCCGGAGGGAGACAAAGGTTGTCTCCCAGAAGGAGACAGTTTATTTCCCCCAAGGGAGACAAAGGTTGTCTCCCGGAGGGAGACAAAGGTTGTCTCCCGGAGGGAGACAAATGTTGTCTCCCGGAGGGAGACAAAGGTTGTCTCCCGGAAGGAGACAAAGGTTGTCTCCCGGAGGGAGACAGTTCGTCTCCCGGAGGGAGACAAATGTTGTCTCCCGGAGGGAGACAAAGGTTGTCTCCCGGTGGGAGGCAAACGTTGTGTCCCGGAGGGAGACAAATGTTGTTTCCCAGAGGGAGACAAAGGTTGTCTCCCGGAGGGAGACAAAGGTTGTCTCCCGGAGGGAGACAAAGGTTGTCTCCCGGAGGGAGACAAAGGTTGTCTCCCGGAGGGAGACAAACGTTGTCTCCCGGAGGGAGACAAATGTTGTTTCCCAGAGGGAGACAAAGGTTGTGTCTCGGAGGGAGACAAAGGTTTTCTCCTGGAGGGAGACAGTTTGTCTCCCGGAGGGAGACAACATTTGTCTCCTGGAGGGAGACAAAGGTTGTCTCCCGGAGGGAGACAAAGGTTGTCTCCCGGAGGGAGACAAACGTTGTCTCCCGGGGGGGGACAGTTTCTCTCCCGGAGGGAGACAAAGGTTGTCTCCCGGAGGGAGACAAAGGTTGTCTCCCGGAGGGAGACAAATGTTGTCTCCCGGAGGGAGACAAAAGTTGTCTCCCGGAAGGAGACAAAGGTTGTCTCCCGGAGGGAGACAGTTTGTCTCCCGGAGGGAGACAAATGTTGTCTCCCGGAGGGAGACAAAGGTTGTCTCCCAGAAGGAGACAGTTTATCTCCCGGAGGGAGACAAAGGTTGTCTCCCGGAGGGAGACAGTTTGTCTCCCGGAGGGAGACAACATTTGTCTCCTGGAGGGAGACAAAGGTTGTCTCCCGGAGGGAGACAAACGTTGTCTCCCGGAGGGAGACAAACGTTGTCTCCCGGAGGGAGACAAACGTTGTCTCCCGGAGGGAGACAAATGTTGTTTCCCAGAGGGAGAAAAAGTTTGTCTCCCGGAGGGAGACAAATGTTGTTTCCCAGAGGGAGACAAAGGTTGTCTCCCGGAGGGAGACAAAGGTTGTCTCCCGGAGGGAGACAAATGTTGTCTCCCGGAGGGAGACAAAGGTTGTCTCCCGGAAGGAGACAAAGGTTGTCTCCCGGAGGGAGACAGTTTGTCTCCCGGAGGGAGACAAATGTTGTCTCCCGGAGGGAGACAAAGGTTGTCTCCCAGAAGGAGACAGTTTATTTCCCCCAAGGGAGACAAAGGTTGTCTCCCGGAGGGAGACAAAGGTTGTCTCCCGGAGGGAGACAAATGTTGTCTCCCGGAGGGAGACAAAGGTTGTCTCCCGGAAGGAGACAAAGGTTGTCTCCCGGAGGGAGACAGTTCGTCTCCCGGAGGGAGACAAATGTTGTCTCCCGGAGGGAGACAAATGTTGTCTCCCAGAAGGAGACAGTTTATTTCCCCCAAGGGAGACAAAGGTTGTCTCCCGGAGGGAGACAAATGTTGTCTCCCGGAGGGAGACAAAGGTTGTCTCCCGGAAGGAGACAAAGGTTGTCTCCCGGAGGGAGACAGTTTGTCTCCCGGAGGGAGACAAATGTTGTCTCCCGGAGGGAGACAAAGGTTGTCTCCAGAAGGAGAAAGTTTATCTCCCAGAGGGAGACAAAGGTTGTCTCCCGGAGGGAGACAAACGTTGTCTCCTGGAGGGAGACAAAGGTTGGCTCCGGAGGGAGACAACTGTTGTCTCCCGGAGGGAGACAAAGGTTGTCTCCCGGAGGGAGACAAATGTTGTCTCCCGGAGGGAGACAATGGTTAACTCCCGGAGGGAGACAAATGTTGTCTCCCGGAGGGAGACAAAGGTTATCTCCCGGAGGGAGACAAAGGTTGTCTCCCAGAGGGAGACAAAGGTTGTCTCCCGGAGGGAGACAAATTTTGTCTCCCGGAGGGAGACAAATGTTGTCTCCCGGAGGGAGACAAAGGTTGTCTCCCAGAGGGAGACAAATGTTGTCTCCCGGAGGGAGACAAATGTTGTCTCCCGGAGGGAGACAAATGCTGTCTCCCGGAGGGAGACAAAGGTTGTCTCCCGGAGGGAGACAAAGGTTGTCTCCCGGAGGGAGACAAATGTTGTCTCCCGGAGGGAGACAAAGATTGTCTCCCGGAAGGAGACAAAGGTTGTCTCCCGGAGGGAGACAGTTTGTCTCCCGGAGGGAGACAATATTATTATTATTATTATTATTATTATTATTATTATTATTATTATTATTATTATTATTATTATTAACAATTTGTTTTATGTTGGCAAGAAAAAAATGAGTACATAGCTAATAAGCTAATTAACGCCAACAAGATAGTTTAAAACCTATTTTACAATTTTCCAAATAAATCTACAAAAACCCTAGATCTTTAATAAAAACTTTGCACAATCTGCAGATGCAAGTATTTCCTTTCCATGATTTTATTTTTCGTTTGAATTCAGCGAGTGTGTTGGAATCTTTAATTTCGCTTGGTAATGAGGACCACAAATGGCAACCTCTGTACTGAATATTCTCTATTCCGTATGTTGTTGTCTTTACTTTTGGCAACCTCAAATGATTTTCACTTCGCAAACTGTATTTAATATTTCTATCTGTAAAAATGTTTTTCATAAATGTTGGATTTAAATTGTTTTTCGTTTTCAATATTTCAATCATTAGCAGTTGCAGATTGTGCTGATGAATGGTTCCATATTTTTTCTTCAATTTTTCTAGCTCAGATTCACTATCTTTGCATACCAACCGCAATGCTCTTTCGTGAATGCGATTTAACTTCGAATTGTCACAAAGGTTGTCTCCCGGAGGGAGACAAAGGTTGTCTCCTGGAGGGAGACAGTTTGTCTCCCGGAGGGAGACAACATTTGTCTCCCGGAGGGAGACAAAGGTTGTCTCCCAGAGGGAGACAAAGGTTGTCTCCCGGAGGGAGACAAATGTTGTCTCCCGGAGGGAGACAAAGGTTGTCTCCCGGAGGGAGACAAATGTTGTCTCCCGGAGGGAGACAAAGGTTGTCTCCCGGAAGGAGACAAAGGTTGTCTCCCGGAGGGAGACAGTTTGTCTCCCGGAGGGAGACAAATGTTGTCTCCCGGAGGGAGACAAAGGTTGTCTCCCAGAAGGAGACAGTTTATCTCCCAGAGGGAGACAAAGGTTGTCTCCCGGAGGGAGACAAACGTTGTCTCCTGGAGGGAGACAAAGGTTGGCTCCGGAGGGAGACAACTGTTGTCTCCCGGAGGGAGACAAAGGTTGTCTCCCGGAGGGAGACAAATGTTGTCTCCCGGAGGGAGACAATGGCTGGCTCCCGGAGGGAGACAAATGTTGTCTCCCGGAGGGAGACAAAGGTTATCTCCCGGAGGGAGACAAAGGTTGTCTCCCAGAGGGAGACAAAGGTTGTCTCCCGGAGGGAGACAAATTTTGTCTCCCGGAGGGAGGCAAATGTTGTCTCCCGGAGGGAGACAAAGGTTGTCTCCCGGAGGGAGACAAATGTTGTCTCCCGGAGGGAGACAAATGTTGTCTCCCGGAGGGAGACAAATGCTGTCTCCCGGAGGGAGACAAAGGTTGTCTCCCGGAGGGAGACAAAGGTTGTCTCCCGGAGGGAGACAAATGTTGTCTCCCGGAGGGAGACAAAGATTGTCTCCCGGAAGGAGACAAAGGTTGTCTCCCGGAGGGAGACAAAGGTTGTCTTCCAGAAGGAGACAAAGGTTGTCTCCCGGAGGGAGACAAAGGTTGTCTCCCGGAGGGAGACAAATGTTGTTTCCCAGAGGGAGACAAAGGTTGTCTCCTAGAGGGAGACAAAGGTTGTCTCCCGGAGGGAGACAAAGGTTGTCTCCCGGAGGGAGACAAATGTTGTCTCCCGGAGGGAGACAAAGGTTGTCTCCCGAAGGGAGACAAATGTTGTTTCCCAGAGGGAGACAAAGGTTGTCTCCCGGAGGGAGGCAAAGGTTGTCTCCCAGAGGGAGACAAACGTTGTCTCCCGGAGGGAGACAAATGTTGTCTCCCGGAGGGAGACAAAGGTTGTCTCCCGGAGGGAGACAAGTGTTGTCTCCCGGAGGGAGACAAATGTTGTCTCCCGGAGGGAGACAAATGTTGTCTCCCGGAGGGAGACAAAGGTTGTCTCCCGGAGGGAGACAAAGGTTGTCTCCCGGAGGGAGACAAAGGTTGTCTCCCGGAGGGAGACAAATGTTGTTTCCCAAAGGGAGACAAAGGTTGTCTCCCGGAGGGAGACAAAGGTTTTCTCCCGGAGGGAGACAAAGTTTGTCTCCCGGAGGGAGACAAATGTTGTCTCCCGGAGGGAGACAAATGTTGTTTCCCAGAGGGAGACAAAGGTTGTCTCCCGGAGGGAGGCAAAGGTTGTCTCCCAGAGGGAGACAAACGTTGTCTCCCGGAGGGAGACAAATGTTGTCTCCCGGAGGGAGACAAAGGTTGTCTCCCGGAGGGAGACAAATGTTGTCTCCCGGAGGGAGAAAAAGGTTGTCTACCGGAGGGAGAGAAAGGTTGTCTCCCGGAGGGAGACAAAGGTTGTCTCCCGGAGGGAGACAAAGGTTGTCTCCCGGAGGGAGACAAATGTTGTCTCCCGGAGGGAGACAAAGGTTGTCTCCCGGAGGGAGACAAAGGTTGTCTCCCGAAGGGAGACAAATGTTGTTTCCCAGAGGGAGACAAAGGTTGTCTCCCGGAGGGAGGCAAAGGTTGTCTCCCAGAGGGAGACAAACGTTGTCTCCCGGAGGGAGACAAATGTTGTCTCCCGGAGGGAGACAAATGTTGTCTCCCGGAGGGAGACAAAGGTTGTCTCCCGGAGGGAGACAAATGTTGTCTCCCGGAGGGAGAAAAAGGTTGTCTCCCGGAGGGAGAGAAAGGTTGTCTCCCGGAGGGAGAGAAACGTTGTCTCCCGGAGTGAGACAAAGGTTGTCTCCCGGAGGGAGACAAATGTTGTCTCCCGGAGGGAGACAAAGGTTGTCTCCCGGAGGGAGACAAACGTTGTCTCCCGGAGGGAGACAGTTTCTCTCCCGGAGGGAGACAAAGTTTGTCTCCCGGAGGGAGACAACTGTTGTCTCCCGGAGGGAGACAAAGGTTGTCTCCCGGAGGGAGACAAACGTGGTCTCCTGGAGGGAGACAAAGGTTGTCTCCCGGAGGGAGACAAATGTTGTCTCCCGGAGGGAGACAAAGGTTGTCTCCCGGAGGGAGACAAACGTGGTCTCCTGGAGGGAGACAAAGGTTGTCTCCCGGAGGGAGACAAATGTTGTCTCCCGGAGGGAGACAAAGGTTGTCTCCCGGAGGGAGACAGTTTGTCTCCCGGAGGGAGACAAATGTTGTCTCTCGGAGGGAGACAAAGGTTGTCTCCCATAAGAAGACAGTTTGTCTCCCGGAGGGAGACAAATGTTGTCTCCCGGAGGGAGACAAAGGTTGTCTCCCGGAGGGAGACAAATGTTGTCTCCCGGAGGGAGACAAAGGTTGTCTCCCGGAAGGAGACAAAGGTTGTCTACCGGAGGGAGACAAATGTTGTCTCCCGGAGGGAGACAAAGGTTGTCTCCCATAAGGAGACAGTTTGTCTCCCGGAGGGAGACAAATGTTGTCTCCCAGAGGGAGACAAAGTTGTCTCCCGGAGGGAGACAGTTTGTCTCCCGGAGGGAGACAAATGTTGTCTCCCGGAGGGAGACAAAGGTTGTCTCCCAGAGGGAGACAAAGGTTGTCTCCCGGAGGGAGACAGTTTGTCTCCCGGAGGGTGACAAAGGTTGTCTCCCGGAGGGAGACAAAGGTTGTCTCCCGGAGGGAGACAAAGGTTGTCTCCCGGAGGGAGACAAAGGTTGTCTCCCAGAGGGAGACAAAGGTTTTCTCCCGGAGGGAGACAAAGGTTGTCTCCCGGAGGGAGACAAAAGTTGTCTCCCGGAGAGAGACAAAGGTTTTCTCCCAGAGGGAGACAAAGGTTGTCTCCCGGAGGGAGACAAATGTTGTCTCCCGGAGGGAGACAAAGGTTGTCTCCCGGAGGGAGACAAACGTGGTCTCCTGAAGGGAGACAAAGGTTGTCTACCGGAGGGAGACAAATGTTGTCTCCCGGAGGGAGACAAATGTTGTCTCCCGGAGGGAGACAAAGGTTGTCTCCCGGAGGGAGACAAACGTGGTCTCCTGGAGGGAGACAAAGGTTGTCTCCCGGAGGGAGACAAATGTTGTCTCCCGGAGGGAGACAAAGGTTGTCTCCCGGAGGGAGACAGTTTGTCTCCCGGAGGGAGACAAATGTTGTCTCTCGGAGGGAGACAAAGGTTGTCTCCCATAAGAAGACAGTTTGTCTCCCGGAGGGAGACAAATGTTGTCTCCCGGAGGGAGACAAAGGTTGTCTCCCGGAGGGAGACAAATGTTGTCTCCCGGAGGGAGACAAAGGTTGTCTCCCGGAAGGAGACAAAGGTTGTCTACCGGAGGGAGACAAATGTTGTCTCCCGGAGGGAGACAAAGGTTGTCTCCCATAAGGAGACAGTTTGTCTCCCGGAGGGAGACAAATGTTGTCTCCCAGAGGGAGACAAAGTTGTCTCCCGGAGGGAGACAGTTTGTCTCCCGGAGGGAGACAAATGTTGTCTCCCGGAGGGAGACAAAGGTTGTCTCCCAGAGGGAGACAAAGGTTGTCTCCCGGAGGGAGACAGTTTGTCTCCCGGAGGGTGACAAAGGTTGTCTCCCGGAGGGAGACAAAGGTTGTCTCCCGGAGGGAGACAAAGGTTGTCTCCCGGAGGGAGACAAAGGTTGTCTCCCAGAGGGAGACAAAGTTTTTCTCCCGGAGGGAGACAAAGGTTGTCTCCCGGAGGGAGACAAAAGTTGTCTCCCGGAGAGAGACAAAGGTTTTCTCCCAGAGGGAGACAAAGGTTGTCTCCCGGAGGGAGACAAATGTTGTCTCCCGGAGGGAGACAAAGGTTGTCTCCCGGAGGGAGACAAACGTGGTCTCCTGAAGGGAGACAAAGGTTGTCTACCGGAGGGAGACAAATGTTGTCTCCCGGAGGGAGACAAAGGTTGTCTCCCATAAGGAGACAGTTTGTCTCCCGGAGGGAGACAAATGTTGTCTCCCAGAGGGAGACAAAGTTGTCTCCCGGAGGGAGACAGTTTGTCTCCCGGAGGGAGACAAATGTTGTCTCCCGGAGGGAGACAAAGGTTGTCTCCCAGAGGGAGACAAAGGTTGTCTCCCGGAGGGAGACAGTTTGTCTCCCGGAGGGTGACAAAGGTTGTCTCCCGGAGGGAGACAAAGGTTGTCTCCCGGAGGGAGACAAAGGTTGTCTCCAAGAGGGAGACAAAGGTTGTCTCCCAGAGGGAGACAAAGGTTTTCTCCCGGAGGGAGACAAAGGTTGTCTCCCGGAGGGAGACAAAAGTTGTCTCCCGGAGAGAGACAAAGGTTTTCTCCCAGAGGGAGACAAAGGTTGTCTCCCGGAGGGAGACAAATGTTGTCTCCCAGAGGGAGACAAAGTTGTCTCCCGGAGGGAGACAGTTTGTCTCCCGGAGGGAGACAAATGTTGTCTCCCGGAGGGAGACAAAGGTTGTCTCCCAGAGGGAGACAAAGGTTGTCTCCCGGAGGGAGACAGTTTGTCTCCCGGAGGGTGACAAAGGTTGTCTCCCGGAGGGAGACAAAGGTTGTCTCCCGGAGGGAGACAAAGGTTGTGTCCTCGAGGGAGACAAATTTTGTTTCCCAGAGGGAGACAAAGGTTGTCTCCCGGAGGGAAACAATGGTTGTCTCCCAGAGGGAGACAAAGGTTGTCTCCCGGAGGGAGACAAAGGTTGTCTCCCGGAGGGAGACAAATGTTGTTTCCCAGAGGGAGACAAAGGTTGTCTCCTGGAGGGAGACAAAGGTTGTCTCCCGGAAGGAGACAAAGGTTGTCTCCCGGAGGGAGACAAAGGTTGTCTCCCGGAAGGAGACAAAGGTTGTCTACCGGAGGGAGACAAATGTTGTCTCCCGGAGGGAGACAAAGGTTGTCTCCCATAAGGAGACAGTTTGTCTCCCGGAGGGAGACAAATGTTGTCTCCCAGAGGGAGACAAAGTTGTCTCCCGGAGGGAGACAAACGTTGTCTCCCGGAGGGAGACAAAGGTTGTCTCCCGGAGGGAGACAAAGGTTGTCTCCCGGAGGGAGACAAATGTTGTCTCCCGGAGGGAGACAAAGGTTGTCTCCCGGAGGGAGACAAAGGTTGTCTCCCGGAGGGAGACAAATGTTGTTTCCCAGAGGGAGACAAAGGTTGTCTCCCGGAGGGAGACAAAGGTTGTCTCCCAGAGGGAGACAAACGTTGTCTCCCGGAGGGAGACAAATGTTGTCTCCCGGAGGGAGACAAACGTTGTCTCCCGGTGGGAGACAAATGTTGTCTCCCGGTGGGAGACAAAGGTTGTTTCCCGGAGGGAGACAAATGTTGTCTCCCGGAGGGAGACAAAGGTTGTCTCCCGGAAGGAGACAAAGGTTGTCTCCCGGAGGGAGACAGTTTGTCTCCCGGAGGGAGACAAATGTTGTCTCCCGGAGGGAGACAAAGGTTGTCTCCCATAAGGAGACAGTTTGTCTCCCGGAGGGAGACAAATGTTGTCTCCCGGAGGGAGACAAAGGTTGTCTCCCGGAGGGAGACAAATGTTGTCTCCCGGAGGGAGACAAAGGTTGTCTCCCGGAAGGAGACAAAGGTTGTCTACCGGAGGGAGACAAATGTTGTCTCCCGGAGGGAGACAAAGGTTGTCTCCCATAAGGAGACAGTTTGTCTCCCGGAGGGAGACAAATGTTGTCTCCCAGAGGGAGACAAAGTTGTCTCCCGGAGGGAGACAAAGGTTGTCTCCCGGAGGGAGACAAATGTTGTCTCCCGGAGGGAGACAAAGGTTGTTTCCCGGAGGGAGACAAATGTTGTCTCCCGGAGGGAGACAAAGGTTGTCTCCCGGAAGGAGACAAAGGTTGTCTCCCGGAGGGAGACAGTTTGTCTCCCGGAGGGAGACAAATGTTGTCTCCCGGAGGGAGACAAAGGTTGTCTCCCATAAGGAGACAGTTTGTCTCCCGGAGGGAGACAAATGTTGTCTCCCGGAGGGAGACAAAGGTTGTCTCCCGGAGGGAGACAAATGTTGTCTCCCGGAGGGAGACAAAGGTTGTCTCCCGGAAGGAGACAAAGGTTGTCTACCGGAGGGAGACAAATGTTGTCTCCCGGAGGGAGACAAAGGTTGTCTCCCATAAGGAGACAGTTTGTCTCCCGGAGGGAGACAAATGTTGTCTCCCAGAGGGAGACAAAGTTGTCTCCCGGAGGGAGACAAAGGTTGTCTCCCGGAGGGAGACAAATGTTGTCTCCCGGAGGGAGACAAAGGTTGTCTCCCGGAGGGAGAGAAAGGTTGTCTCCCGGAGGGAGACAAAGGTTGTCTCCCGGAGGGAGACAAAGGTTGTCTCCCGGAGGGAGACAAATGTTGTCTCCCGGAGGGAGACAAATGTTGTCTCCCGGAGGGAGACAAAGGTTGTCTCCCGGAGGGAGACAAAGGTTGTCTCCCGGAGGGAGACAAATGTTGTTTCCCAGAGGGAGACAAAGGTTGTCTCCCGGAGGGAGACAAAGGTTGTCTCCCAGAGGGAGACAAACGTTGTCTCCCGGAGGGAGACAAATGTTGTCTCCCGGAGGGAGACAAATGTTGTTTCCCAGAGGGAGACAAAGGTTGTCTCCCGGAAGGAGACAAAAGTTGTCTCCCAGAGGGAGACAAACGTTGTCTCCCGGAGGGAGACAAAGGTTGTCTCCCGGAGGGAGGCAAAGGTTGTCTCCCAGAGGGAGACAAATGTTGTCTCCCGGAGGGAGACAAAGGTTGTCTCCCGGAGGGAGAGAAAGGTTGTCTCCCGGAGGGAGAAAAAGGTTGTCTCCCGGAGGGAGAGAAAGGTTGTCTCCCGGAGGGAGACAAACGTTGTCTCCCGGAGGGAGATAAAGGTTGTCTCCCGGAGGGAGACAAATGTTGTCTCCCGGAGGGAGACAAAAGTTGTCTCCCGGAGGGAGACAAACGTTGTCTCCCGGAGGGAGACAGTTTCTCTCCCGGAGGGAGACAAAGTTTGTCTCCCGGAGGGAGACAAATGTTGTCTCCCGGAGGGAGACAAATGTTGTCTCCCGGAGGGAGACAAAGGTTGTCTCCCGGAGGGAGACAAATGTTGTTTCCCAGAGGGAGACAAAGGTTGTCTCCCGGAGGGAGACAAATGTTGTCTCCCGGCGGGAGACAAAGGTTGTCTCCCAGAGGGAGACAAACGTTGTCTCCCAGAGGGAGACAAATGTTGTCTCCCGGAGGGAGACAAAGGTCGTCTCCCGGAGGGAGACAAAGGTTGTCTCCCGAAGGGAGACAAATGTTGTTTCCCAGAGAGAGACAAAGGTTGTCTCCCGGAGGGAGGCAAAGGTTGTCTCCCAGAGGAAGACAAACGTTGTCTCCCGGAGGGAGACAAATGTTGTCTCCCGGAGGGAGACAAAGGTTGTCTCCCGGAGGGAGACAAATGTTGTCTCCCGGAGGGAGAAAAAGGTTGTCTCCCGGAGGGAGAGAAAGGTTGTCTCCCGGAGGGAGAGAAACGTTGTCTCCCGGAGGGAGACAAAGGTTGTCTCCCGGAGGGAGACAAATGTTGTCTCCCGGAGGGAGACAAATGTTGTCTCCCGGAGGGAGACAAAGGTTGTCTCCCGGAGGGAGACATAGGTTGTCTCCCGGAGGGAGACAAATGTTGTTTCCCAGAGGGAGACAAAGGTTGTCTCCCGGAGGGAGACAAAGGTTGTCTCCAAGAGGGAGACAAACGTTGTCTCCCGGAGGGAGACAAATGTTGTCTCCCGGAGGGAGACAAATGTTGTTTCCCAGAGGGAGACAAAGGTTGTCTCCCGGAAGGAGACAAAGGTTGTCTCCCAGAGGGAGACAAACGTTGTATCCCGGAGGGAGACAAATGTTGTCTCCCAGAGGGAGACAAAGGTTATCTCCCGGAGGGAGACAAATGTTGTTTCCCAGAAGGAGACAAAGGTTGTCTCCCGGAGGGAGACAAATGTTGTCTCCCGGAGGGAGACAAAGGTTGTCTCCCAGAGGGAGACAAACGTTGTCTCCCGGAGGGAGACAAATGTTGTCTCCCGGAGGGAGACAAAGGTTGTCTCCCGGAGGGAGACAAAGGTTGTCTCCCGAAGGGAGACAAATGTTGTTTCCCAGAGAGAGACAAAGGTTGTCTCCCGGAGGGAGGCAAAGGTTGTCTCCCAGAGGGAGACAAACGTTGTCTCCCGGAGGGAGACAAATGTTGTCTCCCGGAGGGAGACAAAGGTTGTCTCCCGGAGGGAGACAAATGTTGTCTCCCGGAGGGAGAAAAAGGTTGTCTCCCGGAGGGAGACAAAGTTTGTCTCCCGGAGGGAGACAAATGTTGTCTCCCGGAGGGAGACAAATGTTGTCTCCCGGAGGGAGACAAAGGTTGTCTCCCGGAGGGAGACAAATGTTGTTTCCCAGAGGGAGACAAAGGTTGTCTCCCGGAGGGAGACAAATGTTGTCTCCCGGCGGGAGACAAAGGTTGTCTCCCAGAGGGAGACAAACGTTGTCTCCCAGAGGGAGACAAATGTTGTCTCCCGGAGGGAGACAAAGGTCGTCTCCCGGAGGGAGACAAAGGTTGTCTCCCGAAGGGAGACAAATGTTGTTTCCCAGAGAGAGACAAAGGTTGTCTCCCGGAGGGAGGCAAAGGTTGTCTCCCAGAGGAAGACAAACGTTGTCTCCCGGAGGGAGACAAATGTTGTCTCCCGGAGGGAGACAAAGGTTGTCTCCCGGAGGGAGACAAATGTTGTCTCCCGGAGGGAGAAAAAGGTTGTCTCCCGGAGGGAGAGAAAGGTTGTCTCCCGGAGGGAGAGAAACGTTGTCTCCCGGAGGGAGACAAAGGTTGTCTCCCGGAGGGAGACAAATGTTGTCTCCCGGAGGGAGACAAATGTTGTCTCCCGGAGGGAGACAAAGGTTGTCTCCCGGAGGGAGACATAGGTTGTCTCCCGGAGGGAGACAAATGTTGTTTCCCAGAGGGAGACAAAGGTTGTCTCCCGGAGGGAGACAAAGGTTGTCTCCCAGAGGGAGACAAACGTTGTCTCCCGGAGGGAGACAAATGTTGTCTCCCGGAGGGAGACAAATGTTGTTTCCCAGAGGGAGACAAAGGTTGTCTCCCGGAAGGAGACAAAGGTTGTCTCCCAGAGGGAGACAAACGTTGTATCCCGGAGGGAGACAAATGTTGTCTCCCGGAGGGAGACAAAGGTTGTCTCCCGGAGGGAGACAAATGTTGTTTCCCAGAAGGAGACAAAGGTTGTCTCCCGGAGGGAGACAAATGTTGTCTCCCGGAGGGAGACAAAGGTTGTCTCCCAGAGGGAGACAAACGTTGTCTCCCGGAGGGAGACAAATGTTGTCTCCCGGAGGGAGACAAAGGTTGTCTCCCGGAGGGAGACAAAGGTTGTCTCCCGAAGGGAGACAAATGTTGTTTCCCAGAGAGAGACAAAGGTTGTCTCCCGGAGGGAGGCAAAGGTTGTCTCCCAGAGGGAGACAAACGTTGTCTCCCGGAGGGAGACAAATGTTGTCTCCCGGAGGGAGACAAAGGTTGTCTCCCGGAGGGAGACAAATGTTGTCTCCCGGAGGGCGAAAAAGGTTGTCTCCCGGAGGGAGAGAAAGGTTGTCTCCCGGAGGGAGAGAAACGTTGTCTCCCGGAGGGAGACAAAGGTTGTCTCCCGGAGGGAGACAAATGTTGTCTCCCGGAGGGAGACAAAGGTTGTCTCCCGGAGGGAGACAAACGTTGTCTCCCGGAGGGAGACAAACGTTGTCTCCCGGAGGGAGACAGTTTCTCTCCCGGAGGGAGACAAAGTTTGTCTGCCAGAGGGAGACAAATGTTGTCTCCCGGAGGGAGACAAAGGTTGTCTACCGGAGGGAGACAAATGTTGTCTCCCGGAGAGAGACAAAGGTTGTCTCGGAGGGAGACAAACGTGGTCTCCTGGAGGGAGACAAAGGTTGTCTCCCGGAGGGAGACAAATGTTGTCTCCCGGAGGGAGACAAAGGTTGTCTCCCGGAGGGAGACAAATGTTGTCTCCCGGAGGGAGACAAAGGTTGTCTCCCGGAGGGAGACAAATGTTGTCTCCCGGAGGGAGACAAAGGTTGTCTCCCGGAAGGAGACAAAGGTTGTCTCCCGGAGGGAGACAAATGTTGTTTCCCGGAGGGAGACAAAGGTTGTCTCCCGGAGGGAGACAAATGTTGTTTCCCAGAGGGAGACAAAGGTTGTCTCCTAGAGGGAGACAAACGTTGTCTCCCGGAGGGAGACAAATGTTGTCTCCCGGAGGGAGACAAAGGTTGTCTTTCGTAGGGAGACAAATGTTGTCTCCCGGAGGGAGACAAAGGTTGTCTCCCGGAGGGAGGGAAAGGTTGTCTCCCGGAGGGAGACAAACGTTGTCTCCCGGAGGGAGACAAAGGTTGTCTCCCGGAGGGAGACAAATGTTGTCTCCCGGAGGGAGACAAAGGTTGTCTCCTAGAGGGAGACAAAGGTTGTCTCCCGGAGGGAGACAAAGGGTTGTCTCCCGGAGGGAGACAAATGTTGTCTCCCGGAGGGAGACAAATGTTGTCTCCCGGAGGGAGACAAATGTTGTCTCCCGGAGGGAGACAAAGGTTGTCTCCCGGAGGGAGACAAATGTTGTCTCCCGGAGGGAGACAAATGTTGTCTCCCGGAAGGAGACAAAGGTTGTCTCCCGGTGGGAGAGAAAGGTTGTCTCCCGGAGGGAGACAAAGGTTGTCTCCCGGAGGGAGACAAAGGTTGTCTCCCGGAGGGAGACAAATGTTGTCTCCCGGAGGGAGACAAATGTTGTCTCCCGGAGGGAGACAAATGTTGTCTCCCGGAGGGAGACAAAGGTTGTCTCCCGGAGGGAGACAAATGTTGTCTCCCGGAGGGAGACAAATGTTGTCTCCCGGAAGGAGACAAAGGTTGTCTCCCGGAGGGAGAGAAAGGTTGTCTCCCGGAGGGAGACAAATGTTGTCTCCCGGAGGGGGACAAATGTTTTCTCCCGGAGGGAGACAAAGGTTGTCTCCCGGAGGGAGACAAATGTTGTTTCCCAGAGGGAGACAAAGGTTGTCTCCCGGAGGGAGAGAAAGGTTGTCTCCCAGAGGGAGACAAACGTTGTCTCCCGGAGGGAGACAAATGTTGTGTCCCGGAGGGAGACAAAGGTTGTCTCCCGGAGGGAGACAAACGTGGTCTCCCGGAGGGAGACAAAGGTTGTCTCCCGGAGGGAGACAAATGTTGTCTCCCGGAGGGAGACAAAGGTTGTCTTCCGGAGGGAGACAAAGGTTGTCTCCCGGAGGGAGACAAAGGTTGTCTCCCGGAGGGAGACAAAGGTTGTCTCCCGGAGGGAGACAAATGTTGTCTCCCGGAGTGAGAGAAAGGTTGTCTCCCGGAGGGAGACAAAGGTTGTCTCCCGGAGGGAGACAAATGTTGTTTCCCAGAGGGAGACAAAGGTTGTCTCCCGGAGGGAGACAAAGGTTGTCTCCCAGAGGGAGACAAACGTTGTCTCCCGGAGGGAGACAAATGTTGTCTCCCAGAGGGAGACAAAGGTTGTCTCCCGGAGGGAGACAAATGTTGTCTCCCGGAAGGAGACAAAGGTTGTCTCCCGGAGGGAGAGAAAGGTTGTCTCCCGGAGGGAGACAAATGTTGTCTCCCGGAGGGGGACAAATGTTGTCTCCCGGAGGGAGACAAAGGTTGTCTCCCGGAGGGAGACAAATGTTGTCTCCCGGAGGGAGACAAATGTTGTCTCCCGGAGGGAGACAAAGGTTGTCTCCCGGAGGGAGACAAAGGTTGTCTCCCAGAGGGAGACAAACGTTGTCTCCCGGAGGGAGACAAATGTTGTCTCCCGGAGGGAGACAAAGGTTGTCTCCCGTAGGGAGACAAATGTTGTCTCCCGGAGGGAGACAAAGGTTGTCTCCCGGAGGGAGAGAAAGGTTGTCTCCCGGAGGGAGACAAACGTTGTCTCCCTGAGGGAGACAAAGGTTGTCTCCCGGAGGGAGACAAATGTTGTCTCCCGGAGGGAGACAAATGTTGTCTCCCGGAGGGAGACAAAGGTTGTCTCCCGGAGGGAGACAAAGGTTGTCTCCCGGAGGGAGACAAATGTTGTTTCCCAGAGGGAGACAAAGGTTGTCTCCTAGAGGGAGACAAAGGTTGTCTCCCGGAGGGAGACAAAGGGTTGTCTCCCGGAGGGAGACAAATGTTGTCTCCCGGAGGGAGACAAATGTTGTCTCCCGGAGGGAGACAAATGTTGTCTCCCGGAGGGAGACAAAGGTTGTCTCCCGGAGGGAGACAAATGTTGTCTCCCGGAGGGAGACAAACGTTGTCTCCCGGAGGGAGACAAAGGTTGTCTCCCGGAGGGAGACAAAGGTTGTCTCCCGGAGGGAGACAAATGTTGTCTCCCGGAGTGAGACAAAGGTTGTCTCCCGGAGGGAGACAAAGGTTGTCTCCCGGAGGGAGACAAATGTTGTTTCCCAGAGGGAGACAAAGGTTGTCTCCCGGAGGGAGACAAAGGTTGTCTCCCAGAGGGAGACAAACGTTGTCTCCCGGAGGGAGACAAATGTTGTCTCCCAGAGGGAGACAAAGGTTGTCTCCCGGAGGGAGACAAATGTTGTCTCCCGGAAGGAGACAAAGGTTGTCTCCCGGAGGGAGAGAAAGGTTGTCTCCCGGAGGGAGACAAATGTTGTCTCCCGGAGGGGGACAAATGTTTTCTCCCGGTGGGAGACAAAGGTTGTCTCCCGGAGGGAGACAAATGTTGTTTCCCAGAGGGAGACAAAGGTTGTCTCCCGGAGGGAGAGAAAGGTTGTCTCCCAGAGGGAGACAAACGTTGTCTCCCGGAGGGAGACAAATGTTGTGTCCCGGAGGGAGACAAAGGTTGTCTCCCGGAGGGAGACAAACGTGGTCTCCCGGAGGGAGACAAAGGTTGTCTCCCGGAGGGAGACAAATGTTGTCTCCCGGAGGGAGACAAAGGTTGTCTTCCGGAGGGAGACAAAGGTTGTCTCCCGGAGGGAGACAAAGGTTGTCTCCCGGAGGGAGACAAATGTTGTTTCCCAGAGGGAGACAAAGGTTGTCTCCCGGAGGGAGACAAAGGTTGTCTCCCAGAGGGAGACAAAGGTTGTCTCCCGGAGGGAGACAAAGGTTGTCTCCCGGAGGGAGACAAATGTTGTCTCCCGGAGGGAGACAAAGGTTGTCTTCCGGAGGGAGACAAAGGTTGTCTCCCGGAGGGAGACAAAGGTTGTCTCCCGGAGGGAGACAAATGTTGTTTCCCAGAGGGAGACAAAGGTTGTCTCCCGGAGGGAGACAAAGGTTGTCTCCCAGAGGGAGACAAACGTTGTCTCCCGGAGGGAGACAAATGTTGTCTCCCAGAGGGAGACAAAGGTTGTCTCCCGGAGGGAGACAAATGTTGTCTCCCGGAAGGAGACAAAGGTTGTCTCCCGGAGGGAGAGAAAGGTTGTCTCCCGGAGGGAGACAAATGTTGTCTCCCGGAGGGGGACAAATGTTTTCTCCCGGTGGGAGACAAAGGTTGTCTCCCGGAGGGAGACAAATGTTGTTTCCCAGAGGGAGACAAAGGTTGTCTCCCGGAGGGAGAGAAAGGTTGTCTCCCAGAGGGAGACAAACGTTGTCTCCCGGAGGGAGACAAATGTTGTGTCCCGGAGGGAGACAAAGGTTGTCTCCCGGAGGGAGACAAACGTGGTCTCCCGGAGGGAGACAAAGGTTGTCTCCCGGAGGGAGACAAATGTTGTCTCCCGGAGGGAGACAAAGGTTGTCTTCCGGAGGGAGACAAAGGTTGTCTCCCGGAGGGAGACAAAGGTTGTCTCCCGGAGGGAGACAAAGGTTGTCTCCCGGAGGGAGACAAAGGTTGTCTCCCGGAGGGAGACAGTTTCTCTCCCGGAGGGAGACAAAGTTTGTCTCCCGGAGGAAGACAAATGTTGTCTCCCGGAGGGAGACAAATGTTGTCTCCCGGAGGGAGACAAAGGTTGTCTCCCGGAGGGAGACAAATGTTGTCTCCCGGAGGGAGACAAAGGTTGTCTCCCATAAGGAGACAGTTTGTCTCCCGGAGGGAGACAAAGGTTGTCTCCCGGAGGGAGACAAACGTTGTCTCCCGGAGGGAGACAAAGGTTGTCTCCCGGAGGGAGACAAATGTTGTCTCCCGGAGGGAGACAAAGGTTGTCTCCCGGAGGGAGACAAATGTTGTTTCCCAGAGGGAGACAAAGGTTGTCTCCCGGAGGGAGAGAAAGGTTGTCTCCCAGAGGGAGACAAACGTTGTCTCCCGGAGGGAGACAAATGTTGTGTCCCGGAGGGAGACAAAGGTTGTCTCCCGGAGGGAGACAAACGTGGTCTCCCGGAGGGAGACAAAGGTTGTCTCCCGGAGGGAGACAAATGTTGTCTCCCGGAGGGAGACAAAGGTTGTCTTCCGGAGGGAGACAAAGGTTGTCTCCCGGAGGGAGACAAAGGTTGTCTCCCGGAGGGAGACAAAGGTTGTCTCCCGGAGGGAGACAAAGGTTGTCTCCCGGAGGGAGACAGTTTCTCTCCCGGAGGGAGACAAAGTTTGTCTCCCGGAGGAAGACAAATGTTGTCTCCCGGAGGGAGACAAATGTTGTCTCCCGGAGGGAGACAAAGGTTGTCTCCCGGAGGGAGACAAATGTTGTCTCCCGGAGGGAGACAAAGGTTGTCTCCCATAAGGAGACAGTTTGTCTCCCGGAGGGAGACAAAGGTTGTCTCCCGAAGGGAGACAAATGTTGTTTCCCAGAGAGAGACAAAGCTTGTCTCCCGGAGGGAGGCAAAGGTTGTCTCCCAGAGGGAGACAAACGTTGTCTCCCGGAGGGAGACAAATGTTGTCTCCCGGAGGGAGACAAAGGTTGTCTCCCGGAGGGAGACAAATGTTGTCTCCCGGAGGGAGAAAAAGGTTGTCTCCCGGAGGGAGAGAAAGGTTGTCTCCCGGAGGGAGAGAAACGTTGTCTCCCGGAGGGAGACAAAGGTTGTCTCCCGGAGGGAGACAAATGTTGTCTCCCGGAGGGAGACAAAGGTTGTCTCCCGGAGGGAGACAAACGTTGTCTCCCGGAGGGAGACAAACGTTGTCTCCCGGAGGGAGACAGTTTCTCTCCCGGAGGGAGACAAAGTTTGTCTCCCAGAGGGAGACAAATGTTGTCTCCCGGAGGGAGACAAAGGTTGTCTCCCGGAGGGAGACAAATGTTGTCTCCCGGAGAGAGACAAAGGTTGTCTCGGAGGGAGACAAACGTGGTCTCCTGGAGGGAGACAAAGGTTGTCTCCCGGAGGGAGACAAATGTTGTCTCCCGGAGGGAGACAAAGGTTGTCTCCCGGAGGGAGACAAATGTTGTCTCCCGGAGGGAGACAAAGGTTGTCTCCCGGAGGGAGACAAATGTTGTCTCCCGGAGGGAGACAAAGGTTGTCTCCCGGAAGGAGACAAAGGTTGTCTCCCGGAGGGAGACAAATGTTGTCTCCCGGAGGGAGACAAAGGTTGTCTCCCGGAGGGAGACAAATGTTGTTTCCCAGAGGGAGACAAAGGTTGTCTCCTAGAGGGAGACAAACGTTGTCTCCCGGAGGGAGACAAATGTTGTCTCCCGGAGGGAGACAAAGGTTGTCTTTCGTAGGGAGACAAATGTTGTCTCCCGGAGGGAGACAAAGGTTGTCTCCCGGAGGGAGGGAAAGGTTGTCTCCCGGAGGGAGACAAACGTTGTCTCCCGGAGGGAGACAAAGGTTGTCTCCCGGAGGGAGACAAATGTTGTCTCCCGGAGGGAGACAAAGGTTGTCTCCTAGAGGGAGACAAAGGTTGTCTCCCGGAGGGAGACAAATGTTGTCTCCCGGAAGGAGACAAAGGTTGTCTCCCGGAGGGAGAGAAAGGTTGTCTCCCGGAGGGAGACAAAGGTTGTCTCCCGGAGGGAGACAAAGGTTGTCTCCCGGAGGGAGACAAACGTTGTCTCCCTGAGGGAGACAAAGGTTGTCTCCCGGAGGGAGACAAAGGTTGTCTCCCGGAGGGAGACAAATGTTGTCTCCCGGAGTGAGACAAAGGTTGTCTCCCGGAGGGAGACAAAGGTTGTCTCCCGGAGGGAGACAAATGTTGTTTCCCAGAGGGAGACAAAGGTTGTCTCCCGGAGGGAGACAAAGGTTGTCTCCCAGAGGGAGACAAACGTTGTCTCCCGGAGGGAGACAAATGTTGTCTCCCAGAGGGAGACAAAGGTTGTCTCCCGGAGGGAGACAAATGTTGTCTCCCGGAAGGAGACAAAGGTTGTCTCCCGGAGGGAGAGAAAGGTTGTCTCCCGGAGGGAGACAAATGTTGTCTCCCGGAGGGGGACAAATGTTTTCTCCCGGTGGGAGACAAAGGTTGTCTCCCGGAGGGAGACAAATGTTGTTTCCCAGAGGGAGACAAAGGTTGTCTCCCGGAGGGAGAGAAAGGTTGTCTCCCAGAGGGAGACAAACGTTGTCTCCCGGAGGGAGACAAATGTTGTGTCCCGGAGGGAGACAAAGGTTGTCTCCCGGAGGGAGACAAACGTGGTCTCCCGGAGGGAGACAAAGGTTGTCTCCCGGAGGGAGACAAATGTTGTCTCCCGGAGGGAGACAAAGGTTGTCTTCCGGAGGGAGACAAAGGTTGTCTCCCGGAGGGAGACAAAGGTTGTCTCCCGGAGGGAGACAAAGGTTGTCTCCCGGAGGGAGACAAAGGTTGTCTCCCGGAGGGAGACAGTTTCTCTCCCGGAGGGAGACAAAGTTTGTCTCCCGGAGGAAGACAAATGTTGTCTCCCGGAGGGAGACAAATGTTGTCTCCCGGAGGGAGACAAAGGTTGTCTCCCGGAGGGAGACAAATGTTGTCTCCCGGAGGGAGACAAAGGTTGTCTCCCATAAGGAGACAGTTTGTCTCCCGGAGGGAGACAAATGTTGTCTCCCGGAGGGAGACAAATGTTGTTTCCCAGAGGGAGACAAAGGTTGTCTCCCGGAGTGAGACAAAGGTTGTCTCCCGGAGGGAGACAAAGGTTGTCTCCCGGAGGGAGACAAATGTTGTTTCCCAGAGGGAGACAAAGGTTGTCTCCCGGAGGGAGACAAAGGTTGTCTCCCAGAGGGAGACAAACGTTGTCTCCCGGAGGGAGACAAATGTTGTCTCCCAGAGGGAGACAAAGGTTGTCTCCCGGAGGGAGACAAATGTTGTCTCCCGGAAGGAGACAAAGGTTGTCTCCCGGAGGGAGAGAAAGGTTGTCTCCCGGAGGGAGACAAATGTTGTCTCCCGGAGGGGGACAAATGTTTTCTCCCGGTGGGAGACAAAGGTTGTCTCCCGGAGGGAGACAAATGTTGTTTCCCAGAGGGAGACAAAGGTTGTCTCCCGGAGGGAGAGAAAGGTTGTCTCCCAGAGGGAGACAAACGTTGTCTCCCGGAGGGAGACAAATGTTGTGTCCCGGAGGGAGACAAAGGTTGTCTCCCGGAGGGAGACAAACGTGGTCTCCCGGAGGGAGACAAAGGTTGTCTCCCGGAGGGAGACAAATGTTGTCTCCCGGAGGGAGACAAAGGTTGTCTTCCGGAGGGAGACAAAGGTTGTCTCCCGGAGGGAGACAAAGGTTGTCTCCCGTAGGGAGACAAAGGTTGTCTCCCGGAGGGAGACAGTTTCTCTCCCGGAGGGAGACAAAGTTTGTCTCCCGGAGGGAGACAAATGTTGTCTCCCGGAGGGAGACAAATGTTGTCTCCCGGAGGGAGACAAAGGTTGTCTCCCATAAGGAGACAGTTTGTCTCCCGGAGGGAGACAAATGTTGTCTCCCAGAGGGAGACAAAGTTGTCTCCCGGAGGGAGACAGTTTGTCTCCCGGAGGGAGACAAATGTTGTCTCCCGGAGGGAGACAAAGGTTATCTCCCAGAGGGAGACAAAGGTTGTCTCCCGGAGGGAGACAAAGGTTGTCTCCCGGAGGGAGACAAAGGTTGTCTCCCGGAGGGAGACAAAGGTTGTCTCCCGGAGGGAGACAAAGGTTGTCTCCCGGAGGGAGACAAAGGTTGTGTCCTCGAGGGAGACAAATGTTGTCTCCCGGAGGGAGACAAAGGTTGTCTCCCGGAGGGAGACAAAGGTTGTCTCCCGGAGGGAGACAAAGGTTGTCTCCCGGAGGGAGACAAATGTTGTTTCCCAGAGGGAGACAAAGGTTGTCTCCCGGAGGGAGAGAAAGGTTGTCTCCCGGAGGGAGACAACCGTTGTCTCCCGGAGGGAGACAAAGGTTGTCTCCCGGAGGGAGACAAATGTTGTCTCCCGGAGGGAGACAAAGGTTGTCTCCCGGAGGGAGACAAAGGTTGTCTCCCGGAGGGAGACAAAGGTTGTCTCCCGGAGGGAGACAAATGTTGTCTCCCGGAGGGAGACAAAGGTTGTCTCCCGGAGGGAGACAAAGGTTGTCTCCCGGAGGGAGACAAAGGTTGTCTCCCGGAGGGAGACAAAGGTTGTCTCCCGGAGGGAGACAAATGTTGTTTCCCAGAGGGAGACAAAGGTTGTCTCCCGGAGGGAGAGAAAGGTTGTCTCCCGGAGGGAGACAACCGTTGTCTCCCGGAGGGAGACAAAGGTTGTCTCCCGGAGGGAGACAAATGTTGTCTCCCGGAGGGAGACAAAGGTTGTCTCCCGGAGGGAGACAAAGGTTGTCTCCCGGAGGGAGACAAAGGTTGTCTCCCGGAGGGAGACAAATGTTGTCTCCCGGAGGGAGACAAAGGTTGTCTCCCGGAGGGAGACAAAGGTTGTCTCCCGGAGGGAGACAAAGGTTGTCTCCCGGAGGGAGACAGTTTCTCTCCCGGAGGGAGACAAAGTTTGTCTCCCGGAGGGAGACAAATGTTGTCTCCCGGAGGGAGACAAATGTTGTCTCCCGGAGGGAGACAAAGGTTGTCTCCCGGAGGGAGACAAATGTTGTCTCCCGGAGGGAGACAAAGGTTGTCTCCCATAAGGAGACAGTTTGTTCCCCGGAGGGAGACAAATGTTGTCTCCCAGAGGGAGACAAAGTTGTCTCCCGGAGGGAGACAGTTTGTCTCCCGGAGGGAGACAAATGTTGTCTCCCGGAGGGAGACAAAGGTTGTCTCCCAGAGGGAGACAAAGGTTGTCTCCCGGAGGGAGACAAAGGTTGTCTCCCGGAGGGAGACAAAGGTTGTCTCCCGGAGGGAGACAAAGGTTGTCTCCCGGAGGGAGACAAAGGTTGTGTCCTCGAGGGAGACAAATGTTGTTTCCCAGAGGGAGACAAAGGTTGTCTCCCGGAGGGAGACAAATGTTGTTTCCCAGAGGGAGACAAAGGTTGTCTCCTAGAGGGAGACATATGTTGTCTCCCGGAGGGAGACAAAGGTTGTCTCCCGGAGGGAGACAAATGTTGTCTCCCGGAGGGAGACAAACGTTGTCTCCCGGAGGGAGACAAAGGTTGTCTCCCGGAGGGAGACAAAGGTTGTCTCCTGGAGGGAGACAAATGTTGTCTCCCGGAGGGAGACAAAGGTTGTCTCCCGGAGGGAGACAAAGGTTGTCTCCCGGAGGGAGACAAATGTTGTTTCCCAGAGGGAGACAAAGGTTGTCTCCCGGAGGGAGAGAAAGGTTGTCTCCCGGAGGGAGACAAACGTTGTCTCCCGGAGGGAGACAAAGGTTGTCTCCCGGAGGGAGACAAATGTAGTCTCCCGGAGGGAGACAAAGGTTGTCTCCCGGAGGGAGACAAACGTTGTCTCCCGGAGGGAGACAGTTTCTCTCCCGGAGGGAGACAAAGTTTGTCTCCCGGAGGGAGACAATTGTTGTCTCCCGGAGGGGGACAAATGTTGTCTCCCGGAGGGAGACAAAGGTTGTCTCCCGGAGGGAGACAAATGTTGTTTCCCAGAGGGAGACAAAGGTTGTCTCCCGGAGGGAGAGAAAGGTTGTCTCCCAGAGGGAGACGAACGTTGTCTCCCGGAGGGAGACAAATGTTGTCTCCCGGAGGGAGACAAAGGTTGTCTCCCGGAGGGAGACAAAGGTTGTCTCCCGGAGGGAGACAAACGTGGTCTCCCGGAGGGAGACAAAGGTTGTCTCCCGGAGGGAGACAAAGGTTGTCTCCCAGAGGGAGACAAAGGTTGTCTCCTGGAGGGAGACAAAGGTTGTCTCCCGGAGGGAGACAGTTTCTCTCCCGGAGGGAGACAAAGTTTGTCTCCCGGAGGGAGACAAAAGTTGTCTCCCGGAGAGAGACAAAGGTTTTCTCCCAGAGGGAGACAAAGGTTGTCTCCCGGAGGGAGACAAATGCTGTCTCCCGGAGGGAGACAAATGTTGTCTCCCGGAGGGAGACAAAGGTTGTCTCCCAGAGGGAGACAAATGTTGTCTCCCGGAGGGAGACAAAGGTTGTCTCCCGGAGGGAGACAAAGGTTGTCTCCCGGAGGGAGGCAAAGGTTGTCTCCCGGAGGGAGACAAATGTTGTCTCCCGGAGGGAGACAAATGTTGTCTCCCGGAGGGAGACAAAGGTTGTGTCCTGGAGGGAGACAAATGTTGTTTCCCAGAGGGAGACAAAGGTTGTCTCCCGGAGGGAGACAAAGGTTGTCTCCCAGAGGGAGACAAAGGTTGTCTCCCGGAGGGAGAGAAAGGTTGTCTCCCAGAGGGAGACAAAGGTTGTCTCCCGGAGGGAGACAGTTTCTCTCCCGGAGGGAGACAAAGTTTGTCTCCCGGAGGGAGACAAAAGTTGTCTCCCGGAGAGAGACAAAGGTTTTCTCCCAGAGGGAGACAAAGGTTGTCTCCCGGAGGGAGACAAATGCTGTCTCCCGGAGGGAGACAAAGGTTGTCTCCCGGAGGGAGACAAAGGTTGTCTTCCGGAGGGAGACAAAGGTTGTCTCCCGGAGGGAGACAAATGTTGTCTCCCGGAGGGAGACAAATGTTGTCTCCCGGAGGGAGACAAAGGTTGTGTCCTGGAGGGAGACAAATGTTGTTTCCCAGAGGGAGACAAAGGTTGTCTCCCGGAGGGAGACAAAGGTTGTCTCCCAGAGGGAGACAAAGGTTGTCTCCCGGAGGGAGACAAAGGTTGTCTCCAAGAGGGAGACAAAGGTTGTCTCCCTGAGGGAGACAAACGTTGTCTCCCGGAAGGAGACAAAGGTTGTCTCCCGGAGGGAGGCAAAGGTTGTCTCCCGGAGGGAGACAAAGGTTGTCTCCCGGAGGGAGACAAAGGTTGTCTCCCAGAGGGAGACAAATGTTGTTTCCCAGAGGGAGACAAAGGTTGTCTCCCGGAGGGAGACAAATGTTGTCTCCCTCCGGGAGACAAAGGTTGTCTCCCAGAGGGAGACAAAGGTTGTCTCCCGGAGGGAGACAAATGTTGTCTCCCGGAGGGAGACAAAGGTTGTCTCCCGGAAGGAGACAAAGTTTGTCTCCCGGAGGGAGACAGTTTTGTCTCCCGGAGGGAGACAAATGTTGTCTCCCGGAGGGAGACAAAGGTTGTCTCCCAGAGGGAGACAAAGGTTGTCGCCCGGAGGGAGACAAAGGTTGTCTCCCGGAGGGAAACAAAGGTTGTCTCCCGGAGGGAGACAAATGTTGTTTCCCAGAGGGAGACAAATGTTGTCTCCTGGAGGGAGACAAAGGTTGTCTCCCGGAGGGAGACAAATGTTGTCTCCCGGAGGGAGACAAAGGTTGTCTCCCGGAGGGAGACAAATGTTGTCTCCCGGAGGGAGACACAGGTTGTCTCCCGGAGGGAGACAAAGGTTGTCTCCCGGAGGGAGACAAAGGTTGTCTCCCGGAGGGAGACAAATGATGTCTCCCGGAGGGAGACAAAGGTTGTCTCCCGGAGGGAGACAAAGGTTGTCTCCCGGAGTTAGACAAAGGTTGTCTCCCGGAGGGAGACAAAGTTTGTCTCCCGGAGGGAGACAAATGTTGTCTCCCGGAGGGAGACAAAGGTTGTCTCCCGGAGGGAGACAAATGTTGTCTCCCGGAGGGAGACAAAGGTTGTCTCCCGGAAGGAGACAAAGTTCTTCTCCCGGAGGGAGACAGTTTTGTCTCCCGGAGGGAGACAAATGTTGTCTCCCGGAGGGAGACAAAGGTTGTCTCCCAGAGGGAGAGAAAGGTTGTCGCCCGGAGGGAGACAAAGGTTGTCTCCCGGAGGGAGACAAATGTTGTTTCCCAGAGGGAGACAAATGTTGTCTCCTGGAGGGAGACAAAGGTTGTCTCCCGGAGGGAGACAAATGTTGTCTCCCGGAGGGAGACAAAGGTTGTCTCCCGGAGGGAGACAAATGTTGTCTCCCGGAGGGAGACACAGGTTGTCTCCCGGAGGGAGACAAAGGTTGTCTCCCGGAGGGAGACAAAGGTTGTCTCCCGGAGGGAGACAAAAGATGTCTCCCGGAGGGAGACAAAGGTTGTCTCCCGGAGGGAGACAAAGGTTGTCTCCCAGAAGGAGACAAAGTTCTTCTCCCGGAGGGAGACAGTTTTGTCTCCCGGAGGGAGACAAATGTTGTCTCCCGGAGGGAGACAAAGGTTGTCTCCCATAAGGAGACAGTTTGTCTCCCGGAGGGAGACAAATGTTGTCTCCCAGAGGGAGACAAAGTTGTCTCCCGGAGGGAGACAGTTTGTCTCCCGGAGGGAGACAAATGTTGTCTCCCGGAGGGAGACAAAGGTTGTCTCCCAGAGGGAGACAAAGGTTGTCTCCCGGAGGGAGACAAAGGTTGTCTCCCGGAGGAAGACAGTTTGTCTCCCGGAGGGAGACAAAGGTTGTCTCCCGGAGGGAGACAAATGTTGTCTCCCGGAGGGAGACAAAGGTTGTGTCCTCGAGGGAGACAAATGTTGTTTCCCAGAGGGAGACAAAGGTTGTCTCCCGGAGGGAGACAAAGGTTGTCTCCCAGAAGGAGACAAAGGTTGTCGCCCGGAGGGAGACAAAGGTTGTCTCCCGGAGGGAGACAAATGTTGTTTCCCAGAGGGAGACAAAGGTTGTCTCCTGGAGGGAGACAAAGGTTGTCTCCCGGAGGGAGACAAATGTTGTCTCCCGGAGGGAGACAAAGGTTGTCTCCCGGAGGGAGACAAATGTTGTCTCCCGGAGGGAGACACAGGTTGTCTCCCGGAGGGAGACAAAGGTTGTCTCCCAGAGGGAGACAAACGTTGTCTCCCGGAGGGAGACAAATGTTGTCTCCCGGAGGGAGACAAAGGTTGTCTCCCGGAAGGAGACAAAGGTTGTCTCCCGGAGGGAGACAGTTTGTCTCCCGGAGGGAGACAAATGTTGTCTCCCGGAGGGAGACAAAGGTTGTCTCCCAGAAGGAGACAGTTTATCTGCCAGAGGGAGACAAAGGTTGTCTCCCGGAGGGAGACAAAGGTTGTCTCCCATAAGGAGACAGTTTGTCTCCCGGAGGGAGACAAATGTTGTCTCCCAGAGGGAGACAAAGTTGTCTCCCGGAGGGAGACAGTTTGTCTCCCAGAGGGAGACAAATGTTGTCTCCCGGAGGGAGACAAAGGTTGTCTCCCAGAGGGAGACAAAGGTTGTCTCCCGGAGGGAGACAAAGGTTGTCTCCCGGAGGAAGACAGTTTGTCTCCCGGAGGGAGACAAAGGTTGTCTCCCGGAGGGAGACAAAGGTTGTCTCCCGGAGGGAGACAAATGTTGTCTCCCGGAGGGAGACAAAGGTTGTGTCCTCGAGGGAGACAAATGTTGTCTCCCTGAGGGAGACAAATGTTGTCTCCCGGAGGGAGACAAAGGTTGTCTCCCGGAGGGAGACAAAGGTTGTCTCCCGGAGGGAGACAAAGGTTGTCTCCCGGAGGGAGACAAATGTTGTTTCCCAGAGGGAGACAAAGGTTGTCTCCCGGAGGGAGACAAAGGTTGTCTCCTGGAGGGAGACAAATGTTGTCGCCCGGAGGGAGACAAAGGTTGTCTCCCGGAGGGAGACAAAGGTTGTCTCCCGGAGGGAGACAAATGTTGTTTCCCAGAGGGAGACAAATGTTGTCTCCTGGAGGGAGACAAAGGTTGTCTCCCGGAGGGAGACAAATGTTGTCTCCCGGAGGGAGACAAAGGTTGTCTCCCGGAGGGAGACAAATGTTGTCTCCCGGAGGGAGACACAGGTTGTCTCCCGGAGGGAGACAAAGGTTGTCTCCCGGAGGGAGACAAAGGTTGTCTCCCGGAGGGAGACAAATGATGTCTCCCGGAGGGAGACAAAGGTTGTCTCCCGGAGGGAGACAAATGTTGTCTCCCGGAGGGAGACAAATGTTGTCTCCCGGAGGGAGACAAAGGTTGTGTCCTGGAGGGAGACAAATGTTGTTTCCCAGAGGGAGACAAAGGTTGTCTCCCAGAGGGAGACAAAGGTTGTCTCCCAGAGGGAGACAAAGGTTGTCTCCCGGAGGGAGACAAAGGTTGTCTCCAAGAGGGAGACAAAGGTTGTCTCCCTGAGGGAGACAAACGTTGTCTCCCGGAAGGAGACAAAGGTTGTCTCCCGGAGGGAGACAAAGGTTGTCTCCCGGAGGGAGACAAAGGTTGTCTCCCGGAGGGAGACAAAGGTTGTCTCCCGGAAGGAGACAAAGTTTGTCTCCCGGAGGGAGACAGTTTTGTCTCCCGGAGGGAGACAAATGTTGTCTCCCGGAGGGAGACAAAGGTTGTCTCCCAGAGGGAGACAAAGGTTGTCGCCCGGAGGGAGACAAAGGTTGTCTCCCGGAGGGAGACAAATGTTGTTTCCCAGAGGGAGACAAATGTTGTCTCCTGGAGGGAGACAAAGGTTGTCTCCCAGAAGGAGACAAAGTTCTTCTCCCGGAGGGAGACAGTTTTGTCTCCCGGAGGGAGACAAATGTTGTCTCCCGGAGGGAGACAAAGGTTGTCTCCCATAAGGAGACAGTTTGTCTCCCGGAGGGAGACAAATGTTGTCTCCCAGAGGGAGACAAAGTTGTCTCCCGGAGGGAGACAGTTTGTCTCCCGGAGGGAGACAAATGTTGTCTCCCGGAGGGAGACAAAGGTTGTCTCCCAGAGGGAGACAAAGGTTGTCTCCCGGAGGGAGACAAAGGTTGTCTCCCGGAGGAAGACAGTTTGTCTCCCGGAGGGAGACAAAGGTTGTCTCCCGGAGGGAGACAAATGTTGTCTCCCGGAGGGAGACAAAGGTTGTGTCCTCGAGGGAGACAAATGTTGTTTCCCAGAGGGAGACTAAGGTTGTCTCCTGGAGGGAGACAAAGGTTGTCTCCCGGAGGGGGACAAATGTTGTCTCCCGGAGGGAGACAAAGGTTGTCTCCCGGAGGGAGACAAATGTTGTCTCCCGGAGGGAGACACAGGTTGTCTCCCGGAGGGAGACAAAGGTTGTCTCCCAGAGGGAGACAAACGTTGTCTCCCGGAGGGAGACAAATGTTGTCTCCCGGAGGGAGACAAAGGTTGTCTCCCGGAAGGAGACAAAGGTTGTCTCCCGGAGGGAGACAGTTTGTCTCCCGGAGGGAGACAAATGTTGTCTCCCGGAGGGAGACAAAGGTTGTCTCCCAGAAGGAGACAGTTTATCTGCCAGAGGGAGACAAAGGTTGTCTCCCGGAGGGAGACAAAGGTTGTCTCCCATAAGGAGACAGTTTGTCTCCCGGAGGGAGACAAATGTTGTCTCCCAGAGGGAGACAAAGTTGTCTCCCGGAGGGAGACAGTTTGTCTCCCAGAGGGAGACAAATGTTGTCTCCCGGAGGGAGACAAAGGTTGTCTCCCAGAGGGAGACAAAGGTTGTCTCCCGGAGGGAGACAAAGGTTGTCTCCCGGAGGAAGACAGTTTGTCTCCCGGAGGGAGACAAAGGTTGTCTCCCGGAGGGAGACAAAGGTTGTCTCCCGGAGGGAGACAAATGTTGTCTCCCGGAGGGAGACAAAGGTTGTGTCCTCGAGGGAGACAAATGTTGTCTCCCTGAGGGAGACAAATGTTGTCTCCCGGAGGGAGACAAAGGTTGTCTCCCGGAGGGAGACAAAGGTTGTCTCCCGGAGGGAGACAAAGGTTGTCTCCCGGAGGGAGACAAATGTTGTTTCCCAGAGGGAGACAAAGGTTGTCTCCCGGAGGGAGACAAAGGTTGTCTCCTGGAGGGAGACAAATGTTGTCGCCCGGAGGGAGACAAAGGTTGTCTCCCGGAGGGAGACAAAGGTTGTCTCCCGGAGGGAGACAAATGTTGTTTCCCAGAGGGAGACAAATGTTGTCTCCTGGAGGGAGACAAAGGTTGTCTCCCGGAGGGAGACAAATGTTGTCTCCCGGAGGGAGACAAAGGTTGTCTCCCGGAGGGAGACAAATGTTGTCTCCCGGAGGGAGACACAGGTTGTCTCCCGGAGGGAGACAAAGGTTGTCTCCCGGAGGGAGACAAAGGTTGTCTCCCGGAGGGAGACAAATGATGTCTCCCGGAGGGAGACAAAGGTTGTCTCCCGGAGGGAGACAAATGTTGTCTCCCGGAGGGAGACAAATGTTGTCTCCCGGAGGGAGACAAAGGTTGTGTCCTGGAGGGAGACAAATGTTGTTTCCCAGAGGGAGACAAAGGTTGTCTCCCAGAGGGAGACAAAGGTTGTCTCCCAGAGGGAGACAAAGGTTGTCTCCCGGAGGGAGACAAAGGTTGTCTCCAAGAGGGAGACAAAGGTTGTCTCCCTGAGGGAGACAAACGTTGTCTCCCGGAAGGAGACAAAGGTTGTCTCCCGGAGGGAGACAAAGGTTGTCTCCCGGAGGGAGACAAAGGTTGTCTCCCGGAGGGAGACAAAGGTTGTCTCCCAGAGGGAGACAAATGTTGTTTCCCAGAGGGAGACAAAGGTTGTCTCCCGGAGGGAGACAAATGTTGTCTCCCTCCGGGAGACAAAGGTTGTCTCCCAGAGGGAGACAAAGGTTGTCTCCCTCCGGGAGACAAATGTTGTCTCCCAGAGGGAGACAACATTTGTCTCCCTCCGGGAGACAAAGGTTGTCTCCCGGAGGGAGACAAATGTTGTCTCCCGGAGGGAGACAAAGGTTGTCTCCCGGAAGGAGACAAAGTTTGTCTCCCGGAGGGAGACAGTTTTGTCTCCCGGAGGGAGACAAATGTTGTCTCCCGGAGGGAGACAAAGGTTGTCTCCCAGAGGGAGACAAAGGTTGTCGCCCGGAGGGAGACAAAGGTTGTCTCCCGGAGGGAGACAAATGTTGTTTCCCAGAGGGAGACAAATGTTGTCTCCTGGAGGGAGACAAAGGTTGTCTCCCGGAGGGAGACAAATGTTGTCTCCCGGAGGGAGACAAAGGTTGTCTCCCGGAAGGAGACAAAGTTTGTCTCCCGGAGGGAGACAGTTTTGTCTCCCGGAGGGAGACAAATGTTGTCTCCCGGAGGGAGACAAAGGTTGTCTCCCAGAGGGAGACAAAGGTTGTCGCCCGGAGGGAGACAAAGGTTGTCTCCCGGAGGGAGACAAATGTTGTTTCCCAGAGGGAGACAAATGTTGTCTCCTGGAGGGAGACAAAGGTTGTCTCCCGGAGGGAGACAAATGTTGTCTCCCGGAGGGAGACAAAGGTTGTCTCCCGGAGGGAGACAAATGTTGTCTCCCGGAGGGAGACACAGGTTGTCTCCCGGAGGGAGACAAAGGTTGTCTCCCGGAGGGAGACAAAGGTTGTCTCCCGGAGGGAGACAAATGTTGTCTCCCGGAGGGAGACAAATGATGTCTCCCGGAGGGAGACAAAGGTTGTCTCCCAGAGGGAGACAAAGGTTGTCTCCCGGAGGGAGACAAAGGTTGTCTCCAAGAGGGAGACAAAGGTTGTCTCCCTGAGGGAGACAAACGTTGTCTCCCGGAAGGAGACAAAGGTTGTCTCCCGGAGGGAGGCAAAGGTTGTCTCCCGGAGGGAGACAAAGGTTGTCTCCCGGAGGGAGACAAAGGTTGTCTCCCAGAGGGAGACAAATGTTGTCTCCCGGAGGGAGACAAAGGTTGTCTCCCAGAGGGAGACAAAGGTTGTCGTCCGGAGGGAGACAAAGGTTGTCTCCCGGAGGGAGACAAATGTTGTTTCCCAGAGGGAGACAAATGTTGTCTCCTGGAGGGAGACAAAGGTTGTCTCCCGGAGGGAGACAAATGTTGTCTCCCGGAGGGAGACAAAGGTTGTCTCCCGGAAGGAGACAAAGTTTGTCTCCCGGAGGGAGACAGTTTTGTCTCCCGGAGGGAGACAAATGTTGTCTCCCGGAGGGAGACAAAGGTTGTCTCCCAGAGGGAGACAAAGGTTGTCGCCCGGAGGGAGACAAAGGTTGTCTCCCGGAGGGAGACAAATGTTGTTTCCCAGAGGGAGGCAAATGTTGTCTCCTGGAGGGAGACAAAGGTTGTCTCCCGGAGGGAGACAAATGTTGTCTCCCGGAGGGAGACAAAGGTTGTCTCCCGGAGGGAGACAAATGTTGTCTCCCGGAGGGAGACACAGGTTGTCTCCCGGAGGGAGACAAAGGTTGTCTCCCGGAGGGAGACAAAGGTTGTCTCCCGGAGGGAGACAAATGTTGTCTCCCGGAGGGAGACACAGGTTGTCTCCCGGAGGGAGACAAAGGTTGTCTCCCGGAGGGAGACAAAGGTTGTCTCCCGGAGGAAGACAAATGATGTCTCCCGGAGGGAGACAAAGGTTGTCTCCCGGAGGGAGACAAAGGTTGTCTCCCGGAGTTAGACAAAGGTTGTCTCCCGGAGGGAGACAAAGTTTGTCTCCCGGAGGGAGACAAATGTTGTCTCCCGGAGGGAGACAAAGGTTGTCTCCCGGAGGGAGACAAATGTTGTCTCCCGGAGGGAGACAAAGGTTGTCTCCCGGAAGGAGACAAAGTTCTTCTCCCGGAGGGAGATAGTTTTGTCTCCCGGAGGGAGACAAATGTTGTCTCCCGGAGGGAGACAAAGGTTGTCTCCCATAAGGAGACAGTTTGTCTCCCGGAGGGAGACAAATGTTGTCTCCCAGAGGGAGACAAAGTTGTCTCCCGGAGGGAGACAGTTTGTCTCCCGGAGGGAGACAAATGTTGTCTCCCGGAGGGAGACAAAGGTTGTCTCCCAGAGGGAGACAAAGGTTGTCTCCCGGAGGGAGACAAAGGTTGTCTCCCGGAGGAAGACAGTTTGTCTCCCGGAGGGAGACAAAGGTTGTCTCCCGGAGGGAGACAAAGGTTGTCTCCCAGAGGGAGACAAAGGTTGTCGCCCGGAGGGAGACAAAGTTTGTCTCCCGGAGGGAGACAGTTTTGTCTCCCGGAGGGAGACAAATGTTGTCTCCCGGAGGGAGACAAAGGTTGTCTCCCAGAGGGAGACAAAGGTTGTCGCCCGGAGGGAGACAAAGGTTGTCTCCCGGAGGGAGACAAATGTTGTTTCCCAGAGGGAGACAAATGTTGTCTCCTGGAGGGAGACAAAGGTTGTCTCCCGGAGGGAGACAAATGTTGTCTCCCGGAGGGAGACAAAGGTTGTCTCCCGGAGGGAGACAAATGTTGTCTCCCGGAGGGAGACACAGGTTGTCTCCCGGAGGGAGACAAAGGTTGTCTCCCGGAGGGAGACAAAGGTTGTCTCCCGGAGGGAGACAAATGATGTCTCCCGGAGGGAGACAAAGGTTGTCTCCCGGAGGGAGACAAAGGTTGTCTCCCGGAGTTAGACAAAGGTTGTCTCCCGGAGGGAGACAAAGTTTGTCTCCCGGAGGGAGACAAATGTTGTCTCCCGGAGGGAGACAAAGGTTGTCTCCCGGAGGGAGACAAATGTTGTCTCCCGGAGGGAGACAAAGGTTGTCTCCCGGAAGGAGACAAAGTTCTTCTCCCGGAGGGAGACAGTTTTGTCTCCCGGAGGGAGACAAATGTTGTCTCCCGGAGGGAGACAAAGGTTGTCTCCCATAAGGAGACAGTTTGTCTCCCGGAGGGAGACAAATGTTGTCTCCCAGAGGGAGACATAGTTGTCTCCCAGAGTGAGACAGTTTGTCTCCCGGAGGGAGACAAATGTTGTCTCCCGGAGGGAGACAAAGGTTGTCTCCCAGAGGGAGACAAAGGTTGTCTCCCGGAGGGAGACAAAGGTTGTCTCCCGGAGGAAGACACTTTGTCTCCCGGAGGGAGACAAAGGTTGTCTCCCGGAGGGAGACAAATGTTGTCTCCCGGAGGGAGACAAAGGTTGTGTCCTCGAGGGAGACAAATGTTGTTTCCCAGAGGGAGACAAAGGTTGTTTCCCAGAGGGAGACAAAGGTTGTCTCCTGGAGGGAGACAAAGGTTGTCGCCCGGAGGGAGACAAAGGTTGTCTCCCGGAGGGAGACAAATGTTGTTTCCCAGAGGGAGACAAAGGTTGTCTCCTGGAGGGAGACAAAGGTTGTCTCCCGGAGGGAGACAAATGATGTCTCCTAGAGGGAGACAAAGGTTGTCTCCCGGAGGGAGACAAAGGTTGTCTCCCGGAGTTAGACAAAGGTTGTCTCCCGGAGGGAGACAAAGTTTGTCTCCCGGAGGGAGACAAATGTTGTCTCCCGGAGGGAGACAAAGGTTGTCTCCCGGAGGGAGACAAATGTTGTCTCCCGGAGGGAGACAAAGGTTGTCTCCCGGAAGGAGACAAAGTTCTTCTCCCGGAGGGAGACAGTTTTGTCTCCCGGAGGGAGACAAATGTTGTCTCCCGGAGGGAGACAAAGGTTGTCTCCCATAAGGAGACAGTTTGTCTCCCGGAGGGAGACAAATGTTGTCTCCCAGAGGGAGACATAGTTGTCTCCCGGAGGGAGACAGTTTGTCTCCCGGAGGGAGACAAATGTTGTCTCCCGGAGGGAGACAAAGGTTGTGTCCTCGAGGGAGACAAATGTTGTTTCCCAGAGGGAGACAAAGGTTGTCTCCCGGAGGGAGACAAAGGTTGTCTCCCAGAAGGAGACAAAGGTTGTCGCCCGGAGGGAGACAAAGGTTGTCTCCCGGAGGGAGACAAATGTTGTTTCCCAGAGGGAGACAAAGGTTGTCTCCTGGAGGGAGACAAAGGTTGTCTCCCGGAGGGAGACAAATGTTGTCTCCCGGAGGGAGACAAAGGTTGTCTCCCGGAGGGAGACAAATGTTGTCTCCCGGAGGGAGACAAATGTTGTCTTCCGGAGGGAGACAAAGGTTGTCTCCCGGAAGGAGACAAAGGTTGTCTCCCGGAGGGAGACAGTTTGTCTCCCGGAGGGAGACAAATGTTGTCTCCCGGAGGGAGACAAAGGTTGTCTCCCAGAAGGAGACAGTTTATCTGCCAGAGGGAGACAAAGGTTGTCTCCCGGAGGGAGACAAAGGTTGTCTCCCATAAGGAGACTTTTTGTCTCCCGGAGGGAGACAAATGTTGTCTCCCAGAGGGAGACAAATGTTGTCTCCCGGAGGGAGACAAAGGTTGTCTCCCGGAAGGAGACAAAGTTCTTCTCCCGGAGGGAGACAGTTTTGTCTCCCGGAGGGAGACAAATGTTGTCTCCCGGAGGGAGACAAAGGTTGTCTCCCATAAGGAGACAGTTTGTCTCCCGGAGGGAGACAAATGTTGTCTCCCAGAGGGAGACAAAGTTGTCTCCCGGAGGGAGACAGTTTGTCTCCCGGAGGGAGACAAATGTTGTCTCCCGGAGGGAGACAAAGGTTGTCTCCCAGATGGAGACAAAGGTTGCTCCCGGAGGGAGACAAAGGTTGTCTCCCGGAGGAAGACAGTTTGTCTCCCGGAGGGAGACAAAGGTTGTCTCCCGGAGGGAGACAAATGTTGTCTCCCGGAGGGAGACAAAGGTTGTGTCCTCGAGGGAGACAAATGTTGTTTCCCAGAGGGAGACAAAGGTTGTCTCCCGGAGGGAGACAAAGGTTGTCTCCCAGAAGGAGACAAAGGTTGTCGCCCGGAGGGAGACAAAGGTTGTCTCCCGGAGGGAGACAAATGTTGTTTCCCAGAGGGAGACAAAGGTTGTCTCCTGGAGGGAGACAAAGGTTGTCTCCCGGAGGGAGACAAATGTTGTCTCCCGGAGGGAGACAAAGGTTGTCTCCCGGAGGGAGACAAATGTTGTCTCCCGGAGGGAGACACAGGTTGTCTCCCGGAGGGAGGCAAAGGTTGTCTCCCAGAGGGAGACAAACGTTGTCTCCCGGATGGAGACAAATGTTGTCTCCCGGAGGGAGACAAAGGTTGTCTCCCGGAGGGAGACAAAGGTTGTCTCCCATAAGGAGACAGTTTGTCTCCCGGAGGGAGACAAATGTTGTCTCCCAGAGGGAGACAAAGTTGTCTCCCGGAGGGAGACAGTTTGTCTCCCGGAGGGAGACAAATGTTGTCTCCCGGAGGGAGACAAAGGTTGTCTCCCAGAGGGAGACAAAGGTTGTCTCCCGGAGGGAGACAAAGGTTGTCTCCCAGATGGAGACAAAGGTTGCTCCCGGAGGGAGACAAAGGTTGTCTCCCGGAGGAAGACAGTTTGTCTCCCGGAGGGAGACAAATGTTGTCTCCCAGAGGGAGACAAAGTTGTCTCCCGGAGGGAGACAGTTTGTCTCCCGGAGGGAGACAAATGTTGTCTCCCGGAGGGAGACAAAGGTTGTCTCCCAGAGGGAGACAAAGGTTGTCTCCCGGAGGGAGACAGTTTGTCTCCCGGAGGGAGACAAATGTTGTCTCCCGGAGGGAGACAAAGGTTGTCTCCCAGAGGGAGACAAAGGTTGTCTCCCGGAGGGAGACAAAGGTTGTCTCCCGGAGTTAGACAAAGGTTGTCTCCCGGAGGGAGACAAAGTTTGTCTCCCGGAGGGAGACAAATGTTGTCTCCCGGAGGGAGACAAAGGTTGTCTCCCGGAGGGAGACAAATGTTGTCTCCCGGAGGGAGACAAAGGTTGTCTCCCGGAAGGAGACAAAGTTCTTCTCCCGGAGGGAGACAGTTTTGTCTCCCGGAGGGAGACAAATGTTGTCTCCCGGAGGGAGACAAAGGTTGTCTCCCATAAGGAGACAGTTTGTCTCCCGGAGGGAGACAAATGTTGTCTCCCAGAGGGAGACAAAGTTGTCTCCCGGAGGGAGACAGTTTGTCTCCCGGAGGGAGACAAATGTTGTCTCCCGGAGGGAGACAAAGGTTGTCTCCCAGCGGGAGACAAAGGTTGTCTCCCGGAGGGAGACAAAGGTTGTCTCCCGGAGGGAGACAAAGGTTGTCTCCCGGAGTTAGACAAAGGTTGTCTCCCGGAGGGAGACAAAGTTTGTCTCCCGGAGGGAGACAAATGTTGTCTCCCGGAGGGAGACAAAGGTTGTCTCCCGGAGGGAGACAAATGTTGTCTCCCGGAGGGAGACAAAGGTTGTCTCCCGGAAGGAGACAAAGTTCTTCTCCCGGAGGGAGACAGTTTTGTCTCCCGGAGGGAGACAAATGTTGTCTCCCGGAGGGAGACAAAGGTTGTCTCCCATAAGGAGACAGTTTGTCTCCCGGAGGGAGACAAATGTTGTCTCCCAGAGGGAGACAAAGTTGTCTCCCGGAGGGAGACAGTTTGTCTCCCGGAGGGAGACAAATGTTGTCTCCCGGAGGGAGACAAAGGTTGTCTCCCAGTGGGAGACAAAGGTTGTCTCCCGGAGGGAGACAAAGGTTGTCTCCTGGAGGGAGACAAAGGTTGTCTCCCGGAGGGAGACAAATGTTGTTTCCCGGAGGGAGACAAAGGTTGTCTCCCGGAGGGAGACAAATGTTGTCTCCCGGAGGGAGACACAGGTTGTCTCCCGGAGGGAGACAAAGGTTGTCTCCCAGAGGGAGACAAACGTTGTCTCCCGGATGGAGACAAATGTTGTCTCCCGGAGGGAGACAAAGGTTGTCTCCCGGAGGGAGACAAAGGTTGTCTCCCATAAGGAGACAGTTTGTCTCCCGGAGGGAGACAAATGTTGTCTCCCAGAGGGAGACAAAGTTGTCTCCCGGAGGGAGACAGTTTGTCTCACGGAGGGAGACAAATGTTGTCTCCCGGAGGGAGACAAAGGTTGTCTCCCAGAGGGAGACAAAGGTTGTCTCCCGGAGGGAGACAAAGGTTGTCTCCCGGAGGGAGACAGTTTGTCTCCCGGAGGGAGACAAAGGTTGTCTCCCGGAGGGAGACAAATGTTGTCTCCCGGAGGGAGACAAAGGTTGTGTCCTCGAGGGAGACAAATGTTGTCTCCCTGAGGGAGACAAATGTTGTCTCCCGGAGGGAGACAAAGGTTGTCTCCCGGAGGGAGACAAAGGTTGTCTCCCGGAGGGAGACAAAGGTTGTCTCCCGGAGGGAGAAAAATGTTGTTTCCAAGAGGGAGACAAAGGTTGTCTCCCGGAGGGAGACAAAGGTTGTCTCCTGGAGGGAGACAAATGTTGTCGCCCGGAGGGAGACAAAGGTTGTCTCCCGGAGGGAGACAAATGTTGTTTCCCAGAGGGAGACAAAGGTTGTGTCCTCGAGGGAGACAAATGTTGTTTCCCAGAGGGAGACAAAGGTTGTCTCCCGGAGGGAGACAAAGGTTGTCTCCCAGAGGGAGACAAAGGTTGTCGCCCGGAGGGAGAGAAAGGTTGTCTCCCGGAGGGAGACAAATGTTGTTTCCCAGAGGGAGACAAAGGTTGTCTCCTGGAGGGAGACAAAGGTTGTCTCCCGGAGGGAGACAAATGTTGTCTCCCGGAGGGAGACAAAGGTTGTCTCCCGGAGGGAGACAAATGTTGTCTCCCGGAGGGAGACACAGGTTGTCTCCCGGAGGGAGACAAAGGTTGTCTCCCGGAGGGAGACAAAGGTTGTCTCCCATAAGGAGACAGTTTGTCTCCCGGAGGGAGACAAATGTTGTCTCCCAGAGGGAGACAAAGTTGTCTCCCGGAGGGAGACAAAGTTGTCTCCCGGAGGGAGACAGTTTGTCTTCCGGAGGGAGACAAACGTTGTCTCCCGGAGGGAGACAAAGGTTGTCTCCCAGAGGGAGACAAAGGTTGTCTCCCGGAGGGAGAAAAAGGTTGTCTCCCGGAGGGAGACAAATGTTGTCTCCCGGAGGGAGACAAATGTTGTCTTCCAGAGGGAGACAAAGGTTGTCTCCCGAAGGTTGTCTCCAGGATGGAGACAAAGGTTGTCTCCCGGAGGGAGACAAATGTTGTCTCCCGGAGGGAGACAAAGGTTGTCTCCCGGAGGAAGCAAAGGTTGTCGCCCAGAGGGAGACAAAGTTTGTCTCCCGGAGGGAGACAAAGGTTGTGTCCCGGAGGGAGACAAATGTTGTCTCCCGGAGGGAGACAAAGGTTGTCTCCCGGAGGGAGACAAATTTTGTCTCCCGGAGGGAGATAAAGGTTGTTTCCCAGAGGGAGACAAATGTTGTCTCCCGGAGGGAGACAAATGTTGTTTCCCAGAGGGAGACAAAGGTTGTCTCCCGGAGGGAGACAAAGGTTGTCTCCTGGAGGGAGACAAATGTTGTCGCCCGGAGGGAGACAAAGGTTGTCTCCCGGAGGGAGACAAATGTTGTTTCCCAGAGGGAGACAAAGGTTGTGTCCTCGAGGGAGACAAATGTTGTTTCCCAGAGGGAGACAAAGGTTGTCTCCCGGAGGGAGACAAAGGTTGTCTCCCAGAGGGAGACAAAGGTTGTCGCCCGGAGGGAGACAAAGGTTGTCTCCCGGAGGGAGACAAATGTTGTTTCCCAGAGGGAGACAAAGGTTGTCTCCCGGAGGGAGACAAAGGTTGTCTCCTGGAGGGAGACAAAGGTTGTCTCCCGGAGGGAGACAAATGTTGTCTCCCGGAGGGAGACAAAGGTTGTCTCCCGGAGGGAGACAAATGTTGTCTCCCGGAGGGAGACACAGGTTGTCTCCCGGAGGGAGACAAAGGTTGTCTCCCGGAGGGAGACAAAGGTTGTCTCCCATAAGGAGACAGTTTGTCTCCCGGAGGGAGACAAATGTTGTCTCCCAGAGGGAGACAAAGTTGTCTCCCGGAGGGAGACAGTTTGTCTTCCGGAGGGAGACAAACGTTGTCTCCCGGAGGGAGACAAAGGTTGTCTCCCAGAGGGAGACAAAGGTTGTCTCCCGGAGGGAGAAAAAGGTTGTCTCCCGGAGGGAGACAAATGTTGTCTCCCGGAGGGAGACAAATGTTGTCTTCCGGAGGGAGACAAAGGTTGTCTCCCGAAGGTTGTCTCCAGGATGGAGACAAAGGTTGTCTCCCGGAGGGAGACAAATGTTGTCTCCCGGAGGGAGACAAAGGTTGTCTCCCGGAGGAAGCAAAGGTTGTCGCCCAGAGGGAGACAAAGTTTGTCTCCCGGAGGGAGACAAAGGTTGTGTCCCGGAGGGAGACAAATGTCGTCTCCCGGAGGGAGACAAAGGTTGTCTCCCGGAGGGAGACAAATTTTGTCTCCCGGAGGGAGATAAAGGTTGTTTCCCAGAGGGAGACAAATGTTGTCTCCCGGAGGGAGACAAAGGTTGTCTCCCGGAGGGAGACAAAGGTTGTCTCCCAGAGGGAGACAAAGGTTGTCTCCCGGAGGGAGACAAATGTTGTCTCCCGGAGGGAGACAAAGGTTGTCTCCCGGAGGGAGACAAAGGTTGTCTCCCAGAGGGAGACAAATGTTGTCGCCCGGAGGGAGACAAAGGTTGTCTCCCGGAGGGAGACAAATGTTGTTGCCCAGAGGGAGACAAAGGTTGTGTCCTTGAGGGAGACAAATGTTGTTTCCCAGAGGGAGACAAAGGTTGTCTCCCGGAGGGAGACAAAGGTTGTCTCCCAGAGGGAGACAAAGGTTGTCGCCCGGAGGGAGACAAAGGTTGTCTCCCGGAGGGAGACAAATGTTGTTTCCCAGAGGGAGACAAAGGTTGTCTCCTGGAGGGAGACAAAGGTTGTCTCCCGGAGGGAGACAAATGTTGTCTCCCGGAGGGAGACAAAGGTTGTCTCCCGGAGGGAGACAAATGTTGTCTCCCGGAGGGAGACACAGGTTGTCTCCCGGAGGGAGACAAAGGTTGTCTCCCAGAGGGAGACAAACGTTGTCTCCCGGAGGGAGACAAATGTTGTCTCCCGGAGGGAGACAAAGGTTGTCTCCCGGAAGGAGACAAAGGTTGTCTCCCGGAGGGAGACAGTCTGTCTCCCGGAGGGAGACAAATGTTGTCTCCCGGAGGGAGACAAAGGTTGTCTCCCAGAAGGAGACAGTTAATCTCCCAGAGGGAGACAAAGGTTGTCTCCCGGAGGGAGACAAAGGTTGTCTCCCGGAGGGAGACAAAGGTTGTCAGCCGGAGGGAGACAAATGTTGTCTCCCGGAGGGAGACAAAGGTTGTCTCCCGGTGGGAGACAAAGGTTGTCTCTCGGAGGGAGACAAAGGTTGTCTCCCGGAGGAAGCAAAGGTTGTCGCCCAGAGGGAGACAAATGTTGTCTCCCGGAGGGAGACAAAGGTTGTCTCCCGGAGGGAGACAAATTTTGTCTCCCGGAGGGAGATAAAGGTTGTTTCCCAGAGGGAGACAAATGTTGTCTCCCGGAGGGAGACCAAGGTTGTCTCCCAGAGGGAGACAAAGGTTGTCTCCCGGAGGGAGACAAAGGTTGTCTCCCGGAGGGAGACAAATGTTGTCTCCCGGAGGGAGACAAAGGTTGTCTCCCAGAGGGAGACAAAGGTTGTCTCCCGGAGGGAGACAAAGGTTGTCTCCCGGAGGGAGACAAAGGTTGTCTCCCGGAGGGAGACAAAGGTTGTCTCCCGGAGGGAGACAAAGGTTGTCAGCCGGAGGGAGACAAAGGTTGTCTCCCGGAGGGAGACAAAGGTTGTCAGCCGGAGGGAGACAAATGTTGTCTCCCGGAGGGAGACAAAGGTTGTCTCCCGGTGGGAGACAAAGGTTGTCTCTCGGAGGGAGACAAAGGTTGTCTCCCGGAGGGAGACAAATGTTGTCTCCCGGAGGGAGACAAAGGTTGTCACCCGGAGGGAGACAAATGCTGTCTCCCGGAGGGAGACAAACGTTGTCTCCCGGAGGGAGACAGTTTGTCTCCCGGAGGGAGACAATGGTTGTCTCCCAGAGGGAGACAAAGGTTGTCTCCCGGAGGGAGACAAATATTGTCTCCCGGAGGGAGACAAAGGTTGTCTCCCGGAGGGAGACAAAGGTTGTCTCCCAGAGGAAGACAAAGGTTGTCTCCCGGAGGGAGACAAAGGTTGTCTCCCGGAGGGAGACAAAGGTTGTCTCCCGGAGGGAGACAAAGGTTGTCTCCCGGAGGGAGACAAAGGTTGTCAGCCGGAGGGAGACAAATGTTGTCTCCCGGAGGGAGACAAAGGTTGTCTCCCGGTGGGAGACAAAGGTTGTCTCTCGGAGGGAGACAAAGGTTTTCTCCCGGAGGGAGACAAATGTTGTCTCCCGGAGGGAGACAAAGGTTGTCACCCGGAGGGAGACAAATGCTGTCTCCCGGAGGGAGACAAACGTTGTCTCCCGGAGGGAGACAGTTTGTCTCCCGGAGGGAGACAATGGTTGTCTCCCAGAGGGAGACAAAGGTTGTCTCCCGGAGGGAGACAAAGGTTGTCTCCCGGAACGAGACAAATGTTGTTTCCCGGAGGGAGACAAAGGTTGTCTTCAGGAGGGAGACAAAGGTTGTTTCCCGGAGGGAGACAAAGGTTGTCTTCAGGAGGGAGACAAAGGTTGTCTCCCGGAGGGAGACAAAGGTTTTCTCCCGGAGGGAGACAAAGGTTGTCTCCCGGAGGGAGACAAATGTTGTCTCCCGGAGGGAGACAAAGGTTGTCTTCAGGAGGGAGACAAAGGTTGTCTCCCGGAGGGAGACAAAGGTTGTCTCCCGGAGGGAGACAAAGGTTGTCTCCCGGAGGGAGACAAATGTTGTCTCCCGGAGGGAGACAAACGTTGTCTCCCGGAGGAAGACAGTTTGTCTCCCGGAGGGAGACAAATGTTGTTTCCCGGAGGGAGACAAAGGTTGTCTTCAGGAGGGAGACAAAGGTTGTCTCCCGGAGGGAGACAAAGGTTGTCTCCCGGAGGGAGACAAAGGTTGTCTCCCGGACGGAGACAAAGGTTGTCTCCCGGAGGGAGACAAATGTTGTCTCCCGGAGGGAGACAAATGTTGTCTTCCGGAGGGAGACAAACGTTGTCTCCCGGAGGGAGACAAAGGTTGTCTCCCAGAGGGAGACAAAGGTTGTCTCCCGGAGGGAGACAAAGGTCTTCTCCCGGAGGGAGACAAATGTTGTCTCCCGGAGGGAGACAAAGGTTGTCTCCCGGAGGGAGACAAATGTTGTCTCCCTGAGGGAGACAAATGTTGTCTCCCGGAGGGAGACAAAGGTTGTCTCCCTGAGGGAGACAAAGGTTGTCTCCCGGAGGGAGACAAAGGTTGTCTTCCGGAGGGAGACAAATGTTGTCTTCCGGAGGGAGACAAACGTTGTCTCCCGGAGGGAGACAGTTTGTCTCCCGGAGGGAGACAAAGGTTGTCTCCCAGAGGGAGACAAAGGTTATCTCCCGGAGGGAGACAAAGGTTGTCTCCCAGAGGGAGACAAAGGTTGTCTCCCGGAGGGAGACAAATGTTGTCTCCCGGAGGGAGACAAATGTTGTCTCCTGGAGGGAGACAAAGGTTGTCTCTCGGAGGAAGACAAAGGTTGTCTCCCGGAGGGAGACAAATGTTGTCTCCCGGAGGGAGACAAAGGTTGTCACCCGGAGGGAGACAAATGTTGTCTCCCGGAGGGAGACAAACGTTGTCTCCAGGAGGGAGACAGTTTGTCTCCCGGAGGGAGACAAAGGTTGTCTCCCAGAGGGAGACAAAGGTTGTCTCCCGGAGGGAGACAAAGGTTGTCTCCCGGAGGGAGACAAATGTTGTTTCCCGGAGGGAGACAAAGGTTGTCTTCAGGAGGGAGACAAAGGTTGTCTCCCGGAGGGAGACAAAGGTTGTCTCCCGAAGGTTGTCTCCAGGATGGAGACAAAGGTTGTCTCCCGGAGGGAGACAAGTGTTGTCTCCCGGAGGGAGACAAAGGTTGTCTCCCGGAGGAAGCAAAGGTTGTCGCCCAGAGGGAGACAAAGTTTGTCTCCCGGAGGGAGACAAAGGTTGTGTCCCGGAGGGAGACAACTGTTGTCTCCCGGAGGGAGACAAATTTTGACTCCCGGAGGGAGATAAAGGTTGTTTCCCAGAGGGAGACAAATGTTGTCTCCCGGAGGGAGACAAAGGTTGTCTCCCGGAGGGAGACAAAGGTTGTCTCCCAGAGGGAGACAAAGGTTGTCTCCCGGAGGGAGACAAATGTTGTCTCCCGGAGGGAGACAAAGGTTGTCTCCCGGAGGGAGACAAAGGTTGTCTCCCAGAGGGAAACAAAGGTTGTCTCCCGGAGGGAGACAAAGGTTGTCTCCCGGAGGGAGACAAAGGTTGTCTCCCGGAGGGAGACAAAGGTTGTCTCCCGGAGGGAGACAAAGGTTGTCAGCCGGAGGGAGACAAATGTTGTCTCCCGGAGGGAGACAAAGGTTGTCTCCCGGTGGGAGACAAAGGTTGTCTCTCGGAGGGAGACAAAGGTTGTCTCCCGGAGGGAGACAAATGTTGTCTCCCGGAGGGAGACAAAGGTTGTCACCCGGAGGGAGACAAAGGTTGTCTCCCGGAGGGAGACAAATGTTGTCTCCCGGAGGGAGACAAACGTTGTCTCCCGGAGAAAGACAGTTTGTCTCCCGGAGGGAGACAAATGTTGTTTCCCGGAGGGAGACAAAGGTTGTCTTCAGGAGGGAGACAAAGGTTGTCTCCCGGAGGGAGACAAAGGTTGTCTCCCGGAGGGAGACAAAGGTTGTCTCCCGGACGGAGACAAAGGTTGTCTCCCGGAGGGAGACAAATGTTGTCTCCCGGAGGGAGACAAATGTTGTCTTCCGGAGGGAGACAAACGTTGTCTCCCGGAGGGAGACAAAGGTTGTCTCCCAGAGGGAGACAAAGGTTGTCTCCCGGAGGGAGACAAAGGTTGTCTCCCGGAGGGAGACAAATGTTGTCTCCCGGAGGGAGACAAATGTTGTCTTCCGGAGGGAGACAAACGTTGTCTCCCGGAGGAAGACAGTTTGTCTCCCGGAGGGAAACAAATGTTGTTTCCCGGAGGGAGACAAAGGTTGTCTTCAGGAGGGAGACAAAGGTTGTCTCCCGGAGGGAGACAAAGGTTGTCTCCCGGAGGGAGACAAAGGTTGTCTCCCGGACGGAGACAAAGGTTGTCTCCCGGAGGGAGACAAATGTTGTCTCCTGGAGGGAGACAAAGGTTGTCTCCCTGAGGGAGAAAAATGTTGTCTCCCGGAGGGAGACAAAGGTTGTCTCCCGGAGGGAGACAAAGGTTGTCTCCCGGAGGGAGACAAATGTTGTTTCCCGGAGGGAGACAAAGGTTGTCTTCAGGAGGGAGACAAAGGTTGTCTCCCGGAGGGAGACAAAGGTTTTCTCCCGGAGGGAGACAAAGGTTGTCTCCCGGAGGGAGACAAATGTTGTCTCCCGGAGGGAGACAAAGGTTGTCTTCAGGAGGGAGACATAGGTTGTCTCCCGGAGGGAGACAAAGGTTGTCTCCCGGAGGAAGACAGTTTGTCTCCCGGAGGGAGACAAATGTTGTTTCCCGGAAGGAGACAAAGGTTGTCTTCAGGAGGGAGACAAAGGTTGTCTCCCGGAGGGAGACAAAGGTTGTCTCCCGGAGGGAGACAAAGGTTGTCTCCCGGACGGAGACAAAGGTTGTCTCCCGGAGGGAGACAAATGTTGTCTTCCGGAGGGAGACAAACGTTGTCTCCCGGAGGAAGACAGTTTGTCTCCCGGAGGGAAACAAATGTTGTTTCCCGGAGGGAGACAAAGGTTGTCTTCAGGAGGGAGACAAAGGTTGTCTCCCGGAGGGAGACAAAGGTTGTCTCCCGGAGGGAGACAAAGGTTGTCTCCCGGACGGAGACAAAGGTTGTCTCCCGGAGGGAGACAAATGTTCTCTCCTGGAGGGAGACAAAGGTTGTCTCCCTGAGGGAGAAAAATGTTGTCTCCCGGAGGGAGACAAAGGTTGTCTCCCGGAGGGAGACAAAGGTTGTCTCCCGGAGGGAGACAAATGTTGTTTCCCGGAGGGAGACAAAGGTTGTCTTCAGGAGGGAGACAAAGGTTGTCTCCCGGAGGGAGACAAAGGTTTTCTCCCGGAGGGAGACAAAGGTTGTCTCCCGGAGGGAGACAAATGTTGTCTCCCGGAGGGAGACAAAGGTTGTCTTCAGGAGGGAGACAAAGGTTGTCTCCCGGAGGGAGACAAAGGTTGTCTCCCGGAGGGAGACAAAGGTTGTCTCCCGGAGGGAGACAAATGTTGTCTCCCGGAGGGAGACAAACGTTGTCTCCCGGAGGAAGACAGTTTGTCTCCCGGAGGGAGACAAATGTTGTTTCCCGGAAGGAGACAAAGGTTGTCTTCAGGAGGGAGACAAAGGTTGTCTCCCGGAGGGAGACAAAGGTTGTCTCCCGGAGGGAGACAAAGGTTGTCTCCCGGACGGAGACAAAGGTTGCCTCCCGGAGGGAGACAAATGTTGTCTCCCGGAGGGAGACAAAGGTTGTCTCCCAGAGGGAGACAAAGGTTGTCTCCCGGAGGGAGACAAATGTTGTCTTCCGGAGGGAGACAAACGTTGTCTCCCAGAGGGAGACAAAGGTTGTCTCCCGGAGGGAGACAAATGTTGTCTTCCGGAGGGAGACAAACGTTGTCTCCCGGAGGGAGACAGTTTGTCTCCCGGAGGGAGACAAAGGTTGTCTCCCAGAGGGAGACAAAGGTTGTCTCCCGGAGGGAGACAAAGGTTGTCTCCCGGAGGGAGACAAATGTTGTCTCCCGGAGGGAGACAAATGTTGTCTTCCGGAGGGAGACAAACGTTGTCTCCCGGAGGGAGACAGTTTGTCTCCCGGAGGGAGACAAAGGTTGTCTCCCAGAGGGAGACAAAGGTTGTCTCCCGGAGGGAGACAAAGGTTGTCTCCCGGAGGGAGACAAAGGTTGTCTCCCAGAGGGAGACAAAGGTTGTCTCCCGGAGGGAGACAAAGGTTGTCTCCCGGAGGGAGACAAATGTTGTCTCCCGGAGGGAGACAAATGTTGTCTCCCGGAGAGAGACAAACGTTGTCTCCCGGAGGGAGACAAATGTTGTCTCCCGGAGGGAGACAAAGGCTGTCTCTCAGAGGGAGACAAAGGTTGTCTCCCGGAGGGAGACAAAGGTTGTCTCCCGGAGGGAGACAAATGTTGTCTCCTGGAGGGAGACAAAGGTTGTCTTTCGGAGGAAGACAAAGGTTGTCTCCCGGAGGGAGACAAATGTTGTCTCCCGGAGGGAGACAAAGGTTGTCACCCGGAGGGAGACAAATGTTGTCTCCCGGAGGGAGACAAACGTTGTCTCCAGGAGGGAGACAGTATGTCTCCCGGAGGGAGACAAAGGTTGTCTCCCAGAGGGAGACAAAGGTTGTCTCCCGGAGGGAGACAAAGGTTGTCTCCCGGAGGGAGACAAATGTTGTTTCCCGGAGGGAGACAAAGGTTGTCTTCAGGAGGGAGACAAAGGTTGTCTCCCGGAGGGAGACAAAGGTTGTGTCCCGGAGGGAGACAAAGGTTGTCTCCCGGAGGGAGACAAAGGTTGTCTCCCGAAGGTTGTCTTCAGGATGGAGACAAAGGTTGTCTCCCGGAGGGAGACAAATGTTGTCTCCCGGAGGGAGACAAAGGTTGTCTCCCGGAGGAAGCAAAGGTTGTCTCCCAGAGGGAGACAAAGGTTGTCTCCCAGAGGGAGACAAAGGTTGTCTCCCGGAGGGAGTTAAAGGTTGTCTCCCGGAGGGAAACAAATGTTGTCTCCCGGAGGGAGACAAAGGTTGTCTCCCGGAGGGAGACAAAGGTTGTCTCTCGGAGGGAGACAAATGTTGTCTCCCAGAGGGAGACAAAGGTTGTCTCCCGGAGGGAGACAAATGTTGTCTTCCGGAGGGAGACAAACGTTGTCTCCCGGAAGGAGACAGTTTGTCTCCCGGAGGGAGACAAAGGTTGTCTCCCAGAGGGAGACAAAGGTTGTCTCCCGGAGGGAGACAAAGGTTGTCTCCCGGAGGGAGACAAATGTTGTCTCCCGGAGGGAGACAAATGTTGTCTTCCGGAGGGAGACAAACGTTGTCTCCCGGAGGGAGACAGTTTGTCTCCCGGAGGGAGACAAAGGTTGTCTCCCAGAGGGAGACAAAGGTTGTCTCCCGGAGGGAGACAAAGGTTGTCTCCCGGAGGGAGACAAATGTTGTCTCCTGGAGGGAGACAAAGGTTGTCTTTCGGAGGAAGACAAAGGTTGTCTCCCGGAGGGAGACAAATGTTGTCTCCCGGAGGGAGACAAAGGTTGTCACCCGGAGGGAGACAAATTTTGTCTCCCGGAGGGAGACAAACGTTGTCTCCAGGAGGGAGACAGTTTGTCTCCCGGAGGGAGACAAAGGTTGTCTCCCAGAGGGAGACAAAGGTTGTCTCCCGGAGGGAGACAAAGGTTGTCTCCCGGAGGGAGACAAATGTTGTTTCCCGGAGGGAGACAAAGGTTTTCTTCAGGAGGGAGACAAAGGTTGTCTCCCGGAGGGAGACAAAGGTTGTCTCCCGGAGGGAGACAAACGTTGTCTCCCGGAGGGAGACAAAGGTTGTCTCCCGAAGGTTGTCTCCAGGATGGAGACAAAGGTTGTCTCCCGGAGGGAGACAAATGTTGTCTCCCGGAGGGAGACAAAGGTTGTCTCCCGGAGGAAGCAAAGGTTGTCTCCCAGAGGGAGACAAAGGTTGTCTCCCAGAGGGAGACAAAGGTTGTCTACAAAGTTCGTCTACAAAGTTCGTCTCCCCCCGAGAGACAACCTTTGTCTCCCTCCGAGAGACAACATTTGTCTCCCTTCGGGAGACATCATTTGTCTCCCTCCGGGAGACAACGTTTGTCTCTCTCCAGGAGACAATATTTGTCTCCCTCTGGTAGACAACGTTTGTCTCCCTCCGGGAGACAACATTTGTCTCCCTCCGGGAGACAACATTTGTCTCCCTCCGGGACACAACGTTTGTCTCCCCCCGGGAGACAACATTTGTCTCCCTCCGGGAGACTACCTTTGTCTCCCTCCGGGAGACAACCTTTGTCTCCCTCAGGGAGACAACCTTTTTCTCCCTCCGGGAGACAACCTTTGTCTCCCTCCGGGAGACAACCTTTGTCTCCCTCCGGGAGACAACCTTTGTCTCCCTCCGGGAGACAACTTTTGTATCCCCCCGGGAGACAACATTTGTCTCCCTCCGGGAGACAACCTTTGTCTCCCTCCGGGAGACAACATTTGTCTCCCTTCGGGAGACAACATTTGTCTCCTTCCGGGAGACAACCTTTGTCTCCCTTCGGGAGACATCATTTGTCTCCCTCCGGGAGACAACGTTTGTCTCTCTCCAGGAGACAACATTTGTCTCCCTCCGGTAGACAACGTTTGTCTCCCTCCGGGAGACAACATTTGTCTCCCTCCAGGAGACAACCTTTGTTTCCCTCCGGGAGACAACCTTTGTCTCCCTCCGGGAGACAACCTTTGTCTCCCTCCGGGAGACAACCTTTGTCTCCCTTCGGGAGACATCATTTGTCTCCCTCCGGGAGACAACGTTTGTCTCTCTCCAGGAGACAATATTTGTCTCCCACCGGTAGACAACGTTTGTCTCCCTCCGGGAGACAACATTTGTCTCCCTCCGGGAGACAACATTTGTCTCCCTCCGGGAGACAACGCTTGTCTCCCCCCGGGAGACAACCTTTGTCTCCCTCCGGGAGACAACCTTTGTCTCCCACCGGGAGACAACCTTTGTCTCCCTCAGGGAGACAACCTTTGTCTCCCTCCGGGAGACAACCTTTGTCTCCCTCCGGGAGACAACATTTGTCTCCCTTCGTGAGACAACATTTGTCTCCCTCCGGGAGACAACCTTTGTCTCCCTCCGGGAGACAACCTTTGCCTCCCTCCGGGAGACAACCTTTGTCTCCCTCCGGGAGACAACCTTTGTCTCCCTTCGGGAGACATCATTTGTCTCCCTCCGGGAGACAACGTTTGTCTCTCTCCAGGAGACAACATTTGTCTCCCTCCGGTAGACAACGTTTGTCTCCCTCCGGGAGACAACATTTGTCTCCCTCCGGGAGACGACGCTTGTCTCCCCCCGGGAGACAACATTTGTCTCCCTCCGGGAGACAACATTTGTCTCCATCCGGGAGACAACCTTTATCTCCCTCCGGGAGACAACCTTTGTCTCCCTCCGGGAGACAACCTTTGTCTCCCTTCGGGAGACATCATTTGTCTCCCTCCGGGAGACAACGTTTGTCTCTCTCCAGGAGACAAATGTTGTCTCTCTCCGGTAGACAACGTTTGTCTCCATCCGGGAGACAACCTTTATCTCCCTCCGGGAGACAACATTTGTCTCCGTCCGGGAGACAACATTTGTCTCCATCCGGGAGACAACCTTTATCTCCCTCCGGGAGACAACCTTTGTCTCCCTCCGGGAGACATCCTTTGTCTCCCTCCGGGAGACAACATTTGTCTCCCTCCGGGAGACAAACAGTCTCCCTCCTTGAGACAACCTTTGTCTCCCTACGGGAGACAACCTTTGTCTCCCTCAGGGAGACAACCTTTGTCTCCTTCTGGAGACAACCTTTGTCTCCCTCCGGGAGACAACATTTGTCTCCCTCCGGGAGACAACCTTTGTCTCCCTCCGGGAGACAACATTTGTCTCCCTGCGGGAGACAACGTTTGTCTCCCCCCGGGAGACAACATTTGTCTCCCTCCTGGAGACAACCATTGTCTCCCTCCGGGAGACAACCTTTGTCTCCCTCCGGGAGACAACGTTTGTCTCCCCCCGGGAGACAACATTTGTCTCCCTCCTGGAGACAACCTTTGTCTCCCTCCGGGAGACAACCTTTGTCTCCCTCCGGGAGACAACCTTTGTCTCCCTCAGGGAGACAACCTTTGTCTCCCTCCGGGAGACAAACTTTGTCTCCCTCCGGGAGACAACATTTGTCTCACTTCGGGAGACAACATTTGTCTCCCTCCGGGAGACAACCTTTGTCTCCCTCCGGGAGACATCCTTTGTCTTCCTCCGGGAGACAACATTTGTCTCCCTCCGGGAGACAACCTTTGTCTCCCTCCGGGAGACATCCTTTGTCTCCCTCCGGGAGACAACATTTGTCTCCCTCCGGGAGGCAAACAGTCTCCCTCCTGGCGACAACCTTTGTCTCCCTACGGGAGACAACCTTTGTCTCCCTCAGGGAGACAACCTTTGTCTCCTTCCGGGAGACAACCTTTGTCTCCCTCCGGGAGACAGCATTTGTCTCCCTCCGGGAGACAACCTTTGTCTCCCTCCGGGAGACAACATTTGTCTCCCTCCGGGAGACAACGTTTGTCTCCCCCCGGGAGACAACATTTGTCTCCCTCCTGGAGACAACCTTTGTCTCCCTCCGGGAGACAACCTTTGTCTCCCTCCGGGAGACAACCTTTGTCTCCCTCAGGGAGACAACCTTTGTCTCCCTCCGGGAGACAACCTTTGTCTCTCCCTCCGGGAGACAACCTTTGTCTCCCTTCGGGAGACATCATTTGTCTCCCTCCGGGAGACAACATTTGTCTCCCTCCGGGAGACAACATTTGTCTCCATCCGGGAGACAACCTTTATCTCCCTCCGGGAGACAACATTTGTCTCCCTCCGGGAGACAACATTTGTCTCCATCCGGGAGACAACCTTTATCTCCCTCCGGGAGACAACCTTTGTCTCCCTCCGGGAGACATCCTTTGTCTCCCTCCGGGAGACAACATTTGTCTCCCTCCGGGAGACAAACAGTCTACCTCCTGGAGACAACCTTTGTCTCCCTACGGGAGACAACCTTTGTCTCCCTCAGGGAGACAACCTTTGTCTCCTTCCGGGAGACAACCTTTGTCTCCCTCCGGGAGACAACCTTTGTCTCCCTCCGGGAGACAACCTTTGTCTCCCTCAGGGAGACAACATTTGTCTCCCTTCGTGAGAAAACATTTGTCTCCCTCCGGGAGACAACCTTTGTCTCCCTCCGGGAGACAACCTTTGCCTCCCTCCGGGAGACAACCTTTGTCTCCCTCCGGGAGACAACCTTTGTCTCCCTTCGGGAGACATCATTTGTCTCCCTCCGGGAGACAACTTTTGTCTCCCCCCGGGAGACAACATTTGTCTCCCTCCGGGAGACAACCTTTGTCTCCCTCCGGGAGACAACCTTTTGTCTCCCTCAGGGAGACAACCTTTGTCTCCCTCCGGGAGACAACCTTTGTCTCCCTCCGGGAGACAACCTTTGTCTCCCTCCGGGAGACAACCTTTGTCTCCCTCCGGGAGACAACCTTTGTCTCCCTCCGGGAGACAACCTTTGTCTCTCTCCGGGAGACAACCTTTGTCTCCCTCCGGGAGACAACCTTTGTCTCCCTCCGGGAGACAACCTTTGTCTCCCTCCGGGAGACAACCTTTGTCTCTCTCCGGGAGACAACCTTTGTCTCCCTCCGGGAGACATCATTTGTCTCCCTCCGGGAGACAACTTTTGTCTCCCCCCGGGAGACAACATTTGTCTCCCTCCGGGAGACAACCTTTGTCTCCCTCCGGGAGACAACCTTTTGTCTCCCTCAGGGAGACAACCTTTGTCTCCCTCCGGGAGACAACCTTTGTCTCCCTCCGGGAGACAACCTTTGTCTCCCTCCGGGAGACAACCTTTGTCTCCCTCCGGGAGACAACCTTTGTCTCTCTCCGGGAGACAACCTTTGTCTCCCTCCGGGAGACAACCTTTGTCTCCCTCCGGGAGACAACCTTTGTCTCTCTCCGGGAGACAACCTTTGTCTCCCTCCGGGAGACAACATTGGTCTCCCTTCGGGAGACATCATTTGCCTCCCTCCGGGAGACAACGTTTGTCTCTCTCCAGGAGACAACATTTGTCTCCCTCCGGTAGACAACGTTTGTCTCCCTCCGGGAGACAACATTTGTCTCCCTCCGGGAGACAACATTTGTCTCCCTCCGGGAGACAACGTTTGTCTCCCTCCTGGAGACAACCTTTGTCTCCCTCCGGGAGACAACCTTTGTCTCCCTCTGGGAGACACCCTTTGTCTCCCTCAGGGAGACAACCTTTGTCTCCCTCCGGGAGACAACCTTTGTCTCCCTCCGGGAGACAACATTTGTCTCCCTTCGGGAGACAACATTTGTCTCCCTCCGAGAGACAACCTTTGTCTCCCTCCGGGAGACAACCTTTGTCTCCCTCCGGGAGACAACCTTTGTCTCCCTCCGGGAGACAACCTTTGTCTCCCTTCGGGAGACATCATTTGTCTCCCTCCGGGAGACAACGTTTGTCTCTCTCCAGGGGACAACATTTGTCTCCCTCCGGTAGACAAGGTTTGTCTCCCTCCGGGAGACAACATTTGTCTCCCTCCGGGAGACAACATTTGTCTCCCTCCGGGAGACAACGTTTGTCTCCCTCCTGGAGACAACCTTTGTCTCCCTCCGGGAGACAACCTTTGTCTCCCTCTGGGAGACACCCTTTGTCTCCCTCAGGGAGACAACCTTTGTCTCCCTCCGGGAGACAACCTTTGTCTCCCTCCGGGAGACAACATTTGTCTCCCTTCGGGAGACAACATTTGTCTCCCTCCGAGAGACAACCTTTGTCTCCCTCCGGGAGACAACCTTTGTCTCCCTCCGGGAGACAACCTTTGTCTCCCTCCGGGAGACAACCTTTGTCTCCCTTCGGGAGACATCATTTGTCTCCCTCCGGGAGACAACGTTTGTCTCTCTCCAGGGGACAACATTTGTCTCCCTCCGGTAGACAAGGTTTGTCTCCCTCCGGGAGACAACATTTGTCTCCCTCCGGGAGACAACGTTTGTCTCCCCCCGGGAGACAACATTTGTCTCCCTCCGGGAGACAACCTTTGTGTCCCTCCGGGAGACAAACTTTGTCTCCCTCCGGGAGACAACCTTTGTCTCCCTCAGGGAGACAACCTTTGTCTCCCTCCGGGAGACAACCTTTGTCTCCCTCCGGGAGACAACCTTTGTCTCCCTCAGGGAGACAACATTTGTCTCCCTTCGTGAGACAACATTTGTCTCCCTCCGGGAGACAACCTTTGTCTCCCTCCGGGAGACAACCTTTGCCTCCCTCCGGGAGACAACCTTTGTCTCCCTCCGGGAGACAACCTTTGTCTCCCTTCGGGAGACATCATTTGTCTCCCTCCGGGAGACAACTTTTGTCTCCCCCCGGGAGACAACATTTGTCTCCCTCCGGGAGACAACCTTTGTCTCCCTCCGGGAGACAACCTTTTGTCTCCCTCAGGGAGACAACCTTTGCCTCCCTCCGGGAGACAACCTTTGTCTCCCTCCGGGAGACAACCTTTGTCTCCCTCCGGGAGACAACCTTTGTCTCCCTCCGGGAGACAACCTTTGTCTCTCTCCGGGAGACAACCTTTGTCTCCCTCCGGGAGACAACCTTTGTCTCCCTCCGGGAGACAACCTTTGTCTCCCTCCGGGAGAGAACATTTGTCTCCCTCCGGGAGACAACATTTGTCTCCCTTCGGGAGACAACATTTGTCTCCCTCCGGGAGACAACCTTTGTCTCCCTCCGGGAGACAACATTTGTCTCCCTCCGGGAGACAACATTTGTCTCCATCCGGGAGACATCCTTTGTCTCCCTCCGGGAGACAACATTTGTCTCCCTCCGGGAGACAAACAGTCTCCCTCCTGGAGACAACCTTTGTCTCCCTACGGGAGACAACCTTTGTCTCCCTCAGGGAGACAACCTTTGTCTCCTTCAGGGAGACAATCTTTGTCTCCCTCCGGGAGACAACATTTGTCTCCCTCCGGGAGACAACCTTTGTCTCCCTCCGGGAGACAACCTTTGTCTCCCTCCGGGATACAACCTTTGTCTCCCTCCGGGAGGCAACGTTTGTCTCCCTCCGGGAGACAACATTTGTCTCCCTCTGGGAGAAAACCTTTGTCTCCCTCCGGGAGACAACATTTGTCTCCCTCTGGGAGACAACCTTTGTCTCCCTCCGGGAGACAACCTTTGTCTCCCTCCGGGAGACAACCTTTGTCTCCCTCCGGGAGACAACCTTTTTCTCACCTCGGGAGACAACATTTGTCTCCCTCTGGGAGGCAACCTTTGTCTCCCTCCGGGAGACAATCTTTGTCTCCCTCCGGGAGACAACATTTGTCTCCCTCCAGGAGACAACATTTGTTCCCTCCGGGAGACAACCTTTGTCTCCCTCCGGGAGACAACCTTTTTCTCCCTCCGGGAGATAACCTTTGTCTCCCTTTCGGAGACAACATTTGTCTCCCTCCGGGAGACAACCTTTGTCTCTCTCCGGGAGACAACCTTTGTCTCCCTCCGGGAGACAACATTTGTCTCCCTCCGGGAGACAACCTTTGTCTCCCTCCGGGAGACAACCTTTGTCTCCCTCCGGGAGACAACCTTTGTCTCCCCCCGGGAGACAACCTTTGTCTCCCTCCGGGAGACAACCTTTGTCTCCCTCCGGGAGACAACCTTTGTCTCCCTCAGGGAGACAACCTTTGTCTCCCTCCGGGAGACAACCTCTGTCTCCCTCCGGGAGACAACATTTGTCTCCCTCCGGGAGACAACGTTTGTCTCTCTCCAGGAGACAACATTTGTCTCCCTCCGGTAGACAACGTTTGTCTCCCTCCGGGAGACAACGTTTGTCTCCCCCCGGGAGACCACATTTGTCTCCCCCCAGGAGACAACCTTTGTCTCCCTCCGGGAGACAACATTTGTCTCCCTTCGGGAGACAACATTTGTCTCCCTCCGGGAGACAACGTTTGTCTCCCCCCGGGAGACCACATTTGTCTCCCTCCAGGAGACAACCTTTGTCTCCCTCCGGGAGACAACATTTGTCTCCCTTCGGGAGACAACATTTGTCTCCCTCCGGGAGACAACCTTTGTCTCCCTCCGGGAGACAACATTTGTCTCCATCCGGGAGACAACCTTTATCTCCCTCCGGGAGACAATCTTTGTCTCCCTCTGGGAGACAACCTTTGTCTCCCTCCGGGAGACATCCTTTGTCTCCCTCCGGGAGACAACATTTGTTTCCCTCCGGGAGACAAACAGTCTCCCTCCGGGAGACAACCTTTGTCTCCCTCCGGGAGACAACCTTTGTCTCCCTCCGGGATACAACCTTTGTCTCCCTCCGGGAGGCAACGTTTGTCTCCCTCCGGGAGACAACATTTGTCTCCCTCTGGGAGAAAACCTTTGTCTCCCTCCGGGAGACAACATTTGTCTCCCTCTGGGAGACAACCTTTGTCTCCCTCCGGGAGACAACCTTTGTCTCCCTCCGGGAGACAACCTTTGTCTCCCCCCGGGAGACAACCTTTTTCTTAACTCAGGGAGACAACCTTTGTCTCCCTCCGGGAGACAACCTTTGTCTCCCCCCGGGAGACAACCTTTTTCTCACCTCGGGAGACAACCTTTGTCTCCCTCCGGGAGACAACATTTGTCTCCCTCCGGGAGACAACCTTTGTCTCCCTCCGGGAGAGAACATTTGTCTCCCTCCGGGAGACAACATTTGTCTCCCTTCGGGAGACAACATTTGTCTCCCTCCGGGAGACAACCTTTGTCTCCCTCCGGGAGACAACATTTGTCTCCCTCCGGGAGACAACATTTGTCTCCATCCGGGAGACATCCTTTGTCTCCCTCCGGGAGACAACATTTGTCTCCCTCCGGGAGACAAACAGTCTCCCTCCTGGAGACAACCTTTGTCTCCCTACGGGAGACAACCTTTGTCTCCCTCAGGGAGACAACCTTTGTCTCCTTCAGGGAGACAATCTTTGTCTCCCTCCGGGAGACAACATTTGTCTCCCTCCGGGAGACAACCTTTGTCTCCCTCCGGGAGACAACCTTTGTCTCCCTCCGGGATACAACCTTTGTCTCCCTCCGGGAGGCAACGTTTGTCTCCCTCCGGGAGACAACATTTGTCTCCCTCTGGGAGAAAACCTTTGTCTCCCTCCGGGAGACAACATTTGTCTCCCTCTGGGAGACAACCTTTGTCTCCCTCCGGGAGACAACCTTTGTCTCCCTCCGGGAGACAACCTTTGTCTCCCTCCGGGAGACAACCTTTTTCTCACCTCGGGAGACAACATTTGTCTCCCTCTGGGAGGCAACCTTTGTCTCCCTCCGGGAGACAATCTTTGTCTCCCTCCGGGAGACAACATTTGTCTCCCTCCAGGAGACAACATTTGTTCCCTCCGGGAGACAACCTTTGTCTCCCTCCGGGAGACAACCTTTTTCTCCCTCCGGGAGATAACCTTTGTCTCCCTTTCGGAGACAACATTTGTCTCCCTCCGGGAGACAACCTTTGTCTCTCTCCGGGAGACAACCTTTGTCTCCCTCCGGGAGACAACATTTGTCTCCCTCCGGGAGACAACCTTTGTCTCCCTCCGGGAGACAACCTTTGTCTCCCTCCGGGAGACAACCTTTGTCTCCCCCCGGGAGACAACCTTTGTCTCCCTCCGGGAGACAACCTTTGTCTCCCTCCGGGAGACAACCTTTGTCTCCCTCAGGGAGACAACCTTTGTCTCCCTCCGGGAGACAACCTCTGTCTCCCTCCGGGAGACAACATTTGTCTCCCTCCGGGAGACAACGTTTGTCTCTCTCCAGGAGACAACATTTGTCTCCCTCCGGTAGACTACGTTTGTCTCCCTCCGGGAGACAACGTTTGTCTCCCCCCGGGAGACCACATTTGTCTCCCCCCAGGAGACAACCTTTGTCTCCCTCCGGGAGACAACATTTGTCTCCCTTCGGGAGACAACATTTGTCTCCCTCCGGGAGACAACGTTTGTCTCCCCCCGGGAGACCACATTTGTCTCCCTCCAGGAGACAACCTTTGTCTCCCTCCGGGAGACAACATTTGTCTCCCTTCGGGAGACAACATTTGTCTCCCTCCGGGAGACAACCTTTGTCTCCCTCCGGGAGACAACATTTGTCTCCATCCGGGAGACAACCTTTATCTCCCTCCGGGAGACAATCTTTGTCTCCCTCTGGGAGACAACCTTTGTCTCCCTCCGGGAGACATCCTTTGTCTCCCTCCGGGAGACAACATTTGTTTCCCTCCGGGAGACAAACAGTCTCCCTCCGGGAGACAACCTTTGTCTCCCTCCGGGAGACAACCTTTGTCTCCCTCCGGGATACAACCTTTGTCTCCCTCCGGGAGGCAACGTTTGTCTCCCTCCGGGAGACAACATTTGTCTCCCTCTGGGAGAAAACCTTTGTCTCCCTCCGGGAGACAACATTTGTCTCCCTCTGGGAGACAACCTTTTTCTCCCTCCGGGAGACAACCTTTGTCTCCCTCCGGGAGACAACCTTTGTCTCCCCCCGGGAGACAACCTTTTTCTTAACTCAGGGAGACAACCTTTGTCTCCCTCCGGGAGACAACCTTTGTCTCCCCCCGGGAGACAACCTTTTTCTCACCTCGGGAGACAACCTTTGTCTCCCTCCGGGAGACAACATTTGTCTCCCTCCGGGAGACAACCTTTGTCTCCCTCCGGGAGACAACCTTTGTCTCCCTCCGGGAGACAACCTTTGTCTCCCCCCGGGAGACAACCTTTGTCTCCCTCCGGGAGACAACCTTTGTCTCCCTCCGGGAGACAACCTTTGTCTCCCTCAGGGAGACAACCTTTGCCTCCCTCCGGGAGACAACCTCTGTCTCCCTCCGGGAGACAACATTTGTCTCCCTCCAGGAGACAACGTTTGTCTCTCTCCAGGAGACAACATTTGTCTCCCTCCGGTAGACAACGTTTGTCTCCCTCCGGGAGACAACGTTTGTCTCCCCCCGGGAGACCACATTTGTCTCCCCCCAGGAGACAACCTTTGTCTCCCTCCGGGAGACAACATTTGTCTCCCTTCGGGAGACAACATTTGTCTCCCTCCGGGAGACAACGTTTGTCTCCCCCCGGGAGACCACATTTGTCTCCCTCCAGGAGACAACCTTTGTCTCCCTCCGGGAGACAACATTTGTCTCCCTTCGGGAGACAACATTTGTCTCCCTCCGGGAGACAACCTTTGTCTCCCTCCGGGAGACAACATTTGTCTCCATCCGGGAGACAACCTTTATCTCCCTCCGGGAGACAATCTTTGTCTCCCTCTGGGAGACAACCTTTGTCTCCCTCCGGGAGACATCCTTTGTCTCCCTCCGGGAGACAACATTTGTTTCCCTCCGGGAGACAAACAGTCTCCCTCCTGGAGACAACCTTTGTCTCCCTACGGGAGACAACCTTTGTCTCCCTCAGGGAGACAACCTTTGCCTCCTTCCGGGAGACAACCTTTGTCTCCCTCCGGGAGACAACATTTGTCTCCCTCCGGGAGACAACCTTTGTCTCCCTCCGGGAGACAACCTTTGTCTCCCCCCGGGAGACAACCTTTGTCTCCCCCCGGGAGACAACATTTGTCTCCCTCTGGGAGACAACCTTTGTCTCCCTCCGGGAGACAACATTTGTCTCCCTCCGGGAGACAACCTTTGTCTCCCTCCGAGAGACAACATTTGTCTCCCTCCGGGAGACAACCTTTGTCTCCCTCCGGGAGACAACATTTGTCTCCCTCTTGGAGACAACATTTGTCTCCCTCCGGAAGACAACCTTTGTCTCCCTCCGGGAGACAAACAGTCTCCCTCCTGGAGACAACCTTTGTCTCCCTACGGGAGACAACCTTTGTCTCCCTCCGGGAGACAACCTTTGTCTCCTTCCGAGAGACACCCTTTGTCTCCCTCCGGGAGACAACATTTGTCTCCATCCGGGAGACAACCTTTATCTCCCTCCGGGAGACAATCTTTGTCTCCCTCTGGGAGACAACCTTTGTCTCCCTCCGGGAGACATCCTTTGTCTCCCTCCGGGAGACAAACAGTCTCCCTCCTGGAGACAACCTTTGTCTCCCTACGGGAGACAACCTTTGTCTCCCTCAGGGAGACAACCTTTGTCTCCTTCCGGGAGACAACCTTTGTCTCCCTCCGGGAGACAACATTTGTCTCCCTCCGGGAGACAACGTTTGTCTCCCTCCGGGAGACAACATTTGTCTCCCTCCGGGAGACGACATTTGTCTCCCTCCGGGAGACAACGTTTGTCTCCCCCCGGGAGACAACATTTGTCGCCCTCCGGGAGACAACCTTTGTCTCCCTCCGGGAGACAACCTTTTGTCTCCCTCCGGGAGACAACCTTTGTCTCCCTCCGGGAGACAACCTTTGTCTCCCTCAGGGACACAACCTTTGTCTCCCTCCGGGAGACAACCTTTGTCTCCCTCCGGGATACAACATTTGTCTCCCTCCGGGAGACAACGTTTGTCTCTCTCCAGGAGACAACATTTGTCTCCCTCCGGTAGACAACGTTTGTCTCCCTCCGGGAGACAACATTTGTCTCCCTCCGGGAGACTACATTTGTCTCCCTCCGGGAGACAACGTTTGTCTCCCCCCGGGAGACAACATTTGTCTCCCTCCGGGAGACAACCTTTGTCTCCCTCCGGGAGACAACATTTGTCTCCCTTCGGGAGACAACATTTGTCTCCTTCCGAGAGACAACCTTTGTCTCCCTCCGGGAGACAACATTTGTCTCCATCCGGGAGACAACCTTTATCTCCCTCCGGGAGACAATCTTTGTCTCCCTCTGGGAGACAACCTTTGTCTCCCTCCTGGAGACATCCTTTGTCTCCCTCCGGGAGACAACATTTGTCTCCCTCCGGGAGACAAACAGTCTCCCTCCTGGGGACAACCTTTGTCTCCCTACGGGAGACAACCTTTGTCTCCCTCAGGGAGACAACCTTTGTCTCCTTCCGGGAGACAACCTTTGTCTCCCTCCGGGAGACAACATTTTTCTCCCTCCGAGAGACAACATTTGTCTCCCTCCGGGAGACAACCTTTGTCTCCCTCCGGGAGACAACATTTGTCTCCCTCTTGGAGACAACATTTGTCTCCCTCCGGAAGACAACCTTTGTCTCCCTCCGGGAGACAAACAGTCTCCCTCCTGGAGACAACCTTTGTCTCCCTACGGGAGACAACCTTTGTCTCCCTCCGGGAGACAACCTTTGTCTCCTTCCGAGAGACACCCTTTGTCTCCCTCCGGGAGACAACATTTGTCTCCATCCGGGAGACAACCTTTATCTCCCTCCGGGAGACAATCTTTGTCTCCCTCTGGGAGACAACCTTTGTCTCCCTCCGGGAGACATCCTTTGTCTCCCTCCGGGAGACAAACAGTCTCCCTCCTGGAGACAACCTTTGTCTCCCTACGGGAGACAACCTTTGTCTCCCTCAGGGAGACAACCTTTGTCTCCTTCCGGGAGACAACCTTTGTCTCCCTCCGGGAGACAACATTTGTCTCCCTCCGGGAGACAACGTTTGTCTCCCTCCGGGAGACAACATTTGTCTCCCTCCGGGAGACGACATTTGTCTCCCTCCGGGAGACAACGTTTGTCTCCCCCCGGGAGACAACATTTGTCGCCCTCCGGGAGACAACCTTTGTCTCCCTCCGGGAGACAACCTTTTGTCTCCCTCCGGGAGACAACCTTTGTCTCCCTCCGGGAGACAACCTTTGTCTCCCTCAGGGACACAACCTTTGTCTCCCTCCGGGAGACAACCTTTGTCTCCCTCCGGGATACAACATTTGTCTCCCTCCGGGAGACAACGTTTGTCTCTCTCCAGGAGACAACATTTGTCTCCCTCCGGTAGACAACGTTTGTCTCCCTCCGGGAGACAACATTTGTCTCCCTCCGGGAGACTACATTTGTCTCCCTCCGGGAGACAACGTTTGTCTCCCCCCGGGAGACAACATTTGTCTCCCTCCGGGAGACAACCTTTGTCTCCCTCCGGGAGACAACATTTGTCTCCCTTCGGGAGACAACATTTGTCTCCTTCCGAGAGACAACCTTTGTCTCCCTCCGGGAGACAACATTTGTCTCCATCCGGGAGACAACCTTTATCTCCCTCCGGGAGACAATCTTTGTCTCCCTCTGGGAGACAACCTTTGTCTCCCTCCTGGAGACATCCTTTGTCTCCCTCCGGGAGACAACATTTGTCTCCCTCCGGGAGACAAACAGTCTCCCTCCTGGGGACAACCTTTGTCTCCCTACGGGAGACAACCTTTGTCTCCCTCAGGGAGACAACCTTTGTCTCCTTCCGGGAGACAACCTTTGTCTCCCTCCGGGAGACAACATTTTTCTCCCTCCGGGAGACAACTTTTGTCTCCCTCCGGGAGACAACCTTTGTCTCCCCCCGGGAGACAACCTTTTTCTCCCCCCGGGAGACAACATTTGTCTCCCTCTGGGAGACAACCTTTGTCTCCCTCCGGGAGACAACATTTGTCTCCCTCCGGGAGACAACGTTTGTCTCCCCCCGGTAGACCACATTTGTCTCCCTCCAGGAGACAACCTTTGTCTCCCTCCGGGAGACAACATTTGTCTCCCTTCGGGAGACAACATTTGTCTCCCTCCGGGAGACAACGTTTGTCTCCCCCCGGGAGACCACATTTGTCTCCCTCCAGGAGACAACCTTTGTCTCCCTCCGGGAGACAACATTTGTCTCCCTTCGGGAGACAACATTTGTCTCCCTCCGGGAGACAACCTTTGTCTCCCTCCGGGAGACAACATTTGTCTCCATCCGGGAGACAACCTTTATCTCCCTCCGGGAGACAATCTTTGTCTCCCTCTGGGAGACAACCTTTGTCTCCCTCCGGGAGACATCCTTTGTCTCCCTCCGGGAGACAACATTTGTTTCCCTCCGGGAGACAAACAGTCTCCCTCCTGGAGACAACCTTTGTCTCCCTACGGGAGACAACCTTTGTCTCCCTCAGGGAGACAACCTTTGCCTCCTTCCGGGAGACAACCTTTGTCTCCCTCTGGGAGACAAATGTTGTCTCCCTCCGGGAGACAACCTTTGTCTCCCTCCGGGAGACAACCTTTGTCTCCCCCCGGGAGACAACCTTTGTCTCCCCCCGGGAGACAACATTTGTCTCCCTCTGGGAGACAACCTTTGTCTCCCTCCGTGAGACAACATTTGTCTCCCTCCGGGAGACAACCTTTGTCTCCCTCCGGGAGACAACATTTGTCTCCATCCGGGAGACAACCTTTATCTCCCTCCGGGAGACAATCTTTGTCTCCCTCTGGGAGACAACCTTTGTCTCCCTCCTGGAGACATCCTTTGTCTCCCTCCGGGAGACAACATTTGTCTCCCTCCGGGAGACAAACAGTCTCCCTCCTGGGGACAACCTTTGTCTCCCTACGGGAGACAACCTTTGTCTCCCTCAGGGAGACAACCTTTGTCTCCTTCCGGGAGACAACCTTTGTCTCCCTCCGGGAGACAACATTTGTCTCCCTCCGGGAGACAACCTTTGTCTCCCTCCGGGAGACAACCTTTGTCTCCCTCCGGGAGACAACCTTTGTCTCCCCCCGGGAGACAACCTTTGTCTCCCCCCGGGAGACAACATTTGTCTCCCTCTGGGAGACAACCTTTGTCTCCCTCCGGGAGACAACATTTGTCGCCCTCCGGGAGACAACCTTTGTCTCCCTCCGGGAGACAACATTTGTCTCCCTCCGGGAGACAATCTTTGTCTCCCTCTGGGAGACAACCTTTGTCTCCCTCCGGGAGACAACATTTGTCTCCCTCCGGGAGACAACGTTTGTCTCCCCCCGGTAGACCACATTTGTCTCCCTCCAGGAGACAACCTTTGTCTCCCTCCGGGAGACAACATTTGTCTCCATCCGGGAGACAACCTTTATCTCCCTCCGGGAGACAATCTTTGTCTCCCTCTGGGAGACAACCTTTGTCTCCCTCCTGGAGACATCCTTTGTCTCCCTCCGGGAGACAACATTTGTCTCCCTCCGGGAGACAAACAGTCTCCCTCCTGGGGACAACCTTTGTCTCCCTACGGGAGACAACCTTTGTCTCCCTCAGGGAGACAACCTTTGTCTCCTTCCGGGAGACAACCTTTGTCTCCCTCCGGGAGACAACATTTGTCTCCCTCCGGGAGACAACCTTTGTCTCCCTCCGGGAGACAACCTTTGTCTCCCTCCGGGAGACAACCTTTGTCTCCCCCCGGGAGACAACCTTTGTCTCCCCCCGGGAGACAACATTTGTCTCCCTCTGGGAGACAACCTTTGTCTCCCTCCGGGAGACAACATTTGTCGCCCTCCGGGAGACAACCTTTGTCTCCCTCCGGGAGACAACATTTGTCTCCCTCCGGGAGACAATCTTTGTCTCCCTCTGGGAGACAACCTTTGTCTCCCTCCGGGAGACAACATTTGTCTCCCTCCGGGAGACAACGTTTGTCTCCCCCCGGTAGACCACATTTGTCTCCCTCCAGGAGACAACCTTTGTCTCCCTCCGGGAGACAACATTTGTCTCCCTCCGGGAGACAACGTTTGTCTCCCTCCGGGAGACAACATTTGTCTCCCTCCGGGAGACAACATTTGTCTCCCTCCGGGAGACAACGTTTGTCTCCCCCCGGGAGACAACATTTGTCGCCCTCCAGGAGACAACCTTTGTCTCCCTCCGGGAGACAACCTTTGTCTCCCTCCGGGAGACAACCTTTGTCTCCCTCAGGGACACAACCTTTGTCTCCCTCCGGGAGACAACCTTTGTCTCCCTCCGGGAGACAACATTTGTCTCCCTCCGGGAGACAACGTTTGTCTCTCTCCAGGAGACAACATTTGTCTCCCTCCGGGAGACAACCTTTATCTCCCTCCGGGAGACAATCTTTGTCTCCCTCTGGGAGACAACCTTTGTCTCCCTCCTGGAGACATCCTTTGTCTCCCTCCGGGAGACAACATTTGTCTCCCTCCGGGAGACAAACAGTCTCCCTCCTGGGGACAACCTTTGTCTCCCTACGGGAGACAACCTTTGTCTCCCTCAGGGAGACAACCTTTGTCTCCTTCCGGGAGACAACCTTTGTCTCCCTCCGGGAGACAACATTTGTCTCCCTCCGGGAGACAACCTTTGTCTCCCTCCGGGAGACAACCTTTGTCTCCCTCCGGGAGACAACCTTTGTCTCCCCCCGGGAGACAACCTTTGTCTCCCCCCGGGAGACAACATTTGTCTCCCTCTGGGAGACAACCTTTGTCTCCCTCCGGGAGACAACATTTGTCTTCCTCCGGGAGACAACCTTTGTCTCCCTCCGAGAGACAACATTTGTCTCCCTCCGGGAGACAACCTTTGTCTCCCTCCGGGAGACAACATTTGTCTCCCTCTTGGAGACAACCTTTGTCTCCCTCCGGGAGACAACCTTTGTCTCCTTCCGGGAGACACCCTTTGTCTCCCTCCGGGAGACAACATTTGTCTCCATCCGGGAGACAACCTTTATCTCCCTCCGGGAGACAACGTTTGTCTCTCTCCAGGAGACAACATTTGTCTCCCTCCGGTAGACAACGTTTGTCTCCCTCCGGGAGACAACATTTGTCTCCCTCCGGGAGACAAACAGTCTCCCTCCTGGAGACAACCTTTGTCTCCCTACGGGAGACAACCTTTGTCTCCCTCAGGGAGACAACCTTTGTCTCCTTCCGGGAGACAACCTTTGTCTCCCTCCGGGAGACAACATTTGTCTCCCTCCGGGAGACAACGTTTGTCTCCCTCCGGGAGACAACATTTGTCTCCCTCCGGGAGACAACATTTGTCTCCCTCCGGGAGACAACGTTTGTCTCCCCCCGGGAGACAACATTTGTCGCCCTCCGGGAGACAACCTTTGTCTCCCTCCGGGAGACAACCTTTGTCTCCCTCCGGGAGACAACCTTTGTCTCCCTCAGGGACACAACCTTTGTCTCCCTCCGGGAGACAACCTTTGTCTCCCTCCGGGAGACAACATTTGTCTCCCTCCGGGAGACAACGTTTGTCTCTCTCCAGGAGACAACATTTGTCTCCCTCCGGTAGACAACGTTTGTCTCCCTCTGGGAGACAACATTTGTCTCCCTCCGGGAGTCAACATTTGTCTCCCTCCAAGGGAGACAACGTTTGTCTCCCCCCGGGAGACAACATTTGTCTCCCTTTGGGAGACAACCTTTGTCTCCCTCCGGGAGACAACATTTGTCTCCCTTCGGGAGACAACATTTGTCTCCCTCCGAGAGACACCCTTTGTCTCCCTCCGGGAGACAACATTTGTCTCCATCCGGGAGACAACCTTTATCTCCCTCCGGGAGACAATCTTCGTCTCCCTCTGGGAGACAACCTTTGTCTCCCGCCGGGAGACAAACAGTCTCCCTCCTGGAGACAACCTTTGTCTCCCTACGGGAGACAACATTTGTCTCCCTCCGGGAGACAATCTTTGTCTCCCTCTGGGAGACAACCTTTGTCTCCCTCCGGGAGACATCCTTTGTCTCCCTCTGGGAGACAACATTTGTCTCCCTCCGGGAGACAAACAGTCTCCCTCCTGGAGACAACCTTTGTCTCCCTACGGGAGACAACCTTTTTCTCCCTCAGGGAGACAACCTTTGTCTCCTTCGGGAGACAACCTTTGTCTCCCTCAGGGAGACAACATTTGTCTCCCTCCGGGAGACAACCTTTGTCTCCCTCCGGGAGACAACCTTTGTCTCCCCCCGCGAGACAACCTTTGTCTCCCCCCGGGAGACAACATTTGTCTCCCTCTGGGAGACAACCTTTGTCTCCCTCCGGGAGACAACATTTGTTTCCCTCCGGGAGACAACCTTTGTCTCCCTCCGAGAGACAACATTTGTCTCCCTCCGGGAGACAACCTTTGTCTCCCTCCGGGAGACAACATTTGTCTCCCTCTTGGAGACAACCTTTGTCTCCCTCCGGGAGACAACCTTTGTCTCCTTCCGGGAGACACCCTTTGTCTCCCTCCGGGAGACAACATTTGTCTCCATCCGGGAGACAACCTTTATCTCCCTCCGGGAGACAATCTTCGTCTCCCTCTGGGAGACAACCTTTGTCTCCCGCCGGGAGACAAACAGTCTCCCTCCTGGAGACAACCTTTGTCTCCCTCCGGGAGACAACATTTGTCTCCCTCCGAGAGACAACATTTGTCTCCCTCCGGGAGACAACCTTTGTGTCCCTCCGGGAGACAACATTTGTCTCCCTCTTGGAGACAACATTTGTCTCCCTCAGGAAGACAACCTTTGTCTCCCTCCGGGAGACAAACAGTCTCCCTCCTGGAGACAACCTTTGTCTCCCTACGGGAGACAACCTTTGTCTCCCTCCGGGAGACAACCTTTGTCTCCTTCCGAGAGACACCCTTTGTCTCCCTCCGGGAGACAACATTTGTCTCCATCCGGGAGACAACCTTTATCTCCCTCCGGGAGACAACATTTGTCTCCCTCCGGGAGACAACGTTTGTCTCCCCCCGGGAGACAACATTTGTCTTCCTCCGGGAGACAACCTTTGTCTCCCTCCGGGAGACAACATTTGTCTCCCTTCGGGAGACAACATTTGTCTCCCTCCGGGAGACAACCTTTGTCTCCCTCCGGGAGACAACATTTGTCTCCATCCGGGAGACAACCTTTATCTCCCTCCGGGAGACAATCTTTGTCTCCCTCTGGGAGACAACCTTTGTCTCCCTCCGGGAGACATCCTTTGTCTCCCTCCGGGAGACAACATTTGTCTCCCTCCGGAAGACAACCTTTGTCTCCCCCCGGGAGACAACATTTGTCTCCCTCTGGGAGACAACCTTTGTCTCCCTCCGGGAGACAACATTTGTCTCCCTCCGGGAGACAACCTTTGTCTCCCTCCGGGAGACAACCTTTGTCTCCCTCCGAGAGACAACATTTGTCTCCCTCCGGGAGACAACCTTTGTCTCCCTCCGGGAGACAACATTTGTCTCCCTCTTGGAGACAACCTTTGTCTCCCTCCGGGAGACAACCTTTGTCTCCCTCCGGGAGACAAACAGTCTTTCTCCTGGAGACAACCTTTGTCTCCCTACGGGAGACAACCTTTTTCTCCCTCAGGGAGACAACCTTTGTCTCCTTCGGGAGACAACCTTTGTCTCCCTCAGGGAGACAACATTTGTCTCCCTCCGGGAGACAACCTTTGTCTCCCTCCGGGAGACAACCTTTGTCTCCCCCCGCGAGACAACCTTTGTCTCCCCCCGGGAGACAACATTTGTCTCCCTCTGGGAGACAACCTTTGTCTCCCTCCGGGAGACAACATTTGTCTCCCTCCGGGAGACAACCTTTGTCTCCCTCCGAGAGACAACATTTGTCTCCCTCCGGGAGACAACCTTTGTCTCCCTCCGGGAGACAACATTTGTCTCCCTCTTGGAGACAACCTTTGTCTCCCTCCGGGAGACAACCTTTGTCTCCTTCCGGGAGACACCCTTTGTCTCCCTCCGGGAGACAACATTTGTCTCCATCCGGGAGACAACCTTTATCTCCCTCCGGGAGACAATCTTCGTCTCCCTCTGGGAGACAACCTTTGTCTCCCGCCGGGAGACAAACAGTCTCCCTCCTGGAGACAACCTTTGTCTCCCTCCGGGAGACAACATTTGTCTCCCTCCGAGAGACAACATTTGTCTCCCTCCGGGAGACAACCTTTGTGTCCCTCCGGGAGACAACATTTGTCTCCCTCTTGGAGACAACATTTGTCTCCCTCAGGAAGACAACCTTTGTCTCCCTCCGGGAGACAAACAGTCTCCCTCCTGGAGACAACCTTTGTCTCCCTACGGGAGACAACCTTTGTCTCCCTCCGGGAGACAACCTTTGTCTCCTTCCGAGAGACACCCTTTGTCTCCCTCCGGGAGACAACATTTGTCTCCATCCGGGAGACAACCTTTATCTCCCTCCGGGAGACAACATTTGTCTCCCTCCGGGAGACAACGTTTGTCTCCCCCCGGGAGACAACATTTGTCTTCCTCCGGGAGACAACCTTTGTCTCCCTCCGGGAGACAACATTTGTCTCCCTTCGGGAGACAACATTTGTCTCCCTCCGGGAGACAACCTTTGTCTCCCTCCGGGAGACAACATTTGTCTCCATCCGGGAGACAACCTTTATCTCCCTCCGGGAGACAATCTTTGTCTCCCTCTGGGAGACAACCTTTGTCTCCCTCCGGGAGACATCCTTTGTCTCCCTCCGGGAGACAACATTTGTCTCCCTCCGGAAGACAACCTTTGTCTCCCCCCGGGAGACAACATTTGTCTCCCTCTGGGAGACAACCTTTGTCTCCCTCCGGGAGACAACATTTGTCTCCCTCCGGGAGACAACCTTTGTCTCCCTCCGGGAGACAACCTTTGTCTCCCTCCGAGAGACAACATTTGTCTCCCTCCGGGAGACAACCTTTGTCTCCCTCCGGGAGACAACATTTGTCTCCCTCTTGGAGACAACCTTTGTCTCCCTCCGGGAGACAACCTTTGTCTCCCTCCGGGAGACACCCTTTGTCTCCCTCCGGGAGACAACATTTGTCTCCCTCCGGGAGACAACCTTTGTCTCCCTCCGAGAGACAACATTTGTCTCCCTCCGGGAGACAACCTTTGTCTCCCTCCGGGAGACAACATTTGTCTCCCTCTTGGAGACAACCTTTGTCTCCCTCCGGGAGACAACCTTTGTCTCCTTCCGGGAGACACCCTTTGTCTCCCTCCGGGAGACAACATTTGTCTCCATCCGGGAGACAACCTTTATCTCCCTCCGGGAGACAATCTTCGTCTCCCTCTGGGAGACAACCTTTGTCTCCCGCCGGGAGACAAACAGTCTCCCTCCTGGAGACAACCTTTGTCTCCCTCCGGGAGACAACATTTGTCTCCCTCCGAGAGACAACATTTGTCTCCCTCCGGGAGACAACCTTTGTGTCCCTCCGGGAGACAACATTTGTCTCCCTCTTGGAGACAACATTTGTCTCCCTCAGGAAGACAACCTTTGTCTCCCTCCGGGAGACAAACAGTCTCCCTCCTGGAGACAACCTTTGTCTCCCTACGGGAGACAACCTTTGTCTCCCTCCGGGAGACAACCTTTGTCTCCTTCCGAGAGACACCCTTTGTCTCCCTCCGGGAGACAACATTTGTCTCCATCCGGGAGACAACCTTTATCTCCCTCCGGGAGACAACATTTGTCTCCCTCCGGGAGACAACGTTTGTCTCCCCCCGGGAGACAACATTTGTCTTCCTCCGGGAGACAACCTTTGTCTCCCTCCGGGAGACAACATTTGTCTCCCTTCGGGAGACAACATTTGTCTCCCTCCGGGAGACAACCTTTGTCTCCCTCCGGGAGACAACATTTGTCTCCATCCGGGAGACAACCTTTATCTCCCTCCGGGAGACAATCTTTGTCTCCCTCTGGGAGACAACCTTTGTCTCCCTCCGGGAGACATCCTTTGTCTCCCTCCGGGAGACAACATTTGTCTCCCTCCGGAAGACAACCTTTGTCTCCCCCCGGGAGACAACATTTGTCTCCCTCTGGGAGACAACCTTTGTCTCCCTCCGGGAGACAACATTTGTCTCCCTCCGGGAGACAACCTTTGTCTCCCTCCGGGAGACAACCTTTGTCTCCCTCCGAGAGACAACATTTGTCTCCCTCCGGGAGACAACCTTTGTCTCCCTCCGGGAGACAACATTTGTCTCCCTCTTGGAGACAACCTTTGTCTCCCTCCGGGAGACAACCTTTGTCTCCCTCCGGGAGACACCCTTTGTCTCCCTCCGGGAGACAACATTTGTCTCCATCCGGGAGACAACCTTTATCTCCCTCCGAGAGAAAACGTTTGTCTCTCTCCAGGAGACAACATTTGTCTCCCTCCGGTAGACAACGTTTGTCTCCCTCCGGGAGACAACATTTGTCTCCCTCCGGGAGACAACATTTGTCTCCCTCCGGGAGACAACGTTTGTCTCCCCCCGGGAGACAACATTTGTCTCCCTCCGGGAGACAACCTTTGTCTCAATCCGGGAGACAACATTTGTCTCCCTTCGGGAGACAACATTTGTCTCCCTCCGGGAGACAACCTTTGTCTCCCTCCGGGAGACAACATTTGTCTCCATCCGGGAGACAACCTTTATCTCCCTCAGGGAGACAACCTTTGTCTCCTTCCGGGAGACAACCTTTGTCTCCCTCCGGGAGACAACATATGTCTCCCTCCGGGAGACAACCTTTGTCTCCCTCCGGGAGACATCCTTTGTCTCCCTCCGGGAGACAACATTTGTCTCCCTCCGGGAGACAACATTTGTCTCCCTCCGGGAGACAACGTTTGTCTCCCCCCGGGAGACAACATTTGTCTCCCTCCGGGAGACAACCTTTGTCTCAATCCGGGAGACAACATTTGTCTCCCTTCGGGAGACAACATTTGTCTCCCTCCGGGAGACAACCTTTGTCTCCCTCCGGGAGACAACATTTGTCTCCATCCGGGAGACAACCTTTATCTCCCTCAGGGAGACAACCTTTGTCTCCTTCCGGGAGACAACCTTTGTCTCCCTCCGGGAGACAACATATGTCTCCCTCCGGGAGACAACCTTTGTCTCCCTCCGGGAGACAACCTTTGTCTCCCTCCGGGAGACATCCTTTGTCTCCCTCCGGGAGACAACATTTGTCTCCCTCCGGAAGACAACCTTTGTCTCCCCCCGGGAGACAACATTTGTCTCCCTCTGGGAGACAACCTTTGTCTCCCTCCGGGAGACAACATTTGTCTCCCTCCGGGAGACAACCTTTGTCTCCCTCCGGGAGACAACCTTTGTCTCCCTCCGAGAGACAACATTTGTCTCCCTCCGGGAGACAACCTTTGTCTCCCTCCGGGAGACAACATTTGTCTCCCTCTTGGAGACAACCTTTGTCTCCCTCCGGGAGACAACCTTTGTCTCCCTCCGGGAGACACCCTTTGTCTCCCTCCGGGAGACAACATTTGTCTCCATCCGGGAGACAACCTTTATCTCCCTCCGAGAGAAAACGTTTGTCTCTCTCCAGGAGACAACATTTGTCTCCCTCCGGTAGACAACGTTTGTCTCCCTCCGGGAGACAACATTTGTCTCCCTCCGGGAGACAACATTTGTCTCCCTCCGGGAGACAACGTTTGTCTCCCCCCGGGAGACAACATTTGTCTCCCTCCGGGAGAAAACCTTTGTCTCAATCCGGGAGACAACATTTGTCTCCCTTCGGGAGACAACATTTGTCTCCCTCCGGGAGACAACCTTTGTCTCCCTCCGGGAGACAACATTTGTCTCCATCCGGGAGACAACCTTTATCTCCCTCCGGGAGACAATCTTTGTCTCCCTCTGGGAGACAACCTTTGTCTCCCTCCGGGAGACATCCTTTGTCTCCCTCCGGGAGACAACATTTGTCTCCCTCCGGGAGACAAACAGTCTCCCTCCTGGAGACAACCTTTGTCTGCCTCAGGGAGACAACCTTTGTCTCCTTCCGGGAGACAACCTTTGTCTCCCTCCGGGAGACAACATATGTCTCCCTCCGGGAGACAACCTTTGTCTCCCTCCGGGAGACAACCTTTGTCTCCCCCCGGGAGACAACCTTTGTCTCCCCCCGGGAGACAACATTTGTCTCCCTCTGGGAGACAACCTTTGTCTCCCTGCGGGAGACAACATTTGTCTCCCTCCGGGAGACAACCTTTGTCTCCCTCCGAGAGACAACATTTGTCTCCCTCCGGGAGACAACATTTGCCTCCCTCCGGGAGACAACATTTGTCTCCCTCTTGGAGACAACCTTTGTCTCCCTCCGGGAGACAGCCTTTGTCTCCTTCCGGGAGACACCCTTTGTCTCCCTCCGGGAGACAACATTTGTCTCCATCCGGGAGACAACCTTTATCTCCCTCCGGGAGACAATCTTTGTCTCCCTCTGGGAGACAACCTTTGTCTCCCTCCGGGAGACATCCTTTGTCTCCCTCCGGGAGACAACATTTGCCTCCCTCCGGGAGACAAACAGTCTCCCTCCTGGAGACAACCTTTGTCTCCCTACGGGAGACAACCTTTGTCTCCCTCAGGGAGACAACCTTTGTTTCCTTCCGGGAGACAACCTTGTCTCCCTCCGGGAGACAAACAGTCTCCCTCCTGGAGACAACCTTTGTCTCCCTACGGGAGACAACCTTTGTCTCCCTCCGGGAGACCACCTTTGTCTCCTTCCGAGAGACACCCTTTGTCTCCCTCCGGGAGACAACATTTGTCTCCATCCGGGAGACAACCTTTATCTCCCTCCGGGAGACAATCTTTGTCTCCCTTTGGGAGACAACCTTTGTCTCCCTCCGGGAGACATCCTCTGTCTCCTTACAGGAGACAACCTTTGTCTCCCTCCAGGAGACAACATTTGTCTCCCTCCGGGAGACAACGTTTGTGTCCCTCCGGGAGACAACATTTGTCTCCCTCCGGGAGACAACATTTGTCTCCCTCCGGGAGACAACGTTTGTCTCCCACCGGGAGACAACATTTGTCTCCCTCCGGGAGACAACCTTTGTCTCCCTCCGGGAGACAACATTTGTCTCCCTTCTGGAGACAACATTTGTCTCCCTCCGGGAGACAACCTTTGTCTCCCTCCGGGAGACAACATTTGTCTCCCACCGGGAGACAACATTTGTCTCCCTCCGGGAGACAACCTTTGTCTTCCTCCGGGAGACAACATTTGTCTCCCTTGGGGAGACAACATTTGTCTCCCTCCGGGAGACAACCTTTGTCTCCCTCCGGGAGACAACATTTGTCTCCATCCGGGAGACAACCTTTATCTCCCTCCGGGAGACAATCTTTGTCTCCCTCTGGGAGACAACCTTTGTCTCCCTCCGGGAGACATCCTTTGTCTCCCTCCGGGAGACAACCTTTGTCTCCCTCAGGGAGACAACCTTTGTCTCCTTCCGGGAGACAACCTTTGTCTCCCTCCGGGAGACAACATTTGTCTCCCTCCGGGAGACAACCTTTGTCTCCCTCCGGGAGACAACCTTTGTCTCCTTCCGGGAGACAACCTTTGTCTCCCCCCGGGAGAAAACATTTGTCTCCCTCTGGGAGACAACCTTTGTCTCCCTCCGGGAGACAACAATTGTCTCCCTCCGGGAGACAACCTTTGTCTCCCTCCGGGAGACAACATTTGTCTCCCTCTTGGAGACAACATTTGTCTCCCTCCGGGAGACAACATTTGCCTCCCTCCGGGAGACAACATTTGTCTCCCTCTTGGAGACAACCTTTGTCTCCCTCCGGGAGACAACCTTTGTCTCCTTCCGGGAGACACCCTTTGTCTCCCTCCGGGAGACAACATTTGTCTCCATCCAGGAGACAACCTTTATCTCCCTCCGGGAGACAATCTTTGTCTCCCTCTGGGAGACAACCTTTGTCTCCCTCCGGGAGACATCCTTTGTCTCTCTCCGGGAGACAACATTTGTCTCCCTCCGGGAGACAAACAGTCTCCCTCCTGGAGACAACCTTTGTCTCCCTACGGGAGACAACCTTTGTCTCCCTCAGGGAGACAACCTTTGTCTCCTTCCGGGAGACAACCTTTGTCTCCCTCCGGGAGACAACATTTGTCTCCCTCCGGGAGACAACCTTTGTCTCCCTCCGGGAGACAAACTTTGTCTCCCCCCGGGAGACAACCTTTGTCTCCCCCCGGGAGACAACATTTTTCTCCCTCCGGAAGACAGCCTTTGTCTCCCTCCGGGAGACAAACAGTCTCCCTCCTAGAGACAACCTTTGTCTCCCTACGGGAGACAACCTTTGTCTCCCTACGGGAGACAACCTTTGTCTCCCTCCGGGAGACAACCTTTGTCTCCTTCCGAGAGACACCCTTTGTCTCCCTCCGGGAGACAACATTTGTCTCCATCCGGGAGACAACCTTTATCTCCCTCCGGGAGACAACATTTGTCTCCCTCCGGGAGACAACGTTTGTGTCCCTCCGGGAGACAACATTTGTCTCCCTCCGGGAGACAACATTTGTCTCCCTCCGGGAGACAACGTTTGTCTCCCACCGGGAGACAACATTTGTCTCCCTCCGGGAGACAACATTTGTCTCCCACCGGGAGACAAGATTTGTCTCCCTCCGGGAGACAACCTTTGTCTCCCTCCGGGAGACAACATTTGTCTCCCTTCGGGAGACAACATTTGTCTCCCTCCGGGAGACAACCTTTGTCTCCCTCCGGGAGACAACATTTGTCTCCATCCGGGAGACAACCTTTATCTCCCTCCGGGAGACAATCTTTGTCTCCCTCCGGGAGACAAACAGTCTCCCTCCTAGAGACAACCTTTGTCTCCCTACGGGAGACAACCTTTGTCTCCCTCCGGGAGACAACCTTTGTCTCCTTCCGAGAGACACCCTTTGTCTCCCTTTGGGAGAGAACCTTTGTCTCCCTCCGGGAGACATCCTTTGTCTCCCTCCGGGAGACAACATTTGTCTCCCTCCGGGAGACAACCTTTGTCTCCTTCCGAGAGACACCCTTTGTCTCCCTTTGGGAGAGAACCTTTGTCTCCCTCCGGGAGACATCCTTTGTCTCCCTCCGGGAGACAACATTTGTCTCCCTCCGGGAGACAAACAGTCTCCCTCCTGGAGACAACCTTTGTCTCCCTCAGGGAGACAACCTTTGTCTCCTTCCAGAAGACAACCTTTGTCTCCCTCCGGGAGACAACATTTGTCTCCCTCCGGGAGACAACGTTTGTGTCCCTCCGGGAGACAACATTTGTCTCCCTCCGGGAGACAACATTTGTCTCCCTCCGGGAGACAACGTTTGTCTCCCACCGGGAGACAACATTTGTCTCCCTCCGGGAGACAACCTTTGTCTCCCTCCGGGAGACAACATTTGTCTCCCTTCGGGAGACAACATTTGTCTCCCTCCGGGAGACAACCTTTGTCTCCCTCCGGGAGACAACATTTGTCTCCATCCGGGAGACAACCTTTATCTCCCTCCGGGAGACAATCTTTGTCTCCCTCTGGGAGACAACCTTTGTCTCCCTCCGGGAGACAACCTTTGTCTCCCTACGGGAGACAACCTTTGTCTCCCTCAGGGAGACAACCTTTGTCTCCTTCCGGGAGACAACCTTTGTCTCCCTCCGGGAGACAACATTTTTCTCCCTCCGGGAGACAACATTTGTCTCCCTCCGGGAGACAACGTTTGTGTCCCTCCGGGAGACAACATTTGTCTCCCTCCGGGAGACAACATTTGTCTCCCTCCGGGAGACAACGTTTGTCTCCCACCGGGAGACAACATTTGTCTCCCTCCGGGAGACAACATTTGTCTCCCACCGGGAGACAAGATTTGTCTCCCTCCGGGAGACAACCTTTGTCTCACTCCGGGAGACAACATTTGTCTCCCTTCGGGAGACAACATTTGTCTCCCTCCGGGAGACAACCTTTGTCTCCCTCCGGGAGACAACATTTGTCTCCCTCCGGGAGACAACGTTTGTGTCCCTCCGGGAGACAACATTTGTCTCCCTCCGGGAGACAACATTTGTCTCCCTCCGGGAGACAACGTTTGTCTCCCACCGGGAGACAACATTTGTCTCCCTCCGGGAGACAACCTTTGTCTCCCTCCGGGAGACAACATTTGTCTCCCTTCGGGAGACAACATTTGTCTCCCTCCGGGAGACAACCTTTGTCTCCCTCCGGGAGACAACATTTGTCTCCATCCGGGAGACAACCTTTATCTCCCTCCGGGAGACAATCTTTGTCTCCCTCTGGGAGACAACCTTTGTCTCCCTCCGGGAGACAACCTTTGTCTCCCTACGGGAGACAACCTTTGTCTCCCTCAGGGAGACAACCTTTGTCTCCTTCCGGGAGACAACCTTTGTCTCCCTCCGGGAGACAACATTTTTCTCCCTCCGGGAGACAACCTTTGTCTCCCTCCGGGAGACAACCTTTGTCTCCCCCCGGGAGACAACCTTTGTCTCCCCCGGGAGAAAACATTTGTCTCCCCTCTGGGAGACAACCTTTGTCTCCCTCCGGGAGACAACATTTGTCTCCCTCCGGGAGACAACCTTTGTCTCCCTCCGGGAGACAACATTTGTCTCCCTCTTAGAGACAACCTTTGTCTCCCTCCGGGAGACAACCTTTGTCTCCTTCCGGGAGACACCCTTTGTCTCCCTCCGGGAGACAACATTTGTCTCCATCCGGGAGACAACCTTTATCTCCCTCCGGGAGACAATCTTTGTCTCCCTCTGGGAGACAACCTTTGTCTCCCTCCGGGAGACATCCTTTGTCTCCCTCCGGGAGACAACATTTGTGTCCCTCCGGGAGAAAAACAGTCTCCCTCCTGGAGACAACCTTTGTCTCCCTACGGGAGACAACCTTTGTCTCCCTCAGGGAGACAACCTTTGTCTCCTTCCGGGAGACAACCTTTGTCTCCCTCCAAGAGACAACCTTTGTCTCCCTCCGGGAGACAACCTTTATCTCCCTCCGGGAGACAATCTTTGTCTCCCTCTGGGAGACAACCTTTGTCTCCCTCCGGGAGACATCCTTTGTCTCCCTCCGGGAGACAACATTTGTCTCCCTCCGGGAGACAAACAGTCTCCCTTCTGGAGACAACCTTTGTCTCCCTACGGGAGACAACCTTTGTCTCCCTCAGGGAGACAACCTTTGTCTCCTTCCGGGAGACAACCTTTGTCTCCCTCCGGGAGACAACATTTTTCTCCCTCCGGGAGACAACCTTTGTCTCCCTCCGGGAGACAACCTTTGTCTCCCCCCGGGAGAAAACATTTGTCTCCCTCTGGGAGACAACCTTTGTCTCCCTCCGGGAGACAACATTTGTCTCCCTCCGGGAGACAACCTTTGTCTCCCTCCGGGAGACAACATTTGTCTCCCTCTTGGAGACAACCTTTGTCTCCCTCCGGGAGACAACCTTTGTCTCCTTCCGGGAGACACCCTTTGTCTCCCTCCGGGAGACAACATTTGTCTCCATCCGGGAGACAACCTTTATCTCCCTCCGGGAGACAATCTTTGTCTCCCTCTGGGAGACAACCTTTGTCTCCCTCCGGGAGACATCCTTTGTCTCCCTCCGGGAGACAACATTTGTCTCCCTCCGGGAGAAAAACAGTCTCCCTCCTGGAGACAACCTTTGACTCCCTACGGGAGACAACCTCTGTCTCCCTCAGGGAGACAACCTTTGTCTCCTTCCGGGAGACAACCTTTGTCTCCCTCCGGGAGACAACATTTGTCTCCCTCCGGGAGACAACCTTTATCTCCCTCCGGGAGACAATCTTTGTCTCCCTCTGGGAGACAACCTTTGTCTCCCTCCGGGAGACATCCTTTGTCTCCCTCCGGGAGACAACATTTGTCTCCTTCCGGGAGACAAACAGTCTCCCTCTTGGAGACAACCTTTGTCTCCCTACGGGAGACAACCTTTGTCTCCCTCCGGTAGACAACGTTTGTCTCCCTCCGGGAGACAACATTTGTCTCCCTCCGGGAGACAACATTTGTCTCCCTCCGGGAGACAACGTTTGTCTCCCCCCGGGAGACAACATTTGTCTCCCTCCGGGAGACAACCTTTGTCTCCCTCCGGGAGACAACATTTGTCTCCCTTCGGGAGACAACATTTGTCTCCCTCCGGGAGACAACCTTTGTCTCCCTCCGGGAGACAACATTAGTCTCACTCCGGAAGACAACCTTTGTCTCCCTCCGGGAGACAAACAGTCTCCCTCCTTGCGACAACCTTTATCTCCCTACGGGAGACAACCTTTGTCTCCCTCCGGGAGACAACCTTTGTCTCCTTCCGGGAGACACCCTTTGTCTCCCTCCGGGAGACAACATTTGTCTCCATCCGGGAGACAACCTTTATCTCCCTCCGGGAGACAATCTTTGTCTCCCTCTGGGAGACAACCTTTGTCTCCCTCCGGGAGACAAACAGTCTCCCTCCTGGAGACAACCTTTGTCTCCCTACGGGAGACAACCTTTGTCTCCCTCCGGGAGACAACCTTTGTCTCCTTCCGGGAGACACCCTTTGTCTCCCTCCGGGAGACAACATTTGTCTCCCTCCGGGAGACAACCTTTGTCTCCCTCCAGGAGACAATCTTTGTCTCCCTCCGGGAGACAACCTTTGTCTCCCTCCGGGAGACAACCTTTGTCTCCCTCCGGGAGACAACGTTTGTCTCTCTCCAGGAGACAACATTTGTCTCCCTCTGGTAGACAACGTATGTCTCCCTCCGGGAGACAACATTTGTCTCCCTCCGGGAGACAACATTTGTCTCCATCCGGGAGACAACCTTTATCTCCCTCCGGGAGACAATCTTTGTCTCCCTCCGGGAGACAAACAGTCTCCCTCCTAGAGACAACCTTTGTCTCCCTACGGGAGACAACCTTTGTCTCCCTCCGGGAGACAACCTTTGTCTCCTTCCGAGAGACACCCTTTGTCTCCCTCCGGGAGACAACATTTGTCTCCATCCGGGAGACAACCTTTATCTCCCTCCGGGAGACAATCTTTGTCTCCCTTTGGGAGAGAACCTTTGTCTCCCTCCGGGAGACATCCTTTGTCTCCCTCCGGGAGACAACATTTGTCTCCCTCCGGGAGAAAAACAGTCTCCCTCCTGGAGACAACCTTTGACTCCCTACGGGAGACAACCTCTGTCTCCCTCAGGGAGACAACCTTTGTCTCCTTCCGGGAGACAACCTTTGTCTCCCTCCGGGAGACAACATTTGTCTCCCTCCGGGAGACAACCTTTATCTCCCTCCGGGAGACAATCTTTGTCTCCCTCTGGGAGACAACCTTTTTCTCCTTCCGGGAGACAAACAGTCTCCCTCCTGGAGACAACCTTTGTCTCCCTACGGGAGACAACCTTTGTCTCCCTCCGGTAGACAACGTTTGTCTCCCTCCGGGAGACAACATTTGTCTCCCTCCGGGAGACAACATTTGTCTCCCTCCGGGAGACAACGTTTGTCTCCCCCCGGGAGACAACCTTTGTCTCCCTCCGGGAGACAACCTTTGTCTCCCTCCGGGAGACAACGTTTGTCTCTCTCCAGGAGACAACATTTGTCTCCCTCTGGTAGACAACGTATGTCTCCCTCCGGGAGACAACATTTGTCTCCCTCCGGGAGACAACATTTGTCTCCATCCGGGAGACAACCTTTATCTCCCTCCGGGAGACAACATTTGTCTCCCTCCGGGAGACAACCTTTGTCTCCCTCCGGGAGACAACATTTGTCTCCCTCTTGGAGACAACCTTTGTCTCCCTCCGGGAGACAACCTTTGTCTCCTTCCGGGAGACACCCTTTGTCTCCCTCCGGGAGACAACATTTGTCTCCATCCGGGAGACAACCTTTATCTCCCTCCGGGAGACAATCTTTGTCTCCCTCTGGGAGACAACCTTTGTCTCCCTCCGGGAGACATCCTTTGTCTCCCTCCGGGAGACAACATTTGTCTCCCTCCGGGAGAAAAACAGTCTCCCTCCTGGAGACAACCTTTGACTCCCTACGGGAGACAACCTCTGTCTCCCTCAGGGAGACAACCTTTGTCTCCTTCCGGGAGACAACCTTTGTCTCCCTCCGGGAGACAACATTTGTCTCCCTCCGGGAGACAACCTTTATCTCCCTCCGGGAGACAATCTTTGTCTCCCTCTGGGAGACAACCTTTGTCTCCCTCCGGGAGACATCCTTTGTCTCCCTCCGGGAGACAACATTTGTCTCCTTCCGGGAGACAAACAGTCTCCCTCCTGGAGACAACCTTTGTCTCCCTACGGGAGACAACCTTTGTCTCCCTCCGGTAGACAACGTTTGTCTCCCTCCGGGAGACAACATTTGTCTCCCTCCGGGAGACAACATTTGTCTCCCTCCGGGAGACAACGTTTGTCTCCCCCCGGGAGACAACATTTGTCTCCCTCCGGGAGACAACCTTTGTCTCCCTCCGGGAGACAACATTTGTCTCCCTTCGGGAGACAACATTTGTCTCCCTCCGGGAGACAACCTTTGTCTCCCTCCGGGAGACAACATTTGTCTCACTCCGGAAGACAACCTTTGTCTCCCTCCGGGAGACAAACAGTCTCCCTCCTTGCGACAACCTTTGTCTCCCTACGGGAGACAACCTTTGTCTCCCTCCGGGAGACAACCTTTGTCTCCTTCCGGGAGACACCCTTTGTCTCCCTCCGGGAGACAACCTTTGTCTCCCTCCGGGAGACAATCTTTGTCTCCCTCTGGGAGACAACCTTTGTCTCCCTCCGGGAGACAAACAGTCTCCCTCCTGGAGACAACCTTTGTCTCCCTACGGGAGACAACCTTTGTCTCCCTCCGGGAGACAACCTTTGTCTCCTTCCGGGAGACACCCTTTGTCTCCCTCCGGGAGACAACATTTGTCTCCCTCCGGGAGACAACCTTTGTCTCCCTCCAGGAGACAATCTTTGTCTCCCTCCGGGAGACAACCTTTGTCTCCCTCCGGGAGACAACCTTTGTCTCCCTCCGGGAGACAACGTTTGTCTCTCTCCAGGAGACAACATTTGTCTCCCTCTGGTAGACAACGTATGTCTCCCTCCGGGAGACAACATTTGTCTCCCTCCGGGAGACAACATTTGTCTCCATCCGGGAGACAACCTTTATCTCCCTCCGGGAGACAATCTTTGTCTCCCTCCGGGAGACAAACAGTCTCCCTCCTAGAGACAACCTTTGTCTCCCTACGGGAGACAACCTTTGTCTCCCTCCGGGAGACAACCTTTGTCTCCTTCCGAGAGACACCCTTTGTCTCCCTCCGGGAGACAACATTTGTCTCCATCCGGGAGACAACCTTTATCTCCCTCCGGGAGACAATCTTTGTCTCCCTTTGGGAGAGAACCTTTGCCTCCCTCCGGGAGACATCCTTTGTCTCCCTCCGGGAGACAACATTTGTCTCCCTCCGGGAGACAAACAGTCTCCCTCCTGGAGACAACCTTTGTCTCCCTCAGGGAGACAACCTTTGTCTCCTTCCAGAAGACAACCTTTGTCTCCCTCCGGGAGACAACATTTGTCTCCCTCCGGGAGACAACGTTTGTGTCCCTCCGGGAGACAACATTTGTCTCCCTCCGGGAGACAACATTTGTCTCCCTCCGGGAGACAACGTTTGTCTCCCACCGGGAGACAACATTTGTCTCCCTCCGGGAGACAACCTTTGTCTCCCTCCGGGAGACAACCTTTGTCTCCCTCCGGGAGACAACATTTGTCTCCCTTCGGGAGACAACATTTGTCTCCGTCCGGGAGACAACCTTTGTCTCCCTCCGGGAGACAACATTTGTCTCCATCCGGGAGACAACCTTTATCTCCCTCCGGGAGACAATCTTTGTCTCCCTCTGGGAGACAACCTTTGTCTCCCTCCGGGAGACAACCTTTGTCTCCCTACGGGAGACAACCTTTGTCTCCCTCAGGGAGACAACCTTTGTCTCCTTCCGGGAGACAACCTTTGTCTCCCTCCGGGAGACAACATTTTTCTCCCTCCGGGAGACATCCTTTGTCTCCCTCCGGGAGACAACCTTTGTCTCCCCCCGGGAGACAACCTTTGTCTCCCCCGGGAGAAAAAATTTGTCTCCCCTCTGGGAGACAACCTTTGTCTCCCTCCGGGAGACAACATTTGTCTCCCTCCGGGAGACAACCTTTGTCTCCCTCCGGGAGACAACATTTGTCTCCCTCTTGGAGACAACCTTTGTCTCCCTCCGGGAGACAACCTTTGTCTCCTTCCGGGAGACACCCTTTGTCTCCCTCCGGGAGACAACATTTGTCTCCATCCGGGAGACAACCTTTATCTCCCTCCGGGAGACAATCTTTGTCTCCCTCTGGGAGACAACCTTTGTCTCCCTCCGGGAGACATCCTTTGTCTCCCTCCGGGAGACAACATTTGTCTCCCTCCGGGAGAAAAACAGTCTCCCTCCTGGAGACAACCTTTGTCTCCCTACGGGAGACAACCTTTGTCTCCCTCAGGGAGACAACCTTTGTCTCCTTCCGGGAGACAACCTTTGTCTCCCTCCAAGAGACAACCTTTGTCTCCCTCCGGGAGACAACCTTTATCTCCCTCCGGGAGACAATCTTTGTCTCCCTCTGGGAGACAACCTTTGTCTCCCTCCGGGAGACATCCTTTGTCTCCCTCCGGGAGACAACATTTGTCTCCCTCCGGGAGACAAACAGTCTCCCTCCTGGAGACAACCTTTGTCTCCCTACGGGAGACAACCTTTGTCTCCCTCAGGGAGACAACCTTTGTCTCCTTCCGGGAGACAACCTTTGTCTCCCTCCGGGAGACAACATTTTTCTCCCTCCGGGAGACAACCTTTGTCTCCCTCCGGGAGACAACCTTTGTCTCCCCCCGGGAGAAAACCTTTGTCTCCCCCCGGGAGAAAACATTTGTCTCCCTCTGGGAGACAACCTTTGTCTCCCTCCGGGAGACAACATTTGTCTCCCTCCGGGAGACAACCTTTGTCTCCCTCCGGGAGACAACATTTGTCTCCCTCTTGGAGACAACCTTTGTCTCCCTCCGGGAGACAACCTTTGTCTCCTTCCGGGAGACACCCTTTGTCTCCCTCCGGGAGACAACATTTGTCTCCCTCTTGGAGACAACCTTTGTCTCCCTCCGGGAGACAACCTTTGTCTCCTTCCGGGAGACACCCTTTGTCTCCCTCCGGGAGACAACATTTGTCTCCATCCGGGAGACAACCTTTATCTCCCTCCGGGAGACAATCTTTGTCTCCCTCTGGGAGACAACCTTTGTCTCCCTCCGGGAGACATCCTTTGTCTCCCTCCGGGAGACAACATTTGTCTCCCTCCGGGAGAAAAACAGTCTCCCTCCTGGAGACAACCTTTGTCTCCCTACGGGAGACAACCTCTGTCTCCCTCAGGGAGACAACCTTTGTCTCCTTCCGGGAGACAACCTTTGTCTCCCTCCGGGAGACAACATTTGTCTCCCTCCGGGAGACAACCTTTATCTCCCTCCGGGAGACAATCTTTGTCTCCCTCTGTGAGACAACCTTTGTCTCCCTCCGGGAGACATCCTTTGTCTCCCTCCGGGAGACAACATTTGTCTCCCTCCGGGAGAAAAACAGTCTCCCTCCTGGAGACAACCTTTGTCTCCCTATGGGAGACAACCTTTGTCTCCCTCAGGGAGACAACCTTTGTCTCCTTCCGGGAGACAACCTTTGTCTCCCTCCGGGAGACAACATTTGTCTCCCTCCGGGAGACAACCTTTGTCTCCCTCCGGGAGACAACCTTTGTCTCCCCCCGGGAGACAACCTTTGTCTCCCCCCGGGAGACAACATTTGTCTCCCTCCGCAAGAAAACCTTTGTCTCCCTCCGGGAGACAAACAGTCTCCCTCCTGGAGACAACCTTGGTCTCCCTACGGGAGACAACCTTTGTCTCCCTCCGGGAGACAACCTTTGTCTCCTTCCGAGAGACACCCTTTGTCTCCCTCCGGGAGACAACATTTGTCTCCATCCGGGAGACAACCTTTATGTCCCTCCGGGAGACAATCTTTGTCTCCCTCTGGGAGACAACCTTTGTCTCCCTCCGGGAGACATCCTTTGTCTCCCTCCGGGAGACAACATTTGTCTCCTTCCGGGAGACAAACAGTCTCCCTCCTGGAGACAACCTTTGTCTCCCTACGGGAGACAACCTTTGTCTCCCTCCGGTAGACAACGTTTGTCTCCCTCCGGGAGACAACATTTGTCTCCCTCCGGGAGACAACCTTGGTCTCCCTACGGGAGACAACCTTTGTCTCCCTCCGGGAGACAACCTTTGTCTCCTTCCGAGAGACACCCTTTGTCTCCCTCCGGGAGACAACATTTGTCTCCATCCGGGAGACAACCTTTATGTCCCTCCGGGAGACAATCTTTGTCTCCCTCTGGGAGACAACCTTTGTCTCCCTCCGGGAGACATCCTTTGTCTCCCTCCGGGAGACAACATTTGTCTCCTTCCGGGAGACAAACAGTCTCCCTCCTGGAGACAACCTTTGTCTCCCTACGGGAGACAACCTTTGTCTCCCTCCGGTAGACAACGTTTGTCTCCCTCCGGGAGACAACATTTGTCTCCCTCCGGGAGACAACATTTGTCTCCCTCCGGGAGACAACGTTTGTCTCCCCCCGGGAGACAACATTTGTCTCCCTCCGGGAGACAACCTTTGTCTCCCTCCGGGAGACAACATTTGTCTCCCTTCGGCAGACAACATTTGTCTCCCTCCAAGAGACAACCTTTGTCTCCCTCCGGGAGACAACATTTGTCTCCCTCCGGAAGACAACCTTTGTCTCCCTCCGGGAGACAAGCAGTCTCCCTCCTTGCGACAACCTTTATCTCCCTACGGGAGACAACCTTTGTCTCCCTCCGGGAGACAACCTTTGTCTCCTTCCGGGAGACACCCTTTGTCTCCCTCCGGGAGACAACATTTGTCTCCATCCGGGAGACAACCTTTATCTCCCTCCGGGAGACAATCTTTGTCTCCCTCTGGGAGACAACCTTTGTCTCCCTCCGGGAGACAAACAGTCTCCCTCCTGGAGACAACCTTTGTCTCCCTACGGGAGACAACCTTTGTCTCCCTCCGGGAGACAACCTTTGTCTCCTTCCGGGAGACACCCTTTGTCTCCCTCCGGGAGACAACATTTGTCTCCCTCCGGGAGACAACCTTTGTCTCCCTCCAGGAGACAATCTTTGTCTCCCTCCGGGAGACAACCTTTGTCTCCCACCGGGAGACAACCTTTGTCTCCCTCCGGGAGACAACCTTTGTCTCCCTCCGGGAGACAACCTTTGTCTCCCTCCGGGAGACAACGTTTGTCTCTCTCCAGGAGACAACATTTGTCTCCCTCTGGTAGACAACGTATGTCTCCCTCCGGGAGACAACATTTGTCTCCCTCCGGGAGACAACATTTGTCTCCCTCCGGGAGACAACGTTTGTCTCCCCCCGGGAGACAACATTTGTCTCCCTCCGGGAGACAACCTTTGTCTCCCTCCGGGAGACAACCTTTGTCTCCCTCCGGGAGACAACCTTTGTCTCCCTCCGGGAGACAACCTTTGTCTCCCTCCTGGAGACAACCTTGGTCTCCCTACGGGAGACAACCTTTGTCTCCCTCCGGGAGACAACCTTTGTCTCCTTCCGAGAGACACCCTTTGTCTCCCTCCGGGAGACAACATTTGTCTCCATCCGGGAGACAACCTTTATGTCCCTCCGGGAGACAATCTTTGTCTCCCTCTGGGAGACAACCTTTGTCTCCCTCCGGGAGACATCCTTTGTCTCCCTCCGGGAGACAACATTTGTCTCCTTCCGGGAGACAAACAGTCTCCCTCCTGGAGACAACCTTTGTCTCCCTACGGGAGACAACCTTTGTCTCCCTCCGGTAGACAACGTTTGTCTCCCTCCGGGAGACAACATTTGTCTCCCTCCGGGAGACAACATTTGTCTCCCTCCGGGAGACAACGTTTGTCTCCCCCCGGGAGACAACATTTGTCTCCCTCCGGGAGACAACCTTTGTCTCCCTCCGGGAGACAACATTTGTCTCCCTTCGGCAGACAACATTTGTCTCCCTCCAAGAGACAACCTTTGTCTCCCTCCGGGAGACAACATTTGTCTCCCTCCGGAAGACAACCTTTGTCTCCCTCCGGGAGACAAACAGTCTCCCTCCTTGCGACAACCTTTATCTCCCTACGGGAGACAACCTTTGTCTCCCTCCGGGAGACAACCTTTGTCTCCTTCCGGGAGACACCCTTTGTCTCCCTCCGGGAGACAACATTTGTCTCCATCCGGGAGACAACCTTTATCTCCCTCCGGGAGACAATCTTTGTCTCCCTCTGGGAGACAACCTTTGTCTCCCTCCGGGAGACAAACAGTCTCCCTCCTGGAGACAACCTTTGTCTCCCTACGGGAGACAACCTTTGTCTCCCTCCGGGAGACAACCTTTGTCTCCTTCCGGGAGACACCCTTTGTCTCCCTCCGGGAGACAACATTTGTCTCCCTCCGGGAGACAACCTTTGTCTCCCTCCAGGAGACAATCTTTGTCTCCCTCCGGGAGACAACCTTTGTCTCCCTCCGGGAGACAACCTTTGTCTCCCTCCGGGAGACAACCTTTGTCTCCCTCCGGGAGACAACCTTTGTCTCCCTCCGGGAGACAACGTTTGTCTCTCTCCAGGAGACAACATTTGTCTCCCTCTGGTAGACAACGTATGTCTCCCTCCGGGAGACAACATTTGTCTCCCTCCGGGAGACAACATTTGTCTCCCTCCGGGAGACAACGTTTGTCTCCCCCCGGGAGACAACATTTGTCTCCCTCCGGGAGACAACCTTTGTCTCCCTCCGGGAGACAACCTTTGTCTCCCTCCGGGAGACTACCTTTGTCTCCCTCCGGGAGACAACCTTTGTCTCCCTCAGGGAGAAAACCTTTGTCTCCCTCCGGGAGACAACCTTTGTCTCCCTCCGGGAGACAACCTTTGTCTCCCTCCGGGAGACAACCTTTGTCTCCCTCCGGGAGACTACCTTTGTCTCCCTCCGGGAGACAACCTTTGTCTCCCTCAGGGAGAAAACCTTTGTCTCCCTCCGGGAGACAACCTTTGTCTCCCTCCGGGAGACAACCTTTGTCTCCCTTCGGGAGACATCATTTGTCTCCCTCCGGGAGACAACGTTTGTCTCTCTCCAGGAGACAACATTTGTCTCCCTCCGGTAGACAACGTTTGTCTCCCTCCGGGAGACAACCTTCGTCTCCCTCCGGGAGACAACCTTCGTCTCCCTCCGGGAGACAACCTTTGTCTCCCCCCGGGAGACAACCTTTGTCTCCCCCCGGGAGACAACATTTGTCTCCCTCTGGGAGACAACCTTTGTCTCCCTCCGAGAGACAACATTTGTCTCCCTCCGGGAGACAACCTTTGTCTCCCTCTTGGAGACAACATTTGTCTCCCTCCGGAAGACAACCTTTGTCTCCCTCCGGGAGACAAACAGTCTCCCTCCTGGAGACAACCTTTGTCTCCCTCCGGGAGACAACCTTTGTCTCCCTCCGGGAGACAACCTTTGTCTCCCCCCGGGAGACAACCTTTGTCTCCCCCCGGGAGACAACATTTGTCTCCCTCTGGGAGACAACCTTTGTCTCCCTCCGGGAGACAACATTTGTCTCCCTCCGGGAGACAACCTTTGTCTCCCTCCGAGAGACAACATTTGTCTCCCTCCGGGAGACAACCTTTGTCTCCCTCCGGGAGACAACATTTGTCTCCCTCTTGGAGACAACATTTGTCTCCCTCCGGAAGACAACCTTTGTCTCCCCCCGGGAGACAACCTTTGTCTCCCCCCGGGAGACAACATTTGTCTCTCTCTGGGAGACAACCTTTGTCTCCCTCCGGGAGACAACATTTGTCTCCCTCCGGGAGACAACCTTTGTCTCCCTCCGAGAGACAACATTTGTCTCCCTCCGGGAGACAACCTTTGTCTCCCTCCGGGAGACAACATTTGTCTCCCTCTTGGAGACAACATTTGTCTCCCTCCGGAAGACAACCTTTGTCTCCCTCCGGGAGACAACCTTTGTCTCCCTCCGGGAGACAACGTTTGTCTCTCTCCAGGAGACAACATTTGTCTCCCTCTGGTAGACAACGTATGTCTCCCTCCGGGAGACAACATTTGTCTCCCTCCGGGAGACAACATTTGTCTCCCTCCGGGAGACAACATTTGTCTCCCTCCGGGAGACAACGTTTGTCTCCCCCCGGGAGACAACATTTGTCTCCCTCAGGGAGAAAACCTTTGTCTCCCTCCTGGAGACAACCTTTGTCTCCCCCCGGGAGACAACATTTGTCTCCCTCCGAGAGACAGCATTTGTCTCCCTCCGGGAGACAACCTTTGTCTCCCTCCGGGAGACAACATTTGTCTCCCTCTTGGAGACAACCTTTGTCTCCCTCCGGGAGACAACCTTTGTCTCCTTCCGGGAGACACCCTTTGTCTCCCTCCGGGAGACAACATTTGTCTCCATCCGGGAGACAAACTTTATCTCCCTCCGGGAGACAATCTTTGTCTCCCTCTGGGAGACAACCTTTGTCTCCCTCCGGGAGACATCCTTTGTCTCCCTCCGGGAGACAACATTTGTCTCCCTCCGGGAGACAAACAGTCTCCCTCCTGGAGACAACCTTTGTCTCCCTACGGGAGACAACCTTTGTCTCCCTCAGGGAGACAACCTTTGTCTCCCTCAGGGAGACAACCTTTGTCTCCTTCCGGGAGACAACCTTTGTCTCCATCCGGGAGACAACCTTTGTCTCCTTCCGGGAGACAACATTTGTCTCCCTCTGGGAGACAACCTTTGTCTCCCTCCGGGAGACAACATTTGTCTCCCTCCGGGAGACAACCTTTATCTCCCTCCGAGAGACAACATTTGTCTCCCTCCGGGAGACAACCTTTGTCTCCCTCCGGGAGACAACATTTGTCTCCCTCTTGGAGACAACATTTGTCTCCCTCCGGAAGACAACCTTTGTCTCCCTCCGGGAGACAAACAGTCTCCCTCCTGGAGACAACCTTTGTCTCCCTACGGGAGACAACCTTTGTCTCCCTCCTGGAGACAACCTTTGTCTCCTTCCGGGAGACACCCTTTGTCTCCCTCCGGGAGACAACATTTGTCTCCCTCCGGGAGACAACCTTTGTCTCCCTCCAGGAGACAACCTTTGTCTCCCTCCGGGAGACAACCTTTGTCTCCCTCCGGGAGACAACCTTTGTCTCCCTCCGGGAAACAACCTTTGTCTCCCTCCGGGAGACAACATTTGTCTCCCTTCGGGAGACATCATTTGTCTCCCTCCGGGAGACAACGTTTGTCTCTCTCCAGGAGACAACATTTGTCTCCCTCCGGGAGACAACGTTTGTCTCCCCCCGGGAGACAACATTTGGCTCCCTCCGGGAGACAACCTTTGTCTCCCTCCGGGAGACAACCTTTGTCTCCCTCCGGGAGACAACATTTGTCTCCCTCCGGGAGACAACCTTTGTCTCCCTCCGAGAGACAACATTTGTCTCCCTCCGGGAGACAACCTTTGTCTCCCTCCGGGAGACAACATTTGTCTCCCTCTTGGAGACAACCTTTGTCTCCCTCCGGGAGACAACCTTTGTCTCCTTCCGGGAGACACCCTTTGTCTCCCTCCGGGAGACAACATTTGTCTCCATCCGGGAGACAACCTTTATCTCCCTCCGGGACACAACATTTGTTTCCCTCCGGGAGACAAACAGTCTCCCTCCTGGAGACAACCTTTGTTTCCCCCCGGGAGACAACATTTGTCTCCCTCCCGGAGACAACATTTGTCTCCCTCTGGGAGACAACCTTTGTCTCCCTCCGGGAGACAACCTTTGTCTCCCTCCGGGACAAAACATTTATCTCCCTCTTGGAGACAACATTTGTCTCCCTTCGGGAGACAACATTTGTCTCCCTCTGGGAGACAACCTTTGTCTCCCTCCGGGAGACAACCTTTTTCTCCCTCCGGGAGACAACATTTGTCTCCCTCCGGGAGACAACATTTGTCTCCATCCGGGAGACAACCTTTGTCTCCCTCCGGGAGAGAACCTTTGTCTCCTTCTAGGAGACAACCTTTGTCTCCCTCCGGGAGACAACCTTTGTCTCCCTCCGGGAGACAACCTTTGTCTCCCTCCGGGAGACAACATTTATCTCCCTCTTGGAGGCAACATTTGTCTCCCTCCGGGAGACAACCTTTGTCTCCCTCCGGGAAACAACATTTGTCTCCCTCCGGGAGACAACCTTTGTCTCCCTCTGGGAAACAACCTTTGTCTCCTTCCGGGAGACAACCTTTGTCTCCCTCCGGGACAAAACATTTATCTCCCTCTTGGAGACAACATTTGTCTCCCTCCGGGAGACAACCTTTGTCTCCTTCCGGGAGACAACCTTTGTCTCCCTCCGGGAGACAACATTTGTCTCCCTTCGGGAGACAACATTTGTCTCCCTCCGGGAGACAACCTTTGTCTCCCCCCGGGAGACAACCTTTGTCTCCCCCCGGGAGACAACATTTGTCTCCCTCTGGGAGACAACCTTTGTCTCCCTCCGGGAGACAACCTTTGTCTCCCTCCGGGAGACAACATGTGTCTCCATCCGGGAGTCAACATTTGTCTCCCTCTGGGAGACAACCTTTGTCTCCCTCTGGGAGACAACCTTTGTCTCCCTCCGGGAGACAACCTTTGTCTCCCTCCGGGAGACAACATTTGTCTCCCTCCGGGAGACAACCTTTGTCTTTCCCCGGGAGACAACATTTGTCTCCCTCCGGGAGACAACATTTGTCTCCATCCGGGAGACAACCTTTGTCTCCCTCCGGGAGACAACCTTTGTCTCCCTCTGGGAGACAACCTTTGTCTCCCTCCGGGAGACAACCTTTGTCTCCCTCCGGGAGACAACATTTTTCTCCCTCTTGGAGACAACATTTGTCTCCCTCCGGGAGACAACCTTTGTCTCCCCCCGGGAGACAACCTTTGTCTCCCTCCGAGAGACAACATTTGTCTCCCTCCGGGAGACAACCTTTGTCTCCCCCCGGGAGACAACCTTTGTCTCCCCCCGGGAGACAACATTTGTCTCCCTCTGGGAGACAACCTTTGTCTCCCTCCGGGAGACAACCTTTGTCTCCCTCCGGGAGACAACCTTTGTCTCCCTCCGGGAGACAACCTTTGTCTCCCTCCGGGAGACAACCTTTGTCTCCCTCCGAGAGACAACATTTGTCTCCCTCCGGGAGACAACCTTTGTCTCCCTAAGGGAGACAACGTTTGTCTCCCTCCAGGAGACAACATTTGTCTCCCTCCGGGAGACAACCTTTGTCTCCCTCAGGGAGACAACCTTTGTCTCCCTCCGGGAGACAACCTTTGTCTCCCTCCGGGAGACAACCTTTGTCTCCCTCTTGGAGACAACCTTTGTCTCCCTCCGGGAGACAACCTTTGTCTCCCTCTTGGAGACAACCTTTGTCTCCCTCCGGGAGACAACCTTTGTCTCCCTCCGGGAGACAACATTTGTCTCCCTCCGGGAGACAACCTTTGTCTCCCTCCGGGAGACAACCTTTGTCTCCCTCAGGGAGACAACATTTATCTCCCTCATGGAGACAACATTTGTCTCCCTCCGGGAGACAACCTTTGTCTCCCTCCGGGAAACAACCTTTGTCTCCTTCCGGGAGACAACCTTTGTCTCCCTCCGGGAGACAACCTTTGTCTCACTCTGGGAGACAACCTTTGTCTCCGTCCGGGAGACAACCTTTGTCTCCCTCCGGGAGACAACCTTCGTCTCCCTCCGGGAGACAACCTTTGTCTCCCTCCGGGAGACAACCTTTGTCTCCCTCCGGGAGACAACATTTATCTCCCTCTTGGAGACAACATTTGTCTCCCTCCGGGAGACAACATTTGTCTCCCTCGGGGAGACAACATTTGTCTCCCTCCGGGAGACAACCTTTGTCTCCCTCCGTGAGACAACATTTGTCTCCCTCCGGGAGACAACCTTTGTCTCCCTCCGGGAGACAACATTTGTCTCCCTCCGGGAGACAACGTTTGTCTCCCTCTGGGAGACAACCTTGGTCTCCCTCCGGGAGACAAACTGTCTCCCTCCGTGAGACAACATTTATCTCCCTTCGGGAGACAACATTTGTCTCCCTCTGGGAGACAACATTTGTCTCCCTCCGGGAGACAACGTTTGTCTCCCTCCGGGAGACAACATTTGTCTCCCACCGGGAGACAACCTTTGTCTCCCTCCGGGAGACAACCTTTGTCTCCCTCCGGGAGACAACATTTATCTCCCTCTTGGAGACAACATTTGTCTCCCTCCGGGAGACAACCTTTGTCTCCCTCCGGGAAACAACCTTTGTCTCCTTCCGGGAGACAACCTTTGTCTCCCTCTGGGAGACAACATTTGTCTCCCTTCGGGAGACAACATTTGTCTCCCTCTGGGAGACAACCTTTGTCTCCCTCCGGGAGACAACCTTTGTCTCCCTCCGGGAGACAACATTTGTCTCCCTCCTGGAGACAACATTTGTCTCCATCCGGGAGACAACCTTTGTCTCCCTCCGGGAGACAACCTTTGTCTCCCTCTGGGAGACAACCTTTGTCTCCCTCCGGGAGACAACCTTTGTCTGCCTCCGGGAGACAACCTTTGTCTCCCTCCGGGAGACAACATTTATCTCCCTCTTGGAGACAACATTTGTCTCCCTCCGGGAGACAACCTTTGTCTCCCTCCGGGAGACAACATTTGTCTCCCTCCGGGAGACAACCTTTGTCTCACTCCGGGAGACAACCTTTGTCTCCCTCCGGGAGACAACCTTTGTCTCCCTCAGGGAGACAACCTTTGTCTCCCTCCGGGAGACAACCTTTGTCTCCCTCTTGGAGACAACCTTTGTCTCCCTCCGGGAGACAACCTTTGTCTCCCTCCGGGAGACAACATTTGTCTCCCTCCGGGAGACAACCTTTGTCTCCCTTCGGGAGACAACATTTGTCTCCCTCTGGGAGACAACCTTTATCTCCCTCCGGGAGACAACATTTGTCTCCCTAAGGGAGACAACGTTTGTCTCCCTCCGGGAGACAACATTTGTCTCCCTCCGGGAGACAACCTTTGTCTACCTCAGGGAGACAACCTTTGTCTCCCTCCGGGAGACAACCTTTGTCTCCCTCCGGGAGACAACCTTTGTCTCCCTCTTGGAGACAACCTTTGTCTCCCTCCGGGAGACAACCTTTGTCTCCCTCTTTGAGACAACCTTTGTCTCCCTCCGGGAGACAACCTTTGTCTCCCTCCGGGAGACAACATTTGTCTCCCTCCGGGAGACAACCTTTGTCTCCCTCCGGGAGACAACCTTTGTCTCCCTCCGGGAGACAACATTTATCTCCCTCTTGGAGACAACATTTGTCTCCCTCCGGGAGACAACCTTTGTCTCCCTCCGGGAAACAACCTTTGTCTCCTTCCGGGAGACAACCTTTGTCTCCCTCTGGGAGACAACATTTGTCTCCCTTCGGGAGACAACATTTGTCTCCCTCTGGGAGACAACCTTTGTCTCCCTCCGGGAGACAACCTTTGTCTCCCTCCGGGAGACAACATTTGTCTCCCTCCTGGAGACAACATTTGTCTCCCTCTGGGAGACAACCTTTGTCTCCCTCCGGGAGACAACATTTGTCTCCCTCCGGGAGACAACCTTTGTCTCCCCCCGGGAGACAACATTTGTCTCCCTGTGGGAGACAACCTTTGTCTCCCTCCGGGAGACAAACTTTGTCTCCCTCCGGGAGACAACATTTCTCTCCATCCGGGAGACAACCTTTGTCTCCCTCCGGGAGACAACCTTTGTCTCCCTCCGGGAGACAACATTTATCTCCCTTTTGGAGACAACATTTGTCTCCCTCCGGGAGACAACCTTTGTCTCCCTCCGGGAGACAACCTTCGTCTCCCTCCGGGAGACAACCTTTGTCTCCCTCCGGGAGACAACCTTTGTCTCCCTCCGGGAGACAACATTTATCTCCCTCTTGGAGACAACATTTGTCTCCCTCCGGGAGACAACCTTTGTCTCCCTCCGGGAGACAACCTTTGTCTCCCCCCGGGAGACAACATTTGTCTCCCTGTGGGAGACAACCTTTGTCTCCCTCCGGGAGACAACCTTTGTCTCCCTCCGGGAGACAACCTTTGTCTCCCTCCGGGAGACAACATTTATCTCCCTCTTGGAGACAACATTTGTCTCCCTCCGGGAGACAACCTTTGTCTCCCTCCGGGAGACAACATTTGTCTCCCTCCGGGAGACAACCTTTGTCTCCCCCCGGGAGACAACCCTTGTCTCCCTCCGAGAGACAACATTTGTCTCCCTCCGGGAGACAACCTTTGTCTCCCCCCGGGAGACAACCTTTGTCTCCCCCCGGGAGACAACATTCGTCTCCCTCTGGGAGACAACCTTTGTCTCCCTCCGGGAGACAACCTTTGTCTCCCTCCAGGAGACAACATTTGTCTCCATCCGGGAGTCAACCTTTGTCTCCCTCCGGGAGACAACCTTTGTCTTCCTCTGGGAGACAACCTTTGTCTCCCTCCGGGAGGCAACCTTTGTCTCCCTCCGGGAGACAACATTTGTCTCCCTCCGGGAGACAACATTTACCCCCCTTTGGAGACAACATTTGTCTCCCTCCGGGAGACAACCTTTGTCTCCCTCCGGGAGACAACATTTGTCTCCCTTCGGGAGACAACATTTGTCTCCCCCCGGGAGACAACATTTGTCTCCCTCTGGGAGACATCCTTTGTCTCCCTCCGGGAGATAACCTTTGTCTCCCTCCGGGAGACAACATTTGTCTCAATCCGGGAGACAACCTTTGTCTCCCTCCGAGAGACAACCTTTGTCTCCCTCTGGGAGACAACCTTTGTCTCCCTCCGGGAGACAACCTTTGTCTCCCTCCGGGAGACAACATTTATCTCCCTCTTGGAGACAACATTTGTCTCCCTCCGGGAGACAACCTTTGTCTCCCTCCGGGAGACAACATTTGTCTCCCTCCGGGAGACAACCTTTGTCTCCCCCCGGGAGACAACCTTTGTCTAACTCCGAGAGACAACATTTGTCTCCCTCCGGGAGACAACCTTTGTCTCCCTCCGGGAGACAACCTTTGTCTCCCTCCGGGAGACAACCTTTGTCTCCCCCCGGGAGACAACATTTGTCTCCCTGTGGGAGACAACCTTTGTCTCCCTCCGGGAGACAACATTTGTCTCCATCCGGGAGATAACCTTTGTCTCCCTCCGGGAGACAACCTTTGTCTCCCTCTGGGAGACAACATTTGTCTCCCTCCGGGAGACAACCTTTGTCTCCCTCCGGGAGACAACATTTGTCTCCCTCCGGGAGACAACCTTTGTCTCCCCCGGGAGACAACCTTTGTCTAACTCCGAGAGACAACATTTGTCTCCCTCCGGGAGACAACCTTTGTCTCCCCCCGGGAGACAACCTTTGTCTCCCCCCGGGAGACAACATTTGTCTCCCTGTGGGAGACAACCTTTGCAGTCTACATTAGTGACTCTTTAAAGCATTCTCGTAGAAATGATTTTCCCGAGAAGGCTTTAGAGATGATAAGTATTGAGGTTGAACCTAAGGGGGCGCGACCATTTTTGGTAGTAGCTTGGTATCGCCCTCCTGCGGAGCCTGTCGAAACATTTACGAAACTCGAAAAGAATTTGGACTTTTTTGATCATGAGAACAAAGAAATCCTCATCTTAGGCGACACAAATTGTGACCTTCTGAAGGTGAATTCGCCAGAGATGGACTCCAGCCTTGCAGGTAATTCATTGCACATGAGCAATATTTATGACCTGTTTGGATTCAGGCAAATGATCAACGAACCAACCAGAGAGACGTTGGACACATCTACATTGATAGATCATGTTGCAACTAACACGCCTGCAAACATTGTAGATTCAGGAGTCCTAAAAATTTCGCTTAGCGATCATTATCTAGTATATTGTATTCGAAAATTTCGGGGCTTCATACAGCGACAACCCAAACTTATCAGAAGTAGAAGAATGAAAAACTTTGACTATGAAAGTTTTTTATTTGATCTAGGCCAGATTGATTGGGATGGTATTGTACGTAATAGCGATAACGTCCATGATGCCGTTCAACAATGGTCTACCACGCTGTCTCTTGTCATTGAGATGCATGCCCCATTGCAGGATATGAGAGTATCTAACAAATATTCCCCATGGCTTAATAGCGATTTTAGAAAGCTTTCTCGTCAGAGGGACAAAATAAAAACTGCTGCCGTTAAACGTAAATCTGCTATACTGATGGATGCTTACAAACAGCTGCGAAATAAGGCTAACATTCTCAACAAAACTCTTAAACGAGAATACTTTTCCAAGAAATTAGCTGCTTGTAAAGGTGACTTAAAGCAGTCATGGAAAACAATAAACCTCCTGTTGAATAAAAGATCTAAAACTACCAATATCGATTCCCTAAAAGTGAATGAACAGGATATAAATAAGGATCATGATATCGCTAACTCGATGAACAACTATTTCTGCAGTGTGGGGAAGAGTCTCAGTGACAAGATACCCGCCCAGTCTAATCCCCTTCTGTCTCATCAATACGATATAACATATCCCTCGAATGGAAGGGAACCATTCAAATTCGTTGCCATCGACAAGAGGACCATCGAAAAGGCCTTAAATAAGATCAAGACATCACATGGGTCTGGTGTGGATAACATAGCCAGCTATTTCTTAAAAGTAGCATTTCCCGTTATTTCTGATTCACTCTGTGATATTTTGAACCTTTCCTTGTCTTCAGGAATTTTTCCTGACAGCTGGAAAGTTGCTAGAGTGGCTCCCATATTTAAAGAAGGCCCAACTGATGAAAGATCAAATTACAGGCCAATATCTGTTTTACCAGCTGTTTCCAGATTATTTGAAAAACTGGTGTACGACCAACTATATCGATACCTAGACGAAAACAAACTCATATGCTTGCAACAGTCTGGTTTTCGCTCTTTACACTCTGTTGTCACATGCCTTCTAAAATGCACGAATGACTGGTATGTCAACATTGACAAAGGGAAATATACAGCTATGATATTCATTGACCTTAAGAAGGCCTTTGATACCGTTGATCATGGTATTCTTCTTGATAAGATGAAATTCTATGGCATCTGCGGCTTGGAACATGATTGGTTTCGGTCGTATTTGAATAACAGAAAGCAGTTTTGCAAAGTAAATGGCGTCCCTTCTGACATTAAAGATATTGATGTCGGAGTGCCACAAGGGTCTTGTTTGGGACCACTTCTTTTTCTGCTTTATATAAATGATCTTCCCTTTGCACTAAAGAAGGCTGAGACAAATATGTATGCTGATGATACCATGATTTCATATTCCTCCAAAACTTTGGATGAATTGCACATGGTGTTAAACGCTGAGCTTGTCAATATCGAAAAATGGCTTCAAGGTAACAAGCTATCCTTGAACGTCGTCAAAACACAGGCTATGATAGTTGGGTCAATGCAAAATGTAAATAAAATGGCAGTGCAGCCTACTTTGTTGCCAGTGTTTCACGTAGGTGGTACTGATATTGACCTAGTGAACAAAGTGAAATACCTTGGTGTCCATATAGACAATAGTCTAACGTGGAAGTGCCAAATTGAGAACATAAAAGGGAAAGTTTCTCGCGCAATAGGTCTTTTAAAATATTGTAAAAACTTTGTATCAATGGAAACCTTGAACGACATTTATCGTAGTATTGTAGAACCACATTTTAACTATTGCTGCTCCGTTTGGGGCTGTAGTGGTATTACGAGAATAGAGTCTCTACAAAAGCTTCAAAACAGGGCTGCTCGTATCGTTACGGGTAGTTCTTATGATGCACCTTCTGTGCCATTACGCAAAGAACTTGGCTGGTTGTCCGTCAAAGAAATGATTGTGAAAGAGACGTCTACAATGATGTATAAATCTCTAAACGATCTTGCACCACAGTACCTTAGTGACCTATTCCTTAGACTATCAGATTTCCACACACGAGAGCTAAGAAACACCAAAAATGATCTTGCAGTACCGTTAATGCGAACAGTAAGTGGCCAAAAGGCATTCTCTTACCGTGGTACCAAAGTGTGGAACAAGTTTAACAATGATATCAAAGAGGCCCCCTCGGTATACTCTTTTAAGTCAAGGTTGAGACAGTTGGGGTACGAAAATCTTTAATTTTGTATATTGCTTATTGTCGCCAGATGTGTATATTTTTATCTATTAATTTATTTGTAAATAGTTTATTAGGTACTTTAATTTTAACAGGGCCAAATTGTAAAACAATATCCTTATTGAATTTGTACCCTGTATAAATATGTTTAAAATATGAAATATAAATATGTCTCCATCCGGGAGACAACCTTTGTCTCCCTCCGGGAGACAACCTTTGTCTCCCTCTGGGAGACAACATTTGTCTCCCTCCGGGAGACAACCTTTGTCTCCCTCCGGGAGACAACATTTGTCTCCCTCCGGGAGACAACCTTTGTCTCCCCCCGGGAGACAACATTTGTCTCCCTGTGGGAGACAACCTTTGTCTCCCTCCGGGAGACAACCTTTGTCTCCCTCCGGGAGACAACATTTGTCTCCATCCGGGAGACAACCTTTGTCTCCCTCCGGGAGACAACCTTTGTCTCCCTCCGGGAGACAACATTTATCTCCCTCTTGGAGACAACATTTGTCTCCCTCCGGGAGACAACCTTTGTCTCCCTCCGGGAGACAACCTTCGTCTCCCTCCGGGAGACAACCTTTGTCTCCCTCCGGGAGACAACCTTTGTCTCCCTCCGGGAGACAACATTTATCTCCCTCTTGGAGACAACATTTGTCTCCCTCCGGGAGACAACCTTTGTCTCCCCCCGGGAGACAACATTTGTCTCCCTGTGGGAGACAACCTTTGTCTCCCTCCGGGAGACAACATTTGTCTCCATCCGGGAGACAACCTTTGTCTCCCCCCGGGAGACAACATTTGTCTCCCTGTGGGAGACAACCTTTGTCTCCTTCCGGGAGACAACATTTGTCTCCATCCGGGAGACAACCTTTGTCTCCCTCCGGGAGACAACCTTTGTCTCCCTCTGGGAGACAACATTTGTCTCCCTCCGGGAGACAACCTTTGTCTCCCTCCGGGAGACAACATTTGTCTCCCTCCGGGAGACAACATTTGTCTCCCTCCGGGAGACAACCTTTGTCTCCCTCTGGGAGACAACATTTGTCTCCCTCCGGGAGACAACCTTTGTCTCCCTCCGGGAGACAACATTTGTCTCCCTCCGGGAGACAACCTTTGTCTCCCCCCGGGAGACAACATTTGTCTCCCTGTGGGAGACAACCTTTGTCTCCCTCCGGGAGACAACCTTTGTCTCCCTCCGGGAGACAACGTTTGTCTCCCTCCGGGAGACAACCTTTGTCTCCCCCCGGGAGACAACATTTGTCTCCCTGTGGGAGACAACCTTTGTCTCCCTCCAAGAGACAACATTTGTCTCCATCCGGGAGAGAACCTTTGTCTCCCTCCGGGAGACAACCTTTGTCTCCCTCTGGGAGACAACATTTGTCTCCCTCCGGGAGACAACATTTGTCTCCCTGTGGGAGACAACCTTTGTCTCCCTCCGGGAGACAACCTTTGTCTCCCTCCGGGAGACAACATTTGTCTCCATCCGGGAGACAACCTTTGTCTCCCTCCGGGAGACAACCTTTGTCTCCCTCCGGGAGACAACCTTTGTCTCTCTCCAGGAGACAACATTTGTCTCCCCCTGGGAGACAACATTTGTCTCCCTCCGGGAGACAACCTTTGTCTCCCTCCGGGAGACAACCTTTGTCTCCCTCCGGGAGACAACCTTTGTCTCCCTCCGGGAGACAACCTTTGTCTCTCTCCAGGAGACAACATTTGTCTCCCCCTGGGAGACAACATTTGTCTCCCTCCGGGAGACAACCTTTGTCTCCCTCCGGGAGACAACCTTTGTCTCCCTCCGGGAGACAACCTTTGTCTCCCTCCGGGAAACAACCTTTGTCTCCCTCCGGGAGACAACGTTTGTCTCTCTCCAGGAGACAACATTTGTCTCCCTCTGGTAGACAACGTATGTCTCCCTCCGGGAGACAACATTTGTCTCCCTCCGGGAGACAACATTTGTCTCCCTCCGGGAGACAACGTTTGTCTCCCCCCGGGACACAACATTTGTCTCCCTCCGAGAGACAACCTTTGTCTCCCTCCGGGAGACAACATTTGTCTCCCTCCGGGAGACAACCTTTGTCTCCCTCCGGGAGACAACCTTTGTCTCCCTCCGGGAGACAACCTTTGTCTCCCTCAGGGAGAGAACCTTTGTCTCCCTCCGGGAGACAACCTTTGTCTCCCTCCGGGAGACAGCCTTTGTCTCCCTTCGGGAGACATCATTTGTCTCCCTCCGGGAGACAACGTTTGTCTCTCTCCAGGAGACAACATTTGTCTCCCTCCGGTAGACAACGTTTGTCTCCCTCCGGGAGACAACATTTGTCTCCCTCCGGGAGACAACATTTGTCTCCCTCCGGGAGACAACATTTGTCTTCCTCCGGGAGACAACGTTTGTCTCCCCCCGGGAGACAACATTTGTCTCCTTCCGGGAGACAACCTTTGTCTCCCTCAGGGAGACAACATTTGTCTCCCTTCGGGAGACAACGTTTGTCTCCCTCCGGAAGACAACCTTTGTCTCCCTCCGGGAGACAACATTTGTCTCCATCCGGGAGACAACCTTTATCTCCCTCCGGGAGACAATCTTTGTCTCCCTCTGGGAGACAACCTTTGTCTCCCTCCGGGAGACAACCTTTGTCTCCCTCCGGGAGACAACATTTGTCTCCCTCCGGGAGACAACATTTGTCTCCCTCCGGGAGACAACATTTGTCTCCCTCCGGGAGACAACCTTTGTCTCCCTCCGGGAGACAACCTTTGTCTCCCTCCGGGAGACAACATTTGTCTCCCTCCGTGAGACAACCTTTGTCTCCCTCCGGGAGACAACATTTGTCTCCCTCCGAGAGACAACATTTGTCTCCCTCCGGGAGACAACAATTGTCTCCCTCTGGGAGACCAAACTGTCTCCCACCGGGAGACAACATTTGTCTCCCTCCGGGAGACAACCTTTGTCTCCCTCCGGGGGACAACCTTTGTCTCCCTCCGAGAGACAACATTTGTCTCCCTCCGGGAGACAACCTTTGTCTCCCCCCGGGAGACAACCTTTGTCTCCCCCCGGGAGACAACATTTGTCTCCCTGTTGGAGACAACCTTTGTCTCCCTCCGGGAGACAACATTTGTCTCCATCCGGGAGACAACCTTTGTCTCCCTCTGGGAGACAACATTTGTCTCCCTCCGGGAGACAACCTTTATCTCCCTCCGGGAGACAATCTTTGTCTCCCTCTGGGAGACAACCTTTGTCTCCCTCCGGGAGACAACCTTTGTCTCCCTCCGGGAGACAACATTTGTCTCCCTCCGGGAGACAACATTTGTCTCCCTCCGGGAGACAACATTTGTCTCCCTCCGGGAGACAACCTTTGTCTCCCTCCGGGAGACAACCTTTGTCTCCCTCCGGGAGACAACATTTGTCTCCCTCCGTGAGACAACCTTTGTCTCCCTCCGGGAGACAACATTTGTCTCCCTCCGAGAGACAACATTTGTCTCCCTCCGGGAGACAACAATTGTCTCCCTCTGGGAGACCAAACTGTCTCCCACCGGGAGACAACATTTGTCTCCCTCCGGGAGACAACCTTTGTCTCCCTCCGGGGGACAACCTTTGTCTCCCTCCGAGAGACAACATTTGTCTCCCTCCGGGAGACAACCTTTGTCTCCCCCCGGGAGACAACCTTTGTCTCCCCCCGGGAGACAACATTTGTCTCCCTGTTGGAGACAACCTTTGTCTCCCTCCGGGAGACAACATTTGTCTCCATCCGGGAGACAACCTTTGTCTCCCTCTGGGAGACAACATTTGTCTCCCTCCGGGAGACAACCTTTGTCTCCCTCCGGGAGACAACATTTGTCTCCCTCCGGGAGACAACAATTGTCTCCCTCCGGGAGACAACATTTGTCTCCCTCCGGGAGCCAACATTTGTCTCCCTCCGGGAGACAACCTTTGTCTCCTTCCGAGAGACAACATTTGTCTCCCTCCGGGAGACAACATTTGTCTCCCTCCGGGAGACAATATTGTCTCCCTCCGGGAGACAACCTTTGTCTCCCTCCGGGAGACAACCTTTGTCTCCCTCCGGGAGCCAACTTTTGTCTCCTTCCGAGAGACGACATTTGTCTCCCTCTGGGAGACAACATTTGTCTCCCTCCGGGAGCCAACATTTGTCTCCCTCCGGGAGACAACATTTGTCTCCCTCCGGGAGACCAAACTGTCTCCCTCCGGGAGACAACATTTGTCTCCCTCCGGGAGACAACCTTTGTCTCCCTCCGGGAGACAACCTTTGTCTTCCTCCGGGAGACAACATTTGTCTCCCTCCGGGAGACAACATTTGTCTCCCTCCGGGAGACAACATTTGTCTCCCTCCGGGAAACAACATTTGTCTCCCTCCGGGAGACAACCTTTGTCTCCCTCCGGGAGACAACATTTGTCTCCCTCCGTGAGACAACCTTTGTCTCCCTCCGGGAGACAACATTTTTCTCCCTCCGAGAGACAACATTTGTCTCCCTCCGGGAGACAACAATTGTCTCCCTCTGGGAGACCAAACTGTCTCCCTCCGGGAGACAACATTTGTCTCCCTCCGGGAGACAACCTTTGTCTCCCTCCGGGAGACAACATTTGTCTCCCTCCGGGAGACAACCTTTGTCTCCCTCCGGGAGACAACCTTTGTCTCCCTCCGGGAGACAACATTTATCTCCCTCTTGGAGACAACATTTGTCTCCCTCCGGGAGACAACCTTTGTCTCCCTCCGGGAGACAACCTTCGTCTCCCTCCGGGAGACAACCTTTGTCTCCCTCCGGGAGACAACCTTTGTCTCCCTCCGGGAGACAACATTTATCTCCCTCTTGGAGACAACATTTGTCTCCCTCCGGGAGACAACCTTTGTCTCCCCCCGGGAGACAACATTTGTCTCCCTGTGGGAGACAACCTTTGTCTCCCTCCGGGAGACAACATTTGTCTCCATCCGGGAGACAACCTTTGTCTCCCCCCGGGAGACAACATTTGTCTCCCTGTGGGAGACAACCTTTGTCTCCTTCCGGGAGACAACATTTGTCTCCATCCGGGAGACAACCTTTGTCTCCCTCCGGGAGACAATCTTTGTCTCCCTCTGGGAGACAACCTTTGTCTCCCTCCGGGAGACAACCTTTGTCTCCCTCCGGGAGACAACATTTGTCTCCCTCCGGGAGACAACATTTGTCTCCCTCCGGGAGACAACATTTGTCTCCCTCCGGGAGACAACCTTTGTCTCCCTCCGGGAGACAACCTTTGTCTCCCTCCGGGAGACAACATTTGTCTCCCTCCGTGAGACAACCTTTGTCTCCCTCCGGGAGACAACATTTGTCTCCCTCCGAGAGACAACATTTGTCTCCCTCCGGGAGACAACAATTGTCTCCCTCTGGGAGACCAAACTGTCTCCCACCGGGAGACAACATTTGTCTCCCTCCGGGAGACAACCTTTGTCTCCCTCCGGGGGACAACCTTTGTCTCCCTCCGAGAGACAACATTTGTCTCCCTCCGGGAGACAACCTTTGTCTCCCCCCGGGAGACAACCTTTGTCTCCCCCCGGGAGACAACATTTGTCTCCCTGTTGGAGACAACCTTTGTCTCCCTCCGGGAGACAACATTTGTCTCCATCCGGGAGACAACCTTTGTCTCCCTCTGGGAGACAACATTTGTCTCCCTCCGGGAGACAACCTTTGTCTCCCTCCGGGAGACAACATTTGTCTCCCTCCGGGAGACAACAATTGTCTCCCTCCGGGAGACAACATTTGTCTCCCTCCGGGAGCCAACATTTGTCTCCCTCCGGGAGACAACCTTTGTCTCCTTCCGAGAGACAACATTTGTCTCCCTCCGGGAGACAACATTTGTCTCCCTCCGGGAGACAATATTGTCTCCCTCCGGGAGACAACCTTTGTCTCCCTCCGGGAGACAACCTTTGTCTCCCTCCGGGAGCCAACTTTTGTCTCCTTCCGAGAGACGACATTTGTCTCCCTCTGGGAGACAACATTTGTCTCCCTCCGGGAGCCAACATTTGTCTCCCTCCGGGAGACAACATTTGTCTACCTCCGGGAGACAACATTTGTCTCCCTCCGGGAGACAACATTTGTCTCCCTCCGGGAGACCAAACTGTCTCCCTCCGGGAGACAACATTTGTCTCCCTCCGGGAGACAACCTTTGTCTCCCTCCGGGAGACAACCTTTGTCTTCCTCCGGGAGACAACATTTGTCTCCCTCCGGGAGACAACATTTGTCTCCCTCCGGGAAACAACATTTGTCTCCCTCCGGGAGACAACCTTTGTCTCCCTCCGGGAGACAACATTTGTCTCCCTCCGTGAGACAACCTTTGTCTCCCTCCGGGAGACAACATTTGTCTCCCTCCGAGAGACAACATTTGTCTCCCTCCGGGAGACAACAATTGTCTCCCTCTGGGAGACCAAACTGTCTCCCTCCGGGAGACAACATTTGTCTCCCTCCGGGAGACAACCTTTGTCTCCCCAACCTTTGTCTTCCTCCGGGAGACAACATTTGTCTCCCTCCGGGAGACAACATTTGTCTCCCTCCGGGAGACAACCTTTGTCTCCCTCCGGGAGGCAACATTTGTCTCCCTCCGGGAGACAACATTTGTCTCCCTCCGGGAGACAACATTTGTCTCCCTCCGGGAAACAACATTTGTCTCCCTCCGGGAGACAACCTTTGTCTCCCTCCGGGAGACAACATTTGTCTCCCTCCGTGAGACAACCTTTGTCTCCCTCCGGGAGACAACATTTTTCTCCCTCCGAGAGACAACATTTGTCTCCCTCCGGGAGACAACAATTGTCTCCCTCTGGGAGACCAAACTGTCTCCCTCCGGGAGACAACATTTGTCTCCCTCCGGGAGACAACCTTTGTCTCCCTCCGGGAGACAACATTTGTCTCCCTCCGGGAGACAACATTTGTCTCCCTCCGGGAGACAACCTTTGTCTCCCTCCGGGAGACAACCTTTGTCTCCCTCCGGGAGACAACATTTGTCTCCCTCCGTGAGACAACCTTTGTCTCCCTCCGGGAGACAACATTTGTCTCCCTCCGAGAGACAACATTTGTCTCCCTCCGGGAGACAACAATTGTCTCCCTCTGGGAGACCAAACTGTCTCCCTCCGGGAGACAACATTTGTCTCCCTCCGGGAGACAACCTTTGTCTCCCCAACCTTTGTCTTCCTCCGGGAGACAACATTTGTCTCCCTCCGGGAGACAACATTTGTCTCCCTCCGGGAGACAACCTTTGTCTCCCTCCGGGAGGCAACATTTGTCTCCCTCCGGGAGACAACATTTGTCTCCCTCCGGGAGACAACATTTGTCTCCCTCCGGGAGACAACATTTGTCTCCCTCCGGGAGACAACCTTTGTCTCCCTACGGGAGACAACATTTGTCACCCTCCGAGAGACAACATTTGTCTCCCTCCGGGAGACAACATTTGTCTCCCTCCGGGAGACAACATTTGTCTCCCTCCGGGAGACAACATTTGTCTCCCTCCGGGAGACAACATTTGTCTCCCTCCGGGAGACAACCTTTGTCTCCCTACGGGAGACAACATTTGTCTCCCTCCGAGAGACAACATTTGTCTCCCTCCGGGAGACAACAATTGTCTCCCTCTGGGAGACAACCTTTGTCTTCCTCCGGGAGACAACATTTGTCTCCCTCCGGGAGACAACATTTGTCTCCCTCCGGGAGACAACATTTGTCTCCCTCCGGGAGAAAGCATTTGTCTCCCTCCGGGAGACAACCTTTGTCTCCCTCCGGGAGACAACATTTGTCTCCCTCCGGGAGACAACATTTGTCTCCCACCGGGAGACCAAACTGTCTCCCTCCGGGAGACAACATTTGTCTCCCTCCGGGAGACAACCTTTGTCTCCCTCCGGGAGACAACATTTGTCTCCCTCCGGGAGACAACCTTTGTCTCCCTCCGGGAGACAACATTTGTCTCCCTCCGGGAGACAACATTTGTCTCCCTCCGTGAGACAACCTTTGTCTCCCTCCGGGAGACAACATTTGTCTCCCTCCGAGAGACAACATTTGTCTCCCTCCGGGAGACAACAATTGTCTCCCTCTGGGAGACCAAACTGTCTCCCTCCGGGAGACAACATTTGTCTCCCTCCGGGAGACAACCTTTGTCTCCCCAACCTTTGTCTTCCTCCGGGAGACAACATTTGTCTCCCTCCGGGAGACAACATTTGTCTCCCTACGGGAGACAACATTTGTCACCCTCCGAGAGACAACATTTGTCTCCCTCCGGGAGACAACATTTGTCTCCCTCCGGGAGACAACATTTGTCTCCCTCCGGGAGACAACATTTGTCTCCCTCCGGGAGACAACATTTGTCTCCCTCCGGGAGACAACTTTTGTCTCCCTACGGGAGACAACATTTGTCTCCCTCCGAGAGACAACATTTGTCTCCCTCCGGGAGACAACAATTGTCTCCCTCTGGGAGACAACCTTTGTCTTCCTCCGGGAGACAACATTTGTCTCCCTCCGGGAGACAACATTTGTCTCCCTCCGGGAGACAACATTTGTCTCCCTCCGGGAGAAAGCATTTGTCTCCCTCCGGGAGACAACCTTTGTCTCCCTCCGGGAGACAACATTTGTCTCCCTCCGGGAGACAACATTTGTCTCCCACCGGGAGACCAAACTGTCTCCCTCCGGGAGACAACATTTGTCTCCCTCCGGGAGACAACCTTTGTCTCCCTCCGGGAGACAACCTTTGTCTCCCTCCGGGAGACAACATTTGTCTCCCTCCGTGAGACAACCTTTGTCTCCCTCCGGGAGACAACATTTGTCTCCCTCCGAGAGACAACATTTGTCTCCCTCCGGGAGACAACAATTGTCTCCCTCTGGGAGACCAAACTGTCTCCCTCCGGGAGACAACATTTGTCTCCCTCCGGGAGACAACCTTTGTCTCCCCAACCTTTGTCTTCCTCCGGGAGACAACATTTGTCTCCCTCCGGGAGACAACATTTGTCTCCCTCCGGGAGACAACCTTTGTCTCCCTCCGGGAGGCAACATTTGTCTCCCTCCGGGAGACAACATTTGTCTCCCTCCGGGAGACAACATTTGTCTCCCTCCGGGAGACAACATTTGTCTCCCTCCGGGAGACAACCTTTGTCTCCCTACGGGAGACAACATTTGTCACCCTCCGAGAGACAACATTTGTCTCCCTCCGGGAGACAACATTTGTCTCCCTCCGGGAGACAACATTTGTCTCCCTCCGGGAGACAACATTTGTCTCCCTCCGGGAGACAACATTTGTCTCCCTCCGGGAGACAACCTTTGTCTCCCTACGGGAGACAACATTTGTCTCCCTCCGAGAGACAACATTTGTCTCCCTCCGGGAGACAACAATTGTCTCCCTCTGGGAGACAACCTTTGTCTTCCTCCGGGAGACAACATTTGTCTCCCTCCGGGAGACAACATTTGTCTCCCTCCGGGAGACAACATTTGTCTCCCTCCGGGAGAAAGCATTTGTCTCCCTCCGGGAGACAACCTTTGTCTCCCTCCGGGAGACAACATTTGTCTCCCTCCGGGAGACAACATTTGTCTCCCACCGGGAGACCAAACTGTCTCCCTCCGGGAGACAACATTTGTCTCCCTCCGGGAGACAACCTTTGTCTCCCTCCGGGAGACAACCTTTGTCTTCCTCCGGGAGACAACATTTGTCTCCCTCCGGGAGACAACATTTGTCTCCCTCCGGGAGAAAACATTTGTCTCCCTCCGGGAGACAACCTTTGTCTCCCTCCGGGAGACAACATTTGTCTCCCTCCGGGAGACAACATTTGTCTCCCTCCGAGAGACAACTTTTGTCTCCTTCCGAGAGACGACATTTGTCTCCCTCCGGGAGACAACATTTGTCTCCCTCCGGGAGCCAACATTTGTCTTCCTCCGGGAGACAACCTTTGTCTTCCTCCGGGAGACAACATTTGTCTCCCTCCGGAAGACAACATTTGTCTCCCTCCGGGAGACAACATTTGTCTCCCTCCGGGAGACAACAATTGTCTCCCTCCGGGAGACAACATTTGTCTCCCTCCGGGAGCCAACATTTGTCTCCCTCCGGGAGACAACCTTTGTCTCCTTCCGAGAGACAACATTTGTCTCCCTCCGGGAGACAACATTTGTCTCCCTCCGGGAAACAATATTGTCTCCCTCCGGGAGACAACCTTTGTCTCCCTCCGGGAGACGACATTTGTCTCCCTCCGGGAGACAACCTGTCTCCTTCCGAGAGACAACATTTGTCTACCTCCGGGAGACAACATTTGTCTCCCTCCAGGAGACAACATTTGTCTCCCTCCGGGAGACCAAACTGTCTCCCTCCGGGAGCCAACTTTTGTCTCCTTCCGAGAGACGACATTTGTCTCCCTCTGGGAGACAACATTTGTCTCCCTCCGGGAGACAACATTTGTCTCCCTCCGGGAGACAACATTTGTCTCCCTCCGGGAGACAACCTTTGTCTCCCTACGGGAGACATATGATATGATATGATATGAATAAATATTTATACACGAAAATTAAACCCTTCAGCATCTAATAATACTTATATACAATCTTAAAACTAACGAAAAATTTCCAAATGTTAATATTGCTGTTCTTCCAGGGGGTCGTGTTTTGAAGTTAAGGTTTTTGATCAGCCAGTAGGTGTGCTTTCAATTGTTTTTTAAAGCAACCGAGAGTTGGGGCCTCTCGTATATCAACAGGCGTGTCATTCCACATTTTTAGAGCCGAATATTTAAAGCCCTTTTTTGCATGTTCTGTATTTAGCCTTGGGATCTGAAGATCATGGCAGTTTCTTGTTACATAGCTTGAGTGCATTGATCTTTGCTCAAATTTGTCCCAAAGGCTTTCAGGGCTTAGTTTATTCATAATCTTATAGGTCATAACTGACCGATCAAAGGAAATAAGATTATTGACGTTCAGCCAATCACAGGACCAGTTGTCTTTTAATCTGGCATTTTCGATTATCGACTGGGCTCTATTTTGTAATCGTTGGAGAGCTTCGAGTTTTCTCGTTGGAAGACTGCCCTAAATTACATCTGCGTAGCGTAGGTGACTTTCAACAATAGCGTAATATACACTACATAGCTTCGACTGAGGGAGGATATTTTTCAGTTTCTTCAGTGAAGCAAGTCCCCCACAAATCTTGTTCTTAACAGTTTTAAATTGCTCGTCCCATTTCAGATTTTCATCAACCATTACTCCTAACGATTTGGTTTTGGAAACTCGTTTGATTTCAGAGTCATTCAACTTTAACCCATTCGGTATATTTACATCTTTTGTTTTCCGAGGGTGGCCTATAATCAAGTACTCTGTTTTTGAGGGGTTAGGACTAAGCTTATTTACTCTCAGCCATTCAGAAATGTTAAGTAACTCCTCTTGCGCATCCGCGACAACATTTGTCTCCCTCCGAGAGACAACATTTGTCTCCCTCCGGGAGACAACAATTGTCTCCCTCTGGGAGACAACATTTGTCTCCCTCCGGGAGACAACATTTGTCTCCCTCCGGGAGCCAACATTTGTCTCCCTCCGGGAGACAACCTTTGTCTCCCTCCGGGAGACAACACTTCTCTCCCTCCGGGAGACAACATTTGTCTCCCTCCGGGAGACCAAACTGTCTCCCTCCGAGAGACAACATTTGTCTCCCTCCGGGAGACAACATTTGTCTCCCTCCGGGAGACAACATTTGTCTCCCTCCGGGAGACAACCATTGTCTCCCTCCGGGAGACAACATTTGTCTCCCTCCGGGAGACAACATTTGTCTCCCTCCGAGAGACAACATTTGTCTCCCTCCGGGAGACAACAATTGTCTCCCTCTGGGAGACAACATTTGTCTCCCTCCGGGAGACAACATTTGTCTCCCTCCGGGAGCCAACATTTGTCTCCCTCCGGGAGACAACATTTGTCTCCCACCGGGAGACCAAACTGTCTCCCTCCGGGAGACAACATTTGTCTCCCTCCGGGAGACAACCTTTGTCTCCCTCCGGGAGACAACCTTTGTCTCCCTCCGGGAGACAACATTTGTCTCCCTCCGTGAGACAACCTTTGTCTCCCTCCGGGAGACAACATTTGTCTCCCTCCGAGAGACAACATTTGTCTCCCTCCGGGAGACAACAATTGTCTCCCTCTGGGAGACCAAACTGTCTCCCTCCGGGAGACAACATTTGTCTCCCTCCGGGAGACAACCTTTGTCTCCCCAACCTTTGTCTTCCTCCGGGAGACAACATTTGTCTCCCTCCGGGAGACAACATTTGTCTCCCTCCGGGAGACAACCTTTGTCTCCCTCCGGGAGGCAACATTTGTCTCCCTCCGGGAGACAACATTTGTCTCCCTCCGGGAGACAACATTTGTCTCCCTCCGGGAGACAACATTTGTCTCCCTCCGGGAGACAACCTTTGTCTCCCTACGGGAGACAACATTTGTCACCCTCCGAGAGACAACATTTGTCTCCCTCCGGGAGACAACATTTGTCTCCCTCCGGGAGACAACATTTGTCTCCCTCCGGGAGACAACATTTGTCTCCCTCCGGGAGACAACATTTGTCTCCCTCCGGGAGACAACCTTTGTCTCCCTACGGGAGACAACATTTGTCTCCCTCCGAGAGACAATATTTGTCTCCCTCCGGGAGACAACAATTGTCTCCCTCTGGGAGACAACCTTTGTCTTCCTCCGGGAGACAACATTTGTCTCCCTCCGGGAGACAACATTTGTCTCCCTCCGGGAGACAACATTTGTCTCCCTCCGGGAGAAAGCATTTGTCTCCCTCCGGGAGACAACCTTTGTCTCCCTCCGGGAGACAACATTTGTCTCCCTCCGGGAGACAACATTTGTCTCCCACCGGGAGACCAAACTGTCTCCCTCCGGGAGACAACATTTGTCTCCCTCCGGGAGACAACCTTTGTCTCCCTCCGGGAGACAACCTTTGTCTTCCTCCGGGAGACAACATTTGTCTCCCTCCGGGAGACAACATTTGTCTCCCTCCGGGAGAAAACATTTGTCTCCCTCCGGGAGACAACCTTTGTCTCCCTCCGGGAGACAACATTTGTCTCCCTCCGGGAGACAACATTTGTCTCCCTCCGAGAGACAACTTTTGTCTCCTTCCGAGAGACGACATTTGTCTCCCTCCGGGAGACAACATTTGTCTCCCTCCGGGAGCCAACATTTGTCTTCCTCCGGGAGACAACCTTTGTCTTCCTCCGGGAGACAACATTTGTCTCCCTCCGGAAGACAACATTTGTCTCCCTCCGGGAGACAACATTTGTCTCCCTCCGGGAGACAACAATTGTCTCCCTCCGGGAGACAACATTTGTCTCCCTCCGGGAGCCAACATTTGTCTCCCTCCGGGAGACAACCTTTGTCTCCTTCCGAGAGACAACATTTGTCTCCCTCCGGGAGACAACATTTGTCTCCCTCCGGGAAACAATATTGTCTCCCTCCGGGAGACAACCTTTGTCTCCCTCCGGGAGACGACATTTGTCTCCCTCCGGGAGACAACCTGTCTCCTTCCGAGAGACAACATTTGTCTACCTCCGGGAGACAACATTTGTCTCCCTCCAGGAGACAACATTTGTCTCCCTCTGGGAGACCAAACTGTCTCCCTCCGGGAGCCAACTTTTGTCTCCTTCCGAGAGACGACATTTGTCTCCCTCTGGGAGACAACATTTGTCTCCCTCCGGGAGACAACATTTGTCTCCCTCCGGGAGACAACATTTGTCTCCCTCCGGGAGACAACCTTTGTCTCCCTACGGGAGACATATGATATGATATGATATGAATAAATATTTATACACGAAAATTAAACCCTTCAGCATCTAATAATACTTATATACAATCTTAAAACTAACGAAAAATTTCCAAATGTTAATATTGCTGTTCTTCCAGGGGGTCGTGTTTTGAAGTTAAGGTTTTTGATCAGCCAGTAGGTGTGCTTTCAATTGTTTTTTAAAGCAACCGAGAGTTGGGGCCTCTCGTATATCAACAGGCGTGTCATTCCACATTTTTAGAGCCGAATATTTAAAGCCCTTTTTTGCATGTTCTGTATTTAGCCTTGGGATCTGAAGATCATGGCAGTTTCTTGTTACATAGCTTGAGTGCATTGATCTTTGCTCAAATTTGTCCCAAAGGCTTTCAGGGCTTAGTTTATTCATAATCTTATAGGTCATAACTGACCGATCAAAGGAAATAAGATTATTGACGTTCAGCCAATCACAGGACCAGTTGTCTTTTAATCTGGCATTTTCGATTATCGACTGGGCTCTATTTTGTAATCGTTGGAGAGCTTCGAGTTTTCTCGTTGGAAGACTGCCCTAAATTACATCTGCGTAGCGTAGGTGACTTTCAACAATAGCGTAATATACACTACATAGCTTCGACTGAGGGAGGATATTTTTCAGTTTCTTCAGTGAAGCAAGTCCCCCACAAATCTTGTTCTTAACAGTTTTAAATTGCTCGTCCCATTTCAGATTTTCATCAACCATTACTCCTAACGATTTGGTTTTGGAAACTCGTTTGATTTCAGAGTCATTCAACTTTAACCCATTCGGTATATTTACATCTTTTGTTTTCCGAGGGTGGCCTATAATCAAGTACTCTGTTTTTGAGGGGTTAGGACTAAGCTTATTTACTCTCAGCCATTCAGAAATGTTAAGTAACTCCTCTTGCGCATCCGCGACAACATTTGTCTCCCTCCGAGAGACAACATTTGTCTCCCTCCGGGAGACAACAATTGTCTCCCTCTGGGAGACAACATTTGTCTCCCTCCGGGAGACAACATTTGTCTCCCTCCGGGAGCCAACATTTGTCTCCCTCCGGGAGACAACCTTTGTCTCCCTCCGGGAGACAACATTTGTCTCCCTCCGGGAGACAACACTTCTCTCCCTCCGGGAGACAACATTTGTCTCCCTCCGGGAGACCAAACTGTCTCCCTCCGAGAGACAACATTTGTCTCCCTCCGGGAGACAACATTTGTCTCCCTCCGGGAGACAACATTTGTCTCCCTCCGGGAGACAACCATTGTCTCCCTCCGGGAGACAACATTTGTCTCCCTCCGGGAGACAACATTTGTCTCCCTCCGGGAGACAACATTTGTCTCCCTCCGGGAGACAACCTTTTCTCCCTCCGGGAGACAACATTTGTCTCCCTCCGGGAGACAACATTTGTCTCCCTCCGGGAGACCAAACTGTCTCCCTCCGGGAGACAACATTTGTCTCCCTCCGGGAGACAACCATTGTCTCCCTCCGGGAGACAACCTGTCTCCTTCCGAGAGACAACATTTGTCTACCTCCGGGAGACAACATTTGTCTCCCTCCGGGAGACAACATTTGTCTCCCTCCGGGAGACCAAACTGTCTCCCTCCGAGAGACAACATTTGTCTCCCTCCGGGAGGCAACATTTGTCTCCCTCCGGGAGACAACATTTGTCTCCCTCCGGGAGACAACCATTGTCTCCCTCCGGGAGACAACATTTGTCTCCCTCCGGGAGACAACATTTGTCTCCCTCCGGGAGACAACATTTGTCTCCCTCTGGGAGACAACATTTGTCTCCCTCCGGGAGACAACCTTTGTCTCCCTCCGGGAGACAACATTTGTCTCCCTCCGGGAGACAACATTTGTCTCCCTCCGGGAGACAACATTTGTCTCCCTCCGGGAGACAACCTTTTTCTCCCTCCGAGAGACAACATTTGTCTACCTCCGGGAGACAACATTTGTCTCCCTCCGGGAGACAACATTTGTCTCCCTCCGGGAGACCAAACTGTCTCCCTCCGAGAGACAACATTTGTCTCCCTCCGGGAGGCAACATTTGTCTCCCTCCGGGAGACAACATTTGTCTCCCTCCGGGAGACAACCATTGTCTCCCTCCGGGAGACAACATTTGTCTCCCTCCGGGAGACAACATTTGTCTCCCTCCGGGAGACAACATTTGTCTCCCTCCGGGAGACAACCTTTTTCTCCCTCCGGGAGACAACATTTGTCTCCCTCCGGGAGAAAACATTTGTCTCCCTCCGGGAGACAACCTTTGTCTCCCTCCGGGAGACAACATTTGTCTCCCTCCGGGAGACAACATTTGTCTCCCTCCGGGAGACAACATTTGTCTCCCTCCGGGAGACAACTTTTGTCTCCTTCCGAGAGACGACATTTGTCTCCCTCCGGGAGACAACATTTGTCTCCCTCCGGGAGCAAACATTTGTCTCCCTCCGGGAGACAACCTTTGTCTCCCTCCGGGAGACAACATTTGTCTCCCTCCGGGAGACAACATTTGTCTCCCTCCGGGAGACCAAACTGTCTCCCTCCGGGAGACAACATTTGTCTCCCTCCGGGAGACAACCATTGTCTCCCTCCGGGAGACAACCTGTCTCCTTCCGAGAGACAACATTTGTCTACCTCCGGGAGACAACATTTGTCTCCCTCCAGGAGACAACATTTGTCTCCCTCCGGGAGACCAAACTGTCTCCCTCCGGGAGCCAACTTTTGTCTCCTTCCGAGAGACGACATTTGTCTCCCTCTGGGAGACAACATTTGCCTCCCTCCGGGAGCCAACATTTGTCTCCCTCCGGGAGACAACCTTTCTCTCCCTCCGGGAGAAAACATTTGTCTCCCTCCGGGAGACAACCTGTCTCCTTCCGGGAGCCAACATTTGTCTCCCTCCGGGAGACAACCTTTGTCTCCCTCCGGGAGACAACATTTGTCTCCCTCCGGGAGACAACCTTTGTCTCCCTCCGGGAGACAACCTTTGTCTTCCTCCGCGAGACAACATTTGTCTCCCTCCGGGAGACAACATTTGTCTCCCTCCGGGAGACAACATTTGTCTCCCTCCGGGAGACAACATTTGTCTCCCTCCGGGAGACAACCTTTGTCTCCCTCCGGGAGACAACATTTGTCTCCCTCCGGGAGACATCATTTGTCTCCCTCCGGGAGACAACATTTGTCTCCCTCCGGGAGACAACCTTTGTCTCCCTCCGGGAGACAACATTTGTCTCCCTCCGGGAGAAAACATTTGTCTCCCTCCGGGAGACAACCTTTGTCTTCCTCCGGGAGACAACATTTGTCTCCCTCCGGGAGACAACATTTGTCTCCCTCCGAGAGACAACTTTTGTCTCCTTCCGAGAGACGACATTTGTCTCCCTCCGGGAGACAACATTTGTCTCCCTCCGGGAGACAACCTTTGTCTCCCTCCGGGAGACAACATTTGTCTCCCTCCGGGAGACCAAACTGTCTCCCTCCGGGAGACAACATTTGTCTCCCTCCGGGAGACAACCATTGTCTCCCTCCGGGAGACAACCTGTCTCCTTCCGAGAGACAACATTTGTCTACCTCCGGGAGACAACATTTGTCTCCCTCCGGGAGACAACATTTGTCTCCCTCCGGGAGACCAAACTGTCTCCCTCCGAGAGACAACATTTGTCTCCCTCCGGGAGGCAACATTTGTCTCCCTCCGGGAGACAACATTTGTCTCCCTCCGGGAGACAACCATTGTCTCCCTCCGGGAGACAACATTTGTCTCCCTCCGGGAGACAACATTTGTCTCCCTCCGGGAGACAACATTTGTCTCCCTCTGGGAGACAACATTTGTCTCCCTCCGGGAGACAACCTTTGTCTCCCTCCGGGAGACAACATTTGTCTCCCTCCGGGAGACAACATTTGTCTCCCTCCGGGAGACAACATTTGTCTCCCTCCGGGAGACAACATTTGTCTCCCTCCGGGAGACAACCTTTGTCTCCCTCCGGGAGACAACATTTGTCTCCCTCCGGGAGAAAACATTTGTCTCCCTCCGGGAGACAACCTTTGTCTCCCTCCGGGAGACAACATTTGTCTCCCTCCGGGAGACAACATTTGTCTCCCTCCGGGAGACAACTTTTGTCTCCTTCCGAGAGACGACATTTGTCTCCCTCCGGGAGACAACATTTGTCTCCCTCCGGGAGCAAACATTTGTCTCCCTCCGGGAGACAACCTTTGTCTCCCTCCGGGAGACAACATTTGTCTCCCTCCGGGAGACAACATTTGTCTCCCTCCGGGAGACCAAACTGTCTCCCTCCGGGAGACAACATTTGTCTCCCTCCGGGAGACAACCATTGTCTCCCTCCGGGAGACAACCTGTCTCCTTCCGAGAGACAACATTTGTCTACCTCCGGGAGACAACATTTGTCTCCCTCCAGGAGACAACATTTGTCTCCCTCCGGGAGACCAAACTGTCTCCCTCCGGGAGCCAACTTTTGTCTCCTTCCGAGAGACGACATTTGTCTCCCTCTGGGAGACAACATTTGCCTCCCTCCGGGAGCCAACATTTGTCTCCCTCCGGGAGACAACCTTTCTCTCCCTCCGGGAGAAAACATTTGTCTCCCTCCAAGAGACAACCTGTCTCCTTCCGGGAGCCAACATTTGTCTCCCTCCGGGAGACAACCTTTGTCTCCCTCCGGGAGACAACATTTGTCTTCCTCCGGGAGACAACATTTGTCTCCCTCCGGGAAAAAACATTTGTCTCCCTCCGGGAGACAACTTTTGTCTCCTTCCGAGAGACGACATTTGTCTCCCTCCGGGAGACAACATTTGTCTCCCTCCGGGAGCCAACATTTGTCTCCCTCCGGGAGACAACCTTTCTCTCCCTCCGGGAGAAAACATTTGTCTCCCTCCGGGAGACAACCTGTCTCCTTCCGGGAGCCAACATTTGTCTCCCTCCGGGAGACAACATTTGTCTCCCTCCGGGAGACAACTTTTGTCTCATTCCGAGAGACGACATTTGTCTCCCTCCGGGAGACAACATTTGTCTCCCTCCGGGAGCAAACATTTGTCTCCCTCCGGGAGACAACCTTTGTCTCCCTCCGGGAGACAACATTTGTCTCCCTCCGGGAGACAACATTTGTCTCCCTCCGGGAGACCAAACTGTCTCCCTCCGGGAGACAACATTTGTCTCCCTCCGGGAGACAACATTTGTCTCCCTCCAGGAGACAACATTTGTCTCCCTCCGGGAGACCAAACTGTCTCCCTCCGGGAGCCAACTTTTGTCTCCTTCCGAGAGACGACATTTGTCTCCCTCTGGGAGACAACATTTGCCTCCCTCCGGGAGCCAACATTTGTCTCCCTCCGGGAGACAACCTTTCTCTCCCTCCGGGAGAAAACATTTGTCTCCCTCCGGGAGACAACCTGTCTCCTTCCGGGAGCCAACATTTGTCTCCCTCCGGGAGACAACCTTTGTCTCCCTCCGGGAGACAACATTTGTCTCCCTCCGGGAGACAACCTTTGTCTCCCTCCGGGAGACAACCTTTGTCTTCCTCCGCGAGACAACATTTGTCTCCCTCCGGGAGACAACATTTGTCTCCCTCCGGGAGACAACCTTTGTCTCCCTCCGGGAGACAACATTTGTCTCCCTCCGGGAGACATCATTTGTCTCCCTCCGGGAGACAACATTTGTCTCCCTCCGGGAGACAACCTTTGTCTCCCTCCGGGAGACAACATTTGTCTCCCTCCGGGAGAAAACATTTGTCTCCCTCCGGGAGACAACCTTTGTCTCCCTCCGGGAGACAACATTTGTCTCCCTCCGGGAGAAAACATTTGTCTCCCTCCGGGAGACAACCTTTGTCTTCCTCCGGGAGACAACATTTGTCTCCCTCCGGGAGACAACATTTGTCTCCCTCCGAGAGACAACTTTTGTCTCCTTCCGAGAGACGACATTTGTCTCCCTCCGGGAGACAACATTTGTCTCCCTCCGGGAGACAACCTTTGTCTCCCTCCGGGAGACAACATTTGTCTCCCTCCGGGAGACAACATTTGTCTCCCTCCGGGAGACCAAACTGTCTCCCTCCGGGAGACAACATTTGTCTCTCTCCGGGAGACAACCATTGTCTCCCTCCGGGAGACAACCTGTCTCCTTCCGAGAGACAACATTTGTCTACCTCCGGGAGACAACATTTGTCTCCCTCCGGGAGACAACATTTGTCTCCCTCCGGGAGACCAAACTGTCTCCCTCCGGGAGCCAACAATTGTCTCCCTCCGGGAGACAACCTTTGTCTCCCTCCGGGAGACAACCTTTGTCTCCCTCCGGGAGACAACATTTGTCTCCCTCCGGGAGACAACCTTTGTCTCCCTCCGGGAGACAACCTTTATCTTCCTCCGGGAGACAACATTTGTCTCCCTCCGGGAAAAAACATTTGACTCCCTCCGGGAGACAACTTTTGTCTCCTTCCGAGAGACGACATTTGTCTCCCTCCGGGAGACAACATTTGTCTCCCTCCGGGAGCCAACATTTGTCTCCCTCCGGGAGACAACCTTTGTCTCCCTCCGGGAGCCAACATTTGTCTCCCTCCGGGAGACAACATTTGTCTCCCTCCGGGAGACCAAACTGTCTCCCTCCGGGAGACAACCTGTCTCCTTCCGAGAGACAACATTTGTCTACCTCCGGGAGACAACATTTGTCTCCCTCCGGGAGACAACATTTGTCTCCCTCCGGGAGACCAAACTGTCTCCCTCCGGGAGCCAACAATTGTCTCCCTCCGGGAGACAACCTTTGTCTCCCTCCGGGAGACAACCTTTGTCTCCCTCCGGGAGACAACATTTGTCTCCCTCCGGGAGACAACCTTTGTCTCCCTCCGGGAGACAACCTTTATCTTCCTCCGGGAGACAACATTTGTCTCCCTCCGGGAAAAAACATTTGACTCCCTCCGGGAGACAACTTTTGTCTCCTTCCGAGAGACGACATTTGTCTCCCTCCGGGAGACAACATTTGTCTCCCTCCGGGAGCCAACATTTGTCTCCCTCCGGGAGACAACCTTTGTCTCCCTCCGGGAGCCAACATTTGTCTCCCTCCGGGAGACAACATTTGTCTCCCTCCGGGAGACCAAACTGTCTCCCTCCGGGAGACAAAATTTGTCTCCCTCCGGGAGACAACCATTGTCTCCCTCCGGGAGACAACCTGTCTCCTTCCGAGAGACAACATTTGTCTACCTCCGGGAGACAACATTTGTCTCCCTCCAGGAGACAACATTTGTCTCCCTCCGGGAGACCAAACTATCTCCCTCCGGGAGCCAACTTTTGTCTCCTTCCGAGAGACGACATTTGTCTCCCTCTGGGAGACAACATTTGTCTCCCTCCGGGAGCCAACATTTGTCTCCCTCCGGGAGACAACCTTTGTCTCCCTCCGGGAGACAACATTTGTCTCCCTCCGGGAGACAACATTTGTCTCCCTCCGGGAGACAACCATTGTCTCCCTCCGGGAGACAACATTTGTCTCCCTCCGGGAGACCAAACTGTCTCCCTCCAGGAGACAACCTGTCTCCTTCCGAGAGACAACATTTGTCTCCCTCCGGGAGACAACATTTGTCTCCCTCCGGGAGACAACATTTGTCTCCCTCCGGGAGACAACCTTTGTCTCCCTCCGGGAGACAAAATTTGTCTCCCTCCGGGAGACAACATTTTTCTCCCTCCGGGAGACCAAACTGTCTCCCTCCGGGAGCCAACATTTGTCTCCCTCCGGGAGACAACCTTTGTCTCCCTCCGGGAGACAACATTTGTCTCCCTCTGGGAGACAACCTTTGTCTCCCTCCGGGAGACAACCTTTGTCTTCCTCCGGGAGACAACATTTGTCTCCCTCCGGGAGACAACATTTGTCTCCCTCCGGGAGACAACCTTTGTCTCCCTCCGGGAGACAACATTTGTCTCCCTCCGGGAGACATCATTTGTCTCCCTCCGGGAGACAACATTTGTCTCCCTCCGGGAGACAACCTTTGTCTCCCTCCGGGAGACAACATTTGTCTCCCTCCGGAAGAAAACATTTGTCTCCCTCCGGGAGACAACATTTGTCTCCCTCCGGGAGACAACATTTGTCTCCCTCCGGGAGACAACATTTGTCTCCCTCCGAGAGACAACTTTTGTCTCCTTCCGAGAGACGACATTTGTCTCCCTCCGGGAGACAACATTTGTCTCCTTCCGGGAGCCAACATTTGTCTCCCTCCGGGAGACAACCTTTGTCTCCCTCCGGGAGACAACATTTGTCTCCCTCCGGGAGACAACATTTGTCTCCCTCCGGGAGACAACATTTGTCTCCCTCCGGGAGACAACAATTGTCTCCCTCCGGGAGACAACATTTGTCTCCCTCCGGGAGCCAACATTTGTCTCCCTCCGGGAGACAACCTTTGTCTCCTTCCGAGAGACAACATTTGTCTCCCTCCGGGAGACAACATTTGTCTCCCTCCGGGAGACGATATTGTCTCCCTCCGGGAGACAACCTTTGTCTCCCTCCGGGAGACAACCTTTGTCTCCCTCCGGGAGACATTATTTGTCTCCCTCCGGGAGACCAAACTGTCTCCCTCCGGGAGACAACATTTGTCTCCCTCCGGGAGACAACCATTGTCTCCCTCCGGGAGACAACCTGTCTCCTTCCGAGAGACAACCTTTGTCTCCCTCCGGGAGACAACATTTGTCTCCCTCCGGGAGACAACCTTTGTCTCCCTACGGGAGACAACATTTGTCTCCCTCCGAGAGACAACATTTGTCTCCCTCCGGGAGACAACCTTTGTCTCCCTCCGGGAGACAACCTTTGTCTCCCTCCGGGAGACATTATTTGTCTCCCTCCGGGAGACCAAACTGTCTCCCTCCGGGAGACAACATTTGTCTCCCTCCGGGAGACAACCATTGTCTCCCTCCGGGAGACAACCTGTCTCCTTCCGGGAGACAACATTTCTCTCCCTCCGGGAGACAACCTTTGTCTCCCTCCGGGAGACAAAATTTGTCTCCCTCCGGGAGACAACATTTTTCTCCCTCCGGGAGACCAAACTGTCTCCCTCCGGGAGCCAACATTTGTCTCCCTCCGGGAGACAACCTTTGTCTCCCTCCGGGAGACAACATTTGTCTCCCTCTGGGAGACAACCTTTGTCTCTCTCCGGGAGACAACCTTTGTCTTCCTCCGGGAGACAACATTTGTCTCCCTCCGGGAGACAACATTTGTCTCCCTCCGGGAGACAACCTTTGTCTCCCTCCGGGAGACAACATTTGTCTCCCTCCGGGAGACATCATTTGTCTCCCTCCGGGAGACAACATTTGTCTCCCTCCGGGAGACAACCTTTGTCTCCCTCCGGGAGACAACATTTGTCTCCCTCCGGGAGAAAACATTTGTCTCCCTCCGGGAGACAACATTTGTCTCCCTCCGGGAGACAACATTTGTCTCCCTCCGGGAGACAACATTTGTCTCCCTCCGAGAGACAACTTTTGTCTCCTTCCGAGAGACGACATTTGTCTCCCTCCGGGAGACAACATTTGTCTCCTTCCGGGAGCCAACATTTGTCTCCCTCCGGGAGACAACCTTTGTCTCCCTCCGGGAGACAACATTTGTCTCCCTCCGGGAGACAACATTTGTCTCCCTCCGGGAGACAACATTTGTCTCCCTCCGGGAGACAACAATTGTCTCCCTCCGGGAGACAACATCTGTCTCCCTCCGGGAGCCAACATTTGTCTCCCTCCGGGAGACAACCTTTGTCTCCTTCCGAGAGACAACATTTGTCTCCCTCCGGGAGACAACATTTGTCTCCCTCCGGGAGACGATATTGTCTCCCTCCGGGAGACAACCTTTGTCTCCCTCCGGGAGACAACCTTTGTCTCCCTCCGGGAGACATTATTTGTCTCCCTCCGGGAGACCAAACTGTCTCCCTCCGGGAGACAACATGTCTCCTTCCGAGAGACAACCTTTGTCTCCCTCCGGGAGACAACATTTGTCTCCCTCCGGGAGACAACCTTTGTCTCCCTACGGGAGACAACATTTGTCTCCCTCCGAGAGACAACATTTGTCTCCCTCCGGGAGACAACCTTTGTCTCCCTCCGGGAGACAACCTTTGTCTCCCTCCGGGAGACATTATTTGTCTCCCTCCGGGAGAACAAACTGTCTCCCTCCGGGAGACAACATTTGTCTCCCTCCGGGAGACAACCATTGTCTCCCTCCGGGAGACAACCTGTCTCCTTCCGAGAGACAACATTTGTCTACCTCCGGGAGACAACATTTGTCTCCCTCCGGGAGACAACATTTGTCTCCCTCCGGGAGACAAAACTGTCTCCCTCCGGGAGCCAACATTTGTTTCCCTCCGGGAGACAACCTTTGTCTCCCTCCGGGAGACAACATTTGTCTCCCTCCGGGAGACAACCTTTGTCTCCCTACGGGAGACAACATTTGTCTCCCTCCGAGAGACAACATTTGTCTCCCTCCGGGAGACAACAATTGTCTCCCTCTGGGGGACCAAACTGTCTCCCTCCGGGAGACAACATTTGTCTCCCTCCGGGAGACCAAACTGTCTCCCTCCGGGAGACAACCTGTCTCCTTCCGAGAGACAACATTTGTCTACCTCCGGGAGACAACATTTGTCTCCCTCCGGGAGACAACATTTGTCTCCCTCCGGGAGACAACATTTGTCTCCCTCCGGGAGACAACCTTTGTCTCCCTCCGGGAGACAACATTTGTCTCCCTCCGGGAGACAACATTTGTCTCCCTCCGTGAGACAACCTTTGTCTCCCTCCGGGAGACAACATTTGTCTCCCTCCGGGAGACAACATTTGTCTCCCTCCGGGAGACAACCTTTGTCTCCCTCCGGGAGACAACATTTGTCTCCCTCCGGGAGACAACATTTGTCTCCCTCCGGGAGACAACCTTTGTCTCCCTCCGGGAGACAACCTTTGTCTCCCTCCGGGAGACAACATATGTCTCCCTCCGTGAGACAACCTTTGTCTCCCTCCGGGAGACAACATTTGTCTCCCTCCGAGAGACAACATTTGTCTCCCTCCGGGAGACAACAATTTTCTCCCTCTGGGAGACCAAACTGTCTCCCTCCGGGAGACAACATTTGTCTCCCTCCGGGAGACAACCTTTGTCTCCCTCCGGGAGACAACATTTGTCTCCCTCCGGGAGACAACATTTGTCTCCAACCGGGAGACAACCTTTGTCTCCCTCCGGGAGACAACCTTTGTCTCCCTCCGGGAGACAACATTTGTCTCCCTCCGTGAGACAACCTTTGTCTCCCTCCGGGAGACAACCTTTGTCTCCCTCCGGGAGACAACATTTGTCTCCCTCCGTGAGACAATCTTTGTCTCCCTCCGGGAGACAACATTTGTTTCCCTCCGAGAGACAACATTTGTCTCCATCCGGGAGACAACAATTGTCTCCCTCTGGGAGACCAAACTGTCTCCCTCCGGGAGACAACATTTGTCTCCCTCCGGGAGACAACCTTTGTCTCCCTCCGGGAGACAACATTTGTCTCCCTCCGGGAGACAACATTTGTCTCCCTCCGGGAGACAACCTTTGTCTCCCTCCGGGAGACAACATTTGTCTCCCTCCGTGAGACAACCTTTGTCTCCCTCCGGGAGACAACATTTGTCTCCCTCCGGGAGACAACATTTGTCTCCCTCCGGGAGACAACCTTTGTCTCCCTCCGGGAGACAACCTTTGTCTCCCTCCGGGAGACAACATTTGTCTCCCTCCGGGAGACAACATTTGTCTCCCTCCGGGAGACAACCTTTGTCTCCCTCCGGGAGACAACCTTTGTCTCCCTCCGCGAGACAACATTTGTCTCCCTCCGGGAGACAACATTTGTCTCCCTCTGGGAGACAACATTTGTCTCCCTCCGGGAGACAACATTTGTCTCCCTCCGGGAGACAACCTTTGTCTCCCTCCGGGAGACAACCTTTGTCTTCCTCCGGGAGACAACATTTGTCTCCCTCCGGGAGACAACATTTGTCTCCCTCCGGGAGACAACCTTTGTCTCCCTCCGGGAGACAACATTTGTCTCCCTCCGGGAGACAACATTTGTCTCCCTCCGGGAGACAACATTTGTCTCCCTCCGGGAGACAACATTTGTCTCCCTCCGGGAGACAACATTTGTCTCCCTGCGGGAGACAACCTTTGTCTCCATACGGGAGACAACATTTGTCTCCCTCCGAGAGACAACATTTGTCTCCCTCTGGGAGACAACAATTGTCTCCCTCTGGGAGACCAAACTGTCTCCCTCCGGGAGACAACATTTGTCTCCCTCCGGGAGACAACCTTTGTCTCCCTCCGGGAGACAACCTTTGTCTCCCTCCGGGAGACAACCTTTGTCTCCCTCCGGGAGACAACATTTGTCTCCCTCCGGGAGACCAAACTGTCTCCCTCCGGGAGACAACCTGTCTCCTTCCGAGAGACAACATTTGTCTACCTCCGGGAGACAACATTTGTCTCCTTCCGGGAGCCAACATTTGTCTCCCTCCGGGGGACAACCTTTGTCTCCCTCCGGGAGACAACATTTGTCTCCCTCCGGGAGACAACATTTGTCTCCCTCCGGGAGACAACATTTGTCTCCCTCCGGGAGACAACCTTTGTCTCCCTCCGGGAGACAACCTTTGTCTCCCTCCGGGAGACAACCTTTGTCTCCCTCCGGGAGACAACATTTGTCTCCCACCGGGAGACCAAACTGTCTCCCTCCGGGAGACAACATTTGTCTCCCTCCGTGAGACAATCTTTGTCTCCCTCAGGGAGACAACATTTGTCTCCCTCCGAGAGACAACATTTGTCTCCCTCCGGGAGACAACAATTGCCTCCCTCTGGGAGACCAAACTGTCTCCCTCCGGGAGACAACATTTGTCTCCCTCCGGGAGACAACATTTGTCTCCCTCCGGGAGACAACCTTTGTCTCCCTCCGGGAGACAACATTTGTCTCCCTCCGTGAGACAACCTTTGTCTCCCTCCGGGAGACAACCTTTGTCTCCCTCCGGGAGACAACATTTGTCTCCCTCCGGGAGACAACATTTGTCTCCCTCCGGGAGACAACATTTGTCTCCCTCCGGGAGACAACCTTTGTCTCCCTCCGGGAGACAACCTTTGTTTCCCTCCGGGAGACAACCTTTGTCTCCCTCCGGGAGACAACATTTGTCTCCCTCCGAGAGACAACATTTGTCTCCCTCCGGGAGACAACAATTGTCTCCCTCTGGGAGACCAAACTGTCTCCCTCCGGGAGACAACATTTGTCTCCCTCCGGGAGACAACATTTGTCTCCCTCCGGGAGACAACATTTGTCTCCCTCCGGGAGACAACCTTTGTCTCCCTACGGGAGACAACATTTGTCTCCCTCCGGGGGACAACCTTTGTCTCCCTCCGGGAGACAACATTTGTCTCCCTCCGGGAGACAACAATTGTCTCCCTCCGGGAGACAACATTTGTCTCCCTCCGGGAGACAACCTTTGTCTCCCTCCGGGAGACAACCTTTGTCTCCCTCCGGGAGACAACATTTGTCTCCCACCGGGAGACCAAACTGTCTCCCTCCGGGAGACAAATGTTGTCTCCCTCCGGGAGACAACCATTGTCTCCCTCCGGGAGACAACCTGTCTCCTTCCGAGAGACAACATTTGTCTACTTCCGGGAGACAACATTTGTCTCCCTCCGGGAGACAACCTTTTTTCTCCCTCCGAGAGACAGCATTTGTCTCACTCCGGGAGACAACCTTTGTCTCCCTCTGGGAGACAACAATTGTCTCCCTCTGGGAGACCAAACTGTCTCCCTCCGGGAGACAACATTTGTCTCCCTCCGGGAGACAACCTTTGTCTCCCTCCGGGAGACAACCTTTGTCTCCCTCCGGGAGACAACCTTTGTCTCCCTCCGGGAGACAACATTTGTCTCCCTCCGGGAGACCAAACTGTCTCCCTCCGGGAGACAACCTGTCTCCTTCCGAGAGACAACATTTGTCTACCTCCGGGAGACAACATTTGTCTCCCTCCGGGAGCCAACATTTGTCTCCCTCCGGGGGACAACCTTTGTCTCCCTCCGGGAGACAACATTTGTCTCCCTCCGGGAGACAACATTTGTCTCCCTCCGGGAGACAACATTTGTCTCCCTCCGGGAGACAACCTTTGTCTCCCTCCGGGAGACAACCTTTGTCTCCCTCCGGGAGACAACCTTTGTCTCCCTCCGGGAGACAACATTTGTCTCCCACCGGGAGACCAAACTGTCTCCCTCCGGGAGACAACATTTGTCTCCCTCCGTGAGACAATCTTTGTCTCCCTCAGGGAGACAACATTTGTCTCCCTCCGAGAGACAACATTTGTCTCCCTCCGGGAGACAACAATTGCCTCCCTCTGGGAGACCAAACTGTCTCCCTCCGGGAGACAACATTTGTCTCCCTCCGGGAGACAACATTTGTCTCCCTCCGGGAGACAACCTTTGTCTCCCTCCGGGAGACAACATTTGTCTCCCTCCGTGAGACAACCTTTGTCTCCCTCCGGGAGACAACCTTTGTCTCCCTCCGGGAGACAACATTTGTCTCCCTCCGGGAGACAACATTTGTCTCCCTCCGGGAGACAACATTTGTCTCCCTCCGGGAGACAACCTTTGTCTCCCTCCGGGAGACAACCTTTGTTTCCCTCCGGGAGACAACCTTTGTCTCCCTCCGGGAGACAACATTTGTCTCCCTCCGAGAGACAACATTTGTCTCCCTCCGGGAGACAACAATTGTCTCCCTCTGGGAGACCAAACTGTCTCCCTCCGGGAGACAACATTTGTCTCCCTCCGGGAGACAACATTTGTCTCCCTCCGGGAGACAACATTTGTCTCCCTCCGGGAGACAACCTTTGTCTCCCTACGGGAGACAACATTTGTCTCCCTCCGGGGGACAACCTTTGTCTCCCTCCGGGAGACAACATTTGTCTCCCTCCGGGAGACAACAATTGTCTCCCTCCGGGAGACAACATTTGTCTCCCTCCGGGAGACAACCTTTGTCTCCCTCCGGGAGACAACCTTTGTCTCCCTCCGGGAGACAACATTTGTCTCCCACCGGGAGACCAAACTGTCTCCCTCCGGGAGACAAATGTTGTCTCCCTCCGGGAGACAACCATTGTCTCCCTCCGGGAGACAACCTGTCTCCTTCCGAGAGACAACATTTGTCTACTTCCGGGAGACAACATTTGTCTCCCTCCGGGAGACAACCTTTTTTCTCCCTCCGAGAGACAGCATTTGTCTCACTCCGGGAGAAAACCTTTGTCTCCCTCTGGGAGACAACATTTGTCTCCCTCCGAGAGACAACATTTGTCTCCCTCCGGGAGACAACCTTTGTCTCCCTCCGGGAGACAACCTTTGTCTCCCTCCTGGAGACAACATTTGTCTCCCTCCGGGAGACAACA